>OW203740.1:5799743-6493910 GCA_934045075.1 Yponomeuta sedellus
TATTTTGACTGAAGATATGTTATACAGAGCGTCCCAAAGTTATGGGCCATGAAGGGAAAGTACCTTAAATATCGTAGATAGGGTATTTTGCTGAAAGAAGACTTTATGTTATTTAAAAATAAAGTAATTTTTAGAAAATCTTTGAATGCACAATTGTGCATTCAAAGATTTTCTAAAAATTACTTGCCTTGTCAGTAAGACAGTAAGGCCCGCCACTGTATTACAACCCTCCACCAACCCGGACTTGGCCCCCGTGGTGGAGTATGGCCTAACCTTCCTGCGATGCAGGAAGAGACCCGTGCCCCAGCAGTGGGGACATAAAAGGGTTGATAACGTAACTTGCCTTGTCTGGGAATCGAACCGAAATAAATTAAAAAAAAAACACCCCTACTTTTATGATGCCAATCGAAAAAATGGCCAAAAACTAATAACTCTTCTTAAGTAACATAGTATTTTAAAAGAAAGGAACAGCGTGAAATTAATCATTTTAATCAAATTAAAAACATACATGAAACTGCCGTAGTCAATGAAGTGGGTATTTTTTTTGTAAATTAATTAAATGCTCAAAATGTGATCCCTCTTGTCTTACGCAAATCGTCAATATTTTAATGAGTCCGCTGCCTGTTGATTTTCATTTTTAATTTTCAACTTAATTGACTACGGCAGTTTCATGTATGTTTTTAATTTGATTAAAATGATTAATTTCACGCTGTTCCTTTCTTTTAAAATACTATGTTACTTAAGAAGAGTTATTAGTTTTTGGCCATTCTTTCGATTGGCATCATAAAAGTAGGGGTGTTACTTTTTAAATTTAAGTCGGTTCGATTCCCAGACAAGGCAAGTAATTTTTTGAAAATCTTTATATGCAGAATTACTAACTTTTAAAAATAACATAAAGTCTTCTTTCAGCGAAATACCCTATCTACGATATTTAAGGTACTTTCCCTTCATGGCCCATAACTTTGGGACGCCCTGTATAGGTTGGACAAACGTTGCAGAGGCGCGTACTTTCCTAAAGTAGTCCTGCACGGTCGAATGTTTAGCAATCTAGTTTACACATAAAAAAAAAAAAACAATGGGTGAGCGTTTTCATTTCTGTGCTAAATACCTATTACATTAGCGCAGTTCCTACGATTAGGCTCATTTGCAGTTAGTGAATTTTACCCTTTTTACCGACGATATATGCAATGTGAGCAACGTTCTTTACCGTGGCGGGGCGCTCCTCGATGTCGTCGGGCGCGCGCCAGGCGGTGACGCGCGTGAACTGCGTGGAGCGGTCCAGCGGCCACGCGTGCAGCCGGCACGACACCTGCACGTGCGCGATCAGGTACGACTCGGGCACGTGCAGCCCCGACAGCCATATCACCAGCGGCTCCTCCATGCTCACCTGGGGCATTGTTGTGTGAGGCTGACACTCAGAGACGAATCCCAAGTTCACGCTTAGAGCAGTCTTAGCAAAGTAAACTAAATTATACTATATTTATTTTTAATGCACTAACCCGTGCTAAGGACAAATTTAAAAACCTATTAATTTCACCCATGCCGGGATTCGAACCCGCAACCTCTGGCTATCCGTGCCAGCGCTCAATTGGTAGAGCGCTGGCACGGATAGCCAGAGGTTGCGGGTTCGAATCCCGGCATGGGTGAAATATTTAGCCTCTAAAAATAGGTTTTTAAAGTAAACTAAAGTCATACTTAGTAAAGCGCCGAAATTTTCGTATTCACAATCGATCGGGAGCCGGAGTTAAGCATGAGCTAAGAGAAGAACTGTCTTAAGAAAGTCATCTATATTGTCTATTATTTTTTAGTGTTGTAGTTCTTACCCATTTTTTAAATATTATATCGCTACACGAGAGCAGGACAACACATACAAGTTTATGTATGTGAGAGTGAAATAAAAAGCTCACAGATAATGCTCGTAGAACATCAGTGAAATGACGTTTGTAGTCGTCTGTGAACGAAAGAGTTTTTTACATTCTTTGGTTGGCGGTTGGCCCGAGTTTTATAAGTTGGCGAAAATTGTACTTACACTTAGCTAAGTACCATTTCATACTCAACTTGATAAGATTCGATTCTGAATACGATATATTTCCAAGTACGAGATTTTGACATTTCTGAGACCGGTCTTAGCTTAGTTTTCGTCTCTGAATGTCAGCCTAAGTATCCACTGAGTTGAGTGACGTTCGTTCTACTCCGGCTGTCAAATGTATACATTTTTTAACACTTAGGAGTTGTCTAAATGCTTCACTCGATAGAGTGGAATGCTACGCAATAGGAGGGCTGGGGGCGGGCGGGATAACATAAGATAAGAATATTCTTTATTGTACACCAGAGCACATATTATAAAACATGTACCTAAAGATTATATATATTTTTTTATTTAATGCACTGACCCGTGCCAAGGACAATTTTAAAAAACCTATTTAGAGACTAAAAATTCCACCCATGCCGGGATTCGCACCCGCGACCTCTGGCTATCCGTGCCAGCGCTCTTTCCAACTGAGCTAATGGGCGACTCACCGGCATCAGTGGAATTTCGAACCTCTTTACAATATTCTCTGTATTACGTACAGGCAGCGACATCTGACTGAAGTAATTTGCATCACTTGCAGCCCCGAGTACCTACTTTATAAAAATACATAGTACAATTGGCGGCCTTATTGCTAAAAGCAATTTCGGGGTGTATCTTTTTTTGTGTATCTTGAACGGAGCTCGGAGGGAGGATGGATTTTGTCTTCGCCGGGTCGAGACCAAAGCTGGACATGAAGCATGAAATGCCTTCCTACTCTTTAAATCATGTTTTTTATTAACTTTATTTATCGGAGATGGTGGGACGATCTCACGAACGTGGCAGGTAGTGGGCGGTGACCGGGAGGAGTAGAGAGCTAAAGTGGGACAGTAAATCAGCTATTAAAAAACAAAAGTTTTTATTTATTTCATTTTAGCAAAACATGAAGACACACATCCGCATATGGTATTCAGAGGGTATGGTCACATCTCACTTACATAGATAACTCTATATTGCACACTAATAATCACATTCTGCATGTTTCTCCAAAATACAGATAATTTCGCAGTATTTTTGGGTCAAATATGGAAGTAAAATAAGCTAAAAAATATACAAAATTAGACCTTTTTTTTGCAACAGAGTGTTTAGACTATTTCAATAATCATTGTGTTTGATTACACATATTGGTCAGATCCTCTGTCATTAGAATAGACGCATTTCGTTAGCTCTGTTACGTGCCCAATTTTTTACTAGTTATACTCCTCCGCACCGCCTCTGGAAGGTACCTGTTGGAGGTTGGGTAACACTGCTTCGTCGTCATCATGAGCCATATGGCGCCCACTGCAAAACATAGGCCTCCCTCATGGTTTTCCAAGCTTCCCGGTCGTGTGCCGCCCGCATCCAGCGAATCCCCGCCCCCGTAAACCCTGCTTAGTATCGACTTATCCAACACTGCTTGGTCCCTTCAATAAAATGCGATCGCGATCCAACCTCCTAGACCCGTGCAGATGGCAAGAACAAGACTTCGACACACAAATAGGTGTCCGTTGAACAAACTGTGCGACGTTGTCTATGCCCGTATCAACTTACCCAGTCAGTATACTGCTTCGTCCTTGCAATGAAGTGGTCAATCCAGCCGCCCAAACCCTTGCAGGTGGCAGGGGCGAGACTTCGCCACACCGCTGGTAGCTGTCCGTTGAACAGACTGTAGGACACATTGTCCAGTACGGCGTCCATGCCAATCTCGCCGGCCAAGGCTTTACGCAGTAGTGTTAGCGTAGTTCGCATGCGGCTTATGAGCCGGTTGAATCTAGGGAAAATAGCGAAATTAGTGTTTGTTTACCGGAGTATGTATCTTTAAATTACACAACATATGAACTCGGAGGTTGTATTTTTAAATTACACAATATATGAACTCGGAGGTAGTATATTTAAATTACACAATATATGAACTCTGAGGTTTTACCTTCAAATTACACAGTACGTAAATTCGACGCTTGTATCTTTAAATTACGAAATATATGAACTTGGCGGTTGTACCTTTAAATTACACAAAATGTGAACTCGAAGGTTGTACCTTTAATTTTCACAAAATGTGAATTCGGAGGTGGAATCTTTAATTTTCACAAAGTGTGAATTCGGAGGTTGTATCTTTAAATTACACAAAATGTCAACTCTAAGGTTGTACCTTTAATTTACATAATATATGAACTCCAAGGTCGTATGCACCTACCTATCATAACTTACATAAAATATGAACTGGGCGTTTTACGTTTAAATTATACAAAATAATGCTGGTACCTCTCCAACTCCTGCAAGAGCACGACGAGAGTGGGCGTGATATTCATCTCGAACTGCTTGCGCACGCGCCAGATCTCGTACAGCTCGGGCAGCTGGGCTAGCACGTCTGCGGCCGTGCCGGAGATGAAGTCCTCACGGGACATGGCGCCCCCGCCCGCGCCTGGGGAAAGGGGGGGAGGGGAAGGTGTAAAGTTCGAACCACTCGTGTCGATCGATCGATGTCAACCCTTTTGTATGTCCCCACTGCTGAGGCACGCGTCTCTTCCTGCATCGCAGGGAGGTTAGGCTATACTCCACCACGGGGGCCGAGTCCGGGTTGGTGGAGGATTGTAAGACAGTGGCCGGTCGTTACAATCTGAATTTATCGCCTGCCATTACATGTCATGAAGCCGGCACCAGCAGCCGAACGAACCTTGTGAAGCGAAGCGCTCGGAAAAAATGCCATTAGTGGTATTCACGGGACATGACCCACCCTGCACCAGACCGCAGCTGTTGTCGCTTAACTGAAGTCATTGATTCCAATTCCTCGGATTGACTAGGCCACGTTATGTGTCAATATGCGAGCATGACGATAGAACAGTCACTGTGAAAGACATTATGTCATCTTTTATTCGTAACGGTAGAGGTTCCTAGATAGTTGTGACCGCATTGGGGCGCTGTGCAACCTTCAGTGAAGAGTGATGGATACCCAATTCAGGATATTTCTGAATACCTGTGATGAAAATTATCTATGACTGCTTACCTTTTTGGCTTACTAGCAGCGTGAAAAAATATAACAATTATTTTAGAAATTTTGCCTATAAGTTGGAAGATGATTCCAATCATTGTAAAAATACTTACAGTCGCGCGGGCTTACTAGCAGCACAGAAATAAGAATAGTAGAACTGTTAATGTTACTCGTACACTTTTTGATGTTTACTTAACATATTTATATAATATTTATTATTGGCTACCGCCAAAAATAAATATTATTTATTATTGGGAGAGGCATATGTCCAGCAGTGGAAGTGTTGGTAGCAGAGCGGTAGAACGCCGGGTTCTCAATCGAGAAGTCTGCCACTCGAATTCCGGCATGTGCCAATGGGTTTGTTTTTTGTGAAGTAACAATACTACTCGTGAAGTAACAATACTACTCGCTTACTGTGAATAATATGGTGAGGAAACCCTAGTAAGCATGTGAAGTGTGCACATACGCGCGGTTGCTACGTAGGTACAATGGCCCAACTATGAGGCTAAGTGCGGAAATCTAAGGTCCAACAAACTATGCCCAGCAGTGTCACTGAAACCGGCTGATTAAGGTGATCATGATGTACGCCAGAGCACATGACATAAAAATTTGCAACAATTGTATGGAGCTCCATGGAACAAAATACTGCAATAGCGGCTAAGCAAGTGCAGACTCACTGAAATACTGCAATAGCGGTTAAGCAAGGTGCAGGCTCACTGAAATATTGCAATAGCGGCCAAGCAAGGCGCAGACTCACTGAAATACTGCAATAGCGGCTAAGCAAGGCGCAGACTCACTGAAATACTGCAATAGCGGCTAAACAAGGTGCAGACTCACTGAAATACTGCAATGGCGGCTAAGCAAGGCGCAGACTCACTGAAATACTGCAATAGCGGCCAAGCAAGGTGCAGACTCACTGAAATACTGCAATAGCGGCTAAGCAAGGTGCAGACTCACTGAAATACTGCAATAGCGGCTAAGCAAGGCGCAGACTCACTGAAATACTGCAATAGCGGCTAAGCAAGGCGCAGACTCACTGATATACTGCAATAGCGGCTAAGCAAGGTGCAGACTCACTGAAATACTGCAATAGCGGCCAAGCAAGGCGCAGACTCACTGAAATACTGCAATAGCGGCTAAGCAAGGCGCAGACTCACTGAAATACTGCAATAGCGGCCAAGCAAGGCGCAGACTCACTGAAATACTGCAATAGCGGCTAAGCAAGGCGCAGACTCACTGAAATACTGCAATAGCGGCTAAGCAAGGCGCAGACTCACTGAAATACTGCAATAGCGGCCAAGCAAGGCGCAGACTCACTGAAATACTGCAATAGCGGCTAAGCAAGGCGCAGACTCACTGAAATACTGCAATAGCGGCTAAGCAAGGTGCAGACTCACTGGTCTGCGGCTGCAGCTCGATGAGATGCCCCCACATGTCGCGCGCGGCGCGGCAGAAGTAGCCGATCTCAGCGTTGGGGTGCAGCCCGAACACCTCCGGAGTGTTCACTAGCGGCAACTGGTCGATGTACTCTGGAACATCATTGTATATTATACTATTTTTATTTTTAATGCACTAACCCGTGCTAAGGAATAAATTTAAAAACCTATTTAGAGGCTAAAAATTTCACCCATGCCGGGATTCGAACCCGCAACCTCTGGCTATCCGTGCCAGCGCTCTACCAATTGAGCCAATGGGCGACTCACGCAAACCTAACTGCAAAGTAGGTAGTCGGGGCTGTAAGTAATGCAATTTGCTTAAGTCAGATGTCGCTGCCTGTACGTAATACAGAGAATAGTGTAAAGAGGTTCGAAATTTCACTGATGCCGTGAGTCGCCCATTGGCTCAATTGGTAGAGCGCTGGCACGGATAGCCAGAGGTTGCGGGTTCGAATCCCGGCATGGGTGAAATTTTTAGCCTCTAAAAAGGTTTTTAAATCATTGTATATTTTCCGCTGTCCTAATCGCTCTATGTAGGCGCTTGCAGCGCCGAATGTTATTTGAATGTAATGAAAATAATTCAATGAATTTGCTTATTGTAACAAAGGTAGAAGAAACCCTGGTAAACAGTATTTTTTCAAAAACCTATTTAGATGCTAAAAATTCCACCCATGCCGGGATTCGAACCCGCGACTTCTGGTTATCCGTGCCGTATTTTTTTAATTTGTTGATCACGAAATATGGAATTATTTTTATGCTTAATGTAGTTAATGTTAATTTAAGCTGTAAATTAGCATGCTATTACAGGATTTATTATCTCCCTGACTGCCTTGTCGGTCTAGCGGTATTACGTAATGGTTAACATGCCCGAGGTCAGAATTCGGTTCCCACTAGGGGCCGTTGTGCATACATACAAATGACCTCAGTATGGGTGTATTTCGATCGTGTTGTGTTGAAGTTGTTATTATTATTATCTACATTGCCAAGTCGATCGATCCACAGATTAACAGGTACGATGACCCGATGCGACGTAGGTACATCGAATAGGCATGACGAAAGATTTTTAAATCCTCTCCCATAATGTGGGAACACAATTTACAAAAAAACCTATATTTCAGTAATAAAATCAAGTTTAACGACGGTTTAAGGCATTTTTCTAAAATTATTTTAAATCTGTGGGAAAATAGCTCGCAGTGTCATGGCGTCGAATCTAACGTCCGTCACGACTAGCTAAACAAACATCAAACAAAGCAAGAGTGAAGTTTACCAATATTATTCAAGCGTGACGTCACGCGGTGTGATGGGTGTTTCAGTCAAAATGGCCGAAAGCAGTATTAAAATCTTTTATATTATTGAAAATATAGATTATCTCATATATTTTATAAAACTAAATCAGTGTTTTAAATCCTTTTAATATGTACTTTCCCATCGACATCGACATCAACCCTCGTGTGTCCCCACTGCTGGGGCACGGGTCTCTTCCTGCATCGCAGGAAGGTTAGGTCATACTCCACCACGGGGGCCAAGTCCGGGTTGGTGGAGGATTGTAAGACAGTGGCAAGTCTTACTGTCAGAAGTTGTCGAGCCGCCCATAAGGCCCCTTTAAAATATTAACATTTACATACAAGCACATACATTGCTTCTGGCCCCACACTAGGATACCATGTGTCGTGGAAACCAGAAACAACGACATCACAAACATGTAAACATCCAAGACCTGGGATTTTTTTTGTTCCCAGCCGGGATTCGAACCCGGGACCTCTTGCATGGTAGACAGACGCGCTACCGCTACGCCACAGAGGTCGTCAAATAAATAAATAATTTCTAAAACAAATAAAAAATGCCACTAGCGGCAGTCACGGGACGCCCACCCATCCTTCACCTGACCGTGCCTGTTGTTGCTTAACTCAAGTGATTGATTTCAGTCACTAAGTTTGACTAGGCCACGAGCGCCCATAATATGCCATAATAATTTCCCATAGTATCGTTAAACCTTTGACGTCTATTGTGATAATAAGGTAGGAATAGTATTCGCATGCAGCGCGCCCCGGCACCGACCGATGTATTGGTCTCGGTCGCCGTCGGGCGGCACCGCGTAGTAGTGGTCGCGGCCGCGGTGGAAGCTGAAGGGCTGGAACTGGTCGAAGAGGAAGTCGCCGAGGTACTCCTCCATGTACACGCGGCACACGCGCCGGTCGAAGTCGTCGATCACGCGCCCGCCGTACATCACCTGCGGGCCAACGGGCTCGTTACGGGGCCGGGGGTGCTAACCAGCGATGGAATAAAAATCGTAACTTGTTTCCTAATTCGTTTTACTTTCAAAAAGTAAACATCAAAAGTCTTCTGTCAGAAACCACAGCCTAGAACCAAGGATAAACAACGTAAGAGTTTAAACGATAGCCGCCAAAAACGCGGCCATCGTAAAAGTAATTATAAGCGATATTAAAGACTCGTTGATAGAAAACTATTTGGTGTGCGTATGAATTGATAATTATGTCAATGACTAAAGGAAGGCCAAGGAGACGAGATAAAGAATGTAAACAAACGGACCGTTACTGAGTTACATAGCGATAGTGAGCGATTATTATCTCTGTCCTTGTCACACGTATGCGGTAAGGGCGTCATTTGATCGACGACAGCTGTCGTTGCGTATTTCGTGGTACAGGAAATCTTTCAGTACGGCAGTGGTCAACATTTGGTGCCATCCGCCATTTTGTGAACATTTTGTTCATTCCTGTTTAGATTGCGTTCGAAGTGATACGAGGACAATTTTTTATAGCCATATTGACAACATGATTGACAATACTATGGATAGTTTCGTCATAAATACGGCTGATTCGTACTCTTCCGGTGAATCATGTGTGACTGATACAGACGACAGCGATTAGAATAGGGAATCCGAAATTTGTATAACCATAATTTATTCAAATAAAAAAGTTTTCAACCCCTGAAACTTTGTTTACATTCTTTATCTCGGCTCATTATCCTTCCTTTACTGTACCCGACGGTCCCTTGGTTATTAAGTTCTGAAAAACGAATTAAGGTAATGCTAGACAGATCGTTGTAAGAGGGTGTCTTCACTTCTATGATGATTTGGTGATTACTGTTAAGTTACAAGAACTCTAAACAAATATGTAAGGAAAATATCATACCTATGTCTTGAGCAATGAGGTTACATACCTCTCCAAACAGGTACTTGAGCGTAGCCCAGGGTATAGGCCCGTTGACGGCGAAGCAGCGCTCCAGGTAAGTCTGCAGGATCTGCATGCACACCGTGAAGTCGGACTCACTGAAGTCGTAAGCGATATTCCAGCCAATCTTATCATATTTGCGCCTCTCCTGGAAACAGAGACAAGAATACCTACGTTATCATCCTAGACATTGTTTTATAACTCTGAGCGAAGTCACAAAAGTAACAAAAGGTATCCTTTGTGATCTTAATTAGTTTTAAAATTAGTTTTTAGAAATGTATGTAGGTAGATAGTTACTACTCTGTCGTATTAGGCGCAGCCTGTAAAGAGTGGATAAATAGACAGACAGACAGACAGACAGACAGACAGACAGACAGACAGACAGGCAGACAGGCAGACAGGCAGGCAGGCAGGCAGGCAGGCAGGCAGGCAGGCAGGCAGGCAGGCAGGCAGGCAGGCAGGCAGGCAGGCAGGCAGGCAGGCAGGCAGGCAGGCAGGCAGGCAGGCAGGCAGGCAGGCAGGCAGGCAGGCAGGCAGGCAGGCAGGCAGGCAGGCAGGCAGGCAGGCAGGCAGGCAGGCAGGCAGGCAGGCAGGCAGGCAGGCAGGCAGGCAGGCAGGAGTTTAGTCACGAGGCGGCGATATTGGACCCGCAACATAAAAAGCGCTTCACCGGTAACCGCTGGTGAGGATGACCATAACATACACAATAAGTTATCAAGTTATCACAATGCATCTTAATGCCAAACAAGAACCAAAAAACGTAACCGCAGTCTAAATATACTGCCTAGAAGGAGTTCTTTGGAGGAATCGTGTTTTTATAAACAAGACTGCGTATATTTAGTTTCATTCAGCATTTCTCAACATATAAAGAAATTGATAGAAATAGTATTTTCTAAGGTTAACACGAGCAGTAGACATAATTAAAACTGTTTTTATACGGATTTATGCCAGTTTATTACATTTTTTACAATTTTCCAACGTTATAGAAATAGTCCAAATCTCGAAAGCAATAATATCTAGAATAATTTGTGCTAAGTTTATTTTGACATGCCTGCATAATATTAGTGTGAAGTGTAATGTGATATAATATCTATCAAATTATACACGTCCTAGTAAAAGTAAACAGTTGTTTATTGTCAGTAACTCAAAAGTAGGTACATATTCCAGCGACAGCCCTTCAAGCCCTTCACTAAATCTGAGTGAAATAATAGTTCCACTTGACTTACTTGTATCAAGACTTACTTGCACCATTTGACTTTCTTGCACCACTCGACTTACTGGAACCACCCGACTTACTTGCACCACTTGAATTACTTGCCCCACTCGACTTACATGCACCAGTCGACCTATTTGAACCACTTGACTTACTTGCACCAGTAGACTTACTTGAACCACTTGACTTACTTGCACCAATCGACTTATTTGAACCACTTGACTTACTTGCACCAGTCGACTTACTTGAACCACTCGACTTACTTGCACCACTCGACTTATTTGAACTACTAGTCTTACTTGAACCACTTGACTTAGTTGCACCAGTAGACTTACTTGTACGACGGCGTGGAAGAAGGCCAGCACGTAGACGAGTTTCTTGAACGCCGGGTGCGGGCACTCGTCGAGCGCGCGCGCGCGCATCTTGAAGTATGTATTGCGCAGGTTCAGCTTCAGGCCGTTAGGGGGCTCCGTCACCACTGGTTTAGTAGGTTAGGCTTGGTTAGAAACGTTTTTATATTGTAGCCTATTGAGAGGCGTCCCACTACAGAGCACAGGCCTCAGACCACGGATTGAAAATTTCAAGCGCTGTGGTATTTGAACACTTCAGACCTCGGGTTTCCTTACGATGTTTTCCTCAACAGTTAGGAACGGTTAGTCAGCGTTATTTCAAGCTAAGCAGTGTCGGGCGAGGGAACGTGGATGTTTGCATTTTAAGGGAAAATGCCTATACCCAGCAGTGGGCGGAGGCGGGCTGCTGACTATGATGATAGAGTCAGAGGTGGGTCGATTGCTACAACAATTTTGCAATGGGCGATGAGCGATTCGAGTAGGCAGGCCTGGGACTTCCCGAATCTACTGACCCTTTTATAAATATCTCACTTCTAACTACAATTTTGAACTGCAATGCAATCTTCTAATTGATTGTGCATAAAACTCCTATCTTTGAAGGATGAAGAATATCGTCATAGCCAAAAAACATGTGCGCGTCGAGATGTATTAAAGCAAGTTTTTTTTTTCATTTATGGGAATTATTGCATCTTATTAGAATATCGAATGTAGACATTTTAAATTTGTAAGCTCTCATTAGTTTTTTAGTTAATAAGCAATTAAGCATCCATTAGTTTACTTACTGCAGCCCGCTCTCTCTCACCTCTGAGCAAATCCTAGTCACGGCTCAGTTTGTAGCTAAGGGGGCCATATTTTTTCCCCGGTACCTTTGAGCGAGCGCTGCAGGATGCCGATGGGGAAGGTGGGCGTGGGGTCGGTGGTGAGCCAGAGCCGGTACTCGGGGTGCGGCCTGCTCGTCAGCTCCAGCTGCTTCTCTAGCTCGCGGAGGAAGGCCACCAGCAGGTGGCAGTTCTGCAGGATCAGCCACTGCCCGTGCGTCATTGCTCCTTCCAGAAGAGCCAGCGCCGCCTGACAGAGGTATTAATAGATATCGATATAAAAAAAGTCAAACGCTAGGCAGGAAGGTAAAAAAAAACCATTTGATCACTCTCGTGATGGAGAGGCAAATGGGCCATGTGATACGATACGGGAGGCAAAATGGAATAACTAAAATAAATATACGTTCATCTGTGTTTCCAAGTTTCACTCTTATTTCATCATGGGAAATTGAAAGATGGCGAATGTACCCATCGGATCTTTTCACTCATAAATTAATTCGACGTTCATTCTGGTAGGATAATTCATTTCAAGTGAAAGACGCGAAATTTACGAACAGTGAACAGTCTAATTCTCTCTTTGGCACAGCCGGTCGTAGGCTTTCGAGCTGCAAGCAATGATACTGACCGCCTCCTGGCCCTGCCCCAGCGAGAGGTACTTGAACTTGCCGCCGCCGAAGCCGCAGCGGTCAGCCAGCTTCATGAGGTCGGCCGTGGGGTCGGAGCCGGGGCTCAGGATAAACACCACCGGAGAGAACGGCGTGCTCTGCTCGAATATCATGTCCAGGCTGCGACCAACCAGGTAGCTTGTATTAGTCCAACATGTAGCAAGCAATGAACCAATATGCGAGCCGGGATTTAAGAACTAAATGTCCCTCTAGAATTTAGAACGGCGAACTCTGCTGAAATATGATGCCCAGGCTAAGAACAAACGAGGTGGCTTGTTTCAAAGATAGTAAACAATGTACCAAAATGCGGCCTGCGATCTATGTAGTCTCTCTAAACTCATCACCATAAAGTTAAGGTTTCACCCGAGCCTAGACTCAGGATGAACACCACCGGCTAGAACGATCATGTCCAAGCTATAAGCCCGCAAGGTAGGTTATTTTACTGTCTTATATTATGTTTCTTTAGTCACTAGTTTTCCTAAATATTAAATAAATCAATAAGAGGAAAGGACCAGAGAACGGAAGTCTCAGGCTGCAGTTTCTGTACCAAACGCCTCCATATCACGATAAAGATAAGGTTCCAACCGAACCGGGCTCACGACGAACACCATCGGAAATAATATTAATAAATAATAATATTAGCATTAGACCTAAATGCACAATTCCCGTGCCGAATGCCTTTCTACAGTAATGAATGACCATAAAACAAAGACTCCCCGAGGCTGCCAGACAGTGGATGAAAGCCGTATTACCTAATGACCGGCGGCGTGATATACTCCTCGCCCATAGTGGCAGTGATGTAGTCAGTGAGCGCGCGGTAAATACGGTCCACGCGGAAGCAGCGGAGTAGCATCAGCATCTCGAAGGGGTTCATCTTGTCGCGGTAGTGGTCCGGGATGGGGAGGGATTCAGGCGTGTCGCTGTCGAACCACTGTGGATGAAAATCGGTGAAGTGAAGAGGATTGGATGTGTCGCTCAGCTGTTTATTAAAAGAATCGGAACTGCGCCTCAGGATTCAGGAAGCTCTACCTGAGATTTCCCTGATAGTTGGGCCACCTGTGGATAGCAAGCTGTGCAACTAGAGTAGAGCAGCATTTGTCTTTCCAGAAAGCCTTTGCTTTGTTCTTCAGTATCCCACGTATGACAGTCCGTTACGTCTCAACGGTGTCACGTGTCACAGTGAATGTTCACGTGGACGGATGGTATGATAATGATTGTTCAGTGAACCTACTAAAACAGCTACTGCGAAAATCATCTCTCTTCGGACGCGGCCGCCGGCTACTTTGTTTTGCCCTCTGCGCCATGGGCTCTGTAACTTTTTGTTTTTACAGTGACCGTCAGCTATGCCGCAGATCGAAGAGTTTATGACAGTATATACAACATTGCGGAGGTGGTCTATGAAAAAGTGTAACGAAAACTCAGAATATGAAACGCGCTCGAGTCACTTATTTTAAGGAATAGTACTGACCTCTTGCCAGCCGTCGAGGTTCTTGCTGATATGGTCGGGCAGCGCCGCGAATGTCTCCGGGAAGTCCACGCTCAACTTCATTATATCTTGCCAGCCCTGTCACGCACAGATAAATTGATTCGGAGATGAATAGGAGTTCATTAAGAGGTCATTCATTGGTTCACAGAAATGTATAAAAATAGATGCTACTCTTACTTGACCTCCGCATTTCCTATCCCATCTGTATACAAAATGGAAGTGGAGTTTTTTAAGAAAGGGGACATTCAGCTACGTGGACGTTCACTAGAAAAGTGGCCGTCCAGGGAGTGGATGTTCAGTAGTGGATGTTAAATGAAGTGGACGTGGAAGTGGTGGAAGTAGCCGCTCAGCAAAGTAGACTTCACGAAAGTGCACGTTCAGGTAAGTAGATATTAAGACAATTAGACGTTCAGGGAGTGTAAATTCAGGGAAGTGGACTTTAAGTGAAATTGAACTAACAAATTGGACCTTCCGGCAACGGGCACGCAATAATAAGAGGCACAAACTACGTCCAAGGCTCACCTGCGCCGGTATCCAGGCAGCCGGCGAGGCGCGCGCAGCCTTCTCCAGCGAGACGTTTCCTTTGATGAAGAAGTCCAGCTGCCCTTGCGACACTCTGCCCTCGCTCTGCTCCAGCTTTATGTCCATTTGAAACGAGAACAGCAACTTGTGCCGCTCGAATATACCTGGCGTTGCAAAATTACACCATTTGTTAAAGACATCTTGTTTTTCATCTACTGTAAAAAATATAATAACTCAACCTCACGCCTGTAATCCAATGGGACAGGCAGAGATCAGGGACTGCTATTTGCCACGATCCTGACAGATCACCATCGCTTCATGATCGTAATAATAATATAAATAATGAGTTTGGACGAACCATCGTACGAGTATCTGAAATACATAATTATTGTATCAAAAAGCCTATCATCAACTTGTTCGTTTAGATATATATGATCTCATACATAGACATAACACTATATCTATCTATAATATAAAAATGAATCGCTGAATGTGTTGGTAAGCGCAAATCTCGAGAGCAGCTGAACCGATTTCGATTCTTTTTTTTAGAATATTCCTTGAAGTACGGGGATGGTTCTTACGGAGAAAAAAATTTAAAGAATCGACTGTTAGCCGGTACGAAGTTCGCTGGGTCAGCTAGTTGTATATAAAAAAGGAAATCAGTTAGATATTTATTAACCTCAGAAGTACAGACGGTGGCCTTACCACTAAAAGTGATCTCTTCGAGACCACCTCTAAACTATTATACTCAAACCGAACTGGGCCGGCCACTTAAGGCGTGGTCAAGACGTTACCCGTGCAGCCGTAGTCGTAGACGTTCTTGGTGAGCATGTCGATAATATTCTTCAGTCGTCGCATCAGGATCACGTTGGGCATCGCTTTGCGGAGCGCGAACGAAAACACCTGCAGAGTATTAGTCTGGTATTATGAAATATACTTGTGATTAGAGTAAATTAAATGGATATCAACATGTCATTTCTAAGGGTGATATTTCAACAGGTGTTTATTTTTAGTCCGACTGATATACCGTTCTGGAAATGTAGCGTGCCTGAATCCGCTATTTGACACGTATCAAATTTGACGCGATAAATGAATATTTCCTATAGTATCTAACGTAAGAAACCGAAATATATAGATTTTGCTAAGTAAGTATGCAGGATGGCTGCAAAATTTGCAAAGTAAAAAATGTTTTTCCTCGTTTAACGGCGAAAACGCTATCCGCCATCTTGAAAACATCTAAAGTACGTCAACAAACATCTTCCAGCCAGAGTCAGTGGACATAGATTATTATAGGACTTACATCAAAGTGATCTTCACATAAATACACCCGAGTTTCAATAGATATAGAGTCGGGGTCTCTTTTGGCAAGTTTGAGCCAAGTTTTTCGAATGTTAATTTCACTGGGTACACGAATCCACAACTTCCCGGGGGTCTTTATTGTCGTGTTTTTTCACTCTCGAACAATGCAATAATGATAATTGGTATATTTTGGATGTAAATTCAATGAAATCATGGTTGCGTTGTTGTTATTTCACTATGCTCAGAGATCACTTACAGAAAATTGAATGTCAAACTTTGTTTACAATTTTTTAGACTTCAAACCATAGACAAAACTGGCTGACCGCGTTTTTGGCTGTTTAGGAAAATAAAGTTTTAAAATATATTTTCTTCAGTATGTTTTTTTGTTCTCTAAAATTGTATGCGACATATTTTTCTTTCAAATCGATAATTCGTGATCACTGGATAGAAGAGTAGAGAAGACTCACGTCAAGATAGGAAGTGAGCGAGTACTGATACATGGTGTTGACGCCGGCCATGTCCGAGAGTACGAAGAACAGTATGGAGCCGCGGCGCGCCACCGCGCGGTAGCCGTCGCGGAGCGTCTCGATGTCCTTCGTGGTGGCCGCGGCCAGCTGCAGCTTCTCCGTCACCTGCCCACCAGCGAAACGTGAAACAAACTAAGGAGGTGCCTCGCTGCTTTAGTGAAGTGTTTAGTAAGGTGCAGCTAGTTGAAATGCTGTTACGAATCCACAAATGTTTGCAATTTAGTGCTGGGCGTATTTCACAGAAAGGTATTTCAAATGACAAGAAAATTCTATTTTGACATTCAATTTCAGGACTGCGAAGGTTTCACAGAGTTTCAAACGTATCTCAGCGTTGGAAATTACCAATCCGCGGTGGGCACGGTAGTTACATAAGCCCACACTTTCTCTCTGAGAAAAGATATATAAAAAAAATGTCAAAACGTAAGGCTGATTGGAGATTGGAGGTCGCCGTGGACCACCGCCGTGAAGTGGAAATCAGTGGTTGAGGCCATGTGCTTTCCTAAAGGACCGAAGAAGTATCCGATAGCAGTATACCTAATACTTAATTGTTATCAAAATACTCATCGTGTATCCCGTTGCTAAACTAATAGTTTTTCGCCGTAACCTGTCGTGGAGTGAAATACGAAAAAGAGACCGACGAAAATTTACATCTCTACGTCCCCGGTTTCTGGCACACTAGCAAGCCGTTACTGTACTATTACCAACTATCAGTTGGCCAAAGCGCATACGAAAAAACATGTGACGGCTGTTAGCTGTGTACGACGAACTGAGAATAAGGCCAGCAGACAAAACGCCTTCCACTTAAGTCGCACTCGGAGCTCACCTCGTGCGCCTTAGACTTGGTGTTCTCGAGCGTGTCGACGAGCTCCACATTGTCCAGCATGTTCCCGGAGGAGGTGGCCAGCTCCCGCAGCAAGGAGTCCTCCAGCCCGGACAGCAGGCTCCTGTTGGCGCTGGTCTCCAGGATGAGGAACTCGCGCTGCTCCTCCAGGTCGGCGCGCTCGGCGCGAACCACCACGCTTAACAGCTGGTCCTCGAGGCCCTGCCGGCACGTCAGCATAGCAGTTTAATACAGTTATATTAAACTGTCTATTTCTATCTCTCTAATCAGCAGTGGCGTAACTACGGGGTGGCAGGGCTGGCTCAATGCCACGGGCCCCCGAACTTGTACGGGCCCCTAGTCCACGGGACCTCGTACTCAGATGTAACATGATAGGTTATATCTGAGCTCGGGCTCATTTTAAACGAAACTTTGTAAAAAAAATGTATTTTTTAAACAAGTACCTACCTTAAGTTATTAGTTTTCACATTTTCAAAACATTCATAAGAAAACATTTCAGAACATTTCAAAACATTCATAAGAAAAGGAATCAATCAATTTTAGGTATAACGTTTCCATTGGTTGTATTAAATAACAACATTGCAATGCATTCGCCACGGGCCTTAGATGGTGTCGTTACCATACTGCTAATCAGCCCATAAACAGAGCCCGCTGTTGGGCATAGACCTCTTCTCTTTCACGCCAACCCATCCGGTCTTTCGCTAATCCCGTCCAATGTTTTCCAACCACTTTGACAATGTTGTCGGCCTAACGGGCTAGTAGTCTGCCCACCGTCTCCGTCGACCTGTTCTTGGCCACCACTCAGTGGCTACCTTAGTCCACCTGACTTCTTCCCACCTAACCAAATGCCCCGCCCATCTCCATTTTAGATTGATGATACTTGTGCTTATATCTTCTTTGGTATTTTTGCGAGTATCGACGTTTCGCACTCGAAACAACACAGCATTAAACAGTGAAAAATATTTTTAACCGAGTATAAAATAACTAAAACATGTATAATATTTCAGATAGAAAGAATTTTCATAAGCGGAGATTAGGAAGTTTCACTGAACGATTACTTTCATTCAAATTTGCTTGCAACGAGTTTGAATCAAACTCTTTATTGAAACTTACTATGAAGAGTTTTTTGACACAATGTATATTTTCATATGAAACGATTTTTGTTGTCTTTTAACAGTTTTGAGGACGTCTGACTACGATTATAGCCGAGCGTGGAATGAAGTCAGCTAGATTCATGTCTGTGTTGAGCATCTCCTTCAATTGGTATGGGCTATTTTTCTACCTACCTAAGTACTAAGCACTTTTTTCTTATAAAACTAGCGCAATTAATCGGACACTCCGAAAATAAATCCCATGAAGATAATCAATCCAAACGAACAATTAAAACTACTGGCGTTTTTTGCTAAGAAATATGTTCCCCTTAGCTCATACATAACTTAAGACAATCTCAATATAGTTATTAATTTTAAAAACCTATTGAGAGGCTAAAAATTCCACCCATGCCGGATTCGAACCCGCGACCTCGGCTTAAAGGTACTGTTTGTTTTTTTTTTAATAATAAAGGTGCACGAGTGACCTGCACGGTGACGGTGTAGTTGATGACGACGGCCTTGGCGTAGGCGGCGGGGTTGAACTGCGGGTTGGCCAGCTTGGTGGTCAGGTACATGCGGAAGCCGGGCTCGTACTCCACCTCCGAGCTGCCCAGCATCACGAACGTGCGCCCGCCCTCCACTGTTGCCAACGACCGGCTCTTAAGGGCTTCCAACACTCGGAAATCGATCTAAGTTCTAGTGGCCTAGTTCACGGGAAGTGTACAATTCACGCGATTGAGTCCCCAGATTGAGATTGAGGCACGGCGTCCCCAACCTGAAGATTAGATTCGACACCAGCATATGAGAGAGATAGATAGATAGAATATTCTGTATTGTACACAGAAATTACAGTAACAGAAATTATATAAAAAATACAGTACAATTGGCGGCCTTATTACTAAAAGCAATGGAGCAAGCAAAATTTCTAGAGGCTCTTCTTCTTCTTCAGGCTTCATTAGTCCACTGCTGGACATAGCCCTCCCCTAATGAGCGCAAAGTTGTGCCATCATTGGGGGGTTATGCCCATAATCCCCACGCTAGGCATGCGGGTTGGGATCGCAGTTTGGTGGAATTGTACTGCAGGGAGCGCTGCTGCCCACCCCCCGGTTTGTATCCCTTAGTCGCCTTTTACGACACCCGCGGGAAGAATTTGGGTTGGTGCTATTCTCTAGGCCGACACCACACAGCCACTCACACACAGAGGCTCACTGGATGCATTTTCTCTGACGAAAAAAATATTGAACCGACAGCAAAATGGCCCATTGTTATTTAAACAGATTGCCACGCAACTGACAAAACAAAGGAGAAAAAAAATGTACTGATTCTAGATTGTAGGTTCTAAAAAGAATTGTCACGGTTGTTAAGATTTCTCATGGTCACTTTTTTTTATAAAAAAAAAATTATGTTTTTTTTTCAATTGGTAAATGCTAGGTTGCTAGTTACCAACCCGAAGCGCGTTAAGGCGGTTTCACAAGATGCAAGTCCCATACAAGCAAAGTTTGGTCTTGATTTACTGACGGCATGCCCGATTTTAATGAAACTGCCAATACGTTTAGAGGACATAAATCAAGGTTTGAGCGAGCGTAGAAATGGAAGTAAACTGGTATCCCTGAATAATAGAATTAGAATGGTTTTTTTAATTGCTTCATTGGTATTAAGGCAATGCCACTGCATAATAAGATTTATGCAAGTACCCAACAGAGCATTAGGTAAACTCCGCACACTTCAAAGCTGGCACCGTAAAATAAATCTAAAGAATAACGGGAAAGTTGGAGTAAGATCGGTTTTTGAAAGAGAAGTGTAAAGGTAGAATGACCAGGACCCTGTTTCATACAACTACAATTGATCGTTTATTATGACAATTGGATGAAAATTGCGAAACCGAGCCTTTTTCTTCTTAATCTTCTCAATCAGCTATGTACATCGAATTGTCATAGTCAACAATGTATTATAATATAATGCTGTGAAATTCGGCCATGCTGTCAACTGTATAACGAAAAGTATATATTAAACGGGTCTAATCTTAGTAAATTTGTATAATGACTCGCTACGTTTAATACGTAAACGTAGCGAGTCATTAAGATATACGAAGTAAATTAAATTATTAACCGTCCACGATTACGTTCACAGCATGAATAACTCTGACCTTTGATATTTTTCTCCAATATATTATCGACCACAGGATCGATGTACTCGTTCACGTCTTGGAACAGTACCGGGTATCCATACTTGATGGCCATTTCCAACTGCCTCAGGAAATGGGGATCGTTGAATGACAGCACCTGTGAATTAGGTATTACAAGTGTCTCTTACCTATTTATAGAAGAAGAGGAATCCTCTGGCGTGCGGACATGCATTGACTAATGAATGTGGATGATGCAAACGGATCGTAGCAAGTGGCTGACCTTTCACCCATGCCGGAAAATTTCACCCATGCCGGGATTCGGACCCGCAACCTCTGGCTATCCGTGCCAGCGCTCTACCAATTGAGCCAATGGGCGACTCACGGCATCAGTGAAATTTCGAACCTCTTTACACTATTCTCTGTATTACGTACAGGCAGCGACATCTGACTTAAGCAAATTGCATTACTTACAGCCCCGACTAACTACTTTGCAGTTAGGTTTAACATCGGAACGATATCATGTGGGTACAGTGATATCATGTAAAGAGGTTCGAAATTTCACTGATGCCGTGAGTCGCCCATTTCCTTTGAATTTATTTTTATTTATAAAATTTTAAATATTCGTAAAGTCATAGGTAGGTACATATTATACGGGTCTTATCGCGATCATTTATTAGGTAAATCGTAATAACCTTAATTCTCGACGTTTCAGTAGGTTTGTGTTGAGGTTAGAACGCCTACCCTTACTACAATAATGAGTAATTCGGAAATTAAGGTAATTACGTTTTACCCAATAAATAATCGCTCAATAAATAAAGAAGCGCTCGTGGCCTAGGCGAACCGAGTGATTGGAATCAATCACTTGGTTAAGCAACAACAGGCGCGGTCAGGTACGGGATGGGTGAGCGTCCCGTGACGACCGCTTGTGGCATTTTTCCGAGCGCTTCCGTGCTTCGCAAGGCACGCTAAGCCGTTGGTGCCGGCTGTCATATAATGGCAGTCGTTAAGCCATGTCAGAGGCCTTATGGGCGGCTTTATAAGTTCTGACAGTAAGGCCCGCCACTGTCTTACAATCTTCCACCAACCCGGACTTGGCCCCCGTGGTGGAGTATGGCCTAACCTTCCTGCGTTGCAGGAAGAGACCCGTGCCCCAGCAGTGGGGACATACAAGGGTTGATAACGACAATAAATAATCGCGATTAGACCCGTTTAATATATATCTCTAACTCTAAGTCATCAACAGATACATACTTTGAGATTGTTCTTCGCTTCTTTTTTCTTGATCCAGGAGAGCGCCTGCGTCTGCGGGTCTATACACAGCGGGAAGCGCGACGCCCGCGTCGTCAGGATACCGTTCTGTACGGAGAGCTCGTCCGGTGGCAGACCTTCCGAGTTCCAACTGCAATTCAAACATATACGTAACTAGCTGTGCGCCGCGGTTTATCGATTTTCCCATGGGAATAAGAATTATTTTGGGGCAATTGTGTGTTTCAGGGACTGTGTTTAGGACTGCTCTTTTGATTTACGTATTTAAGTTGTGGAAGCCTATAATTCGTTATTTATGTAAATTTGTTGTACTGGTTGGTTATCCTAATAAAGAAAATGAAAAGTAGCCTATGTGTTAGTCCAGGGTGCCAGCTAACTCCATATCTTATTTTATTATAATCGCTCCAGCCGTTTAGATGAAGAAGTGACAAACACACACACTCACCCAATCAAAAACATCTTTTTTATTAAAAAAGATAAAAGTTTTTGATTTCCTATTAGTTTGATGAGATGATAAACAAATTTATACAGCATCCAGTGGCACCTTCACTTACACGAGATGGGTGAAGGGACCACTCGGACGCTGCAGTGCCTGGGACATTGTTTTTTGTAGATGGTGTAGGCTTGCCCAGCACCTATATCATCGTGACAGCTTAGTCGGCCTAGCCCACAGAAAAGACTAGTCTATGCGTGTGGAGCCAACGAAGCTACGGGTTTCCTCACGGCGGCGAAGAAAACATATAAAGGGTTTCTTATAAAATGGGTAATTCATGAAACACCAGAAGATTTGATTGTGGTTAGAATTTGGGAATGAATGAATAAAAAAGAAATGAGATAATTTTAAATCTTTTCATAGAAACTACTCAGAATTTCGTTTTGATCACAATCAAATATAAAGTTTTATTGTGACCCGGCATGTCACTTAAAAATTTAAATGAAACTATGTATGTCAACAAAGTTGTCGTCCACGATTTCCTATGAACGAACGAAGATACCTACGAAAGAGAAGATAAGTATAACCACCGAGGAAGTATAACACTGTTAATTAAGAAAAGGGACTGGACATATTTGCTTCTCGCTCATAGAACATTGCCATCTATATTGTGTAAGCGAGAGCCGAATAGTTACTCAGTAACACTCACCCGCTGATCTCTACTTCGTTTGTCAGATTCTTCTCTATGGAAAACGGCAGCGTCAGTGGAATGCCCTTCTCCATGATGTCGCCGTACCAGTCCTCGTAGATCATCGTCTCCCGGAAGGAGAAGGAGAAGGGGCCCGCGTAGCTCAGGAACGAAGCAGCCAGCAAGCAGTTTCCTATCAGCCTAGACTGCTCCACATATAAGCCTGGAGCAGAATTCATGATGATTTACTCGAGCGCAGTCTCTTCGGTGTATTTTCTACTAATTTATTTATCGTATGGCATGCATTTATAATGAATCATAATAAAATGTCAAAATTGGTCAAATATTTTAGGTCAAAATTTAATATTAGGTATTAAGGTAAATATTAGATATGTAAGCCTTTTAATGTACCTACTTTATTTTCTGTTATGTACAATAAACAGTTAATCTATGATAATCTCTGTGATATAGATTATATTAGTAATTTAATCTATAATAAATCATCTTTCAGCCCATTCTAACTATCAATGCGCACACTCCGCGCGGTATGTCACCCACACAGAAGCAGAAACCATAATAAAGGTCCCCCAAAACATGCATGAGTTATTGAAAGCACAAACGCATGAAGTGTTGAAATTGCCGCCTATCATTGCGACCTCAAACCGATCGGAAAAATGTGGTCCAGACCCAAAATAAAATAGTGGGAATAATCGAAAAGGCTTTTAAGAGTGTCACAAGGGAAGATTGGGATACTCAATGGAAACATGTATTCGTAGAGCATTTGGAAGAGAAATATTTGCATTAAAAAGTTAAAATTACTTTGCTGAATTCCGCCAAAAATCCCACAAGCACCATGCGGCTAGCTAATGCACCGCCCTCCCTCCCACTTTTTGAAGCAGAAGCAAGACACGAACACACCACCACCAACACCAATACTTGTGTGAGAAAACACGCGACGCCTTTCGCCTCTAACACGAGGCATCCTCAGGCTCCCAAATGCAAGTGAGGATGCCTCGTGTTAGAGGCGAAACGCGTCGCGTGTTTTCTCACACAAGTATTGGTGTTGGTAATGGTGTGTTCGTGTCTTGCTTCTGCTTGAAAAAGTGGGAGGGAGGGCGGTGCATTAGCTAGCCGCATGGTGCTTGTGGGATTTTTGGCGGAATTCAGCAAAGTAATTTTAACTTTTTAATGCTATTATGGATTTCCGCAAAGTAACGCCTGATTCTATACAACAAGAGAAATATTTTAAAAATGATGGCCTTAAAGATGAAGAAATGGACCGATTTATCATATCCACGTCTAGTCATAGTGACAGAATCTGACTCTGTTTCGATTCCTTCTTCGGACAGTGGTGTTAGTGTGTCTGATGTAACATATCATAATTTTCATTAACCCTTTTTTTTAGTACACAGATCACGCTCATTGTGCCTCATGAATTGAACAAAACGTAAAGTTTTTTTGTCCATATTTTCCAACTAACCCTGGCAACATTTTATCGCAGCGCTGCCGCAGCGCGGAAGAACTCCCTTTTATGAGAAGCACTTACTGATATGATACTTCACAGAGTATAGGTGTTACTGTTACTCACTCGAGCAACATATTATCACTTAGCACAGTACATATTATCTTATATTATCTTTTTATAAGACTGAATGTTTCTTTATGACATTCAGTCTTATAAGAAGAGGTAAAATAGCTTGGCCGATTTTTACAAATTAGCTGCCCAATGACAGTGTGGCTGGGTATATATGAGGTGACGAAACAGATATTATGTACGTCAGCTGTGACAATATTAGTCAAATTAATTGATGCATATAAAAAACTAAAAACTGACAAAAATACAATATTAATATTTTTTTATTTTTTGTGTTTTTTAGTTTGTGTTGATTTTTTAATCTCCGTAGAAACTACTTATTTATTTTTTAAAGATACAATTAATACGTGTCCTAGTTGTTCGGCGGAAACTCATGCTTAGGAAGGCGAAACGCCTAACTTGGCAATTTTTTTGGGCGAACTTTTTCGCGATTATGAAAAAAATAAATAACTGAAATTGTGCACTGAGGCAAATATTTTCTGGCTTAGTATAAAAGAGAAAAATATCTCTTGGCTAAATTAAAAAGTGTGTAAAATTAAAGAGCTACCTTTCAGGTCTTCCGTCCAGCGCTCCTGCTCGCTAGCCAAGCCGGACATCAGTTTATCCGCAGCGATTAAGCGACGCATCATTATATCGGTTTCCTCCTGCAGTTCCTGTCTTCGTAATATGGCCGTCTCGTATCTCGCATTGAGCCCGTCCAAGGTCTTCTGCAGACGGTTGATCTCGCGGTTCAAACTGTCCAAGTAGTTGCAGGCGTCGCTGTATTCCTTCTCGAGAGCCTCCACCTTCTCCTTCTTGGGTTTGACTTCGCGGAAAACGGCGCAATAGCCCAGCACGGCGATTACGAATTTCAAAAGGCCGTAGCTGCGGAAAAATGTAGCCGTTACCGCTCAGCGTCCGGAAAATAATAAAAAAATAAGAAGAGTAATATACAATCAGGGTGAAAGCAGGCCCCCCACATACATAGAGAGGTAATATAGACATAAATTAAAAAAATTAACCGCCGTTCCATGTGTTCAATGTGTAGGCTCTAAAAGGTACGGAACGGCTGATATTTACATAAATGAAATTAAATGAAAAGTTTTTATTCAAAGTAGCGCAGAAACTGCGCCTTCATAAACGTTACAATTTCAATTCAAAATGTAGATGACTTTGGAGAAAAAATGGAAAAAGTTTTTTTTTTTTATTCTAACCTTAATTTTTTGCAACCGTAATATTGTAATATTAATCTGTTTCCTAACCGTCGCCTAATGTTAAAATGTCCAATCTACTTGACCAGTCCCCCACTATACAGACTATCGTCTAGTGTGGGGGTCGCCGGTAAACATTGTTGTTTTATCCTTAACATAAACCAATTAATTTTTAACCTTCTCATACCCTTTGTAACTTTGTGTAAAGTGGTTTTTAAATAAAAAAATTATGATTTATGACATTCTCTCCACCTTCCGACGCGAATCTGCTTCCACAAACCTGACATCGACAGAAACCATAAAAAGAATTGAATCAATTGAGGCAGGTCAGACGTCGTCGCGTCAGATGCGTGGCGTATGTAGCGTAAAGTGAGTGACGGCTTTATTTCTAAAAACATTATACCACAGAGGCAGTTATACCACAGAAATAGTGTATGTTAAAAGGAAAGTCGTAACCATAGATTATTTGAAACCCCTCTTAAGAGTGTTTTAGAGGAAACATGATTTTATAAATAAAAATAACAGTGTGGGTTTCTAAGTATACAAATTGAAGCCGCCACATACCGTCTTACATTACGTCACGCAGTGCACGTAGCGTGCGTAGCCCCACGCTGTTCCTATGTTGCGTAGGTTATAGCTTGAAACGCGGAAAGCGAGCGATTATCTACGGAATTCAAGGGCATAGCATAACCCATTAGGATACGCTGCTAAAGGCGAATACCCATAAACAGAAAATCACTGTCTTACAATCATCCACCAACTCGGACTTGGCACCCGTTGTGAAGTATGGCCTAACTTCTGCGATGCAGGAAGAGACCCGTGCCCCAGCAGTGGGGACATACAAGGGTTGATAACGATAGCAAAGTTCTGAATTCAGAGACCGGTCCTGTAGCACTAACCCAGCTTTACTGATCTGCTGCATAGTGTCCAGCTTCTTGCTCTTCTTCATGTGAGCCTTGACGGCCTTGACCTGCGCCTGCGTGATGAGGTCGCAGTTCATCTCCTGCAGGTTCTGCAGGAAGCGCGGGTCGGCCATCATGCCCTTGGCGCCCTTCCAGCTCACGTCCTTGATGCCGCGGATTATCACCACGCATTCGCACACCACCTGGCGACGTGGGAAGTTTTCGGTACTGTTCATTGCGTAGATAGCCATACTTCTAGCATAGCATACGCGCTTAGGAATAAGAAGAGAAACATTGTACCATACAGCCATATACACGAAACAAAAGTGACGGAATATATATAAAATGGAATATTACTTTGCTAAATTCCGCCAAAAATCCCACAGGTACCATGCGGTTAGTTAATGCGCATTTTCTCACACGAGTATTGGTGTCGGTGGTGGTGTGTTCGTGTCTTGCTTCTGCTTGAAAATGTTGCATTAACTAACCGCAATTTTTCACATTTTAATGCTATTATGGATTTTTTTGATTGATTGATTGATTGATTGATTGATTGATTGATTGATTGATTGATTGATTGATTGATTAATCATTTATTTACACTTACACACACACCCAATAAAAACAATATTAAGCAGACTATACGCACAAGAGAAGAAAAGCAACATCACATACGATACACAATGAAACACAGACACAGAGGATTCCCCAGTGTGAGTACTGTGCGTGTGGCAAGTGCAAAAGAGCTCTGACTCAGCATAAGCTGGAGATATGATACTCCAGCGCTGGTCTTCCGTCAGTACCCGTGAGGCGGCATGCAGGCCTCAGAGAGATACCTAGTACGAACCTGAACAAAATCGTAATCTCGATTTCCGCAAAGTAACGCCTGATTCCATACAATGATACATTCTTTTGTAACGTATAAACTTGCCACTGCAGGTCACAGGCATTCTCTCAGCGAAAGAGTATGGGTTTAATTACCACAGTACGTTCCTACCGCGAATGGACAATTTAAAGCGCTGTAGTATTTGAACACCTCAGTCAGTCAGGTTCTCAACTCACGATGTTTTCCCTCACCGTTAGCGAGTAGTTCTGCTACTATAACTTCTCAAATGTACATAGCTTAGAAAATAAAGTCATTGGTGCATGCCCGCACTGGGAATCGAACCTAGGTCTCTTGCTTCCGAGTCCATTGTTCTACCCACCTCATTACAACGGCACATTTAAACATAAGAAATGCAATTTGTACACCTTTGTGTTACGTATTTCTGCTGCTGTAAAAGGCCGCTGACTCCGCATTGTGCTAAGGGTGCCCAAAGCGCTGGTTTTCAGTCAGTACAAACGAAATTACCCAAATTTGCGGCGCTATAACGCAGTATAAAAAAATGCATAGGTACACAGATACAATGACTTGTTGCTGCTTACGCCACTGGAAACAATGGGCAGATGTTTTTGAAGCGGAATCCGTTATAACGTCAATATTATGTGCAGATACATCAGACTTCAGACTTTTATGAGACGTTTTTGAGACTGCATAGCATTTCCCCGGTTTCTCATGCAATAACAACTGTTAACATAAAACCTAAGTTTTATCTTGTGTCTATATGAAAAAAAAACACTTTTATTTTTGCCCAAATAGCTTTTGTATGGCCCTTCAGGCGGCCTTATACCTGCACGGCCTCGGGCGGAGTGGCGAAGGAGCGTATCTCCGTGATGTCGTTCTTCTCCAGGTCGGCCAAGGCCAGCCGCGCGGCCTCCAGCGCCGGCAGCGCCTCCTGCAGGGCCTCTTCGGCCTCGGCCTTCTCGGCCTGGATCACCTTGCTCTGCTCCGTGATCTCGGCCTGCTTCACGGCGGCTATCGTCTGTTTGCCCACTGCTTTCTCCGTCGCTGTGGGAGAGCACTCAATACTTCTGTACTAGGTTTACTTAGTTAGTAAGACCTGAGATTGCCGCACTTAGCATTAGTTGAGCCATTAGCAAGCGCCGAGGTATGTTAAATTTAGACACTAAGCAGTTAGCGAGTGGCATTGCTATTATAACTTCACAAATGTACATAATGTCATTGGTACATGCCGGGATTCGGACCTAAGACCTCTCAATTGTGAAGACTGCGCTCTACCGCTCCGCTATCGCCGCTTCCGTTCTAGAGCACGTGACGTATCGTCATCGCCAGGCTACACTAGTCCACTGCTGGATATAGCCCTCCAATAAAGAGCGCCACGTTGAGCTATCATAGGGGGTAATGCCCATAATCCCCTGGCTGGGCATGCGGGTTGGGGATCGCAGTTCGGTGGAATTGTACGTGACGTATACTGTCAAATTTACGTAAACAAATTTACGTCAGTTTGCGTGGGCAATTTTCAAAGACGAACGATACTTAGGTCCACAATACCAAGCCCTCTCGTCGAGGCCTTTATTTTGACGGCTGCTGTACACACTCGCCGAGAGCCAGCGAACTTATTTTAAATTGCGAGTTTCACAGGACGGTCCCCTAGTGCCGATTGTATAAATAAATAAATATTCATGGACATATTACACAGATCTCATTAGCCCTATACTAAGTACAACTAAATGACTTGTGTTACAGGTGCCAACTCGACGGTAGAGTTAATACAATAAATACATAGATAACATCCAAGACCCGAGACAAACTAGAAAAGTTCGTTTCCTAGTTTGACCCGGCCGGGGATCGAACCAGAGACATTCAGTTTTACAGCAGCGTGCCAAACCGCTGCGCCACCGAGGCCGTCTAAGGCCGTATAAAACCCACAACGCATTATAAAGTCTCGGGCTTTAAGACGAGCGTGTACAAGAGCATGCCAACGCACTGTGAGGTGGCGAGAGCCGTTACCGGAGGTGATCTCGTGGATTGTATAAAACCCGCAGCGAATTATAAAGTCTCGGGCTTTAGGACGAGCGTGTACAAGAGCACGCCAGCGCACTGAGGTGGCGAGAGCCGAGAGCGCCGCCTTACCGGAGGTGATCTCGCGGAGCAGCAGCTCGCACTGCTGCGTCTGGTCGGCCACGATGACCTGCTGCACGGCCAGCTGCGCGTTCAGCTCCTCCAGCTGCACGTTGGCCTCCGCGATCTTGGCCAGCCCGCCGCGCAGCCGCGAGCACTGCCGGGGCTTTTAGTATTAGCAGGCGAGCGACCCACACGGATCGACTAGGTACAGTGCTACACAAGAAATAAGTCTCGCGGATGTACCTGCGCAGATGACCAAATTTTGGATGTGTGGCAAGTTGATCGACCAATCAGATAGTTTTATTTTATGGCACGCCGCGCGCCTTTGTTGCTATTGGTTGATTCAACGTCATCGATGCAGGTGACTATTAGTTTGGCAATATTAGCGTGAGCGAAATAGATAGCGCTACTGCGGCAATCAATTCTGCACCTTAACCCTATGGGTTAAAGATCATGTTCATAATAGTCTGCGCGAACGTAGATTTCCGAAGGGACTTTTATGATGTGTAGTACTGTACGGGCTGGGCAGCCGATTGTGCGAACCATTGGACCAGGCGAACGCGAAATACTACTAATTATGTTCTAGTATTAACAGACGATAGACCTTAGTACGGGCTGATTGGGAGTACCATCGAACCGAGCGAACGCCAAATACTACTAATTATGTTCTAGTATTAACAGACGATCGAACTTAGTACGGGATGGACAGCCGATTGAAAGTACGGTCGGACCGAGCGAATAGAAAATTGCACTAAGTGTATTCAGCAGACAACTTTCTAGACGAACGAATGTGGTATGAAAAGAAACGAAAATACCAAATGAAGCGTACGGAATCCGCTGTCCGGATCGCACCACGTTCCATCATCTGTTAATACTCATCTATCAATGCCCTTCACTTGAGTCTTACGTGACGTCAAATGTCAATTTACATATTATATAATGTTAATTAGTAATAACACAACGTCACGATACCTAGTTGTCAAAATATATTTAAACTACAACATATTAAATGAATGAATCATACCAGAAATGAAATCGCTTGATATAAAGCATTGAATTTTAAGTAAGAGTGCCTTTACACAGGGTACCATATGACATCCCACGTAATTGTTTTTCAAAAAATCTATTTACTCGATAAAAATGAAATTAGCGTCTATTTTTGTTCAAGTCATCAGCCGGGAATTCAAACATCACCGTGACACCACTAACCTGTGCAATGATAAAGGCATCCTTCTCACTGAGCAGCGAAATGTAGTTCGTCAAATAGTCCATGTAGTGCTTCGGCGTGACGTAGTTGTTCCTGCGCAGCCGCTGCAGGAACTCCAGCGAGTAGCGCGCCACTGACATGTGCACGTGGACCACGTGCTCCACGATTATGGAGCGAAATTCGTCGGGGATTTTCTCCACCTGAGATGAAAATCTGAGTTTTATTGTGACCGGATTAGGCCTCCTATAATTGAATGGTGAGAAGTGATCGTAGACGTGTCAATAAAATACAGGATTTGAAATGTTTAAAACCGAGGTTTCGATCCGTTGTATAAAAAGCGTGAAGTCAAAGACGAGACGTGCTGTTCCCAGGCGGTCACTCATCCAAGTACTGAACACGTCCGATGTTGCTTAACTTCGGTGATCGGGCGAGAATCGGGGTTTTAAATTTTCAACATGGTGTGAAAGTTGGCGATCGAGTAGCCAAATTCTATGTACAATATCGTACACACTCTGTAGCCAAATAAAGAAACAAAAATTACGCACTACAATAACTAATAAATCTTCGGAATAATTGTTTTTCAAGCAACAAGCCAACGACACGTGCTGTTCTCAGGCGGTCACCCATGCAAGTACTGAACACGCCCGCTGATGCTTAACTTAACTTCGGTGATCGTACGAGAACCGGTGTATTCAACATGGTATTGACTTTGGGGATAGCATATCCAAATGCTTCGTGCAATAGTTCACACAAGTTGTAGCCAAATAAATAAATAACGTAATCATAATATTCTGATCAGATTTTATTCGATTAGGTGAGGGCTATGTCCAGCAGTGGACTACATAATATAGCCTGAAGAAGAAGAAGAATTCTATGCGATTGCCCTCACAACACAGGAATCAAATAAAGCGCTTACGTTAGCCAAAAATACATTCGCGACTGCCAGCAAGGCCTGTTTCGGCCACGGGAACTGCCAGTCAATGGTTGTGTTGTTTACAAGACCAGGGAAGCTTCGGCATCTAAACAAACAGAGAGCCAATGCATTACAGTCCATGCTACGTATGAAATAAGAATAAAATTAAGATGTAACGCACCTATTTCTCAAGATATCTCCACTGGGCGACATCGACAGGACCACGTGGAGATTGTCAGCGCACTTGTTGCAGAAGAATTGCCAGACAGAGTCTCTGCAATAAGGAAGAGTATTTTTAGGGTTTCGTTGTCAACACACTTATGGTTTCGCTATGTCTGTCCGTCTGTCTGACCCTGATGTAGCTCGGAGGCTAATAGTACAAAAAATATTTGCATAAATACACATATTCATAAAGGCGGAACAACGGTAGAATAAGATAATAAAAAAAAATACCTCCCTTACATAATAAATTACTATGCGTGGTTTAGTTAAATTCCATTCATAATTTGCTACTATTAATACACAAATATGCGCGAATGATGTGTTCACACACCTCAGCGCCTGAAATCGCCAAGGTGGATACGTGTAGTGATCAAGCCCATAGATAAAGGTCTCTCTCTAAAAAGAACCCTACTATGGGATGTAATAGTCAGCAATACTACTAATTGACAGATTATCGGACGGACGATATCATTGAGTCGCCGAATAGTCCGCGGATTCGGATGGAAAGGTGTGTCCCTAGAATGAGGTAAGACATCGTCGTTCATATTGCAAAATATCCCATGTCAAAAAAAGAAAATTTACGTTTTTTTACCAAATATTATGAAAAATTTAAAAATATACAAAGATTAATCCTTGCCTACTCAGGCTGAGATTATAATGTCGTACACTTACACTTATCGCTCTTGGCGATAAGTCCGCCAATTGTATAACATTACTTAGATTTAAGAATGTTGATTATATTCTTTTTAATGCACTAACCCGTGCTAAGGACAATTGAAAAACCTATTTGGAGGCTAAAAATTCCCCCCATGCCGGGTCTCGAACCCGCGAACTCTGGCACGGTTAGCCAGAGGTCGCGGGTTCGAGTCCGGGACTCGAACCCGCGACATGAATGGAATTTTTAGCATCTAAATAGGTTTTTAAAAGATGATGATGATGTTTACTGACTTGCCGACGCCGAAGCCTGCCTCGTTGCACTCGTTGCGCACGGCGTTGATGATGGCGTCCCTCTCGTCATCGCCGAACAGCGCGGGGATCATGCCGATCATCAGGATGTTGTTGATGAGCTCCAGGAAGCCCTCCTCCAGGATCTGGTGACAGTCCTCCCGAGATTAGAATGACAGTTTAGGTTAAAGTATTTTCAGCAAATAGAATGTAAATTCTTTACTGTGAAATAAAATTGATTTGATTTGTAGCGCTCCCGCTAGCCGGGAGTTCAAGTAACGACGCTGCGGAAGGGTACCGGCCTCTGTTTGTCGTCCTCTCTGGTTTGAAATCTATAATACATCCAAGAAATTATCAAAACAGGTTCTAGGTTATCAGAGGCACTTGAAATAAAGGCTACGTTTGCCGAGTCGCGGTCTCCACTCAAAAACAAGCCTAACGGTTGTCGGTTACAAATTAAAATTGGTTAAATATAGAAACAATAATAAACTCATTCACAATCACTAAATATAAGTGGCACAGCTAGTTTTTTGTTTGGTCATGACAACGTCTGTCGAGTCAGCAAGTAAAAAATAAAACCCCAGGCGTTTCATACAGGATCAGGGCGATCTCAATAGACATCTGGGCTCAAGTCTTACCTGAGCAGCGGTAAACAGGAAGACGGTCTTCTTGGATTCGACGCCGAGCTGATAGTACATCCGCTTCATGTCGTCTTTGAATGTGTTTTCGTTGTAGTTGCGCGTCACCGTGATCTCGAACAGCTCGCATCCTGGCGAACAATAGCGAAACAAAATGACAAACAGTGGAAAACATAGCTCGAATACGATGGTAATAGATTTGATCCCGAGTTCTGATTAGGTGTCTACACCCTTCTGATTGAGAAAGAATTTTGCTTGGAATCATTCACAAATTATCATGCTCAAAAGCATTAAAATCTATTCTTTTGAAATATACAGTTACTTATGAAATTAACATAATTTAAAAACCTATTTAGAGGCTAAAAATTTCACCCATGCCGGGATTCGAACCCGCAACCTCTGGCTATCCGTGCCAGCGCTATTCCAATTGAGCACTGGCACGGATAGCCAGAGGTTGCGGGTTCGAATCCCGGCATGGGTGAAATTTTTTGCCTCTAAATAGGTTTTTAAATTTGTCCTTAGCACGGGTTAGTGCATTAAAAATAAAAATAGTATAATTAACATAAGACATAACATTAATATAGTACGAAAACTTTATTGATTGTAATATGGTTAAATTTATTTTCTATTTCATTTCACAAAGTAAAATGGAAAATATGAAACTTAAGTCTGCTGCCGTAGCTAAGCTGTAGCCTATATTAATAGCAGCACGCCCGTGCCTCTTCTCTTACGAGATAATTTAGTTGAACAATGGTGGTACCTTTTGAGTTCTTGTTTTCTATCTTATTTGTTTGTATATTGACTTGATTTTAAGGTCCGAAATATTTATTACACTAATGTTATATTTTGTCGTGATTGGAATCAATCACTTGGTTAAGCAACAACAGGCGCGGTCAGGTACAGGATGGTTGAGCGTCCCGTGACTACCGCTAGTGGCATCTTTTCGAGCGCTTCCGTGCTTCGCAAGGCACGTGAAGCCGTTGGTGCCGGCTGTCATATAACGGCAGTCGTTAAGCCATGTCAGAGGCCTTACGGGCGGCTTGATAACTTCTGACAGTTAGACCCGCCACTGTCTTACAATCCTCCACCGACCCGGGCTTGGCCCCCGTGGTGGAGTATGGCCTAACCTTCCTGCGATGCAGACCCGTGCCCCAGCAGTGGGGACACACAAGGTTTGATAACGATATTTGGTCGTACCAGCAGCGAATGCGGCCAGCTTCACGATGGACTTCTTGCCGGAGCCGCCGACGCCGATGATCATGGCGTTGGCGCGGTCCATACGCAGCACGCGGTGCGTGCGCGTCAGGTGCTCCAGGCAGTCCTCAAACAAGACCACGGACATCTTGCCGATGCGCTCGTTGAACTCGTCCAAGATCTGTCAAGTATAAGGTTACGCTGACTCCACCGATGTTTTAATAACATAACATTTTATTAATTAACATTAACATAACATAACATTTTGCCGATGCGCTCGATGAATTCGTCCAAGATCTGTCAAGTAAAAGGGTACGCTGACTCCACCGATGTTTTAATAACACAACATAACATTTTATTAATTAACATTAACATAACATTTTGCCGATGCGCTCGTTGAACTCGTCCAAGATCTGTCAAGTAAAAGGGTACGCTGACTCCACCGATGTTTTAATAACATAACATTTTATTAATTAACATTAACATAACATAACATTTTGCCGATGCGCTCGTTGAACTCGTCCAAGATCTGTCAAGTATAAGGTTACGCTGACTCCACCGATGTTTTAATAACACAACATAACATTTTATTAATTTACATTAACATAACATTTTGCCGATGCGCTCGTTGAACTCGTCCAAGATCTGTCAAGTAAAAGGTTACGCTGACACCACCGATATTTTTAATAAGCGACGGATAGGGCACGAGTTCATGAGAATGGAGGCCAGGTTTAGCTAGGGGATGGAGCAGAATTGTCTAAGTTTATTCTAGGGTGTTCATCACTTTTACACAGAGGCCAGGCGTCCGGGAAAACAACCATCAATTTAGATACGCCAATCACAAACTTAAGTTCGCCCTTGAATGGAAACTTGAATGGCACTAAAAGACTACAGCGACCAAAGCAGACTTGGAAGAAATAGATAAAAGCTGAGATACAGCAACTAGAACAAATTTTGGAAGTAATGAAAGAAACTTTTGCAGGCCCCAAGCTCTTCGGCGGAACAATGGAATGATTTTTGACCTAGCAAAGCATTCCTATAATATTTTTGTGACGTTTTGTATCTAAAGACCACACAAATAAAATCTTGGGTTTTGAATCAGGAGGTTACAAACTAAAGAGCGCAGAAGTTACGCCTTTGAAATTAAAATAGCCAAAGGAATTAACTTTCGGTCGTCTAACAGTTTAAGGAATTTATTAGTAATAGCCAACTGTGAAGAAACAGGCACCGTACAGTAAAACAAATTGCGGATTTGTGATATTCGACTAGTAAGAATCAATATGGGTGCGCTGATATGACGCATACGAAGCTAATATAGCATACCTAACATTTTACATGTAATTTAGTTTTCAAAGAGCTTTTGCATCGGCCGCGTATGATTTGCCTCGTAGGTACATACCTCTTGAAACAGGAAATAGACCGCTTCGTAATCAAGCAGATCTTCGTAGTATCTGATCTCGTCTTCGTCCAGGGCGTTGCGATAGTCCCCGAACAGTAGAGGGTCTCTGAACACGTATTCTTCCAGCTGGTGGAAAAATGTGAGACATTTATTCGAAGTCAATCACATCCGTTGAAAGCGCTGATGCGTGAAGCACAGGATAGGTAGATTAGGCGAGTGGGCATTGATGCATACACATGGCAGCTACTTTTTGATGAGAATTTTGCTCTATGAAAAGTAACTGCGCAAAGAAAAGCGATGTGGATGCCCCTAATTTTGCGTACATTTTAATTATATTTAAGTACGTAAGGAGGTGATATTCGCTCCATTATCGCTGCTGATTTGTAAAGCAGATAAAAAGGCATTAATTTAAGCGCGCATAGCTTGATTGTGTTTGTACAAGCGTACATTAATAAAAAAATAGAAATTAATACTAGAGCCATGCATTGTGCGAAGGCTATCAGCGATGTAATTTTTTTAAAGTAACCTTTAGATGCTTTATCGGGTCGAATATCTAGAAAAATACACCAAGTAAAGTTAAAAAAGTCAAGTAAACTATTTACAGATCAAACAATTTTACAAACAGAAATATTTACAGAACTATACTGCGGGATATTTACAGAGACAGAAGTAGTATTTTTTCAATCAGGACAACCGGGTAAGAAATTTCATGGCTTAATTCACACTACAAATTTAACTTGTCTGCATCTCCATTCAATGATATAAGTTACTTTTGTTCAACAAATAAGACATCAATATAAAAAACATATATCAAGGAATACCACATCAATACACAAAAATATATCTGTTGTTTCGTACATTCGCTAGAACAAACATCAATATTTGTACTGTAGTCGAAAGTAAAAACGTACTGTTCGCGACATAGATTATTGTACCATGTTCGTATTGTGACAACATGGGGCCAAGTCCGGGTTGGTGGAGGATAGTAAGACAATGGCGGGCCTTATTGTCAGATGTTATAGGCCGCCCAAAAGGGCTCTGACATGGCTTAACGACTGCCATTACATAACAGCCGGCACCAACGGCTTAACGTGCCATGTTGTCACTATTGTAAACTGAGTTCGTGCTTTGCCGCTCCCGCACGCGGTTTATCAGATTTTATAATATAGTCTTAAAAATAGTAAATCTCCGTGTTAATTGACCCTTTACTAGGCAATGGTATGATAGACCCCACCATAAAATTAACCTCCCTTTGAAATAGAGGTCCAAAACCCGTGAAAAATTTGTACTAGCTCTGCCCGTTACATGGTTAATCACCAGCCTACAAAATACAGTCCACTCAACTTCAAGTGTGTGCTCCACGTACCGTGAGTTCCTTCTCCGCCTCCTCCTCCTCTTCCTCGACCCCCAGCTCCTCGCTGGCGGGCGCCGCGGGGGGCGGGGGCGGGGGCGGTACGCCCGATCCTGCGAGGTGTAGGTATTCCTTTCAATTCATCAAAAGTATTTATTTACAATCAACCAGTAAATATACACAAGTAGATTAACACAGCATTTCCCTCGATGTGCACTGCCAAGTCAAAGTCACCCAATTGTCGAAACTGATAAAAAACCACTAAGACAGGTATTAATTAGGTATTGGTTTGTTAATCGTCAATTTGGGAACAGGGTTCAAACGAAAGTTGCCACTGACTGGGTCCCACGCGACGGATACCCTAAACGTGACCGACCAAGGCGCAGATGGCGGGACCACCTCGCAAACTTTCTGCCCGGGTAGCAGGCAGTGGCCGAAGACAGAGAGGATTGGAGAGCTTCAAACTAACATTATAAAGGCAAAAGTTGTGAGTATGTATGTTTGTTACTTCTTCGCGTTTAAACAGTTGAAGCGATTTTAATAAAATTCGGTATGGAGTTAGCTGACAATCTAGTTTAACACATAGGCTACGTTTTGCTGGGAGATAATATCTTATTCCCATGGGAAAATTGACAAACCGCTGTTAGCACCGCGGGGCACAGCTAGTATATAATAAATAACATTAAAAAAGAGGAAACTACAATTCCAACTGCAGTACAATTTCACCAAACTGCGATCCCCAACCCGCATGCCCAGCGTGGGGATCATGGGCATTACCCCCTAATGATGGCACCTACCAACCTTGCGTTATGGCGCTCATTAGGGGAGGGTTACGTCCAGCAGTGGACTAATATAGCCTGAAGAAGAAGAAAAAGAGGAAGAAGCAGTGACCACTCACCGTCATCCCCCTCTGCCTCCTCATCCAGGACCTCGGGCAGCACAATTTCCTCCAGCACCACGGGCTCTTCCTCCGGGAAGTACTTCACCACGTGCTCGTGGATCTGCTCGCGCATCAGCTCGTTGTCCTGCAACGAGGCTTAGTCATAGTCATTGGAGTTTTTGTTCCCGCTGCCTTTTCATCCACTACACTACGGACCGAATAAAAATAAATAATAAATATTCATGGATATATTTACACAGATCTTGTTAGCCCCATACTAAGTACAACTAAATGACTCGTGTTACAGGTGCTAACTAGACGATAGATTTAACACAATAGATAACATACAAGAGCCGAGAACAACTAGAAAAGTTCGTTTCCTAGTATGACCCGGCCGGGGATCGAACCCGAGACCTTCGGTCTTATAGTCAGCGTGCCAAACCGCTGCGCCACCGAACGTCTGTCTTACATTTTACATTGACATTCAGCAAACCGAATGTAAATTCTTTATGTTGAAATAAAATTGTTTTTATAACGCATATACACGTGGTCTCTTCCAGACGAAGTTAAGATTTTCTCTGCTGGGGCACGGGTCTCTTCCTGCATCACAGGAAAGTTAGCCACCATGGGGGCCAAGTCTGGGTTGGTGGAGGCTTGTAAGGCGGGCCCTACCTACTGTCAGAAGTTATCAAGCCCCCCATAGGGCCTCTGACATGGCTTAACGACTGCCATTACATGACATCCGGCACCTACGGCTTAGCGTGTCTTGCGAAGCACGGAAGCGTCCGGAAAAATGACACTAGTGGTAGTCCCGGGACAGTCACCCATCCTGCAGCTGACCGCGCCTGTTGTTGCTTAACTCAAGTGATTGATTCCAATCACTCGGTTCGACTAGGCCACGAGCGAAGTTTTAATGGAGTGTTTAAATTTTAGATGGAGTGGCCTAAGACGTGAGTGCCTATGAAGTGATATACCTATCAAACCTACTAACACAGTTTTTACCTTTAGTTTAGATTTAGTTTTTTCAGTTAGTAACATCACTAAGGAACACTGTTTTTTTTTCCGAATTAAATGTCTATTATTATTATTATTATTATTATTATTATTAAAATACACATACGTACCGCGACGTTGATGAGCCTGTCGCAGATGACTCTGGTGAACTCGTTCCGCCAGCAGCGCAGCACGGAGCGGAGGTCACCAAAGTAGTTGGGGTGCGTGAGGCAGAGCCCGCCGGCGACGCGGGATAGGTCGCGCAGGTTGAATATGTAGTGGAACTTGGCCGGCGTCGGCGGCAGCTGCACGATTATTATCTGCAACGAGAATCGAGCGATCGATCGGCGCTGGCGCTGGAGCTGAAGATGAAGCAGTTCAAGAACGTGGTGCCGCTCATGGTCTCGCTCAAGAACGAGGCCATGCGCGAGCGACACTGGAAGAAGCTGCAGGCCAAGACCGGTGAATGACTTTTACTTTTGCTTGTTTCTTTGATACTGGCCTCGGCCTAAATCGATCGATCGATATCAACCCTTGGGTGTCCCCACTGCTGGGGCACGGGTCTCTTCCTGCATCGGAGGAAGGTTAGGCCATACTCCCCCCACGGGGCCAGGTCCGGATTGGTGGAGGATTGTAGGAGAGTGGCGGGTCTTACTAGCAGAAGTTATCAAGCCGCCCATAAGGCCTCTGACATGGCTTAACGACTGCCATGACAGGACAGCCGGCACCAATTCTTTAACGTGCCTTGCGAAGCGCGGAATGGCTCGGAAAAATGCCACTAGCGTTAGTTATGGACGGTTTATCCATCCATGCACTGAACGCGCCCTGTGTTGCTTAACCTTGGTGGTCGTTTAAGATCACTCAGGCAGCCGGGGCTACGATTCTCCGAGCAACGAGAACAGTTATTTAATAAACGGGTCTAATCGCGATTTTAACTATATACAGTGTGTCTCATTCAAATCTGTCAGTATGGGAAAGTCTGAAACTATAAGACATACGAAGATCTGTTCTGAGGAACCATGTCATCGATTTTGATAACAAGAAAAACTGCACTCATACATTTTAAAAAACATCTGTACTCTTTTCGGGAATCGAACCCAGTTGTTTTAAAAAAAAAATTACACTATATCTATTTAGATATCGATGGTGTAGGTCTTAAGCAGTAAATGTCTGTATGAAACATGATGTCTAAAATGAATAAAATGCATTGTTCATTTTAGGATCTATCGATATTCCCATGGGAAAATCGATAGACCGCGGGTAAACACATAGAATACGTTTTAATGCGGGAAAATATCTCATTCCCATGGGAAAATCGATAGACCGCGGGTAAACACACAGAATACGTTTTACTGCGGGAAAATATCTCATTCCTATGGGAAAATCGATAAATCGCGGGTAACACCACGGGGCACAGCTAAGTATAAGCATATAGCAAAAGCATTGTATATTATTTCTGTAAAAAAATTTACGGACAGAAGATAGGTAAGTACTCATACTTCGACCAAATAGGGGATGTTTTAGCAAAGGGGAAGATCTAAAGTACCCGGAACCGGCGCGCGTGCAACGACTGATGAACGTTGATGAAGCGAAAGTGATCTGCCAGGATCGTGGCAGGCGGCAGTCCCTGGTATCTGCCTACCCCTCAGAGATACAGCCGTGAGCTTATGTTACGGGCAGGCAAGTACTCACCTGATAAAGATCCAGCGTCATCTGCACGATCTTCCCGACGCCTTTTTGCACGTCCTCGGGGAACACGGAGAAGTGTCCCTGCAGGATGGAGGAGTAGATGTGGAGGAGCGTCGCCTCCGACGGGAATTGCAGGTTGTAGCACGAAAACATGGAGATGAAGCGCGGGTCCACCTAAGGCGGGGAGGGGGAAGTTCATTCACATTCATACTAGGCAAACAGGGATACAGTACGATTATTTTTCTTCTTCATCATGCTATATGTTAGTCCACTGTTGGACATAGTCCTCGCCTTATGAGCGCCATAGAGCCCTGTCTTCAGCTTGCCGCATCCAGCATCTGCCGGCAGTTTTTCGCAGATCGTCATCCCACCTGGTCGGAGGGCGTCCTACACTACGTTTGCCGAGTCGCGGCCTCCACTCAAGAATACGTTTACTCCAACGGTTGTCGGTCAGTACGATTAAAATCAGTTAACGATTCGGCCAACCTCGGTAACTGTCGTGAATCCCTCATCTCTCACGTACAGTTATCAATTTACAGATAATTATGACCTTTAATTATATTACCTACTCGTTGACTTATTGAACACAATACAAGAACGATATGTGCAACAAAACCTCCTTTGTAGCTCAAAACTAACACCACCGAGTCGTTTACTGATTTTAATCGTATTGTAGTAGGTTCGGGGCCTTAATTATATAACTTTCAGGTATACACCTGCGTGCGGAAGCGAAATGTTTACTTGGCTCTGCCGCATATATACTACACATAGTGGATACTGCATTTAAGTTGATATCTAATACATAACAGTGATATTGAGCAACGTAATAGGCACGACGAACGATTTTTAAATCCTCTTCCATAATGTGGGGACTTATTTATTATTTACAAAAAAAAACCTATACTAAAAAACAAAAGTTTAACAGAGGTAAAAGCTATTTTTATTTTTTTTTCAAATCTGTGGGAAAACAGTTCGCTGTGTCATGGCGTCAAATCTGACGTCATTGTTAGCTAAACAAACATCAAACTTTAAAGCAATATTATAGGTATTCTTATATCCTTTATTTTATTGAAAATATTGGTAATCTCATTTTTTTTATAAAACTAAATCAGTGTTTTAAATCCTTTTAATATGCACTTTCCCCTAATATCGTTAAATCTTTGATTACTTAATACTGTCGTTACGCCTATTTTGATCACTTAATATTGCACGAGTCCACTAGATATTTCGTTTTTGCACATATGTGTACGTGGAGTATATCTTACTTAGAATGATCTCTCAGGGTGGACATAGGCTACAGTTTATTCGTTTATCAAGCGAACGTACAATTCGAACCTAGTTTGAATTGTAACGTTCATTAAGCCGCAGTTTCTGTGCTACTTTAAATAAACCATTTCATTTCATTTTCATTTCACGTAGTCGCGGACAATGCTTGTTTTTTTTTAACATTCATTATACATCGTGACGCTACACTCTTCCTTTATTTATTTATTTAATTTATTTACAAAACTTAATTTAATTAATATTAATAACACAGTTATATATATATAATTTATCATAGGCCAATTACGCGCTTATTTTATACTAACGTAACTTGGAGACAGACATTATCATTTACAAAATCTAAAGAACGTAGATAAAATCAAACAAGCTAACATTGAAATACAAAAATCAAGCAAACAGAATATTAAAATTAGGTTATATTCTTTTTAATGTACTAACCCGTGCTAAGGACAATTTTAAAAACCTATTTGGAGGCTAAAAATTCCACCCATACCGGGACTCGAACCCGCGACCCTTGGCACGGTTAGCCAGAGGTCGCGGGTTCAGTTCGGGTTATTAAAATTATGTGCAAAAATTTATTTTAATTTCATGTCATATTTCCATTTCGTGTAGGAAGTAACTGAACAACTAATCGTCTCTCGCCATTGGCGTAGACTCAGTAAATAATAATTGCTAAACGAGTCAGATAGGCGTTGGCATAATAGTTCGTACTTTAAATTGAACTATTAACTTCGCATTGTTTTTTAACTTTATATTTAAATCTACCTATAATATTGGACTGCATTAAAAAAAAATCCAGTATCAATGAAATATTTATAATAACCATCGGCGGCCCCTCAAAGAGTAATTCCCATAGAAACGTACTTTGGTTTTAATTTACAAACGACATGCCGAATCGCAATGAAACTTTGCTAATAGGTTTGGACGACACAAATCAGGGTTTGATAGTGCTTATAACCGAAAATAACAGATTAAAAAGAAATTACAGCCTTTTAAGGCTTTTCATAGAAACTATTCTTCTTCTTGTTAGCGTGTCGATGGCAAGCCATCGTGGTGAAAGGATTTGCCAATCAGCGTAAGGGTCTCACTGCTTGTTGCCCAGGATGCGCCAAACTGTTCATATTTTTTCAATAAGTTTAATACAATTCCAGGCACGATTAAACCTCGATGTGGCCTCTAAACGTATTGACAAAGTTTGTAATGTCGTGTAAAAGTTAATGTGAATGAAATGAAGAAATCCTACGTTTGTTTGGGAATTGCTCCTCGAGGAGGACAAAGTGCCAACAGTATCACGTGAATGAAGTGTGTGAGCACCATATTTTATTATAATAATGTTCTAACTTACATCATTTCTGCCACCGCCAGCTTTACCCATGGCCGCCAAGAAGCCGATGTCCTTTAAATTCTTCCAATTCAAGTCTTTGCCGCGATCATAGAATCCTTTTCTTTCGAACAGCAGTTTTAGCAGCGCTATTGGCTGCTGCGTCCCATAAGTGTCTACTAGAGGCATGTTCATATCGTCTATGAAGACAAGCATCTTTTTGCCGACGGGGGGACCGAATACGTCCTTAGTGCGTTTCTCTACGACCGATTCCAAGTTCCTTTGGACGTCCATTGACGAGGTTCGGGAGGAGAAGTTCATTTGTTGTACCAGCTGTAGAGAGAAAATACGAATGATTTTGCTGAGCGATTATTTGGGTTCAACAGGCTAGGTACTGGATAAGTGGTAAAAAAAAAAAGAATTTTTGCCAAAAAAAAAGAGGTAATTGGAGGCGCCGGGTATCGATCCCGGTACCTCTCACATGCTAAGCGAGCGCTCTACCATCTGAGCTACGCCCCCGGTGATATTAATGGTGAATTTTGTTAACACATTATGAGGCCAGAAAAGGCGTTAAGAAAACAGATAAACCTGTACAGGTTTCAGTGAAGGTTTTTTTTGTATTTAAATAGTATTCTGTACATATATTGAATAAATACTAATAAAAAAAAAGAGAATAAAAGCCAACGATACGTGCTGTTCCCAGGCGGTCACCCATCCAAGTACTGAACACGCCCGATGTTGCTTAACTTCGGTGATCGGACGAGAACCGGTGTATTCAACATGGTATGAACGTTGGCGATAGAGCAAGCATACTTTCCGTACATGTAGAGCTCGGATGACGTCACTCCGTCTAAAAATAGATTACCTTGACTACTACTTACATATTTCTCGGGTGGCAGACCGCGCAAGTAGTTAGTAATGATAGCAGTTTTCGATGTGCCCGTATCGCCGACCAGCAATACTGGCCTTTCCACCTAAAAATAAGATAACATTTTACAGTATTTTTTGTATTAGTAATTATGTATTTTTATCTAAAAATTAGATAGCGATTAAGAGTTAAGAGTTCGTATGTATCTACATACGAACTTTTACTTAGATAAAATGGTAACTGAAAGGCTAAGGTCCCTGAATAACAAACCTGATTAATTTAATTCCGGAATAACTAACTAAAATAAAAAAAAATGTTTCTAAAATTCTAGTAATCTATAGCATAAAAAATTATCGCTGAATGTGTTGGTAAGCGCAAATCTTGAGAGCAGCTGAACCGATTTTGCTAATACTGTTTTTAGAATATTCCTTGAAGTACGAGGATGGTTCTTACAGAGAGAAAAAAATTAAAGAATCGATGTTAGGTACTATGTTCGCTGGGTCAACTAGTTGACTATAAAATAAGTTAATTTAGACTAAACATTTCGCAAGCACTACTATTATGTAGTGCTTGCGAATTTTTTGTCCATAAATACCTAACCTATTTTACGAATTGTGCTTACGTTAAAGGCTTTAATATCTCGAAGAACAATGTGGCTTTATTTCATTACATTACATAAACTCACGCCTGTATTTCGGAAAGGCAGGCAGAGGCCAGGGTTTGCCACTTGCCACGATCCTGACCTCTTTCGCTTCATTAGTCATATTACATACATACATAACCTCACGCCTGTATCCCAGAGGCGTAGGCAGATACCAGGGACTGCCACTTGCCACGATCCTGACAGATCACCTTCGCTTCATCAACGTTCATAAGTCGTTGCATGCACGCACGCCGGTTCCGGGTACTTTTTATCTTTCCCTTTGCTAATACATCCCCTATCTGGTCGATGTATGTATTTATTAGTCATATTCTTACAAAAATTCAATTCTATAATGATAATAAAGACCACACACCATAATCACTACTTTACTACTTTATACTTTATTGTACACGAAAAACACAAAAAAGAAATACAATTAAAGAAAATACATGTACAAAGGCGAGCTTATCTCTGTAAGAGATTTCTTCCAGCAAACCTTGGGGAGTCGGAGTGGGGATGTGAAAATCACTAGTGCTGGTCCCAAACTAGGATACCCAGTGATATGGTAAACTGACAAGGACGTCACTGAAAAACACCCAGTCTGGGACCATAATTATGTATACAATACGACGGATCCCAGTGGGAATCGAATCCACGATCTGCTTCGGCAGTTAAGCGTGATATGGCTAGGCAAGCAAATAATAACTTCTAACTAACAATACAATCACCTATATAACTAGGTTAACCTGTACTATGGTAGACAGGCAAGGATGTCGCAAACATGAAAATACACCCAGACCGAGGCCACTTGTACTTTTCCGAGCGCTTCCGTGCGTCGCAAGGCACGTTAAGCCGTTGGTGCCGGCTGTGATAGTGGCAGTCGTTAAGCCATGTCAGAGGCCTTATGGGCAGCTTGATAACTTCTGACAGTAAGACCCGCCACTGTCTTATAATAATCCTTCACCAACCAGGACTTGGCCCCCGTGGTGGAGTATGGCCTAGCCTTTTTGCGATGCAGGAAGAGACCCGTGCCCCAGCATTGGGGACATACAAGGGTTGATATCGATATCGAATCAAATTCAAATTATGGTGGGAATTTGAATTTTTACACCATTGCCTGGTAAAGCATTGACACTACATGTAAATTCCTACTATACAATATGTATTACAGTGTTCAAGAATTTCTTGACGACCGTTGCAACTGAGCTGATTACTTTTTTCATACCATTGTTATTTAAGAACCCGTACCTATAGTATAATAAAAAAAATTTTTTGATACAAATTTTAAGTTCTTTTTAAGTTTAAAAACCTATTTAGAGGCTAAAAATTTGTTCCTTAGCACGGGTTAGTGCATTAAAAATAAAAAAAAAATAGTGTATTCTTTTTAAGTGTTATTTTTTTATGAGTTTGCTTTTAATATTCATTGTAAGATTGTACATTTGTTATATTTTATTTAAGTCTAATATTTGCACACCTCAACTGGTAGAGCATGCACGTTCTATTATTAAACTGTACTACTTCAATGTATTTACCATGCTTTAGCAAATAAAATGTTTTATCTTTTCATCTTTACATACCGACTCCATTATTTTGATAAGCCAAGTGAGCCGTAGAGTGTCCACAGTGGGCACCAGTATCGATGGGAACTTGGCAGTCCTATCATGTTCGTAGTCCGGCACGAGCCAAGTCCATGCCTCCCATGTCTTGGTGCTGAGTTCCAGACAGTAGTCGTACAGTGTAGGAAATCCCATCGGGAAGTGTTCTGTTAATATAGGAGGCATTGATAAACACTGATTGTTCTAGATATTGTATGGAATCAGGCGTTGCTTTGCGGAAATCCATAATAGCTTTCTTCTTTTAAAAACCTATTTAGAGGCTAAAAATTTCACCCATGCCGGGATTCGAACCCGCAACCTCTGGCTATCCGTACCAGCGCTCTACCAATTGAGCCAATGGGCGACTCACGGCATCAGTGAAATTTCGAACCTCTTTACAATATTCTCTGTATTACGTACAGCTTTCTCCTTCTTCAGGCTATATTAGTCCACTGCTGGACGTAGCCATCCCCTAATGAGCGCCATAGCGCAAGGTTTGTAGGTTCCATCATTGGGGGGGTAGTGCCCATAATCACCACGCTGGGCATGCGGGTTGGGGATCGCAGTTTGAATAATAGCATTAAAATGCTTATTAAGTATTGCTTTTAGCAATAAGGCCGCCAATTGTACTTTGTATCTTTACGTGTTTTATAATATGTGCTCTGGTGTACAATAAAGAATATTCTTATCTTATCTTAAAATGTGAAAATTACTTTGCTGAATTCCGCCAAAAATCCCACAAGCAACATGCGGTTAGTGGGAGGGAGGGCGGTGCATTAACTAACCGCATAGTGCTTTTGGGATTTTTGACGAAATTCAGCCAAGTTATTTTTCACATTTTAATGCTATTGATTGTTCCATCGCCAACGTTCATACCGTGTTGAATACACCGGTTCTCGTCCGATCACCGAAGTAAAGCAACATCGGGCGTGTTCAGTTCTTGGATGGGTGACCGCCTGGGAACAGCACGTGTCGGCTTTTTGCACTTTAAAACTTGATGACTATTTTATTTTATTAGGGCAACCAACAGGCGATACAATAATACAAAAAATACCAACATAACACGGTAATTGCTCACCCACTTATAGTTTGTCGCTCCATACATGTAAAACTCAACAAACTGTGATACATATTAATCTCATTTAAAGATATACTAATAAAGACAAATTAAACTAAAAAAATATTTCATGAAACACGAATCTATTTGGAAATTTTTGGACGATATTGAACGCAGCATTTGTTCACGCTATCGCCAACGTTCATACCATGTTGAATACAACGGTTCTCGTCCGATCACCGAAGTTAAGCAACATCGGGCGTGTTCAGTACTTGGATGGGTGACCGCCTGGGAACAGCACGTATCGTTGGCTTCTTGTCCCGAAAATCAATCTATAACATTGAAGTAAAGTTTTCTGTTTTTTTTTACCCAACACGCTTTGATTATATAATTATATTTGTTAATTGTTTTGATAAGACCCGCAACTGTCTTACAATCCTCCACCAACCCGGACTTGGCCCCCGTGGTGGAGTATGGCCTAACCTACCTGCTATGCAGGATGAGACCCGTGCCCCAGCAGTGGGGACATACAATGGGTTGATATCGTATCAATTGTTTTGATACTAACTTGTGGTAGCTTTTTTCTCAAGAGAATCATCGACGAGCATCATCGGACAAGCTTTCTTAATGTAGTTATCGAAGTCGAAGCGACCATCGTCGATTATTGAAGCACCGAGGCTGTTATACATAGACTGGAAAGAAAAAAAAAATCTGTATTTCTTTAAAAAAATTTACAAGTTATTTACATTTGAGGAGGTATTACTTTAAAAACCTATTTAGAGGTATTACTTACAATATCTGTTCATATGAGGCAAAGCTGCATATGAGCGATTCTCTTCAGTGCCTGTACTAGGTTCTAGACTTGAATCTCAGGCAACAGTGCTCTTCAACTTTTAATATAGTAGGTATGTAGCTTAGACATGTGTACGTTAAAAGAGGTACAATACAAATATTTAGACCTGAATTATTGTGATAGATTATACCATCCACCTACCTAATACCTACCACACCACCATCACACACCATCTAAAAAATAATGGCACTGCAGCGTCCGAGTGGTCCCAAGGTGCCACTAGACGCTTTATAAATAATTTCGTTACGTAGATGCAATGGTCAAAGCCGAGCCTACGTTTTAAAACAATATGCTTACATACGGAAATGCATTTCAAATCAGTAGATATTACTACGGTCTCAAATAAATGGATTCTTACCACCATGAAGACGCACTCGACTTCGGTTTTGTCTATCTCCTCGTTTGAGTCTTCTCTGTTGGGCATAAGGCCGCTAATCATGTAGCACAGTTGCACCACCTACAAATAGGCAATTCCATTGAGTTTTGCCTCTTGTCAGTAATATTAATAATAACTTTAAAAACCTATTTTGAGGCTAAAAATTCCACCCATGCCGGGATTGGAACCCGCGACCTCTGACTATCCGTGCCAGCGCTCTTTCCAACTGAGCTAATGGGCGACTCACCGGCATCAGTGAAATTTCGAACCTCTTAATTAATAATAACTTCCACACGACACAATCAATTGACCTGAGAGCCAATTCTTACTTCATTAGCAAATAAGTCGTATGCGGCTTATGCCTTGGGATTCTACGTAATAAGTCGAGCGACAGCCAAAATCTGTATTCTGAACGCCATGCTACATTGAATTCAAATAAAAAAACAAATGTCTAATGACTCTGTCGAGTTATCGTATCTTATTTTTAAGCGACAAAAGTCTAAGCCTTCGAATATTTTGCGTCTACGCTTTCAATTCGCATGGGCGAGAATCGGCTCCCTGGTCTCAAACTCGGATATCCTGTGTATGGTAAGCAGGCAAGGACGTCACAAACATGAAAATACACCCAGACTTAGGCCAAATTGTCCAAATGTACGGCGGCCCCCAGTGTGAATCGAACCCAAGGCCTCTGTCTTGATAGACAAGCGCCTTAACGGCTAGACCAACGAGGCAGTCACAATCGTTTTGTTCTGTTCATGCAAGGGACAAATTTTTGATACTAGGCTGATTCTTTGCTTATTTTATTGTTAACTACCTGATCCCGCGAACTTAAATACCGCCTAACAGTCGATTATTATTATTTTTCGCCGTAAGAACCATCTTCGTACTTCTAGATTGCTACACCAGAACTGAATGCGTTTAGGGCACCACCTCATATATTTGGCGTTATGGTATGACAAACACCTATCATGACTTGAATGTAATGCTATGTCTATAATGCTGTTTTATACATCTTTTAGGAGTAAATAGTAAACAAGAATGTGCCTAAATGTTAAGGGTCGCCTTCACTGAGACCATAACAGTTTGTGACCCCCTCAGAACCTGATACAATGCAAACGACTAGCGTGTGTCCATTGAATTTTAAATGGGTCTGTGTAATCGCGTCGTAATGAATATTTAATGAGATAACGACGCGTTTTGCTGTCTGATGGCACGGGCTTCAGCTCAAGCGCCTGATCTATAACTCATTCGTCTATTGCATGTGGTTCCGATCAGGCGCTGCCGTACTCAAAGATTAGAGGGATCTAAGAACAATTGTTAAGTGGTCAAATCTAAAAGCTTGATGCCTGTTGTATATTAGCAAGATATTTGTTGGACTTCGCGCAAAGTTTTAAGCTTTGCGCGGACGAGACCCTGAAAGAATTAAGGCATCAATACTATAATTGAGGATTATTGGTTGTTTTCAATTTTAATTCTCTGTGTAGAAAGATTACCCATAATAATACTTGGCTGTTATTTACATATAAATTAAGGCGCTTAGGGGCGCCAACTAGCGCCACCAATGGAATAAAAATCATAACTTGTTTTAAAAGACGTTTTTTTTTCAAAAAGTAAACATGAGAAATCTTAATATCTGTGGTAACCAAATTTAGAATATACAGCCTAGAATGTAATATAAATATCCTAGGACAACTAGATTGTTGATCCTCGATTCTAGACTGTAGGTTCTAAAAATAGTTATCACAGTTGTTAAGATTTGTCATGTTCACTTTTAGACAAAAACGTATTACAATACCAGTTACGATTTCTATTTCATTGTTGACGCTAGTTAGCGCATCTAAGCGCCTTAAGTGTACCAAAAAAAAAAAACATTCCCTGAAGTTCACACATCCAGTAGTTTACAAGATGTGAGGGTCCAAAAATTGTAATTTACGATACCCACTGCAACACGAATATATTATTATACACCTTTTCTTTCCTGTGATATTTGAATTTATTCCAATAAATGGGTTTCTAAATCTATATGTGTTGTAAGGATATTTGAAATTTCACTGATGTCGTTGAGTCGCCCTAGCTAAGTTGGGAGAGCGCTGGCACGTTTAGCCAGAGGTCGCGGGTTCGAGTCTCGGCATTTGTGGAAGTTTTAGCCTCTAAATCAGGTTTAAAAATGTGTTTCCGTGAAATGTAGTAGAACTTTTTAAAAAAATATAATAAACATTGGAACGACTTCAGGTGTTATTTTATTTGTAGTTAGTTATTTTATAATAACAGAAAAACTGGATGTTGTTGGATGGATGTTGTCCGTTATTACACTGATGGCCAGACCCCAGTATACGCCTGCTTTCTGGACTTGTCTAAGGCCTTCGATTTGGTGTCCTATGACTTGCTCTGGTACAAGATGCGATCGGAGACCTCATTACCGGAGGAGTTTATCACGTTTCTTGATTATTGGTACAATAACCAAACGAATGTTGTGAGATGGGCGGGGGCAGTCTCGGACGAGTACAGATTGAAATGTGGTGTGAGACAGGGAGGGTTAACATCTCCTCGTCTCTTTAACCTCTACGTGAACGGGCTGGTGGAGGAACTCAGTAGCGCTGGTGTCGGCTGTTCCATAGAAGGCAAATATATTAATAATATAAGCTACGCCGACGATATGGTGTTGCTGGCTCCCTCCATAAGCGCGTTGAGAAAACTAGTAGGCATATGTGAGACATACGCCGGGGCCCATGGGCTCAGGTACAATGCAAAGAAAAGTGAACTCTTAGTTTTTCAAGCACGCGGTCGAAAGGTCACCACTGTACCACCTGTGTACCTAGAAGGAGTTGAGCTAAACCGAGTCAAGCGGTTCAAGTACCTGGGTCACTGGGTCTCGGATGACCTCTCCGACAATGAGGATATTGAGAGGGAACGCAGGGCGCTGGCTGTCCGAAGCAATATGTTGGCTCGTAGATTTGCACGAAGTACAGTGCCCGTTAAGATGACGCTATTTAAAGCTTTCTGTCAGTCTTTTTATACGTGCAGTCTGTGGGTCAACTGTACGCAGAAGGCAATCAGCGCCCTGCGCGTTCAGTACAATAACTCGCTCAGGATGTTGTTGGGGCTGCCGAGGTACTGCAGTGCATCATTTATGTTTGCTGAGGCTCGCATAGACGGCTTTTATGCAATTATGCGGAAAAGAGCTGCCTCACTGCTCAGCCGGGTCCGAGGCAGCGCTAACAGCATCCTGGGAGTTATAGCCGGCAGATATGACTGCCCTGTCATGTGGTCGATGGAACAGTGGCATCTCAAGTAGTGGCTACGCAAAATATTTTATTTAATTTAAAAATGTACTGGTATTTTTTAATTTTTTCAATTTAACTTTAACTGTAATTTATTTACTTATTTATTATTATATATCACAATTGTAATTTTATTTTGTTTCTTGTATTGTTAATTAATTTTAATTTTAAAAAAATATGGATGTAATGTCTGAAATAAATTTATTGAATTGAATTGAATTGAAAAACGGATAAGCAGGTAAAACAATCAATTTTACCTGCTGCGGTCGAAGGGTAAAGTTGTAATAATGAAAAACGAGGGAAATCGAAAAATGTGTGACGTAATTTCAATATTTGAAAATTATAGATAGAAAAAGAAATAAAAATGGTGTAAAGAGGTTTGCACCGTTACTTTACCGGGAGGGTGATATTACCAGGTTGAGCGGCGTCTGCGGCACGACCGTCCGCAGCGGCGTCTGCTGCTGCAGGCCGAACAGGCCGTACACGATGTAGTTGATGGCGCCCGCCACGTAGTGCTCGAACAGAGCGCACAGCTGCTCGCGCTCCTCCGCAGAGCTGCGGCACTGCACCCACCTGCGGCACGCGACAACCTTATTCCACGCGCTTGTTGCCGACCGGCCAATCAACCTTTTTAAGTATTTTACTAGCGTTTTACATTATTGTCTACTTTTTAAAAATGGGAGAATGTCATTGGAAAACAAAAAAAGGATAGATTGAAAGATTCCTACATGATATTCGCGTTTTCTCAATTATACGTGCATTCGTTTTAGCGCTGTAACGTTATTTTGAGTAAACTGGAGAGCGTGCAGGACGCTTCTCCTCGGTGCCGCGGTTCGCACCTACCTGCGGCCGTAGCACGGCACACGACAACGTTATTCTACGCGCTATAACATTATTTTGAGTAATCTGGAGAGCGTGCCGGACGCTCCTCCCCGGTGCTGTGGCATTGCACTTACCCTCGGTCATAGAGCGGCACACGACAACCTTATTCTACGCCCCCTTTTAACGTTATTTTGCGTAATATGGAGAACGTGCCGGGCGCTCCTCCGCGGCACTGCACCCACAAGCGACCTCAACGCGGCACACAACAACGTTATTCCACGCGCCGCTATAACGTTATTTTGAGTAAGCCGGAAAGCGTGCCGGACGCACCTGTCCGGCGCGGCGAGACTGCACCCACCTGCGGCCTTAACGCGGCACACGACAACGTTATTCTACGCGCTATAACGTTATTTTGAGTAAACACGAGAGCGTCCAGGACATTTAACGTGACTCCTTCGTGACTTTTAAAAGCAAAATCGCAAGTATCCTTGCCTCCATTGCAACAAATTTAAAATCCTAAGTTTTTAATTGTAACTTTAATCGTTATTGTATTAGTACTTTCTTTTATTGTAATGTAGTTTATTAGGCTGAATATTAAAAGACATATTCTGGATTTATGGTTTTTTTAGCATTTTCATGTCATTTGATCTTCGTAATTATTGTCCATAATCGTATTAGTGTAGAAAAAGAAAAGTATTAGTGTATCTTATAAATGAACAATCCCTTACTCTACACCCCCACCCTTCAATGTTCATAGCACGACGTGCATGAAGCCACTGGATGGTTAAGAATGGGTTTGAACAGAAATACTAAGAAATGTACATTTGTACTGAATCCAAACAAACAATAAATAAAAACTCATTAGCACTACGCTCGCCTTTATACGAATATGCTTATTATGCAATAATGAATTTTTTACTCTTATAATTCTAAGAAAAGAGTGTGCCCATCGATATGGTTCGGTAATATTGCCGAGGAAAGTATGTAGGAATGTAGCGGTGAAGTTGGAATGTTCCATCGCCAACGTCCATACCATGTTGAGTACACCGGTTCTCGTCCGATCACCGAAGTTAAGCAACATCGGGCGTGTTCAGTACTTGGATGGGTGACCGCCTGGGAACAGCACGTGTCGTTGGCTTTTTTTTGTTTTTATGATTCAAACTAGAAGTAAGCCCTACTCACCTGTCCCAATAAGGTTGGTATCCCAAATTTTTGGGATCAACGAAGACCATTCCAGCGCGCGAAACAGTGGCTGGCGATGCATAGTTCAGATCACCGACCTATTGACAGACACGTAGTTTCCATTTTTGTCCATTTTTGTAATCTATGGCTAAACATTAAGATTTATTATAGGTATTAGCTGGTCAACTGATCAAGGGTTATTTGGAAATCACTCTGCTGATCCTCACGATACAGGCTAGGCCTAGTGTGGGGATCACCGTAATGTTTGATTTAAAATCGAGCAACTTTGCAATGTACCTCATCTATCTTTTTGTAATGGTGCATGCAAATTATTAAATGAACTCTATTCTATTCTATTTATCCTGTTTTTTTATTTACATCATACCTACGCGTTTTGCTCGATCTAAAGAAAGTATCTAACTGTTTGGATATACAGAAAAAGTGGCAAAGTACCTACCACAAAATAAATTTTTCAACACACTTGTTCGTAAAGTTGCTATTTTTTCTTTGGTCTTACGCCCGGAATGCGGTTTATTACATACTAGTGCGTTTTACTTTTCATTGCCGCACTAGTGTTTTTCTTATTCCACTATTTTTTAATATCCGTAAAGAGGTTGTTACCAAAAGATTTATTATTTTGTAAATAAATAAACTTGTTGTAGTCAAAATCTGATAAGATAAGATTATACTTCATCTAATTATCTATTAAAGCATTTAAAAAATACAATAGGTATTTTAAACCATTAATTACCGTAAATTCTTATTAGAAATACATAATTATTTAGTTTAAGCTGCCAGGTGGCGCTATAGAAGTTGCTAGTATGCCGCCATTTTTCAATCAGTAGAGAGAGAGTTAGATAGGTTCTTATTATACTAAAATTATTCGAAAATTTCTTTGATACATGACCTAATTGCAAATGTTTTTGGATGTCAGGTAAATAATAAATGTTTCACTGTATTTAGTATTTCTGGTAGCGATTTTATTTATTTTTTGTAGCTCTATAAATCAGCATTCAATATGAAAATTCTCCCATCGAGAGAAACGAGAAAAAATCAATAAATTTTCACATGAAACCTGGTTATTTTTATTTTCTAAGCTAGGTAAATAGTAAAACAATCCACTAATATAAAAGTTATTAGCACTACCAAAGGAAATTATTCAGAAAATCTAATTTGAAAACTGCTTATGAGATAAACAAGGCAGCCATTTTCACTTTGAAGAAACTAGAAAGAAACAAACGACCATTGTGTTGTGTTTTCCAAATAAGTGAATGATGTCTATGGTACATTGGTTCATTCATAACAACTTACAAATGATTTTAAACCTTAAAACCAACGGGATAATAAATAAAATTGTCTAAAAGTGATCAAAGTTTATTGAGCACGGATCCGTGACAAAGCATTCGAGGGATGGCGCCCGGATCCGTGACAAAGCATACGAAGAGTTAATATATTGTGTCTGAATGGCGGTGTTCGGTGCCTCTGGACTTAACCTTAACCTTGCGCGCGCATAGTTATTCAACCAAAGATACGGCGCGCGAAAAAATTAACCTCCCGCGCCATTTTGTGCAAACATTTGTCCGTTTATAATTTGCTGATTTTATACCTACCTAATTGTTTTTTTCCTCGCAAGTGTGTTGAAAAACGTCGCATGATGCGCGTGTGCTATGATACGCCTTGCGGCTCGGGCTGTGCAATACCGCCTCGACTGTAATGACCAACTTCGCACACTTGTATCATAATGTACTATTCCGCTCCGCTTTGTAGTCGTAAGAGTGTAAGGCCACGTAAGTGGTAAGTGGCCTCAAAAAGGGTATTGATCACCCTTACTTCGAAAATATGGGGACTACTTTAAAATCGCGAACTAATAATACTGTTTTCTACAGACGCGGGATCTTTGCCTATTTTTCATAGTTCTTATCGTTTCCCCTATGTTCTCTCCTTTCTCCACTCACAGTTTATGCTTACGTAATATCTTGGTACAAGTGTTATGGTACCGGACACGTGTCTGTTCTAGTTTTTACATTTATGTTCCTAGGCTATAAGTTTATAGGATCTATCTATTTTTAGTCACCTATATATTAACCGGGTCAAATCGCGATTATATATTAGGTAAAAAGATTGACCCGTTTAATATATAACTATGTATGAGTATCGCGAATCATTAAGAAATTCTATCTATTTTTTCCACTTTATAACCGAGTCCAGGTGTGTTTCTTTTTTCGAGTTTTTTGGTTGGTCGTTAACAGTTACAAACGGATAATAATTATCCGTTTGTAAACAAGTATAATTATTATACTTGTTAGAGCCAGGAGTCTAACGTGTAGTTGATAGTCTAACAAAAAGTTTTTAAAGCAATTTCACTCTCTGTTTGAAAAGTTACACCTGCCAGATTGTCAGACAGTGTGTAAATTTTAGCAACTTTATTAAACTTCCACAAACTGTATAAGTTACGATTATTCGGTGAGCATAATGCTGCTGTACCTTTAAATTTCTCCCCTTTTCGAGAAGAGATCTCACCTCAAAAAGCAGCGAACAGTAGGGGGCCAGTCGAATGCGCTCCCCGTTGGCTAACGTGAGCAGCTTATTGTCGTCCATCACAGAGTTCATGTTCTCGATCCACAAGGCATCCACGTCACCGTCGAACAGGGAGTAGCGACGTTCGTTTGGCTCTGCTGGCCTGTAAAGTGAAATGCAATACACACACACGTACTCCCCCTCCTTCTCCTCGCCTCGTCCACTTCCCAGTTCGATTTCATTGATACATACATTTCAATGATACATATTAATATTTATTTTTCTCCACTGCTTGATATAATTGTATAGTAATTCCCCTTTCGAACCATCTAGAAGCCTATCGAATAGACGCCACATGCTTCGTTTTAGTAATGCTGCAAGCAATAATTATTCATTTATTCACATAAGACACGCACACGTATACGATGCGAAATCATAGAAATCTAATTACTAGTCCCTGCACAAAGAAAGCATAAATAAAACAGGTAGCATTCATGATAAGCAAAAACCCAGAAAATTACCAAATTTGTATTAAGGAATTGAAAATTATTATTAAAGGAATAATTAGTTCTAATAGCTATGTAATAACTCACCTGTTCATCTCTCTGAAAATTTTGGAGTATAAACCGTCGGTCCAGTCTCTCGTCACGGGGTCCAATATGCCGTAGAGTTCTATCACCGAGCAAGCCTGTCAACAGTTTTAAAGTGAATGGTCTACTTAAAATTTCAAAAACGAAAGTAACAATGAAAATCGTCAATGTCCATCCACGTGTCTGTTCCTCGTAAAGTAACAATTTGGTAATCTACTCCGAGGAAGGCCCCTTACGAAGCCATACATACAACCATACATACAAACGTAGTTTATTTTTTTTACACATTAAACTTTCGCGACTAGAACACGTTATTAGAATATTTTCGGAGCTCAATCGCGTAGTAATTTATTGCTATTTTACCTCGACGTTTTGACGACGTTACAGTCATCGTGTGTCGCAACCCTAATAGTGTTTTGTGATGGCTGATTGAGAGTAGTCTGAAACCTTATCAGCCGAAGATGCGAACGGGCACCAGCCATCAGTCTTCTCGTGACCACGATGACTGTAACGTCGTTGAAACGTCGAGGTAAAATAGCAATAAATTACTACGCGATCAAGCCCCGAAAATATTCTAATAAATTGTTTTTTTTTTCAAATGACAAAAATGACAAAGCATTATCGCCATAAAACTTTGCCAATACATTTTGAGATAACAAATCGAGGGTTGTTCGAGCTTAGAATTGAAAACGAACTCATCAAAAATGAGTTACACCTTTGTGAATAGTTTCTATGAAAAGTCTTCTGACACCAAAATTAATATTTAACTCTGATATTCTCAGGTGTAAGCACAAGCAAACCATGATTTGTGATCTCCAAACATATTGGTAAAGTGTCATAGTGATCCAGAATGTCGTTTGTGAAATAAAACCAAACTACGTTCGCATGGGAATCGCCCCTCGAGGGACCCTCTTAACAGCTTTCAGTTATCCCGAGTCTATACAATATGCTACTGACAGCTGTTAGACGTATATTAACAGGCTGTTAGTGTACCACAAACCGTGAGTTATAAAGGTTTTACTTTCGTAACATCTATTACAGAGGAAAAAGGAACTTATAAATAAAAAAAAGTGTTCTTGCAGTGGCGTACCTAGTGTGTTTTGTGACACATTTTATTTTTGTTTTGCCAGAGTATTCTCTGATTATACTCGTATTCTTTTTGTTGCACTAAAACATGCTGAGGACAATTTTTAAAAACCTATTTAGAGGCTAAAAATTCTGCCCATGCCGGGACTCGACCCCCGCGACCTGTGGCTAACCGTGCCAGCACTCTCAGCGAAATTTTGAACTTCTTTACAATATTCTCTGTATTATTTACAGGTAGCGAATAATTCGCTGTAATGATAATAATGGCATAGGCGGAATTTTTAGCCTCTAAATAGGTTATTTTAGAATATTCCCTACCTTATGTAAGTATATTATTTTTAAGTATAAGTATGTATATCAATATTCATATTTGCACCAACTACCCGCCTCACTTTTCCTTCAGCAACTCTCCATCGTGGGTTGTCTGGAAGAAATTGCTCTAAGCAATAAGGCCGCCAATTGTACTGTATCTTTGTAATAATTTTTTGTTTGTTTTATCCTGGTGTACAAAATAAAGTATATTCTTATCTTATGTTTACTTCCGAGCTGAAAGACGTTTCACGTCACTACACGCTTGTCTCTGTTCAGGAGTTGATGGACACAGTTACCTTAGGATTGACGACGGTAAGTTTGGTCGGCAGGCCGAGATTGGTCTGCGCCTTGACCAGGCAGCCGAGGATGACGGACTTGCCGCCGCCCGTCGGACCCACCAGCATCGAGCAGTGCCGCGTCATCATCGTCTCGTACAGCTGCACCACCTTGTCCACCTGTGGCCGGGATCACGTCAGAAATAAAACAAATAAATAAATATTCATGGACATATCACACAGAACTCGTTAGCCACAGACTAAGTACAACTAAATAACTTGTGTTACAGGTGCTAACTCGACGATAGATTTAATACAACATCCAAGACCCGAGACGAACTAGAAAAGTTCGTTTCTCAGTTTGACCCGGCCGGGGATTGAAACTGACACATATGGTTTTACAGTCAGCGTGCCAAACCGCTGCGCCAGTGAGGCCGTCAATAGTATATTTCATTACAAGTGCGGAAAGGCTGTCATTGCAAAGAGTTCCGACAAATGTCGACCCGAGCCGAGGCGCAGCCGAAGGCGAGGGTTGACAGTCGGAACAAGTAATAGTCGTTCTGAAAAAATAGTCATTCAGTATAAAGAAAAATTATTTGGAAAATGGCGCCAACCGTAAAAAAATATAAGCAGATATTTTTTTTCTTCAGCCATTCTAGTAGGCAAAGGGAACTAACTATGCTCATACAGCCAAGCCTTCAGTAGATTTTTTTTATTGATATGAAATGAAAATGAAATTTGATGAGATGGAATGAAATGAAACCTAACTTAACTCATTTAATCAAATCATTAAATCTGATATTGAAGCAAATTAGTAGCTCATAAAAACTTCTATGATTTTTTTTTAGTAAAAACTTCTTGGTTGGTTTTTCTTTTAATAGACATTATTTTGACAGTTGGGAAAGAAAACGCACGAGTGCGGGAAAGGTAAAAGAAAGCACGAGTGTTTAATAGCCCATATCCAGCACGCTATACGTCCCTGTAATACGCCCACTTTTTGAGCAACTGTATTAAAAAATAATATTTCAACGTACATAATTTACATTCTGTTTGTTGATTTCTTTATGTAGCTTATAAACGTGCCACAGTGCACAGGTCTTCCCTCAGAGTGAGAGGTTGTGCTTAATTTCCACGCGTACCCACCGCTGATTGGCAATTATAAGTACTCTGCTATGTGAACACCTTAGACACTGTTTCCTTCACAGCTAGCGAGTATCAGTGTCAGTTGACTCAATGTAAAATGTTAATCAGTGCCTTTGGGTCCGACGACATTTGCTCACATAACGGTATCGATATCAATACTTGTATGTCCCCACTGATGGGGCACGGGTATCTTCTTGTATCGTGGGAAGGTTACGCCATATTCCACCACAGGGGCCAAGTCCGGGTTGATAGCGGATTGTAAGACAGCGGCGGGCTTTACTGTCAGTAGTTATCAAGCCGCCCATAAGGTGTCTAATATGGCTTGTCGACTGCCATTACATGACAGCGGGCACCAACGGCTTAACGTGCCTTGCGAAGCACGGAAGCTCACATAACATTAAGTAGTAAATAAGTTGGTAGCTAACAAAATCCCATGACAGCAATCAATAACTTGCAATGCTAAAACATTGGTCACTATTCTTACTAAAGTAGAAAAACACCACTGCTGCGATTCCCATTGCACCCGTTCACGAGAATAACGCAAGGGCCACCCATCGCTATTGTCAACCATATTAGAGGGAGATATCGGCGACTGGCTACCACTCTACTTATGGCAAACATGTGTGATCAATTATACTATTTTTATTTTTAATGCACTAACCCGTGCTAAGGACAATCTTAAAAACCTATTTAGAGGCTAAAAATTCCACCCATGCCAAAAGTATAATCATGTGGGTACAGCGATATCATTCCGATGTAAAAACCTAACTGCAAAGTAGGTACTCGGGGCTGTAAGTGATTGATGCAATCTACTTCAGCCAGATGTCGCTGTCTGTACGTAATACAGGAAATAGTGTAGAGGTTCGAAATTTCACTGATGCCCGTGAGTCGCCCATTAGCTCAGTTGGATAGAGCGCTGGCACGGATAGCCAAAGGTCGCGGGTTCGAATCCCGGCATGGGTGGAATTTTTAGCCTCTAAATAGGTTTTAAAAATGTGTGATCAAGTTCTTGTCATTATACTATTTTTATTTTTAATGCACTAACCCGTGCTAAGGACAAATTTAAAAAACTTATTTAGAGGCTAAAAATTTCACCCATGCCGGGATTCAAACCCGCAACATCTGGCACGGATAGCCAGAGGTTGCGGGTTCGAATCCCGGCATGGGTGAAATTTTTAGCCTCTAAATAAGTTTTTTAAAGTTCTTGTCAGTTATCAATAAGAGATGCCACAACAAGATAAGCTTTTGAATTAGTTTTGGGGTTGATCAGTTAATCTGACAACACTTACTGTTGTGGGTTTGACAAAAAAAATCCAAATCTCACCGATTTAATTGTCTAAGTAAAACCAAAGTGCGGTATTCAGTACTTTTAGCCAGTAAGTGAAGTTGAAATCGTTGATCGTCAACGTCCAAACCATGTTGATTACACCGGTTCTCGTCCGATTACCGAAGTTAAGCAACATCGGACGTATTCAGTACTTGGATGGGTGATACCGGGAACAGCATGTTGGCTTATTGCACTTTCAAAGACAGAGAGCATCTACACTGCTTGCGTAATATCCTGTTCTAGTTTTATCTCCGTCTCACCTGATGCTCGAGCACAATATATTTGTCCTTCTCAAGCACTTCCGTTACGGCGTCGTTGAAGTCCGGGTAGCCGACGCGAGGGCACTCCAATCCCGGGAATAGATCCTTGATTTGTCCCAGGAAGAGAGGTACGTCCTCAAATACAAATTTCGGGTGGTTCATGTCCCTGTAAGATTGTGCTTTAGATTAGATGTATGAGAGCAGTGTTTTATCAAGCAAGATGACAAAGGAGTAAGTTGATCGCTGATTAGGGCTATTAATATTGAAAAGAGAGAAAGGGATAGGGATAGAAGAATAGAAGGAGCGGGACAAGGAAAGAGAATTAGAGACTATATTTTTGAGAACAGACCAACCAAGTCTTACGTTCCATCAATGATTATTATTTCAGTGCCAGAGGTGCCAGCGGCTGGAGTAGTGATCCTTATATCGCGTATGCGAGACAGTTAAACCTGAGTAGTCTAGCTAGCTAGATTCATGTCTCATCATGACAACATGAAATATTTACCCGAGCGCGCTCACCATGACCACAATCTCGCCGAGTCCAGGCGAGTCTCGACGCAGCCTGTAAGCCCTAGTCGTAGTGGGGCTGTTTCGATAGATCTCACAATTCACTTTGTACAGCTCAATTATCATTTGAATAATTAGACAACCCCTAGACGCCCTCATCAAGACGATAATCTCGCTGAGGCCGAACGAGTCGCACCGCAGCTCTTCAATAGCTGCTCCCACACAACGTTGTGCAGGTCAGTCATCTATTTGGCTAACACGTATCAAACATTTCCTTACCTGAGCGCCCTCATCATGACTATGATCTCGATGAGACCGGGCGTCTCGCCGCAGCTTGTAAGCCCTAGTCGTAATGGGAATGTTTCGACAGCTCTCACGAGCCACTTTGTTTAGCACAGTCATCTTCTAGAATAATTGGACGACCCCAGTAGTGTTCACCAACACTAACGGTTATAAAAACACTTAAACTGTCACAGCAAAAAATATGTTAAGCACACTGTGCCAAAAGGGCTACATAAAACTATAACATAAAGGATCATTTAGATGACAATGAGGTCCGGAATTAAAGCCAGTACAATGTATGAGTTCTATGTTTTATAATAATTATGTAAACTATGTTAATTAAGCTTGGAGTTTTCTTGTCCATTTTTTCTTCAAAACGATCTAGATTTTGAAGTGGACATCTAATTTGAATTGTAACGTTCATTAAGCCGCAGTTTCTGTGTTACTTTGAATGAAACCTTTTCATTTTATTTCAGCACAATATCGAAGCGTACACGTCTTCATTCCGGTCTCGGCTTAGCAATGCGATGTTCGAGATGACGGAGTAACAGATAGATGCACAATACACTTGAGCCCCTTACCTGAGCGCCCTCATCATGACCATAATCTCGCTGAGTCCGGGCGAGTCCCGGCGCAGCTTGCCGGCCATCCGCAGCACTGCGGTGAGCGCGCGCAAGCCCCAGTCGTAGTGCGACTGCTTCGACAGCTGCTCGCGCGCCACCTTGTACAGGACTGTCATCTTCTTGGCTAGCACCTGTGGACATTCGGCTCGTTAGGTAGATAGATAGCTAGATAAAACATATATTCACATAAGCCACACACACGTATACAAAGCAAAGTAATACATAACCAAACACAACTCACGACACGAACAAAGCATATAACAAAAAAGTAGCATACATAAAAAGCAAGGCATACACGGTACGGTATTGTACCTAGGCAATGTACTGGACTGGGAGTGATCAACGTAGGTGTGGCAAATGTGAATGGGCTCCGACTCAGCCTGTGCTGAAAGTTCAGGAAGAACTTCAGCGCTAAGGTAAAAGTCAATAGTAGGTTACACACAACACTCCATCATCATCAGTCATTTGACACCCACTGAAGGGAGGCCTATATCCTCCCTAAAGGTTTTCTAAGCTTCACGGTCTTGTGCCGACCGCATCCAGCGAATCCTCGCCGCCGTAACTAGGTCGTCAGACTATCTGGCGGGGCCTCCCTAGGCTGCGTTGTCCGGTCCGTGGTCGCCAGGTCAGAACTTTTTAGCCCCAACGACCATCAGTTCTTCGAGCTATGTGGGCGGGGGCTTACCGCTTCAACCAATTCGCCCACTGCCCCACAGTACTTGAAACAGTAAAATAAGACTGTTGCAAGTTTTGTGTATGTGATGGTTAAGAGATGACACGTAATTACTACAGGTCCTTACCTTCTTCTTCTTCTTCAGTCTATAATATGTAGTCCACTGCTGGACATAGCCCTCCCCTAATAAGCGCCATAGCGCTCTGTCTTCAGCTTGCCGCATCCAGCATCTGCCGGCAGTTTTTCACAGATCGTCATCCCACCTGGTCGGAGGGCGTCCTACATTACGTTTGTCGAGTCACGGTCTCCACTCAAGAACACGTTTACTCCAACGGTTGTCGGTTCTTCGCGAGATATGGCCAGCCCACTGCCACTTCAGATCGCTAATTCTCCGAGCTATGTCGATAACTTTAGTTCTCTGTCGGATGCATCGTCGGTCCTTACCTTGGCTGTAAGGAATCCATCAGAGAACAAGGAGATCATACAAATCATCTCCAAGTCGGGCAGAATGCAGACGACAGGCCTGAATAACGCCTTGACGGACTCCGGTAGCTCCGTGCGTCCCGCGTAGCCGGGGTTCATCGTGATGAATATGCCCACTTTACTGTCCATCGCGATCTCCTGCCCTTCAAACTGAGAAAAATGGAAGGAGTCAAAGCAAAGTCCCAGTCATAATTTTCGTTATACCTCCTGCGGTTGACTGGTAGAAAATGCTTATGGCATTAAGTTCGCCGCATTGTACGATTTTATGGTGCAATAAAGTATTAATAATAATAAATGAATATTTAATCTTAGTAACTTGAGGGCGACCATAGATAAACCAAATAACTTCCACAAAACAAATCACTTTACCTGGCGGCAAACTAGGATAGTCTGTGCTGTGGTAATCAATTTATGACCTCAAAACCATGGAAATACATCCCGACTGAGAAGATAACTTTGATGACGAGACATCCAGATGTTAGATGACGTAAGAAGAAAAATGACTATCACATATATACATAGGACCTATGTTTATCACAAATACACGTACATTATACCAAAAGTGGGTTGTAAATGGTATGGCCTGACCTTGACAAGTAAGCTGATGTTAATAAATAAATAACTGAAAATAATGACAAATTTTACGAATTTTCAGGCCCCTTATTATCTTAAACGCAGAACTGTGTGGACTGACGAATGAGATGCCAATAATGCGGCAATCATAGCTCGAAGTGGCTTGGCCACGCCCGTACGTCAGACCAACACCGAACCAGACACAGAGGTGAAACAGTCAGCATCAGCTAAGTTTTCTTGAAAACAACTCACAGTGAAACGCTTGAGCTTCATCAGGAGGGCGCTTCTAATACACTGCAATTGCGATGAAATGACGGACAGCACGGAAATATCAATGCGGTTGAACTCATCGAAGCACCCCCAGGCGCCGCACTGGCACAGCCCGGCGAGGATCTGCCCCACCGCGCGGAAGTCCATCCCCTCGCCGCAGTTGGTCACCACGCAGAGCAGGCCCAGGGCTTTCGCCAGGTCTTTGGTGGTCTCAGTTTTGCCGGTGCCGGCTGGGCCTGTGGGAGGGCGGGCTTCACAGAGTAATGTCATCTGTCATACGGAGGCATGCGGCGTGCGGTTCGATCAATTGATAGATCGGTACGCCTCATGCACCGATCAATCGATAAATCGGTATGCCTCATTCACTGATCGATGTATACAGCGGTATGATTATGGCAGTGGTGAATTTTCATTTTTCAATTTATGAGAACTTAACGCCTCCCTGAGTACTGTAGTATACTTTAAACGTATTCTATATTAATTAACTTGCACATGTTTCTTACATATGGTAGCTATATGCAGAAACTTATTTTTAGCTTATTTACACTAAGGTCTATTCATTTTTATGTAAGCTGCAAGCGTCCTAATTTTTTATGTAGCATATAACCGTCCCACTGCAGGGCACATGCCTTCTCTCAGAAAGAGAGTATGGACTTAATTACGACGCGTGACCACCGCGAAATGGCAATTTCAAGCGCTGTGGTTTGAGCACCTCAGTCACTCAGGTTTCCTCGCGACGTTTAATAAATAAATAATCATATTTATCGACCTATTCTTAGGTTAAGAAATATCTGTGTAATTTCCATTTTTATGTACAATAAAGTGTTCTCTATCTATTATGTCCCCACCGAGGGCCACGGGTCTCTACCCTAAGTAAGGTATACCTTCCTATAGCCTATAGTTCACACTCTACTAAGAGGGTCAAGTCCGGATTGGTGTTGATATAATATTCATGGACATATTACACAGATCTCGTTAGCCCTATACTAAGTACAACTAAATGACTTGTGTTATAGGTGCTAACTCGACGATATATTTAATACAATAAATACATAGATAACATCAAAGACCCAAGACAAACTAGAAAAGTTCGTTTCCTAGTTTGACCCGGCCGGGGATCGAACCCGAGACCTTAATAAATAATAATAATGATTAAAAAGTACACTAGTAGAGTAAAAGTGTGACCTGCTGGGGCTCCGCCCAGCTGCATGGTGAGCGCCTGCGTGATGGTGAGGTAGATGCGGTCAGTGAGCGGCGTGATCACGAGCCGCCCGTTCAGACCCATGTACTCGTAGCCGTACTCGAATAGCCCTGAAATGTATTTACTGATTACCTACAGTTTGGTCATCATTCGAAGATTGCTGATGTCATTTCGTTTCGAGTACAAAAAATATATTTGTACACGATAATCATTACATATAAATATATATATATATATACAAATATATTTTTTGTACTCGAATATATATATATATATATATTTATTTATATGTAATGATTGTGAATTAAATGATATAGTATAAATACTGTAAACAGTTACATGGAATGATTCTACAACGTAAGCAAGGCTTTTAAAACATGAGTTTTTCCAATAACCCAGAAAATATGTGACAAAAAAAGATCTTTATCTTCCAATATGATGATGTTTTTCAATGCCGAGGATAGGTATTACCGGAGTAGACGTGGTTTTAGACCATGCATAAGTTGAAATGAATCAAGATGGATTTCACAAAATATTCTAAAAAATTACAAATATGTATCGATACTTCAAAGACGTTAAATAACAATAAAAGTCATTATGATATTTCGAATATGTCACTAACATATCGAGCGGTCATATCGCTGAAACTAATGTCTTCCAGACAACTTTAAGATGAAGAGGACTAAAATAAAAGTTAAAAGAAAGGCCTGGGCCCAGTTTCATAAAACTACACTTCACAAAAAACCTATTTAGAGGATAAAAATTCCACCCATGCCGGGATTCGGACCCGCGACGTCTGGCTATCCAATTACCAGAAGTCGCGGTTTTGAATCCCGGCATGAGTGGAATTTTTAGCCTCTAAATAGGTTTTTTAAAATTGTCCTTAGCACGGGTTAGTGCATTAAAAATAAAAATAGTATACTACACTTCACAGTTTATTATACCTATTAGAGTTACATTAGACAATCTGTGGGTCAATCGACTTGGCAATGCACATCGAATTGTACACAATAAACCAATGAATTGTATTTGTATGAAAGAGGCCCCAGAGGATCACCGGTGCACTGCCGTATCCACAGGTTGTCGTCCGCCTTGAGCCAGTAGAACCGCAGCTGGCTCTCCCACTCGAACTCCGCGGCGGCCGTCACGTTATCCCGCACGAAGCTCTCCACGATGTCCCGCGCGTGCACGTCTATGGTGGCCACCGTGCGGAACTTCAGCCGGTCGTTGGGCGACAGCTCTGAAAGTTGCAACTGATAAAAATCCCGAAAATCACGCATAAACCTCCCAGGTTTTTGTGATTTTGATTTGTTTCATTTAACTGTGTACGCTTATGTGCCTTAAATAAATAAATAAATAAAAAAAAATAACGACCCCTGTTAAGTGCGGTGACACCTCACCTACACTAATCCTACCTACCTAATCTGATTACAGAACGTTGTGGACTGAAAGAGGATGTATTGACTAGGATTGAGAAAGGAATGTTGCATTGGTTTGGACATGTGGAGAGGATGAAGGAAGAAAGATTGACGAAACAAATATATATTGCGAATGTTAGTGGAAGGGCTGGTAAGGGACGTCCCAGGTGGACATACATCGACCAAATAGGGGATTTATTAGCAAAGAGGAAGATAAAAAGTAACCGGAACCGGCGTGCGTGCATGCAACGACTTATGAACGTTGATGAAGCGAAAGTGATGTGTCTGGATCGTGGCAAGTGGCAGTCCCTGGTCTCTGCCTACCCCTCTAGGATACAGGCGTGAGATTATGTATCGATATGTATGTCCCCACTGCTGGGACACGGGTATCTTCCTGCATCGCCGGAAGGTTAGGCCATACTCCATCACGGGGGCGAAGTCCGGGTTGGTGGAGGCGTGTAGGACAGTGGCGGGCCTTACTGTCAGAAGTTATCGAACCGGCCATAAGGCCTCTGACATGGCTTAACGACTGCCATTACATACATGACAACCGGCACCAACGGCTTAGCGTGCCCCGCGAAGCACGGACGCGCTCGGAAAAATGCCACTAGCGGTAGTCACGCATGACTACCGCTAGTGGCATTTTTCCTGACTGCGCCTGTTGTTGCTTAACCCAAGTGATTGATTCCGATCACCCGGTTCGCCTAGGCCACGAGCGCCACGAGGTTATGTACGTATGTAGAAGATGGGTTTCGCCGCCCACCTTGCCTGACTTTAACGACGAGCGCGTCGAGCTGGTCGTTCTGCCGCTGCAGGTGCTCCTTCATGGCGCGCTTGTTCCCGCGGCGGATGCGCGTGAACGTCTCCTCGGTCTCCGCCGTCCACCACACGCCATTCGCGGCCAGGCACACCATACCCTGGTACTCCATTATCCACTCCGTCCTACAGAGAGCCGCAGGTTTCAAACACACGAAACATCCACTTGTGAATAATAAAATGAAGTAACTGCAAAGTAGGCACTCGGGGCTGCGAGTGATGAAAATTACTTCAGCCAGATGTCGCTGCCTGTGAGTAATACAGAGAGTATTGTAATGAGGTTCGAAATTTCACTGATGCCGGTAGTTGCCCGTTAGCTCAGTTGGGAGAACGCTGGCACGGTTAGCCAGAGGTCGCGGTTCGAGTCCCGGCATGGGTGGAATTTTTAGCCTCTAAATAGGTTTTTAAAATTGTCCTTAGCACGGGTTAGTGCAATACTCTCTGTATTACGTTTGTTTAATTTGTGAAGATATAGCAGTAATTTATTTACCGTATGGCATCTTACAATGGCCTCACAACCAGACACAATGCGTTTATAATTAATAATAATGAAATGTCAAATATTTTAGCAATACCACTCGGTAACTGTGAAGTAAACCATCGTGAGGAAACTAAAGTGCCTGAAGTGTTAACATACCTCAGCGCTGATCTACGTGCGATAGTTCAATATGAGGCTAAGTGCGGAAATCTCAGGTCTAACTAACTGATATGTGGGCTCGTTCGGTTTAACCTGTTCCGAACTGAAATTCATGCATCCCACCAAAACATTCTGTAAAAACTAGCCAAGACTCGATGGAGCTGCTCGTTTATCTCTAAAAAGTAATGAAATCTAGACAAAGTCGTGCCAAGTCTAAGCTTCCCTACTGCGATTTCTTTATTATTATACTTGATGTTGTGTGACTTGGCCGTGATTAGGAGTCCGTCTGTACTGGAAATATTTTTTTATATTGTTTCAAGCTCGCTTATACATAAGTATTATTGACATACGCAGCTCTGTCAAGCTCAAGCTTAAAATATAGCAGAAAGTTCTGAATTCGGCGGGACGGACAATGGACAGATTTCTTGGAAGTCTAAAACCGACGTGAAAGTATAAGATCCAATAGATAATGTGCACACATCCATTGTGATATAACTAGTGTTATATGCAATTTTGTAGCGTTACCTTGGAACTTTCCAATTTCTACCGTAGTAGAAGATGGCTTTCTTCGATATAAACTTGTTCGTCCTTCTCATTTCGCCCAGGATGAGATTCATCCAGTCCTCTACTCTGCCTTCTGTATACACCACGTAGCGAAACTCCATGATCTATGTGAATAAATATTCGTTTGTCTACATACAGAAAGAAAGAAAGTGTATACGATGTCAACCCTAGTATGTCCCCACTGCTGGGGTACGGGTCTCTTCCTGCATCGGAGCTAGGATAGGCCATACTACCACGGGGGCCAAGTCCGGGTTGGTGGAGGATTGTAAGACAGTGGCGGGCCTTACTGTCAGAAGTAGGCGTGATCGTTGCAAAGACGAACCGTTTTATAAGACCGTTTTGTGTTCCGCGACGATAGGACCGTTTTACGTTTCATTCTAAAGCAGTGCCAGCGACTCTAAAGCAGTGCCAGCGTTTGTTCGTCGCGAGACCAGTCCTTAGATTGTTTGACGCGGATATGTCCTTTAGTGCTATATTAATAGAGTCTAGAACGTAATGAGATCATTGCGACGTCGTCGTCGGCTGCTTGCTCGTTCCGTTCGTTTTGGTCTGTGATACATTAAAGTAATCTTTATGTCTATGAGTATACAGTCGAATATCGTGTAAAACAACTTATTTTTTCCGATGTTTCGTGATTTCGTCCCGTTCGCACTCGTTTGACCGTCCTCTGCGCCTTGCTCGTTCGCATACAATGAAACCAGTTGCGAACGAGGACCGTTTCGAGGACCTGTTTTCGTTCCAGAAAAAACGGTTGCGTTTCGTCGTCGAAAAATCGGACAACGACCCACTCCTAGTCAGAAGATATCAAGCCGCCCATAAGGCCTCTGACATGGCTTAACGACTCCTATTACATGACAGCCCGCACCAACGGCTTAACGTGCCTTGCGATGCACGGAAGCGCTCGGAAAAATGCCGCTAACGGTAGTCACGGGACGGTCACCCATCTTGCACCTGACCGCGCCTGTTGTTGTTTAAGTCAAGTGATTGTTTCCAATCACTCGGTTCGATTAGGCCACGAGCGCTTCTTACAGTGTACTCGTACTCGATATAGTGTATTCGTATGTGAAAAAATATTAGTAACTATGCATTGGATTTTACTTAGTTCGATTTAAGCAGACACAGAAAGAAAGACCAACCTCTCCTTCAGCTGATATCATTTTGGCAGCCACCGGCCGGTTAGAGTGGTCCACGTACAGATCTAGCGACCTGATGTTGTCGAACATCTGTTGGTAAAACAAACCAGATAACACGCAGTCGTCGAAGGTTGGTAATGTCACGTTGTTGTTTCGTTTAAAGTTATTGCCGAGGTTTTTTTAGGGGCGCGAATGAATTTTCAGATTTATTACAATTAAAAAGGATATTAGAAAACTATGGTGAGGTTATTGAAATCAAATTTTACGGTCCAAGGTGAACGTCGTGAAGGATTATATCTTATTATTTTATGGGGTTTTATAACTTTCTGGTGGCATTGTCTGAAAATCAATGAATTAATGAAAATTCTTTATTGCACTAAAAACAAATTTGTACAAAGGCGAGCTTAATACTAGATAGTATTTTCTTCCAGCTAACCCACAATAGTTAAAATGGCCAAAATATAGATTATATTTTTTTCTATGAACAATATAATTTATAGAACGACGAAATTTATTTTCAGCTTCACATTGCCAAGAGTAAAGCGCGATTTTCATGAAACCTCCAAACAACAAAAAAATTGGGAAATTAAATTTTTTTTCAGGATAGTATTTTCTAAGGTTAACACGAGCACTAGACATAATTAAAACTTTAAAAACCTATTTAGAGGCTAAAATTCCACCCATGCCGGGATTCGAACCCGCGACCTCTGGCTATCCGTGCCAGCGCTCTTTCCAACCGAGCTAATGGGCGACTCGGTCGGAAAGAGCGCTGGCACGGATAGCCAGAGGTCGCGGGTTCGAATCCCGGCATGGGTGGAATTTTAGCCTCTAAATAGGTTTTTAAAATTGTCCTTACCACGGGTTAGTGCATTAAAAATGAAAATATTATAATAATTAAAACTGTCCCTTTCAGGAATCGCGCATTTTAGACGTAACCTTTCATAATTACCTACGATGGCAATAACGAATCATGTGTCGCTCACCTTGATCATGTGCTCCTGCACACAGCTGCACTCGCTGCTGCCGAGGATGGATAGCAGCTCATCCGTGGAGATGAAGAAGAAACGCGGGAAGATGCGCCGCTTGGAGTCCAGGTAGTCGTTGAGGGACTTCTGGCACCTGACAACAAAGTCGGAACATTCGCGTACGTCTGGTTCCTCGTACAATAACAATATGTTAGTCTACTGTTAACAGCTGTTAGTTGATCAAAGTATATGGCAAAAAAACTACTGATAACGTTCCCGTCACAGACCGCCCACTGTACCTTTTTCTTTATACTTTTATATGTGAATAAAGAAGGTAATTGTCTTGATGTTGCCTTTGTATGTCCCCACTGCTGGGACACGGGTGTCTTCCTGGATCACAGGAAGGTTAGGCCATACTCCACCACGGGGGCCAGTCCGGGTTGGTAACAATTACTTCATCAGACAGTTTAATATTTTTCTCAATAACAGCATGGCTATGAACCGCAGGAGGAGCTGGCAAGGTTCAGAATAGGTATTGGAGAGCCTCAAAAACCTCGTCCTAAGCTCTCTTACAAATTATCACACATTTAAATCCAATGTGTAACGGTCGACTGTATCGCTCCAGTGACGTGTTAATCACGTTATAAAGTTTTGTTGACAAGAATATCTCATCATAGTTTGTGAGATGTTATGCACGATGTCATGTGTGTGAATTTGTTCATTACAATGTTACCCCCTTACCCCCCAATGATGGCACAACCTTGCACTATGGCGCTCATTAGGGGAGGGCTACGTCCAGCAGTGAACTAATATAGCCTGCAGAAGAAAGTTACCTGTAATAATATCACGACTGGTAATAAAATATTAATAAATGAATATTAACGAACAAATTCAGGTTTGCATCGCATTTTGGGTTATGCTCGGGTCTGACATCGTATGTACGATTGCGGTCGACGAAATCGATGTAAAAGATTTAGCATCGCTATTGCGACAGGAAGGAAGAAGATCTGTGTTGGGCGTCTTAAACGGGGTGAAATCTGCACCTAGGATTTTTTTTGCCGGCAAATTAGATAGCCCTGCTTCTGTGTTCTTTATCTTCAGAGAACTACTATGAAAGGAAAAGTTTAATGCCGTTGCCGTAACTTTTATTCTCTCCTAAAAATCTATTATAAAATTTCTGAAATTGTATCCAGAAATGCTTAACATTTGATTGCACAGCTCATGGTAGCAAAATGAGGGTTACTTACCTCTGAAGGCCGAGTCCCAAATTGACGAACTCCTCGAGCCTGCCAGGCATCGTGCAGCAGTCGACGACATTTAAACGTTTAGCCGTGTCCAACATTATCTGGAGATATTATAAAAAAAACACAATTATAAACAAACACACCTCCATTCAGTATTTATTCTCTGAAAATTGCCTACATTTTTTGTTATTAACGTAATTCCAAAATGCTTACTTGGGCGAGTTTTCGCAGACAAGTTCGACCAGGTGTTGCTCTCATCTGCCGTTGTATCACGTTACTTTCCACTCTATCGGGTTACTAACAATTTAAACTATTTAGACCTAAAAGTTTTTATTTTTGTTTTATTTTGGTGTTATGTTTATCTGTGTTACAAAAGTAATAAATGTTTTTCACTTTCACTTTCAATAGAGAGCAGATCAGCTCTTTATTTTACGTTTTATTTTGGAAACATCCTTTAGTCCATCAACGGGCCTCATAAAGAGTTACAGTTGTTAGGAAATAGACCCTAATAACTCTATTTTAAATTTAGGTTTAAACCTAAATTTTCGATCATCTGCATTTCATCGTCATCGTCATCGTCAGGCTATACTAGTCCACTGCTGGACATAGCCCTCCCCTAAAGAGCGCCACGTTGTGCTATCATAGGGGGTAGTGCCCATAATCCCCACAATTCCAATTCCACCAATGCAGTACAATTCCACCGAACTGCGATCCCCAACCCGCATCTGCATTTAATTCCCCTTAATTAATAAAGTTCAACTTTCTGTATTTTCTATGTCACTCCAATGTAATTTTGAGGCTACTTACACAATTTTACAATTTATTATCAAGCAAGACGATCACAGTGTCTCACCTTTCTAAACATCCTATCGATGTCGTCAAACTTCTTAGCCTCGTCGGGAAGCTGCACGCGAATGTCCCCGCCCACAAAGATGCCCTCCAAGTAGAGCCACTTGCGCTGCGTGGCCATCCACTCCTCGATCACCTCCGAGATGAGAGAGAGGCGGCGCTCCCACGTCTGCACTACTGTCAGGAAGGGGCCGATGAACCTGGAGTTAAAAATATGTCATCTTCTATACTATAAAAATGAATCGCTGAATGTGTTGGTAAGTGCAAATCTCGGGAGCAGCTGAACCGAGTTCGCTAATTATTTTTTAGAATATTTCTTGAAGTGATTTTTTTTGATTTTCAGATTTCTTTATTCATAAGTTTACAATTGTAGTACACGCTTGATACAGTAAACAAGTGCACATTAGTAGCTTAAATGTATAACATTTTTACCAGGCTGTCTTACCTATAAAAAAAAACATAATACTTACTTAAAAGTTAGGGCTATTTAGATACTAGGATATTAATGAGAATTAATAACAAGTGTATTTATGTGCTTCTTGTTCGAGGTACATTTTTGTCTTAGACATATTTAACCTAGGGACAAACAGAACATACTCAAAAGTATTTATTGTAATAGTCTATTAACTTTGTATACACTATAAAACTTGTTTTAGGGTAGTGTGAAAAATATTAAGCAGATATCAATCGGGTGCATCGCCGTGAGAGTACATTAGATCGGTGGTAGGGTAACGCGCACGCGAAAAGGACCCGTATGCGACTCGACTGTAGTCTGGGGGGCCTATCACGAGTCTGACCACACGGCGTGCGGTACAAGATCGATAAATCGTACAGAAATCATCACAGGCAATGTTAATTATTTAAATTAACACAATCCACATCAGTGACTCATCGCGAACACTCAATCCAACCACGGCTCGCCCCATAACGGGACTCCACCTACCTTGCACCTCTCATGAACGGAGCGCCGATCATGGATAGGGATGGAGGATCGCAGAGCTAAGGAAATCGTAGGCGGAGTCCATTACCGAACCGAGACTGGACCGAGCGGCGCAATCAAGATTTAAACGGCTACACCGTGAATAACCATAACGACAGATTGTCGATAGGCCATCTATTAATGTTACTCACCCAACACTAAGTGATGGGGTAAGCGGTACGATAAGTATTTATCGATGTAACTAATATTTTTAAGTCGTGTTTGTCCGATGGATGAAATGAGAATGTTAGGATTGCGAGGATTACTAACTAAATAAAATTTGCGGGTGGCCTTAAGTATAAATTCATCGAGTAGAGGAAATGAGATTTTTTTGTGGAGTTTATATAGGTTAGTCCGAAAGGGGGTATTGTAGGCAATCTTAATGGCTTTATTTTGTACAACTTGTAATTTGTTGTAGTTAGTGGCACAGGTACTACTCCAAACAGGGGCTGCATATGAGATACAAGGGCGAACGAGTGTACTGTAAATTCTAAGTTTGGTATTGGGACTTAAATTGCTTTTTCTGCTTAAGATAGGACTTAAAGCATTTAGGGCTTTTATGCCTTTGGAGCGAGTTGTCATAACGTGGTGCGACCAATTAAGCTTTTTGTCTAAGTGGACACCTAAATATTTTACCGACTGGTTCCATGGGATTTTATAACCATAGAAATTAAGTTTTTTGTCTAATATTTTTCGTTTTCTTGTAAATATGATGGCCTCGGTTTTCTCGCCATTAAGTTTGAGTTTCCACGACGAAAAGTAATTATGTAAGAGTTCAAGTGATAACTGCAGACGATCTATCACGAGGTCAGTGTCACGATCCGACGTGAAGGACGCGGTATCATCTGCAAAGCAGGCTAGTTTGGTTCGTGGTTGGATAGGGATGTCATTAAGGTACAGTAAGAAGAGATAGGGCCCCAAGATTGACCCTTGCGGCACTCCAGCGGGAACTGTTCGGGAAGAGGACCGGACGTCATTTGAATGTACACAGAACGTTCTGTCATTTAGGTAGGATTGAACCAATTTTATTAAGTTCATGGGAACCTCATTGCATACAAGTTTGTGCAAAAGGCCATCGTGCCAAACTGTATCAAAGGCCTTCTCTATATCGAGTAGAAACATGCCTGTAGACTGATGTAAGTTAAGGTGATGGGCAATGTGTTCCGCAACTCTGGCCAATTGTTGGGTGGTGGAGTGGCTTTTGCGGAACCCAAACTGTTCGTTTTTCAATAAGTGTTGAGTAGTTGACATTAAACGCACACAAATTAAGGACTCGAACAGTTTGCTAAGAGTAGAGAGCAAGCTAATAGGGCGGTAACTTACTGGAATACTTGAATCTTTGCCAGGTTTTAGTATGGCAATAACTTTTGCACATTTCCAGGTATGGGGAAAGTAACATAATCGAAAGCAAGCGTTAAATATTTTAGTAAGGAGTATTATAGCTTTTTGGGATATATTTTTTATAAGTGCGTTATGTAGACTATCGCCGCCTGGGGACTTACGTCGCTTAAGTTTTTTGATCTTGTTCCAAATCTCTTTTGGCCTAGTAGGCTTAAAAATGCCTTGTGGGGTAAATAGGTTGATTGTGTCCATTGATGCGTGAACATCAGCAGTGTGGTAGCTTTCCCAGTCTAGCGTAAGGCGCATGTTATCATGGAAGGCATTTGCAAGGGCCTCGCATTTATCAACAACGTCGCAAGCAAGGTTACCTTCACTCAGCTTGAGGGTTGGTATCACTGCTGGTTTACAGCGGAGAGACTTTGCTAGGCGCCATAAATCTGATGATGGGTGGTCTACTTTTGATAGTTTGTCATTCCACACCTTATTATTATGCTCAGTGATTTGTGAATTAACAATGTACTGGAGTTGGTTGAAAGTGGCGCGGAGACTAGCTCGAATTTGAGGATTGGTTTGTTTTTGGCTGAGTCTCCGAAAATAATTCTTGATTTTTATACTGTCTTTGATACTTGATGGAAGGGGCGTAGGGCGATTGCACCGGCTGCTAGAAGGAACGAACTTTTCACGAGCTACTAATAAAGTGTCTACAAATGATGCAATAGCTGTGTCAATTTCATGTACGGATGTTAAGCATTTTGAAGATAAGAATATGTGTTCATCGAGGAAGGAGCGAAAGCCAATCCAGTCAGCTTTATTATAAAGGTAGCATGTATGTTTTTTATGGACTGTTTTACCACTCAGTGTGCAGACTAGTGGTAAGTGATTAGATGAGAATGCATCAATAGTGCGAGGATCACTTATGTCGTGGATATTTTGTGATAAAATAAGATCGGGTGTAGACGGTTTAAGTACGTCACGATAGTGGATAAGAGTAGGAGTTGAGGGGAAATGGATGATGTAATCATTGTCAAGCATGTGATTAAATAGCGTATTTCCCCTAGAATTTTTATCAGAGCAGTTCCAGTGGGGGTGCTTAGAATTAAAATCACCCATCACCAGTAAGCTGCTGCCAATGCTAAATATTGTGTCCAAGTCGCTGGGATCAAGAGGAAGATTCGGGGACTGGTAAATTGAAAGTATGTGATGTTTCTTACCTGACACTTCGAGTTCAATGCCAACCACTTCCATGTGTCGAGTAGTTGGCATTTTAATTGCCTTGTGAACAATATTTTCATTGACTAGGATAGCCACGCCTTGGCCATGGCCGTTAGGATGTCGATCCAGTCTATGACATTCATAGCCCGGTGTACATATAAAGGTGTTGGTAGAAAGTCTCGTTTCACAAAGTGCTATAATATCAATACGAAGATCTCTAGCCAAGTCTAGCAGTTCATGAAGTTTAGTGCGGATGCCATCAGCATTCCAAGAAATAATGTTAAGATCACTAGGTTCAGACATAGCGACCAAGATGTGTCAGAACGAGTGTAACTTTATCGAGCATTGAGGTGCAGGACAAGTATTGGTCTTTAATTGTTTTTAAGATATTCAGAATCTGGAGCATCTCGGACACTGATGAGTCGTAAGGTTCGTTTTCCGCCGGGCAGTTGAGTAGAGTTTGAGCGTAGCTGTGTACCTTCGATCCAGCAATGGACTTTGTTACTTGGGACCAAAGGCGTCCGTCGGTGGAAGTTGTAAGCTGGCTGCGCGGGACTTGGAAGGATTTGACTGACTTCTGGTTGAGGTTATCCCGAGGACGTTGGATGCGTTTTAGGTAGTCTTGACGAGCCACACACTGTCGGTAGCTAGCCGCGTGTGATTCTTTGCAGTTACAGCATTGTACATCCATTGTTCCACCCAGTCTGGGGCAATCTGCTGTGAGATGGGTACCAACGCACTTGACACAACGAGGAGGTAGGTTACAGTTTCTGGATGTATGACCAAATTCTTGACACCGGAAGCACTGAGTTCCAAAACTATGTTTTGGTTTGAACTTTTCGATTTCAACTACGCATCGGCAGATGTATCTCAGTCCTTTGAATTTTAGTATGTCGGATCCGGGTGGTAGTTGAACCAGAAATAATGCGTTCGAAGTCTCGGCCAACGTAGAAGATGATTTGAGCTTTGTTATTTTACATTCGGGAAAGCCAAGGCTTGCCAGTTCGTCAGGTAAATCGTCTTCCACGCTACTAGGTAAGCCTCTGATGACAAGCTTAAACGTTTTTTCGTCCTTGCGAGTAAAGGTATGAAATTTTACTTTATCAGCGCTCAGTCCATCCTTGATAATTTGATGACTCGCTGCAGAGTAAGAGTGAACGGCGACTTTGTGGTTCGCTCTATATTTGAGGTGGAAGTTCTTATCGTATTTGGAGATGAGATCTTTAATGGTGGTGTGGGTCCAGTTACTCTCAATGTTGATAAGGATTGGAGGTATACGATGGGGTTTCGTCTTGGTACTCACATGGGGTTGTTGCTCGTGAGAACAATCATCAAGCGGTTGGTCCGATGATAGTTTGCCGAATCGATTCGATGTCCGAGGTCGTTGATCCAATGTCTTAGGTGATGCAGCGGTTGCTGTGCGCTTCGGACTTTGCCATTTCTCAGGTTCACCATCAGCTGCTCTTTTATTTGATAACGAGCCAGTCGATGACGTTCTGGTGAGAAACTTGTCCATTCCGCTAAGGTTGGTATCGATATTGCAAATTATCGATGTCGGTATCCATCACTAGTGGATGTCAGAAAACGTATAGGCGTGCGGTAGGAGTTAAGAAATACGTGTGTCTTCTGTGAGCGACAAGCGACAATTGAAGTACGAGGGTGGTTTTTACGGAGAGAAAAATAAAAAAATTAAGAATCGACTGTTAGGCGGTACGAAGTTCGGTGGTGTATAATATAAAACTGAATCGCTGAATGTGTTTGTAAGCGCAAATCTCGAGAGCAGCTGAACCGTTTTCGCTAATTATTTTTTTAGAATATTCCTTGAAGTACGAGGATGGTACTGATGGTTTCTTACAAAAAAGAAAAAAGAATCGACTGTTAGGCGGTACCAAATTCGCTGGGCCAACTGAGCTAATGGGCGACTACCGGCATCATTGAAATTTCGAACCTCTTTAGAACACTCTCTGTATTACGTTTTTGGCCTCTAAATAGGTTTTTTTAAATTATCCCTAGCACGGGTTAATGCATTAAAAAGAATATAATTAGTAGAATTAGTTGCTGACGCATGGTTTAACGCTCATTTGGGCAGGGCTATGACCAGCACTGGACTAATAGCCTGAAGAAGAAGTACGGTTCGAGCGTGTCGCCGCGGTCCTGGTCGCGAAAAGTTCCACTGTACTCTATAGGAAGCCTAAGTACGTAACCACTCGGTAAAATTACTATGCTTTGTAGAACCATGGCAGCGTCATCCAGTTTCACCGGGATCTCGTCGCACGGATTGCGCGGTCCTAGACACGGTAAAAGTTCCACTACACTCTATTGGAAATCTACATGACTACTTAGTAGAATTAGTTACTGACTGCCAGCAGGCCATACTATGCAGAGTCATCGCATCATCGTCGCACGATGAGAACCTGTATGAGTATAACTAGTTCGGTACTGACTGTGAGGCGGCCAAGCTTTGTAGAGCCATGGCTCCGTCTTCGTCTTCCAGTTTGACCGTGATCTCGTCACATGGATTGAGCATGCGTTCACAGCGGCTACAAAGCCGCGGCCCTCGCCGCGGGTAAAGATTCACTAAACTCTATTGGTACCGACTGTGAGGCAGTCGTGCTGGGTAGAGCTATGGCATCGTCGGTCGTCCAGTTTGACCGTGACTTCTCGCGATGAAACCTATCTATCCACTAAGTATAACTAGTTGGTAACTGACTGAGAAGCGGCCATACTTTATAGAGCCCTAGCTTCGCCATCCAGTTTGACCGTGATCTCATCGCAGGGATTATGCCGTCTCGTGTCGAAACCTATCTACCCACTGAGTATAACTAGTTGGTTACGGACTGTGAGGCCTCCATGCTTTGTAGAGCCATGGAGTCGTCTTCCAGTTTGAGCGTGACTTCCTCGCAGGGATTATGTCGTCTCGCGATGAAAACCTATCTATCCATTGAGTATTAGTTGGGTACTGACTGTGAGGCGGCCATACCTTATAGAGCTATAGCATCGTCGTCTAGCTAGACCGTGACTTCGTCGCAGGGATTATGTGGTCTCGGGATGAAAACCTAATCCATTGAGTATGACTAGTTGGGTACTGACTGTGAGGCGGCCATACTTTATAGAGCCCTGGCATCGTCGTTTAGTTTAACCGTAACTTCGTCGCAGGGTTTATGCCGTCTCGCGATGAAAACCTATTTATCCACTGAGCAAAACTAGTAGGATACTGACTGTGAGGCGGCCATACCTTATAGAGCTATAGCATGTCGTCCAGCTTGACCGTGACTTCGTCGCAGAGATTATGTGGTCTCGGGATGAAAACTTATCTATCCATTGAGTATGACTAGTTGGGTACTGACTGTGAGGCGGCCATACTTTATAGAGCCCTGGCATCGTCGTCTAGTTTAACCGTAACTTCGTCGCAGGGATTATGTCGTCTCGCGATGAAAACCTATATATCCACTGAGTAAAACTAGTTGGGTACTGACTGTGAGGCGGCCATGCTTTGTAGAGCCATGGCATCGTCGTCCAGTTTGACCGTGATCTCGTCGCAGGTGTTGAGTGTGTAGCCGCGGTCTTCGCCGCGGTTGAAGTGTCGCTGCACGCTGAAGGCGATGGCCGCCCACGAGTCCTGTACTTCTTTTACGCCTCGCTCTATGGCCAGTTCCTAAGGGACAAACGGAGTTGTAAACCTCGGGTACACACTAGTTGGTACCTAATTTATGTCTTGTGTAAAGGTTTCGTTCATTATGTGCAATAATATTTATTACAAACGGCAAAAGTTAGATATGTAAGCCTTTTAATGTTTTAAAACAAAAACCTATTTAGAGGCTAAAAATTCCACCCATGCCGGGATTCGAACCCGCGACCTCTGGCTATCCGTGCCAGCGCTCTATCTAACTGAGCTAATGGGCGACTCACCGGCATCAGTGAAATTTCGAACCTCTTTACACTATTCTCTGTATTACGTACAGGCAGCTTTTAATGTTTGTTTTTTTATTTTCTAGTGTGTACAATAAAAAGTTCGAATCTAATATAATTAAGTAAAAACTAGTGTTATGATGAGGGACCACTGATAGATTTCTTGCTTTCAAGCTAGGATCGTGCTAGAATGGTTTATACTTAGTGACAGTATGTTGCGTCTGATCATATTTAGCGTGTTCAGAGTATATCAAACTCGCCTTATTTTATTGAAAAGGACGATTTCTACTCGAAGAAGATTTTAAAACACGAAGTATATTTCTAATTTACGCTGTAAATCACGCAACGGCAATGCGGCGGGCTCTTTACTTGGTACAAGACAATAAAAAAATACAAAACGTGAAATATGCTGGCACATATTTATCATATGCAATTTAAGTATCTGTAGGCAGTTTGAAAAGATTCTACACGTAAATAAGTCTGCAACAATTTCAGCGTTTATCCTTAGGTCCGTAACTCGATCAAAGCATTTTTATTTCAAAGTAAAGAATTTACATTCTGTTTTATCATCATTACAATCAGCCGGTGTCGCTCCACTGCTGGACATAAGCCGAATTTCAATCAATGTAAAATGTAACCCGGTGCTTTCGGCCCGTAGTCTAGTGGAGAAAAAGGCAGCGGAAAAAAATCTCCACTCTGACAATCTCTTCTCGTTATCATCCCTTGTATGTCCCCACTGCTGGGGCACGGGTCTCTTCCTGCATCGCAGGAAGGTTAGGCCATACTCCACCACGGGGGCCAAGTCCGGGTTGGTGGAGGATTGTAAGACAGTGGCGGGCCTTACTGTCAGAAGTTATCAAGCCGCCCATAAGGCCTCTGACATGGCTTAACGACTACCATTATATGACAGCCGGCACCAACGGCTTAGCGTGCCTTGCGAAGCACGGAAGCGCTCGGAAAAATGCCACTAGCGGTAGTCACGGGACGCTCACCCATCCTGTACTTGACCGCGCCTATTGTTGCTTAACCAAGTGATTGATTCCAATCACACGGTTCGCCTAGGCCACGAGCGCTTCTCAAGTCATCTTAAAACTAATATATCAGTTGCTACCTACACGTACGTATGACAAAATTCCATAATTGTGATGGCAATCGTGGTATTATGGAAAAACTTTAAATGCCAAAACATTCGTTGTCTTCCAAATAATAGACGTACCTTGATGGCGTGATTGACGATCTCCTCAGCAGTGTCCTGATACTTGTGCAGTTCCATAGCGAACATGTTGTCAAGCGTGAAGCGGTCGGGGGACATGTCAAACTCCTTGCCTGAACAGACAGACAAATTTTACCTTCATCTTTAACAAAAAAACGGATAGGGCTGTGTCTGGCTACACGGCCGTTGATGGCTACGAAGAAATGGCTACTTCGTTCTAATCAACGATATATAAATGAACAGTACACGACACATTGTAGACTTTTAGTCCGGATTTACTTACGGGTATAAACCCGTAAGTAAATCCGGACTAAAAGTCTACAATGTGTTGTGCTTACGAAAGTTTTAGTTCAAAAAAAAGTACACGACACGTATTCACAGATTTATAGACATCATCGCCAAGCAGCCATTGCCAAGGCGACATCATTTTTGTTGCATGCGATTTTAGCAAGTGCCCCCTGGTACCTAACTGAAACACGTTTCACGTCAAAATATATAACGCATTACATCTCACTTTCTTTTTCAGTTCCGATGCCAACTTCCATTTTTCCGTGACGAAAAGGTCTATTACAATCGAGTTTACTGTGCCTGTAATACTCAGAAGGCTCAACATTATTTAGAATGGCCGGCCACGGTCATCGGTGCAAACCTGAAATCTTGGTCTAAAACGGGGGAGGTCTACGTCCTGCAATCGAACACCCATGTCATAGTGGCTATATACATTTTGGCTTTTGCATCTACGTAATGGGATGTTTTATACAGCCTCTAGTGGCATCTTCACTCACACTGTGTAGATGGGTGAAAGCGCCACTCACACGATGCGATCCATGTGTCATCGTTTTTTCAGACTTCAGTTTTTTCGGAGTAGATTTGCCTATAGGCAAGTTCGTATGGTATAGGTTCGGATGGTATAGGTCCTATAGGTATAGGTCCTATAGGACCTATACCATCCTGACAGCCTAGTCAGCCCAGCCAACGGGAAAGACAAGTCAATACGTGCGGACCCAACCAAGACGCGAGGCAACATTATGCAGATAGATAGCTAACTCATTTATTTACACAAGACACACACAAGTATACAAAGCATTACACACCAAATCACTAGTAAAATACAAAAGCACAAATACTACATAGCTAAAAGCAAATTGATTATGGACATTGCAATACATGGTACAGCAATGTACCAATTGAAGTGACAACGTGGGTGTAGCAAAAGGCTGGAGTCTAATAAAACCTAATATTTAGGCCAAAGCCAGTTTCAAATAAACAGGCAAAAGTAAAAGTCATTCACCGGTCTTGGCCTGCAGCTTCTTCCAGTGTCGCTCGCGCATGGCCTCGTTCTTGAGCGAGACCATGAGCGGCACCACGTTCTTGAACTGCTTCATCTTCAGCTCCAGCGCTAGCCCCGTGCCCGACAGACGCACCGGCCGCGGCAGCTTCCTGCGCCCGACAAACAACTGCTAATGATAATCCGACGGGGTAAAACGGGAACCGGTAAACGCAGTATGATCGGAAACGCAGTATGATATGGAAACAGCGAACTGGCAAACGTAGCGTGGTCAAGTGCAAACAGCGAACTGGCAAACGTAGTGTGGTTGAGTGGAAACAGCGAACTGGCAAACGTAGCGTGGTCGAGCGGAAACAGCGAACTGGCAAACGTAGCGTGGTCAAGTGGAAACAGCGAACTGGCAAACGTAGCGTGGTCGAGTGGAAACAGCGAACTGGCAAACGTAGTGTGGTTGAGTGGAAACAGCGAACTGGCAAACGTAGTGTGGTTGAGTGGAAACAGCGAATTGGCAAACGTAGTGTGGTTGAGAGGAGACAGCGAACTAGGAAACTTAGTGTGTCGAGTGGAAACTGCGAACTAGCAAATTTGTAGTGTGGTCGAATGGAAACAGCGAACTGGCAAACGTAGTGTGGTCGAGTGGAAACCGCCAAATGGCAAAATTAGCGTGGTGAAGTGGGAAAACATACGACAAACAATGCATGGCTTAGTAGAAATCGCGAACTGGCAAAAATAGCGTGGCTGACTGTCGAGTTTTCACTAGACCACAGCCACAAAAACAATTACCTAAACAAAAAGAGGTAAGAAATATCGAACAAAGAATTGTTTTCATAGTTAGAGTATTTTCGGGGCTTAATCGCGTAGTAATTTATTGCTATTTTACCTCGACGTTTCGATGACGTTACAGCCATCGTGGTCACGAGAAGACTGATGGCTGGCACCCGTTTACATCTTCGGCTGATGAGGTTCCAGAATACCCTGAATTTTCTCTACGATTACCTGATCTAGAGATTTGACACTGTCCTGCTCGTCAGTTAATATAATCTGCTTGCAGCTTATCTTACCTATACTCCTTGAAGAACTGCTCAATGCCGTCAACCAACGCTTGCGGGTTCAGGTTGACCCAGAGCGTCTTGGCCCACTGCTCTCTGGCGTTCTTCTGCGCCTTGTAGATCTTGTATATGAGTTCCATATTGAGGAAGTCTGTCTTGGCGCGGTTGAAGTTAGAGAAGTCGGCGAGCGGGTTGTCGAAGAGTTGTTCGGCCGCTTGCAGCACGCGCTTGCGGCTCTCGAGCTCGTCGAAGTATTTGCCGAACTCCTGGGAGGAGGATAGGAATGTTTAAGCGCACATTACTACGCGCGATGTATATCGTAGTTAGGGAAGGTACTGTGTATTGTATAATAGATCACTGACCTTATAGCCTGAAAAAGTACGGGGTACGTTGGTACAGACTTGTTTAAGATGTTGCCCCAATACCATAAAAAAGTCTGCAAAGAATCATAAGTACCGGATTTAACGCTAGCTCTGATGTATAAAGTTACTGGACTATAATAGAAGTTGCCGCCCTAAGCAAAATCTATGGATAGTTAGAAATGACACTTTCAGGGATAATTTAATAATGGGCTGTGCTTAACTTGGATCAAGTTCCCGAGTAGTGTAAGCCTTAGAAATATGGGATGAAGATCGAAATAGTGAGAAATATAGTTTTTCGCACCAAAATTGTGCTAAGGTAACATTGGACAACTTTACTTTTTAATCAATTTCTCCAGCATTATGTTAACCTGTAGAAATTGCTAATAATTTCTTATTTTCTTTTCGTCTGTTGGTAAATCCCATTTATTTTTCCTATGCTTGCTATTATAACTTAATGTTTATGTATGTTTATAATGGTATTTATCTATGTAAGTTTATTTTATTACGTATACGTATGTACATTAATATTCGATGAGCACCAACTACCCGTCTCAATTTTTCCTTCAGCAATCATTCCGATTTAAGGTTGCCTGGAAGAAATTTGCTATCAGCAATAACGCCGCCAATTGTACCTCTTCTTTTAACTGTTGTCTCTGTAAAATTATTTTTTGGTGTGTACAATAAAGAATATTCTTATCTTATCTTAACCTATAGTAAGTGTTGCAGACTGACCTCCATAAGCAAGAGTCCCTGGTCCATATCCTCGCCGACGGTGGCGGGACCCTCCCTATCGAACTTCTCAACGAAGTCGTCCAGTTCCTTCAGGAAGTTAGCGATCTCTACGACGTTGAGTTTGGAAAACTTCTCCTTGGTCTGCTCTAGAGTGTTGCCGCGGAACAGTGAGGTCTGGTACAAGTCGCCCCAAGACACCTGCAGGGCCTTCGCGAACTCGATGTCTGCGTCGGACACCTGGCGGGATCGACGAACGACGAAACATTAATCCTTTATAACGCCCTGCTGGGGAGCTGGTCTCTTCATGCATCGCAGGAAGGTTAGGCCTTACTCCACCACGGGGGTCAGGTCCTGGTTGGTGGAGGATTGTAAGGCAGTTGCAGGCCTTACTGTCAGAAGTTATCAAGCCGCCTAGCATCTCGCGGCTTAACGACTGACATTACATGACAGCCGACAAACGAGAGTTACTTTTTTTTAAGCTTTTTTTTGTCCCACTGCAGGGCAAAGGCTTTCTCTCAGAGAGAGGGGGAGAGAGAGAGGGAGCAAGGACTAATACCACTCGTGACCGCGGATTGGCAATTTCAAGAGCCTCACGATGTTTTCCTTCACAGTTACTGTGTGGCATTGCTACAACAACTTCATAGTTACATGCCAGGATTCAAGCCGCTGCCCTGTGCTGCGCTAATATTAAAATAGGGTGAAGGGTAAATAATGATAATATTTCCAGAAAATGTTCTTCTTCTTAGCGCGTCGTAAAAGTGTCGTAGTAAATGGACTTGCCAGAAAATGTTAAGGGCTTTACATTCAACTTAAATTAGCAGTAGTGTTAATTTTGTCTTTTTGGTCGAACAAATAATTAAAGTCAGTGGTGTTTCTCGGGAACATGATGATTGGATGGACGATGATGGAAACATGACAATGTGTACGCTACGATGCATAAAATCTTTCATATGTTGTGTCAACACGGCATCGAGTTGAGTAAGCTCCTATTACGCCATCATGCTCCCGAGAAACAACTTCTGCATAGTAACGTACTAACGCTCCTATGCAGAAGATCTATCACATGCTGTACGTGCCAACACGGCATCGATTACTTACTCGTACTTGACTTCAGCGTGACGGTCGCCATCCATGGTCATCTTGAAGTCAGTGGTATGTCCAGGTACCAGAAGTCACAGATTAACTAACATCCACTCACCTCAATGCCGTGCTGGCGCAGCATGTGAAAGATCTCCTGCATGGTCTTGTACTTGACTTCGGCCGTGATGGTCATCTGCTGGACCAGGGTGATGGTCGCCATTACCAGCTTGAAGTCCTCCAGGCCTTTGATGTTCATATTCACTGTGGTTCGGAGTGACTGCGGGAATAAAGCTTTGTTTTAGGCTTCCGTAACCGAAGTGTGCCAACGGAGTTCTGTCCTGTTCTCTACTGTCGTCGTCGTCATCGTCAGGCTATACTAGTCCACTGCTGGACATAGCCCTCCCCTAATAAGCGCCATAGCGACCTGTCTTCAGCTTGCCGCATCCAGCATCTGCCGGCAGTTTTTCGCAGATCGTCATCCCACCTAGTCGGAGGGCGTCCTACACTACGTTTGCCGAGTCGCGGTCAAACCGAACCTGTACTGTTCTATAATTTTGTTATATCTTTATAGCGACTATTTCAAAATAGTGTAAAAATATAACAAAAATTTCATATTAAAGTGCGTACACACTGAGGACGCCAAATAGACATTCTTTTTCTCCAGCATTTATTTGTCCACGGCTGGACTTATTCTGTACTACACAAGTTTTTTTTACAGAGTACCGAGATGTATTGCTAGGTACACCTTGGTATTCTTCTTCTTCTTGTATTGTATTGGTATTGTTTATACAAAAATATTAAACCATCTTTCATTTACGTGTGAAGCGAACTATAAAAGGTCGAATAAAAGGCATATACTCGTAGGTACTTGTTGAGCACAACGTAGAGCGAGTCATAAATTACACAAAAGAAACAAAAAAATACCTCAATCTGATTCTTCAAGTCATACATATTCATCCTGGTCTTGGTGGAGATGCAATTGCCGAGAGTGAGCTTCCACTCTTGCGCATGCTCCTGGATCTGCTTGATGATGACCCGGAGGTTGACCCTTATGGCGCCTAAAATTAAAGCCGAATTTACAGTTTCTAAATGCTACGCGTGTAGCTGTGTGGTGTCGGCCTAGAGAATAGCACCAACACAAATTCTTCCCGCGGGTGTCGTAAAAGGCGACTAAGGGACACAAACCGGGGGGTGGGCAGCAGCGCCCCCTGCAGTACAATTCCACCAAACTGCGATCCCCAACCCGCGTGCCCAGCGGGGGGATTATGGGCATTATCCCCCAATGATGGCACAACCTTGCGCTATGGTGCTCATTAGGGGAGGGCTATGTCCAGCAGTGGACTAATATAGCCTGAAGAAGAAAATGCTACGCTGTGTGGTCATTATTTGTAACAACACCTTTTACGCAAATCTTGAAAAATAAGGCGTGTAATAGATTCAAGGCACGGGTCTCTTGCGCGTGTTTCTTAACTTTTTTCCATTCCTCGCTAACTGAAATCACAATTTTTAAATTGCGTTGTTATAGAAGAAGAAAAACATTTACTTCTTATAAAAACTGTACACATGACACAAGAACAAAATGAAAACCCAAATAAATACGACAAAGACAGCATGATGATAATAACAGTAAATACCTACAAATGGCACTGATTCGGCCGCATGCTGATGGGCAAGCACTTAGCGCTGATTTTCAGTTAGAGCCAAACAAGAGTGACCGGCGAGCGACACAAAATGCGGTGTGGTACAGTACGATACCGAATATAATAAGTAGCATGTTTCATGATCGCAGGAGACCCAGCCTTAATTTGCATTTAATAACTTCCTGGGTAGTACGATGGCACAAGATTCATGGCGCTGAAAATTTAATGTCAGAATTTTTGACATTTAGATCGCGCGACTGGCGTCGTCGTACCCCTCCGGAAGACTTTGACATTTTCTTAAACTCAACTCTTTCCAAACTCGTCTATTTTTTAAAATTGCCATCTCTTTACTTTGTCCCTTTTTTAAATTGACTCTTTCCTAACTCGTCTCTTTTTTAACTTACAAGTTTAAAAGAGAGGACAAGAAAACTGCGTCTTTCCTAACTTGACTCCTTCCCCATTCGTAAAACTGGGTGTTTTACTTATTCGCTGTTTTAACCTTAACCTTATCCTTGGTAGCTGAGATCCCTACGAACTATCGATTAAAACCTACTTGAATGATGGATGTTTGTTGTTGTTGTTTCATTGCTAGTTACTTGCTCCAAAAAACGGCGAGTTAAAAAGAGACGTGTTGGAAAAGTGTCACGGTAAAAACACGTCAAAGTTGTCCAGAGTGGAAATGAATTAGGAAAGAGTCAATTATAAAAAAGAGACAAAGTAAAGAGATCGCAAGTTAAAATGGAAAGAGTAGAGTTTATGAAAATGTCATTGTCGTCCGGAGGGTGTCGTACTACTCATGCAGATCAAATTTTTTTTTATTTCGTTATTTTGTCGAAGCTAACATTTTCAGTTTAAGAAGGTAGTTAAAGTTTTAACAGGTAACATAAATAGATAGGTAGATAGATAGAGAACACTTTATGATACATACTGTTGGCGACATACATACCTATGTCAACAAATTTCACGTGCTGGTCCAACTCGGCAATGATGTCTTCAAAGAAGAAGAACTTCTCGTCGTACTTGTAGATCTGATCGTACTTGTGTACGTACTTCTCGCACGACAGGTTCTTGTCAAACGCCCACAGATGCTGGTACTTGTGCCACCTGTCATAGTTTTCAAATCACACTGCATAAAGGACTACAGACACGGGTTTTAAAAATATTACTACTATTTTAAGTCGGTAGTATACGTATGCTGAGTAGATATTCTGTATTATATTTTATTCCATATTTTTTATGTACTTACTCTAATGCACGCTTGCCCTTACAAATTAGTACCGAGGCCTTCAAGAGTAAGTCGAAACAAAATTTCATTTACAGTTGTTGTCACGTGAAGGAATAAAATAAGAAGAGGATATGCGTAACAAAAAAACGACGTAAGTTTGTTTTGGGACACCGCAATTAATACAGCTCAGTTTGTATGAATTGCAGGTGTCTCGCCATAGGCAAGGTCTCGCCGAATGTACGCGCCTCCAGGGTGCCCCCCCGTAAACACTGAGCGAAATGCTTGGCGCGGGAAGTCTCACGACACTGCACGGTTTGCAGCAAATAAAGTGCCCACATCTGTATATCCATACAGTCTAAACTAAAGAGTGAGTTAAGATCATTACTTATGTTCGCTTCAAGAAATGTCAACGCTTTTAGCGTGACCAAGAAAATAAAAATGAATCAATCGAAGAAAGTACGCGAAATCCAAGACGCAGGTACCTGAATTCTGCACGTAGCTGTTAGTATGAAGCACGCCACTTGTGCACACTCGCGCGATATCAGCCCTTTGTATGTCCCCACTGCCGGGGCACAGATCTCTTCCTGCATCGCAGGAAGTTTAGGGCATACTCCACCACGGCGGCCAAGTCCGGTTTCGTGGAGGATTGTAAGACAGTGGCGGGCCTTACTGTCGCAAGCAATCGAGCCGCCCTTAAGGCCTCTGACATGGCTTAACGACTGCCATTACATGACAACCGGTATAGGGAATATCACGTCGGGGTCACCACTATAGTGAAGAGCGGGTGATCGTGCTCTTCCACTATAGAGGGAAATTTCCCGCCAGGCAGATCGTATGCCTGAGGACGGCCTGTCCAACTATTGTTAGTCGGACGTTATATTTATGGTGCGAGTATGTCACTGAAACATTTTGATTGCGCGATGCAGGAATGTTTGTAGTGCGCGCGCAGTGTTGACAAGTGCTCGCCACAACCGGCACCAACGGCTTAACGCGCCTCGCGAAGCACGGAAGCATAACATAACATTTACATACACGCACATACATTGCTTCTGGCCCCACACTACGATACCCTGTGCCGTGGGAACCAGAAACAACGACATCACAAACATGTAAACATCCAAGACCTGGAGTTTTTTTTTGTTTCCAGCCGGGATTCGAACCCGGGACCTCTTGCACGGTAGGCAGACGCGCTACCACTACGCCACAGAGGTCGCCGTGATAAAAGGAAGCGCGCTTATAAACGCTCGGGAACGAGGCACCCACTTCTGTATGTAGGCGTTGCAGTCGTGCGTGAGCCGGTAGACGGTGTCCTGTATGAGCAGCGTGACGTCATTGACGGCGGCGACGCGCAGAACGTCCTCGAAGTACGAGAACACGTAGAACTCGGCGCCCGTCGCCTCCGCCACGCGCTGCGCCGGGCACGCCGCCACCGAGCCCGCCGCCCAGCGCGGGAACCACGTCAGCCTGGAACGTTGGGTCACTTTTATAATAATAAATAAACTCTGGAACGACTTCAGGTCGCACCCTCAGAACGAAAGAGGCTTAAGTCAAAAAATTGTGAAATTGAGTTACAATCATAGAGTCATAAAAAGGTATGCCGTGGACGGAAGATTCGCTATGCTCTTTTTTTACCATAAGTGACTTTGTTTTACTATTCATCGGATAGAGCATACCTTATTGTCTTTCTATGATTGTTAGGTACTCAATTTTTTGAGAATTTTTTGAGTATTTCAACTATTTTTTGACTTAGGCCTCTTTAGTTCTGAGGGTGCGAGGTGTGGTTTTATTTGCAGATTTAGTATAATATTTTAATAAAACAACTAAAAAAAATGGATAAAAACGGATAAGCAGGTAAAAAGTCAGATCTGGTCAAAGCGTAAAGGTGAAAATGAGGGAAATCGAAGAATGAGTGACAAAATTTAAATATTTGAAAATGATAGATAGAAAAAAAATAAAATTGGTGTAAAGAGGTTTGCACCGTTACAAGCCTGCACGGGGCACCGCACCTTTGCACAGTCTGTTAGCTTTTAGAGGAAACCGTACGACATCTTAGTTAGACCCGAGATTTCCGCACTTAGCCTCATAGTTGGGCCATTGTACGGTCGCGGTCTAAAAATGTTTATCAGTTTTCAAATTGGATTCTTTAGCACACTGTGTGCAGTAAAGTCTAAAATGCTTCATCTCGGTGCGTAGGTATTACTTTTTAATAGTTGTAGCATCGATTCTAACAAAAAGAGTATTCATGACGTTTTGATGATGAAACTCTTTTCTTTATTTAAAAGTTGACATAATTGAATTTTTTACATTGACATTTATCAAAAATACTATGGATGCACAGAACAGTATGGATGGAAATAATAGAAATTGATTGTAAAACCATGGCAACCTCGCTTGGGTAAATCTCTATTGCTTCTTCTATGCTCTATGCCTAATCAAATCACATAATATCATCGACCATGTGGCATAGATTTGTGCATGCAATTACCAACCTTAAGGCGGTAAACATTTTCAGACCGAGTGTACGTAACGAGCGCTGAGATACGCTAACACCTCAGACACTAGGGTTTCCCTACGATGTTTTCCTTCACCGTCAGCGAGTAGTATTGCTACTATAATTTCACAAATGTACATAACTTAGAAAACAAAGTCATCGGTACATGCCGGGGTTCGAACCTACGACCTCCCGATTGAGAAGCCGGCGTTCTACACCGCTCCGCTACCACCGCTCTACGACATCTTAGGGAGAAGGCAGTGGCTGAAAACCAGCGCTGTCCGGGGCTGACCCGGGTCAGCACCAGCTGAGCCACTACCTTATGCCTTATTTTATAATACCTAGTTTTAAGTCTTAATTTGTTTAACTTGTTTTTGATGAGGCAATAAAATTCTTTTTATTCTTATTCTTTATTCTTAAACCTCGGGCTCTAGGATGGGCTCCGGTTCTCGCCGAAAGCACACGAGTGTAATACTACTTCCTGCTCTGTATAAAACTTTTCCTATTAAGTTTATTAAGGGCTGATTTTTCAATGGTCAGATAACTTTTATCTGAGGAATAAAAATGGCGGTTTGACATAACTTTCATACATAAGCTGTCAAACGGCCATTTTTATTCCTCAGATAAAAGTTATCTGACTATTGAAAAATCAGCCCTAAATGAAGTGTCATATTAGTTCCTATATTTCTATTACACGAATACATCCGATAGTAGCCGAGGTATTTTATATATTCTTAAAGCTAACAGACTATACCACGCTTACTCGGATTACTACGACGGAACAACAGACTATTCTAAACGTTATTCATACGATTATGTGAATTCATTCCGGATACACTACGGATAAACGTTTGTATTACAATCGCTGGATCTCCCCCATCGCCTACGACCGTCCGTCACTCACAGATTCAAGAAGTGCTTGATATCGTATAATACTACTTCCTGCTCTGTATAAAACTTTTCTTCCCTATTTTGAAAAGTTATTTAAAGTTATTATTATTATTAATACTTTATTGCACCATAAAATTTTATGTGTCATATTAGTTCCGATATTTCTATTACACGAATGTATTCGATTCTATCCGATAGTAGCCGAGGTATATTCTAAAAGCTAACAGACTATACTACGAGTGCTACAGCACAGAGTGAACGAGAAACAACACAGAGGGGCTGAGAAACGGTGTGCCTCTCGCTTAGACGGGGCGATATATTTATAGACATTATAGACGGGAATATTTCTTATAGAGGGAAATAGTTGCCGAGTGCCTTTTCGCCGCGTGAACGCCGTCGGCCGGGACGAGGCACGATATCTTTGTGATACTAAAGCATGGTAAACGAAAGAAAGGAGCTGAGAAGGAGGCTAATAGTTATCCAGTGCCTTGTCGCCGCAGGAACGCCGTCTTTCTGGACGGGGCACGTTATCTTTGTACTAGTATAACACTGTAATTTAAAGAAAGGGACTGAGAAACTATTGGCCTCTCACTCAAACGGGGATAGACATTTCTTATGCGCTGGAAGTAAACAGTTGTCCTGTGCCTTTTCAGGATAAACTACAGATAAACAACGCTTATATTAGAGTCGCCCCACGCTTAGCGTTCGTAAGTATGTACAGTACTACCACTTTTATAAATCGTCTTGACATTGGCTGATGGCGCATAATAGTGCAACCAACCGCCGACTTCGACCGAGTAAAATCATCATTCTAATAACAAACTTAGAATAAGTTTGTTATTAGAATGATGATTTTACTCATCATTCTAATAACAAACTTATTCTAAGTTTGATTCATAAGATATAAAACCACAGGACTCTGCTATCTCGCTCAAACAAGGACCGGCTGCTGAGTAGTTGCAGCGAACTCCTAACATGCCGCGTAAGTATCAGCCAATAGCGGAAGGGTTAGTGCTATGTTTGGCAGAGACTTTTCGCACCATGCAAAAAATTTAATTCTGCGTAGGTACACCGGTGTAACTTCTAAAATTGGGAGCAATATACATCGTTGTGACTTATAAAAGTGGCAGCACTCTATTACATAATATTACATACATCATAAAAGTCCCTTCGGGAATCTACGTTCGCGCAGACTAGGAAGAAGTGTAACGAAAGTACCCGAAGCTATAAGTACATTCAACATGATCTTTAACCGATACGGTTAAGGTGCAGAATTGATTGCCGCAGTAGGGCTACCTATTTCGCTCACGCTAATATTGCCAAACTAATAGTCACCTGCATCGATAACGTTGAATCAACCAATAGCAACAGAGGCGCGCGGATTGCCATAAAATGAAACTATCTGATTGGTCGATCAAATTGCCGCACATCCAAAATTTGGTCATCTGCGCAGGTACATCCGCGGGACTTATTTCTTGTGTAGCACTGTAGACGTTTGTATTAAAATCGCTGGATCTCCCGCATCGCCTGCGACCGTCCGTCACTCACCGATTCAAGAAGTGCTTGATGTCGTACCCGACGATGTTGCAGACCTCGGCCGGCGTGGGCCGCATGGCGACGTCGGGCGGGACTAGCACGGCGTCGGTCTGGAACATCGGCCGCTGCCGCGCAGACAGCATCCGCTGGAACTGCTCCAGGTTCTCCAGGGTCATCCTGGACGGACAACCGACGTACATCAAACTTAGTGCTAATATATTTCTTTTACGTAGCCTATAAACGTCCCATTGCAGGGCACAGGCCTTCTCTAATTACCACGTGTCCCCACAGCATGGGCAATTTAAAGGGCTGAGGTTCTTGAATACCTCAGACACTCAGGTCTCACGATGTTTTCCTTCGCCGTTAGCGAGTGGTTTGCCCATTATAAGGGATATTGTGGCGAGCTTTGGGGAGCCATAAAATTTAACTAGAATCTATACTGGATGAATGAAATTGTTCCTGAAAGGAAAACATAACAGAAACATAAGATTAATCCAATAAATATGGCAGTCCTATTGAGCGACTAGAAGTCTTCCTGAAATGTGAACTTGAAAAAACTAGCACAGTGAGTCAAGTAGGTATTAGGAAGTAGGTGTAATCAGTGGACACGACTAAAGACGGGCGAAAATCCTCTCCCTGGCAGATACCCGACTACATTCTTCCTTGAGGCAATTTTACTGAAAATATTATTAACCCAGGGAACAATTTCTGCCTGGGATCTCCACCCGGAAGAACATTTTCGGTGATCGGCAAGCCGCAAGCAAGGCAAACTCACACAACGAGGCAGCGGAATATCTTCTTCTCCCAGTGGGCGTAGTAGGTGGCCATGAGCTGGCTGGCGCCGGTGCTGGTGCCCAGGATGAGGTACTCCAGCTTCTTGAGGATGGGCCCCACGCGCTCGTACAGCCGGGACAGAGTGGCCGCGCGCTCGCCGCGCTCGCCCGCCATCTCCACGAAGTACGTCTGGGAATCAACAGCATTTTACTCCTAAAAACCTATTTAGAGGCTAAAAATTCCACCCATGCCGGGACTCGAAACCGCGACCTCTGGCTAACTAACTAAATAGGTTTTTAGAGTATTGATTAGATTAGGACTCTTTACGGTACACACTAGAAAACAAATTACATAATAAGGCTTACATATCTAACTATTGCCGTATACAATTGGCGGTCTTATCGCTAAAAGCGATCTCTTCCAGACAACCTTGGGATGGATAGAACTGAAAGATGAAGAGAGTAGGTAGGTAGGTGTACATGAAGTATATTGGAAGAGTATGTACATAAACTGACTAACAACTAATATTCATACATATATTATACATATATACTTAATATAATAAATATTACTAATTTATATATTATACAAACATACATATATAATTATAATATACTAATATATACATTTTACATGTAAACAGACAAAAAGAAAACTTACTATGATTGTTATGTAGATAATCATATGTAACAGCATTACACGTCTTCAGCGAGGTAGTGAGACTTTACCAGTTCTTTGAAAATAGGAAAGGACTTTGCATTCCGCACCTCTTCTGGCAATGCATTCCACAGTATTGCTATGTTAAGTTAACATACTATTCTTTCTGCCTAATGGCGCTGTCAAAGGCCTATAGTGACGAGACTGTGGTGCCATGGAGACAACGTTCTCAACTTGTCCAAGCTATTTGGTTGAATATGCTTTAGTGATAAGGTCGCCGTCTGTACTCTTAGGTTAAGAATTGTTTGCCTCTACATAGGTTTTTAAAATTGTTCTTAGCACGGGTTAGTGCATTAAAAAGAATATTATAATCAACAACATACCACGAACAAGACTACAGTCTATTAGCTTTTAGGATATACCTCAGCTACTATCGGATAGAACGATTATATCGCAATAAGGTAAGGTTTATTTTGTATTGTTATTTATAAATTTAAATATGTAATTATATTATTTTTAATGCACTATCCCGTGCTAAGGACAATTTTAAAGCAAGTGATGCAAATTACTTCAGCCAGATGTCGCTACCTGTACGTAATACACAGTATTGTAAAGAGGTTCGAAATTTCACTGGTGCCGGGTAGTCGCCCATTAGCTCAGTTGGGAGATCGCTAGCACGATTAGCCAGAGGTCGCGGGTTCAAGTTCCGGCTAGGGTGGGATTTTTAGCCTCTAAATAATAATAATATTGGCCTTTTTGTATCTACTTAATGAGATGATTTATACAGCGTCCAGTGGTATCTTCACTCACACTAGATGGGTGAAGGGACCACTCCGACGCTGTAGTGCCTGGGTCATGGTTTTATAGATGGTGTAGGCTTGCCCAGCACCTATACCATCCTGACAGCTTAGTCGGCCTAGCCCACAGGAAAGACTAGTCAATACGTGCGGAGCCAACCAAGCCGCGGGTTTCCTCACGATGTTTTCCTTCACCGTTAGCGTGTGTTATTGCGACTGCAAATTCGCAAATGTACGTAACTTTGAAATTAAACAAAGTCATTGGTACATGCCCGCACTCGGGATCGAACCTGGGGCTCTCGCTTGCCAGTCTATGGTTCTACCCACTGAGCTACCACCGCTAGCCTCTAAATAGGTTTTTAAAATTTACACAAGTTTTCAAAATAGTGAAGAAAAGTTTTGTACAGAGCAGGAAGTAGTATTAAACTAGTGTGCTTTCGGCCAAAACCGAAGGCTACTCTAGGGCCCGAGGTATATTCTAGAAGCTAACTGACTGTAACCATTGAATTTGAAATTCAATGCTGTAACTAATGTTCATAAAGGGAAAGCGGTTTGACAGGATCATTGCATCGGGGCTTGTTTCTTGTCAAACATTGCAAAGTTTTTCGACCCAAAAAGTCCACGGAAGACTCGGCTACGCAATGTAGATCGAATTGTCATAATAAACTATGAATTGAAGTCTTATCAATCGCGGTCCTGGTCTCCGCCAACCACTCCAGGATACAGGCATCAGTTTATTTGTATAAACAAGATAACGAAATTAATAGGACATTATTACGCTGTCCATTAACACTGTTCGCCGCCGCGCGATAAAAACAATGTGTTTCTCTCCGGAATTGCATAAGTCATTAAGAAAATATTCAGTTTATCATTTACATTACAGCCACGTGTCATCAGATTCACAGTATCAGAATCCACACAGTCTGCGGGCATACTCTGTTAAAAGGTTATAAATTTCAGCTACTGGAGATAGGTGGTTATCGACCCGTTTGCAGTACCCGGAAATGGTATCAGACCTTGCATGGATATAGCCAGGTGTCGTCGGGCTCCCCGGTGTCAGGATCCACGTAGTCTGTAGGCTTCATGAGCGGGAACAGGTCAAACAGCTCCAGCTGAGTGATCATCACCTGCAGCTCCCTTTCCACCATTTTCAGTTGCTGGTACACCGCTTGCAGCGAGTTTTGACCTGCGATTGCCGATAGTTTATTTGGTGACTATTCCCTTCCTAAAAGAAGACTCTTAAGAAGGGGTATAATCATTCAAATCACAAATAATGATGGGTCCGTTCTATGGTACAAGACAAGTTGCACCGTTTGGGACAGAACATATTCATAATGTAAAGTCCATGTCCACTTCGTAATATATAGTACTATAAAGTGGTAATATATGTAGGTGTCAATCTAATCAAAGTTGTATTCGTGTATACGAACGTGGTCCAGGGTAAGTAAGTGAGGCTCTATGTCTCTGTATGTCTAACATATGTTTCTCCATGAAATGCATCTTCAAGCGCACCGTGTGTAGTGGCTTTAAGAGACCATGAATTGGCCCTAGTATGTACTAGTTTATTTGGACACGTAGATTTGAGGCTGAAAGAACAAGGCGGAGAGGTTTCTCCTGGATATTTTCTGAGGTTCGCCACCTCAGCATTCAGGATGGATGGAGATTGGAGACTATACCCGGACTTCTTTAGACGAGGTACATAAACAATGTAACTTATATTTGGTAATGTCAATGATGTAGTCGTATATTGCCAGCGCTGTTCAGGGTATGCCGCTCCGTATCTAGCAGACGCTTCTTCATGAAACGCACCTTGAAGAATTCATAACACTAAGAATCTTCAGGTGGCTGACGGTTCTGAGTGGATCAGCGGCCTTTTGGCGAAACTGCACCAAGAACGACTAGCGGCTGCGTCAGCCTTTGTGATTGAATGGACCAATGATTGGACTCACATTTCGTAATGTCCACAATGTAGTCTTGTATGCCGAGGGCGGTCCAGGGTATGCGCGTGAGGCCGGGCAGAATGTGTCGCTCCATGTCAAGCAGATGCTTCTTCATGAGCTGCGTCTCAGCGCGGCTGAGCGAGGCCGCGCTACCGCTGTACTTCTCGATGACTTGGTCGAGCGACTCGAGGGAGTAAAAGAGCCGATCTTTTTGCATCGCAGCGTTGCGGATGTTGGCGGGGAGGTCGAAGCCTGGGAGTGGGGAGTCGAGTCAAAAGTGTGGCGATGTGACGAGAGCTTGAAGTTTTAAGGTAGAGTCAGGCAGATTTGCATCACTTTTTAAGTGTAGCTTGACCTCCTGAGACCCCACGTCTTTTTTCAATGGCATAAGAACTGGGAAACATTGGTTCGTGAATTTTAAGAAAATATTGGGTTTGTAAAGAAAGTAGGTCTGTGTCACAGGCGATTAAATCGCCTATTAAATAGAATTTTGTACAATGGAGTTTGTTAAGTACTACTTAAGCTACATTTGACGAAGTAGTGCAAGTGGGTATCTTGGGTCTTCATAGTTAGTTGCTCGCTTAGGAGGCTATGATAAAACATTTCTATATAGTGTGGCTAATGTATTTTTATCGTCTTTATTGGAAAACGAAAAGGCTATATACTAAGATTCCGCTAACGTACAGTTTTAAATCAAGCAATTTATATCCTTTGCCTTATTACAGCAAAACAGTGACACTCAAATTATACTTTTATAAAGTTACGTTAGCATTGCACAATCAGCCTATATGCACTGTTGGGGACAAACCTAGGCAAGACAATGCTAAAATTATTGGCACTTTAACTGAACCTTATCACCTTGAAACAAACCAGCTAGGCGAGCACAACATCACGATAAAAGTTTTATCCCACTATCGGGTAGCGGCTTATCCCACTATCTCGCTTTACGCGCTGAAATAAAGCAAGATAGCGCTAGCCGATAGTGGGACAAAACTTTTATAGTGACGTTGTGCTCCCCTAGGAGGTCCTGTTAAAGGCTAAGTAGATATCACACTAACCAATACTGTTTCTATATAAAAGTTACAGATAACAACGTGGCAGTAAGAGAACTTCTTAAGCAGCGTGTCTGTTTACGGCAAGGGAAACTTTACCTAATTGCTCCAAAAGCTCAGCCTCGTGTATGATGAGGAAGAGTTCCTTGTCAAAGTTGGACTTGAACTCGAGACCATACTCTTGCATTAGCTTATGCACAGTGAGGTCCCTCCATGTGACGTCAGTCTGTGAAAAGATTGACAAAATATAACTTCCCGAAGATGGCACAAAAATACACAGCTGTGATGGGCTATCTGAAACGCCATCTTAAATTGCTTTGTTTCCTCATTTGGGTCGGCGTATCGTATTATTGAAATCAATCATCAAGAACTCTGTGGCACATGATAAAAAAAATCGAGTATCTCTGTACAACTTTGCATCTACGTAATGAGATGATTTATACAGCGTCCAGTGGCACCTGCGCTCGTGGACTGGCCGAACCGAGTGATCGGAATCAATCACTTGAGTTAGGAAACGGCAGGCGCGGTCAGGTGCAGGATGGGTGACCGTCCCGTGACTACCGCTAGTAGCATTTTTTCCGAGCGCTTCCGTGCTTCGCAAGGCACGCTAAGCCGTTGGTGCCGGCTGTCATGTAATGGCAGTCGTTAAGCCATGTCAGAGGCCTTATGGGCGGGTTGATAACTTCTGGCAGTGAGGCCCGCCACTGTCTTACAATCCGCCACCAAACCGGACTTGGCCCCTGTGGTCGAGTGTGGCCTAACCTTTCTGCGATGCAGGAAGGGACCCGTGCCCCAGCGGTGGGGATATACAAGGGTTGACATCGACAGTGGCACCTTCACTCATATTAGACGAGTGTAGGGTCTACTCGGACGCTGCAGTGCCTGGGACATTATTTTACATGGAGTAGGCTTGCCTAGCACCTATACCATCCCAGCAAGAACAATACACCCTGCCTGAACAACCACGTAGAGCGCCAAATACGTCAAGCGAGTGTTGGTATTAAAGTTTTTAACAATTCTGTTTACTGGTGCCCTCTCACCAGCGTTGGTCCTGCAGGGCGAAGTCATAAACAAATACTGTGGATAAGCATCCCAAATTCTGTGAGAACGACTAGGGATTGCCAATTAACTTTACCAAGCCTTCTTTAGCCAACAAGGAGACTGAGCTCGGCGATCGCACGTTCTCGTAGTGCAGACCCGGGATGCGCATCATCATCACTGGGGACAAATGAGAAGATGTGACGGATCGAGAGTTGTTCGGACAATATGAGCCTGTGCATCCGCTCCAGAGCATAGGTAATTTTGAGAGACGAATATTTCGATGAGGGCTGCTTTAATAACTTTCTATGTAGCCTCGATTGTTTCCCATGTGCTGTTCAATGCAAACCAAGGATGTTCTTGATGCACACTAATTAATTTATAAAGCGTAAAATAATATCTAATATGAAATCGGAAGTACGTCGTGCATGGTTTGTTTCGGTGACGTACTTCACCGAAATAAACCAAAAATAGAAAAATTGTGTTTCTTACAGAGTACCGAGTTACCAAATGTGTAATAGTAGTCATACAGTTATTCAGAAATATAAGAGAAATCAGTACATATTACTAATTTATGTTGCCTGAAAAAATCACTCACAGAAAGTAAATTCTTTAAGTTGAAATAAATTGATTTAATTTCACGTCGTTTCAATTGCAATTAGACCCGTTTAATATATAACTATGTAGGAGGATCGCGTGTAGTAAGATAAATGGCGGAAACACATTATTAAAACGCCACGCGACCCGACAAAATAGTACAATTTGATTCCGCGTGTTGAGCGGAATCAAAGGATGATGGGCACAAATGTATGGAACCTGGTCCTGGCACCAATCGGAATGAGTAATACGTCGTTGGAAAGGTATTTTTTTGTAGAATAAGAATAATCGAAGCGCTAGTCCCGATTTTCTGTCCAATTTGAGTAATCATACGTTAAAAGTTTTTTTTAATTTAATTTTTTTTCTGTTGTTTTAATTCTTTTTGATATTTTTTCGACATTGTATATCGATTTTAATTACAAATGATCAGCATTGATTATTATATTATCATTGTTTGTTTATTATCGAAGTAAATAAAACAAGTTCAGAGTAAGTTTTATCGTTTAATGTGTTTCATCCATGATAATGTTATTTAAAAATAGTGCTGGTTCAGTAAAGCCTTCATGTCTAGCATATCCTAAATACCACACAATAGATATAATATGCGCACAGGAACCTATCGTGCGGCGTCCTGTCAAACATGTGCAATAATGTTGTAATATGTTTCTACTATTTCTGTCTAATAATATATAGCAAAAATATTGTTTTGATCGTACATGTCGGGACTGTATGCGTGCACGCAACAGCCACGCATCTTCGTGGATCCCATATTCATGGATATCCTCCAAAGCAGCTTCTCTATAAGTTTCTATAAGATATAAGCCGTTGTTGAGGTGCTCGCTGCAATATGATTTTGCCAGTTTTAACTGATATGTCCCCAATGACAGCAAAATCACGTCCTGTTCCCTCAATCGTGGAAAGTCTTGAATGTCATTTGCTTCCAATCTCTGGAAATTGGCTCTTCTGTTGTTTAATCTTTTTGCTTCTACATAATCATATAACACGTTTGGGGTTTGCCTTCTTTCAACATTTTTTTGTAAAAAAGCTTCTGCGTGTTGGCTATCGACAATAGGCCTGTGGAAGTGATTTGTAATTGCTGCTGCAATCATAAAATCCCCGAACATATTAGGCATTGTGTTATTAAAATATTTTTGGCGCAACAGCTTGAAATCTCTTTTGAAACGCCCGTTAACCACTTCCACTACCCATCGGCACATTGTCACCAGCCGGGAATCATTTGCTTGAGAAGTCGTGAGCTGCGACTCTTCCCGGTTCTTCGTCGAGGGGACGTGAAATTCGTAGCCACATGCTTCTATATGCTGCAGACTATCCCTGAACCCGCGGTCCAAAATAAATACGTCATTCGGCTGAAGCAATATATGAAGGGGATTTTCCTCGTCAGTCATTAAGTCGCTCATTATCTGCGCATCAGTTTTTGTTGCAGCGTATGGTCCTTTAACATCTATAATGTATCCGTCAGTGGTTACGATTAAAAATGGTTTCAACAAGTTTTGGAACTTGTGTAAACTGTAGGATTGCCTCTGAAACAAAAAGTTTGAACTCTTGTATATATAAATATACGTACCATCGCAAATAATAATGGCTTTATTGTTGTCTTCATTTCCATACAGTGCTTTTGGAATCCTCAAGTTTCTCTCCAATATATCTTCTCTATTCATGTGATCCACTCCCAAGTGTCGCACAACGTAGTCAGTGCTAAGACACTCTCGTGCGATGGCCAACTGGCGTTCGAGTTTTCTCCGAGACATGTTAAACAACGTCGCAAGTCTCGCGTTGGGTTCTCCTGTGCGTAGTTTCGTTAGTAAAATGCCCAAAGTGGTTCTGGGATCTGCACTTCTATTTCTTAATAATGGATTTTGCTCTAAGATGGCATTAAATTCATCATTAGTACGTCCAGTCCAAAAGTGCATTTCTTCTTCATTCATGCCTCGGTCGCTAAAACGTAATCTGGGTGAGTTTAAGGCATTTCGCATTAGGTCACAAACATCCCTGAAGTGGGCAGCCGTAAAGTCATGGGAAATGTTGCAATGTTGGGGCAAATCATCCCAATCATTCCCATTAAGGTGATCGTGACATACTCTGGCACTGTCGGGGATATACAATTTATGTTGAGAAAATACGTGGATTTTAACAACATTTGGAATTCGATGGCGGGTTTCATTAGCGCAGCCATGAAAGATACAATGCGTCGCGGTATTTGGTGCTCTCATATATTCAGGAATATGAAGCATTTCTTCTAATTGCGGTTGTAGTTGTTCTTGCGGTTCTGCTTGTTCTTGCGGCTCCGGCTCGGGTTGAGGGTTTGCATGACCTCTAGTCGCATTTTCGGCTCTTTGCCAGCATCGGTAACATACTCTTCGGGTGTTGTCAAACACGACCTGAAAATGATATATTATATGAAAATGTAAGGAAAAGAAAAACAACTTTGGTTTCCGAAAAATACCTAACAAAATAACGCATTGGGGGTCATTTGTGGGAGGGATTTGTTTTTCTGTCAGAAGGTGTGCGAATCGTCAAATATATGCCACAGATTCACAGATTTCTCAGAGATCTGGTTGCGGTTTTCTGTAGTTGTGTGTACGAAAACAAGGCATACACACAACCACACAAAACCGCAACCACAGTAATTGGTTGTGGTTTTGTGTAGGCCTTGTTTTGGTGGTAAATACATCGTGGAAGACGTAAAAGTGAAAAAGTAATCACTTGAATGTTCTTTAAGCGACCAGAATCACTTATCAATCGGTTTTCACTTTTACGTCTTCGTTACCTCATTTACTACTAGAATAGATCTGGGATGCAGTTGCACATGATTTCAATTGGTTTCCTTTTATATCGAAGGTTCAGTGAGGATCGAGTGGAAAAAAAAAGTGCAATAGGTACAAACCTCCAGAGCAGCGTTTTCTCGTATAAATGTTACTAGCTCCACGTGTGTTCTTGTCAAGGCTTCCGACAGAACGCGTACTTGATATCTGCCTCGGTATAGCCACAGAACATAAAAAAAGAGTAGAAGTAGTGACATGACACATTAGTACGAAAACCAGTGTAACCAAACTGATACACATAAACCAAACGCATACTACGAATACCAGCTGCCATTGGTAAATAAAGTCAATGCCGAAAAGGTGTACATCACAAAAGTTTCGAGTAAAATATGCACCTTTTCAGAATGTTAACAATGATCAAAGTCAAATGACAGTGATGAAATAAGGGTTGGCATTTTGTAGTAACGCTACTCTACACTAGATGGAACTACCGCCGCGTCGGACCAAAAAGAACTTTTACCTAGTAAGACATAAAGCTCAAAATTGAAAAACAAGTACATTCTCAGTTTGGGATGGGACAATGCGAGTTCTAGTTTGTCGATAGGAAGAACCTATCGACAAATTATACAAACAGTTTAACACATTAACGGCTGAATACGAATACTGATACTCAGAAGTATTTTTGTCAATTTCTTTTTTGCCTGCGGGTTGACTGGTAGGAAATGCATCTTTTTTACGTTATCTTTTGTGCAATGAAGAAATAATACTAATAGGCTGGATACATAATACAAATAAAACAATGTGGTAGATTTCATATTTTAAAATAATATCTCTTTTTAAAACTAGCTTTAACCCACTGCTTCGCCGGCGTTAGAAATTATAATTAAAAAAAAATACTTTGTCTATCTATACGCCATGTTTCATAAGTAATACTAATTGATGATGGTACTAATATAATTTCATTTATACGCAAGAGTCTAACCTGGAAGTGAAGCACCTTTTTTCTGGTATTGCTGCATCACATAAGTGCCATCTTCCGCCTTTTTAGGTATCATGAAGTGTATGAAAATGCTCTGAATATATTGTGCTCCTCTTCGTTGGGAACCAATTTTGCCTCTTATCGCTGCCATCCATTTTTATTTCGTATCCGGTTTCCTTAGGAAAACTAAACGAAAACTCACTTCCAAATTGTTTTGATTCCGAGAGGGTTGTTTTATCATTGCCTCAGTTTGCTGTTGTCAAAGGGGTTGAAATATTAAGGGTAAATATCAGAGTAATAAAAAACCATAAATCAAATAACATAACAAAACAAAAATCTGATGCTCGCCAAGAGAACAACCACTCGAACAGGTAAACAATATAATAAGTAATTTACTTAATGTTTTGAACTGAAGTAAAAAAAACCGTATGAGTCGTTTTCGATAACCTCACTTTACATCTCGGTTGGAATATTTAAAAATGTAAGATTAAAATTACTTTGATAGTTTCTTAAATATTGCAGTCCCTGATAAACTGGTGAAGAAAAACTATATCGCGATCTAGCTGTGCTCATTTCTTGTATGTGCTCATGTCATGTCTTGTATGAAAGTAATGTATGAGCTCCAATGACAGTTTTTACATGCACAACCACCAGCCGGCGACCGGAGCTCATACATTACTACTTTACCCGGCCCGGCGACCGGACGGCTACCGGGTGCATATGAAAAGGCACTTAGGAAGCAGATATAAAATAACAATAATTATTTTACCTACTTAGACGAATTGGAATTTACAATACCTAAGTACCGTTAAGTATGTATGACTAGTAAGTCATAGACAATTAATTATCGATAGATTTTTATCATGTGTGCCCCTATCCGTAATTGAGTAGAATTCAAATTTTGACAGAAATTTCTAGAGAATGTACACTTTCTTCGATGAAAATTTAACTTTAATAACCAGTAAATAAAGGTGGTTTCACTTTCTCATTTTCGGATTGGTTTCCGTGTTCATGTCATTACAAATTTAATTAAAAATCCAATGAAATACGTCTTGCAGATGAAATGTTACGCCATGATTGGTATATCATGGCGTAACATTTCATCAAAGTAAAGTAAAATAACAAAGTTTTCACCATTTTTTCTTTACTAGAAGCGCACGGCAACTGAAGTCAACAAAACTGTCACCGACTACGCATAGGCAATACATTGCTAATGTGAGGCACGCGGGCACCGCCCACTTACGACTTCTACTCTTTTTTTATGTTCTGTGGGTATAGCCCTCTTCGGCACATTACACAGTTACGGTAACGTTCCATTGCAACGAAACAATCCAATCGTTAAGCACCCAAGTCCAATATAAAGCCACGGTCAACAAATAAAACGGGTAACAGAGTCCAAAATGATGCCAAGATCAAAGTCGATGTGAACAATGAGGAGCGTAATAACGTAGCACTTAACACAATATCAGCAAACGACTGACTACCTGCGCAAGCGGCCAAGCGTTCCTCACCCTAACATACCTGCCCCCGCGCCGTGTCCCGGAGCGCGAGAGGGGTCAAAACCGAATTCCAGCGTTACCCGTGACCGTGAGTGGGAGAGAGAGCGCAATGTCGCTGTCTCGCTCTAATGATTTATGACAGAGTATGCATAGATGTGATTTTCGTAAAAATCATGAGCATCGGTTGAGTTAAACCAGAGATATGAATTTTTCTAATTTCTATTTAGAGCAAAAAATGGTACTTTCCGACGAGCATATTTCAAAATGGACAATTCATACGGATTCGTCTTCATAGAATTTATTTTTTCACTTGAAAAGAGCTATCCAACGACATATGACTCATCTTGATTGGACATAAGGACCAAAACGCCCATCATCCTTGTACTATTTTCTATGACTAGAATCACACCATGAACATCCGACGCCACCCTATGCGCACGGTAATTGCACGGTGTACATCGGGTGTCGACAGGTCGCGTCAGGTGGCGTTTTAATAATGTGTTTCCGTCTTTACTCAGAGTGCTTAGTGCGAGTTTGACAGATCCAATCGAATAACTTTACTGCCGCGTTAATCGAGCATTGAGTAGTGAGTATGAGTAAGTTAACCGTTCGAACTGGCAAAACGCTGTCACAGTACAACTAGCACTTGTGTTTATTCGTGTTTTGGCTGGTAAACGTGTTCACTTCTCAACGTAAACCATTACAACTCGCACTCAGCAATTTTAATTTCCATACTTGTCGCTAGGTGGCGCTTCCTCGATGCCATAGAAATATGTGTTTACGTTAACGCGATCGAGTAGTTAAAAAACTCGCACTAAGCACTCTGGCCGGTGTTCTTCGTCACACCCTCGGCATCACAACTATAAACAAAAAGTTTTGTCTGAAATAAATGACTCACAAGCCTTGTCCCGGCGCCGCTTATCAGCGAGCTCCTTGTTGACGATGTCCCCGGGATTCAGCGACGTGACGGAGACCTTTTTCTTGACCCGCTCGCGGCCCGCCGCCGTCAACTGCATGCCGGCCCGCGGCGGCGGCGCTACCTCTGCGCATATTAGCGATGCACGATTATGAATCAAATTATAAGTCGACTAATCTAACGTTCGTATTGGACTTCAATAATCAACATCCAAGAAGCGCTCGTGGCCTAGTCGAACCGAGTAGTTGAAATCAATCACTTGGGTAAAGAAACAACAGGCGCGGTCAGGTGCTGGATGGGTGACCGTCCCGTGGCTGCCGCTAGTGGCATTTTTTCCGAGCGCTTCCGTGCTTCGCAAGGCACGCTAAGCCGTTGGCGCCGTTGTCATGTAATAGCAGTCCTAAGCCATGTCAGAGGCCTAATGCCTCACAATCATCCACCAACCCGGACTTGGCCCCCGCGGTGGAGTATGACCTAACCTTCCTGAGATGCAGGAAGAGACCCGTGCCCCAGTAGTAGAGACATGCAGAGGGATCATATTGACCCACATGATTATAATAGTATAATCACAGAACATAAAAAAGAGTAGAAGTAGTGACATGACACATTAGTACGAAAACCAGTGTAACCAAACTGATACACATAAACCAAACGCATACTACGAATGCCAAGCTGCCATTGGTAAATAAAGTCAATGCCGAAAAGGTGTACATCATAAAAGTTTCAAGTAAAATATGCACCTTTTCATAATGTTAACAATAATCAAAGTCAAATGACAATGATGAAAATAAGGTTGACATTTTATAGTAACGCTACTCTACACTAGATGGAAATACCACCGCGTCGGACCGAAAAGAACTTTTACCTAGTAAGACATAAAGTTCAAAATTGAAAAACAAGTACATTCTCTTTTTGGGATGGGACAATGCGAGTTCTAGTTTGTCGATAGGAAGAACCTATCGACAAATTATACAAACAGTTTAACACATTAACGGCCGAATACGAATACTGGTACTGTATTTTTAGCTATTTATTTTTTGCCTGCGGGTTGACTGGTAGAAAATGCATCTTTTTTTACATTATCTTTTGTGCAATAAAGAATTAATAGGGTGGATATATGCACAAATAAAATAGTGGTAGATTTCATAATATTTTAAAATGTTATCTCTTACACTATTTTTATTTTTAATGCACTAACCCGTGCTAAGGAACTATCACTAAAATAACTAAGGAAATAGGTTTTTAAATGTTATCTCTTATCAAAACTAGCTTTAACCCGCTGCTTCGCCGGCGTTATAAATTATAACACGAGAAATATTATTCTACGACTCAATTCAGATCTTTGTCTATCTGTACGCCATGTTTCATACGTAATAGTTATTGATGATGGTACTAATATAATTTCATTTATACGCAAGAGTCTAACCTGGAAGTGAAGCACATTTTTTCTGGTATTGCTGCATCACATAAGTGACACCTTCCGCCTTTTTAAGTTATTATGAAGTGTTCATGAAAATGCTCTGAATATATTGTGCTCAAGTTCGTTGGGAACAAATTTTGGCTTCTTATCGCTGCCTTCCATTTTAATTTCTTATCCGGTTTACTTAGGAAAACTAAACGAAAGCTCACTTCCAAATTGTTTCGGGGATTCCGAGAGGGTTGTGTTATCATTGCCTCGGTTTGCTGCTGTCAAAGGGGTTGAAGTATTAAGGGTAAATAGCAGAATAATAAAAAAACCATAAAACAAATAACATAACAAAACAAAAATCTGATGCTCGCCAAGAGAACAACCACTCGAACAGGCAAAAAATATAATAAGTAAACTACTTAATGTTTTGAACTGAAGTAAAAAAAAACATATGAGTCGTTTTCGATAACCTCACTTTAAATCTCGGTTGGAATATTTAAAAATGTAAGATTCCAATAACTTTGATAGTTTCTTAAATATTTCAGTCCCTGATAAACTGGTGAAGACAAACTATATCACTATCTAGCAGTGCTCATGTCTTGTATGTGCTCATGTCATGTCTTGTATGAAAAGTAATGTATGAGCTCCAATGACAGTTTTCACATGCACAACGACCAGCCGGCGACCCGAGCTCATACATTACTACTATACTCGGCCCGGCGACCGGACGGCGACCGGTTGCATATGAAAAGGCACTTAGAAAGTAGGTATAAAATAACAATAATTATTTTACCTACTTAGACGAATTGGAATTTACTATACCTAAGTACCGTTAAGTATGTATGTCTACTAAGTCATAGACAACTAATTATCGATAGATTTTTATCATGTGTGCCCCCATCCGTAATTGAGTAGAATTCAAATTTTGACAGAAATTTCTAGAGAATGTACACTTTCTTCGATGAAAATTTAACTTTACTAACCAGTAAATAAAGGTGGTTTCGCTTTCTCATTTTCGCATTGGTTTCCGTGTTCATGTCATTACAAATTTAATTAAAAATACAAAGAAATACGTCTTACAGATGAAATGTTACGGCATGATCGGTATATTTTGGTCCCCAACTTTTATTTTTGCTGTCTAACACAGCATAAGAAGGCATTTTAATAAAGTTTTCACCAATTTTTCTTTACTAGAAGCGCACGGCAACTGAAGTCAACACTGACTGTCACCGACTACGCATAGGCAATACATTGCTAATGTGAGGCACGCGGGAACCGCCCACTTACGACTTCTACTCTTTTTTATGTTCTGTGAGTATAATCATGTGGGTACAGTGATATCGTTCCGATGTAAAACCTAACTGCAAATTGCATTGCATCACTTACAGCCCCGACTACCTATAGTCGGGGCTGTAAGTGATGCAATTTGCTTAAAACAGATGTCGCTGCCTGTACGTAATACAGAGAATAGTGTAAAGAGGTTCGAAATTATACTGATGCCGATGAGTCGCCCATTGGCTCAATTGGTAGAGCGCTGGCACGGATAGCCAGAGGTTGCGGGTTCGAATCCCGGCATGGGTGAAATTTTTAGCCTCTAAATAGGTTTTTAAATTTGTCCTTAGCACGGGTTAGTGCATTAAAAATAAAAATAGTATAATAGGGATCATATTATTCAACATCATAATCACATAATCAGGCAGTGTCAGTCCACTGCTGTACATAGGTCTCTCCCAAGACACGCCCCTGAGCCCGATCTTCGGCTCTTCTCTTCGAGTTAGTGCTCACCGCTTTGCAAATGTCGTCGCTCCACTTGATCAGGTGGAGCGCAATTTTGAGGAATTGTGTTTTTATAATGCCGGATAACCAGTGTTTACAAGTAAATACTGTTGAACTGAGTGAGTCGGACCAGTTATTTACCATCACATGCCCCGCAACCGTAGTATCTATACCTGGCTCCTTCTTGAAGACCACGTGCAGTATGTTTTTCTTCATCATGTTGTCAACGACCTTGGAGGCCGAGTGCACCCAGTCGTCGAACTTGCCATCGCAGTACTCGCTGATGACCTTCGACAGTCGCTTGTACAGCTGGAAGGCTTCCTTCTTCTGTTCACACTCGTTGAGCTCTGGCACCTGTTGCGGGAAAGGCTTCACATTCCAAAGATCGTGGGCTCTAATCCCGGTATGTGCCAAGTGTTTTCTATGTTATGTACAATTGTAAATTTCTAGTACCAGTAACATTAGTGGACTGTGAAAGATAATATCGTGAGGGTACCTTAGTAGCTTACATTGTACATTGACATTCAGCAAACAGAATGTAAATTCTTTACGTTGAAATAAATTGATTTGATTGATCTGGGGTTTTTGACACAGTATTCACAATCGAAGGTTTTTGTAACTTAAACTTTCAGTACGAGCCATCTGAGGATTACATTCAAGTCTCTGGCAACAGATAAATATAGTTAATACTACCACGACGAAGGGACATAGTATGGTAGAAGCGAGGTGATGACTCCTAACCGAGTAAAGAACTGCGTTTATTAGCTAGCAAAAAAGAAACAAAAACTGCTGCCGACTGGCCAATAAACGTTTTTACTTCTTTGACACCTTTTTCTACATCAGGTCTAATTTAAAAAAAATGGTATTATGTCAATGCCAAACCGAAACAAAGATGGATTAAAGATTCCTAAAAGTTACTTTCGCTGTTTCTTATATTTTACGTGCATATATACGTTTCAAACATCAAAGAGAAAACTGTAGACTTTTAGTCCGGATTTACTTACGGGTGGTGTTATATCGGAAAAGTCCGACCAGGTTTCGCTGCGATTCGCAGAGCTTAATCATGGTGAGCAGAGACGGAGCTCGCGTCGTCGGTTGCTCGTCTCACACTACGGGCACGCGGGTACGGGTGCCGACACTGGCTGCCAGTAAATCCGGAGTAAAAGTCTACAATGTGCTGTGCTTACGAAAGTTTTAGTTCAAAAAGAGAAAACTGTTTGTTGTAATGCCATAGAACCACACACTGTGTAATACACAGTGGACCCATTTACCTTCACCTTGTTTACAGAGTACTAACCTGCTTGAACTTTAATATGGGTATTTTGAGACGGTTGAAGAGGCCCCGCGCCCAGTAGATTTGCCCCGCGACCGGCGGGTGATTGCGTAGCAGTGGTGGATTCTTGCGGAAACGCTATCGATACGGGACTCAAATTAATATAAAAATGTTAAAACAATACATACAATACACCTTAAAGTAAGATAATCGATTTTTTTAACAAAACATTCCAAAGCCACCAAAGTAGTGCCGCTTGGCACTTGGCACGAATGTTCAGCTTTTATGGATTAAGGGCGGGTCTATCGGTACAAATGATGTGCCTGAATAGGAAATGGGACGGACATTTAGAACTATTTCTACTGGAAATAAAACAAGAATATTTACGCCGTAAGGCCATCTCTGCCGATCACAATCATAGCTGTTTGGTAGGCAGACCGGCTACTCATCGAATCAATGATATTACTGTCACCGCCGAGTACACACAAAATGAGTGAAAATTTCAGAAAGACGTCCGAAAAGTCTCAGTTTCTACAACAGCTCCCACTACAGACTGTACAAATAGAAGCAAATTCGACCAACCGTCGGGAAATGTGGAAACAAAAACGCTCACAGCGCAATGCTCTAGAATGATCACTCTTTACTTGGCCACTGATAACGATTCAATAATTTCACAGTGATACGTTGAAAAATCCAGCTCTTACGATACTGACCCACTGTTTCTCGTACACTAATAATCCTTTAAACTACTGTTGCTGCTTAGCAGGTCCCTGTTAGCCAAAGTCCAAAAAAATCAACCGGCAACAGTGGATTAACGAACCGTGAACTTGTCTTCGACGGCGGTAATCTCCTTGATGAACTGCCGCATGACCAGGTCGAACTTGGTGGCCAGCTGCCGGTGGATGGTCTCGCGAGTACGCATATCCATGAACTTCAGTAGCACGTCCAGGGCTTCTTCCGAGGATCTGATAGTGGAAAGTAGTATGATCTTCAAATATATTCTACTAACCCAGGCCTAGCGTTCAACGCGATCTGTTTCCCATTTTTATTCGAAGTGATTAATTTTTGCGGTCCAGATCGAAATCTGCCGGCCTAAATATTGCTTATTGTAATATGGCCTTTTGGAAATGTGTTCAATTTTAGGGCAGATATGTCGCTCTTTCCGTATGAATTGCTCATGATCAGGTGCAGAGGCAAGAGCCCAGTATACGCCTGCATTGTAACGAGGATTGATCTTACCCTAAAAAGTGTGTCCTATATATAATCCGGTTAACACGACATAATAAAAAAATTACATACATAATATTATAATGTCGTACGCAAAACTGTATTTTTTTACCGTACGTAGGCTTATGTATTCATAGATCGATTCGGAATAACATGTATAATAATTTACATCGATCTGGATTTCCGTTCCCCGCAGTATGTTTTTCATATAGTTAATAGTCTAGTTAATAGTAGTAAGTTCTAAGTCAAACTTTTAATTTAACGCGAGGATCTCGAAACAAAAGATAAAACATAAAATAAACACCGATCTAACGAAAGAAACGTTCAATAATACAAGTCTAAGGTGAGTAGCCCTTTAGCTCAGTTGGAAGAGCGCTGGCACGGATAGCCAGAGGTCGCGGGTTCGAATCGGCATGGGTGGAATTTTTAGCCTCTAAATAGGTTTTTGAAATTGACCTTAGCACGGGTTGGTGCATTAAAAAGAATATTATCAAGTCTAAGCCGTCAACAAGTTAATTGTATAGAATCAGGCGTTACTTTGCGGAAATCCATAATAGCATTAAAAAGTTAAAATTACTTTGCTGAATTCCGCCAAAAATCCCACAAGCACCATGCGGTTAGCTAATGCACCGCCCTCCCTCCCACTTTTTCAAGCAGAAGCAAGACACGAACACACCACCACCAACACCAATACTTGTGTGAGAAAACACAAGAAAACACTCACTTGTGTGAGAATGCAAAAGCACTTGCATTTGGGAGCCTGAGGATGCCTCGTGTTAGAGGCGAAACGCGTCGCGTGTTTTCTCACACAAGTGTTGGTGTCGGTTGTGGTGTGTTCGTGTCTTGCTTCTGCATGAAAAAGTGGGAGGGAGGGCGGTGCATTAGCTAACCGCATTTTAATGGACTGTATAAAAATGCGTTTAACTTTCCAAACTATCCGTTTATTAATCTTCAATCACAGTTCAATTCGCTTTTCTTACAACTTTTCTTGATCGTTACTATTTTTTCAACTCTCAATTATCAACTGTCAAATATCAACTGTCAAATATCAACTGACTGCGGGGCCGGGCGCCCCGCTATTTATACCAAACCCTATCATCCATCCCTTTCTAGCAAATATATCTATCTCACTCGCACAATATTTACCTATCCTTCTTTTACATATATGTCTTTCTCACTCGCACACTTCGAGAAGGTTCGATATCTTTCCATACCTCTTGGAAGTTTCCAGAATGTTCCCGAATGATCAAGTACGTAATATTATACTTATAATCTCTCCACTCTACTTACTAATCTAGAAAGTGCGGGAAGTACCCGGAAAGACATCGTAGGTACTAGAAAACCATAGAACGCTCCAGAATATCGTCTGGAAGTACCTAAGATCGCATCGAAGGTAATATAAATACGTTCTAGAAAACTATCGAACATTCCAGAATATCTTTCTATCTCTTTCTTACAAATAGCTATCTCTCTGCAGCACGTAGAATATTCTGGAAGGTTCCCTTGTCTCTACACACATGAGTAGTTATTACGTAATCTACCTGCACCTAGCATCTAGATTATTCTAAACGGTTCGATTACACTCTCGCCGTCCGTAACAGTCTCCCCCCGGCGAAGATTTGTCGAAGCCTCACGATGTTACAAGGAGGACGGCGAGTCTTGACACTAGTTGTCTGTACATGTCTGAAGTCCACTTCGCCGTAACAACCTCCAGGATCCCAAGTCAGATGCTGATGCCAGATCACTTCCATAGGTAACCTTGTCGCAGTCCTGCGACTAGCAAGACCGAGCGGGTCACATCCAGTCATCATCGTGCTCAGCACCTTTTCTGTTTCCGCCCAATTGTTACTCCGTGCATGAATCTCTTCCTGGATCTCACTGACAGCGGTGTCGATTCTCAAATTTTCTTCAGCGGGATCGCATGAAAATCTCACCATTGCCTCGGTGTGATTCTGTTGGACCTTTAGCAATGCCGTCTGTGGACTGGTTCTCTTCGCTGACGAGATACTCTCCGATGTGCATGGATTATTCCAACCATGTAAATTGACACTTGCCCGCGCGTGGAATTGCAGCACCTCATTGCTTAACCGCGTCTCTTCGTCTTTCATGACAAAGCTCGCGACATTATGATCCTTGTGATGACTTTCACAGACATCTATTGTAGCATCTAGCTTTTCGTTTGCATAGTCTGCTGCGTTCTGCACATTGTGCGCCAAAGACGGAGAGCTCGATGTTCCAAAGATCTTATTTGTCGTCTTGTCTTGCTGTGGAGGAGTCTCCTTGGCATCTCCTTGCCACAATAACATTTGTGCAGCTTCATCTTCGTACCGCATCTCGTCCTTGCTTGAATCTTCAGTGCCATCACTTTTTCCTGCGTAGCACTTTTCCAGGCTATTCTCCAACTGAGTGGTATTTTCCTTCTTTAAGACACGGTTGGTGTCCATCACCTGACTGTATTTCCGTTCAGTTTTTTCCAAAGCGTTTATGGCACGCTGTTCGTCGGGGTGTGTCATCCTCACAAGTGGTATTGAGTCGACCTCGGAGTGCGATCTTGTCAAGTCATCGATTCGTTCTAGACACGCCTCTGTCGTGTCTATGTTCTTGCCCACTAGTTTACCCGTGTCACACACGTGTAAACACGAATCGACACTTTCCAAAAGCGCACGTGGTATAGTGCCGTAGATAACCCAGCCTAGTTTCGTCTTCGAAGCGGCTGGCTCGTCATCTTTTCCTTTTCGCACTTCTTGCGATATAGTCAGATGCCAGTTGTCCGATCCGATTAGTATACGAGGTGTGATTGCATTATAGCAAGCTTCTTCAAGGTCTCTCAGATGACTCAACCGCGTCACACTTCCTGGCACCATCTGCTGATTTAGCACCAAGTCCTTAATAGTGTACGCGTTCATATCATGCTTTCTTTCCTCCGTCCGACCTTGTATACTAATCTGAATCCGTTGACTGTTGCGCTCTTGTAGACTATTAACACCACGTAGACTTAGTGGTGTCGTAGGTCCAACTGCTCCAATCTTCTGCGCAATCTCTTCGTCAACGAGTGTCACTGTCGCCCCCTCGTCGAATAATGCGAAGGTGCTCACCTCTCCTGCTGGCCCGCTGATTTTCACTGGGCAGACTTTCAATATTACTTTCTGCTGGGCTTGACTTCTCGACCCAGCAGCAAGTACTGCTACACTCTCTGAAGCAGCAGTCACGTTGCCTTCGTTCCCAGGCGTCGCCGTCCCTGATGCTGTATAGGGTTCAACATGCAGAAGCGGGTGATGCGGACGCGTGCAGCCATTTATATTGCAAGTCTTGACCTTGCAATCAGTCCTTTTATGTCGCTTGCTTATGCATTTGAAGCAAGCGTTCAGCTTCTTTACAAAGTCCCATCGTGCGTTGACACTCATATCACAAAACTTTTTGCACTTGGGTAACTGGTGGTTCTCACCGCAGCCCAAACATGGCTGACGTGCCTCCTCGATGGTAGCCAGCACAGTTTCTTTTCTAAATCGTGGCTTCAGCTGTAAAGCCACTTTAAATCCAGGTCTATCTTCTCTTGCCACATGTGTCTGTGTGAACATATTAGAGTCCCGGATGTAACGCAGAGTTATGTTGGCTTCTCTCATGAGGAACTCCGACAAGATAACCAATTCAGGTTCCGATTGGTCTCGATGGTCATAGGCATAATCTGCCCATCGCATCTTTGTGCACGGGGTCAGCTTCTCTATGATCTCTTGAACCAGCATAGGATTTTGGATGTGGCCTCTGTCGTCTAAGTTCTTCAATATGCAGACAATGTTCTTCACTCTCACTGCAAAGCTATTCAACTCTGGCGCTGTGTCGTTCAACCGAGGTAGACACTTGATATCGCGAAGTGCTTGTCCGATGATTATCTCTGGCCTACCAAAGCTCTGTTCCAAAGTCTCCATAATCTCATCAGGACTTGCAGAAGTGTACAGTAGCGCGGCTACGGCCTCCTTCGCAATACCACGCAAACTATTGCGAAGTCTCGCCACGTTTTCCGCAGGTGGTATGTTGTACAATGCGGTTGTCTCCCGCATGGCAGCCTTAAAAGGTAGCCATTCAAACGGAGCTCCCGAGAAAATCGGTAGCTCGAGAGCCTGGCGAGGTGGTGGCCTGTCCCGGGCTAGCTTCTCAATTGCAGCTGCTAGCCGGTCCATGCTGTCTTCTCCACGTCGACAATGTCCTTTGTCCGGAGATCGATTGCGATCTCGGTAGATCTCTCTTTCACACTCGGCTTCTGGGCCCACGGTTCTGCGGGGCGCGGGGAGGGAGCATTCCACGAAGTGCTCTCTCCATTCTGGAGCTGGCTCCACACGTACATCGCGCGCCAGGTATTCTCCTCGTTCAGTCTTCGAACGAGGCAGAGGTTCCAGTTGGTAGTCGTGGGCGATACCCGCCCGTTCTCGCCGGGTAGCTCCCGATCCCACGGGTATGCGATCGGCATCCCGGTGGAGCAAGTCGGCGATGGCAGGTTCGCGTGCGAATCCACGAAACGTACCTTCTGACGTATCCACGATGGCAGCAGGCTCCCCCCGTCGTTCTAGAAGGGCACGTGCAGAAGTCTCAGCTTGAGTCGGCGCTGACTGCTGGAGCCACATATCCACATGATCTGTGATGGTCGGCTCGTCGTCGTCCTCATCATACTGCTCCGGCTCTTCAATCTCCGAGAGACTCAATTCCAGTCGCTTCTTCACCAGTGCAGCTTCATTTTCCAGTTGCTTGCGTCTTAACTCTGCTTCAGCTTCAATCTCCAACTGCTTGTTTTTGATCTCGGCCAGTCGAATTTCTGCCTCAAGCTCAGCCTGACAGATGCGGGTCCGTGCGCTAGCAGACGATCGGCCTGAGCGCACACTGCGTCTATCCGAAGACAAGGCTGACGATAACGATGCCTGACTCACCGCAGACTCTGTGACGTCACGCGATCGCCCCACAGGAACGTTCCCCCCATCGGTCGTAACGTCAGTCTCGACGGCTGTGTTCTCACGTAGTTTCTTCAAACTCCCCGTCGTCATTCTCAAACTTTCCATAGCTTTCGCAGATTCCTGATCCGGCTTCCGAAGGACCAAACTTTAATGGACTGTATAAAAATGCGTTTAACTTTCCAAACTATCCGTTTATTAATCTTCAATCACAGTTCAATTCGCTTTTCTTACAACTTTTCTTGATCGTTACTATTTTTTCAACTCTCAATTATCAACTGTCAAATATCAACTGTCAAATATCAACTGACTGCGGGGCCGGGCGCCCCGCTATTTATACCAAACCCTATCATCCATCCCTTTCTAGCAAATATATCTATCTCACTCGCACAATATTTACCTATCCTTCTTTTACATATATGTCTTTCTCACTCGCACACTTCGAGAAGGTTCGATATCTTTCCATACCTCTTGGAAGTTTCCAGAATGTTCCCGAATGATCAAGTACGTAATATTATACTTATAATCTCTCCACTCTACTTACTAATCTAGAAAGTGCGGGAAGTACCCGGAAAGACATCGTAGGTACTAGAAAACCATAGAACGCTCCAGAATATCGTCTGGAAGTACCTAAGATCGCATCGAAGGTAATATAAATACGTTCTAGAAAACTATCGAACATTCCAGAATATCTTTCTATCTCTTTCTTACAAATAGCTATCTCTCTGCAGCACGTAGAATATTCTGGAAGGTTCCCTTGTCTCTACACACATGAGTAGTTATTACGTAATCTACCTGCACCTAGCATCTAGATTATTCTAAACGGTTCGATTACACTCTCGCCGTCCGTAACACGCATGGTGCTTGTGGGATTTTTGGCGGAATTCAGCAAAAGTCATTTTAACTTTTTAATGCTAACAAGTTAATTTAAAGAACCCAGCAAAGAGACATCGTAACTCACCTCAAGTTGGCGAAACTCTGGTTGATGTAGTTCTTCGCCTCCTCCTCCAAGTAGCGCACCTCCCGCCAGAAGTCGCTCATGATGACGTCCCAGTTCTCCTTGTTGTCGAACACGTAAACGCTGAAGTCGACGTTGCGGATCGGCCACACGAGGAAGGCCACGCGCTTGCGGACGTCGTCGATGGCGGACGGGTCGCTGATTATGGACTTCAGCTCCAGCCCGAAGATCGTCTCGAAGTCGATTAGGACCTGGGATGGGGGTCTTCGCTGCTTAGGGTGTCGATACATAACAAACTGTCTGTGTATAGTTTATGCACATATTCCATAACATCAATAAGTGGAATTGTCGATAAAATAATTTGGTTATTCCCTTTTGGTTATTCCCTATAACAGTTTGATTTTTGCTATGAAGAATTCTGGTCCTTGTTTATGCAGTTTATTTTCTTTTCTTATATATTTAGTTCATGCAGTTCATTTATTTCTTACCTATGACATATGAAGGAAGCGCTCGTGGCCTAGGCGAACCGAGTGATTGGAATCAATCACTTGGTTAAGCAACAACAGGCGCGGCCAGGTACGGGATGGGTGAGCGTCCCGTGACTACCGCTAGTGGCATTTTTCCGAGCGCTTCCGTGCTTCGCAAGGCACGTTAAGCCGTTGGTGCCGGCTGTCATATAATGGCAGTCGTTAAGCCATGTCAGAGGCCTTATGGGCGGCTTGATAACTTCTGACAGTGAGGCCCGGCCACTGTCTCACAATCCTCCACCAACCCGGACTTGGCCCCCGTGGTGGAGTATGGCCTAACCTTCCTGCGATGCAGCAAGAGACCCGTGCCCCAGCAATGGGGACATATAAGGGTTGATATCGTATCGTTACCTATGAAGAGGTAGGTTATTTAAGATTTATGTAGTCTATTTTGTACACGTACATAGACCCGCTTTATACTCCCTCTCCGACTATTCCAAGCTAAGTTTGCTGGAATAAATCTCTTTCAGAGATAAGCTCGCCTAAATATAGTTAACAGCAGCACTTAGTCGAATGCCCAGTGCCCCATTGCTACGGATTTTTATCCAGATGTAAAATGCTAAGTACGATGTTGCGGCGCGTCGTCGTCTTGTACTCGTTGTACAACGTTTCGATGATAGTGATACAAACTAAGAAAAAGGCTACTGCTGCTCTAGTTTGAATATATGGGAATTGTTAAGCATCGTATGGTGCCCTACTCTTGTATTTTAATAAAAATATATTTATATTTATAATTCTGAGTTTGTTCGATCATAATATTTTACAGACAAATAATAATAGATTGGACAGAAACTAAATTAAAAACTGACATAAGTAAAAAAGATAATATGTACAAAAAGTCAAAATAAACAATCAAAAAGGCTGTCGCCAACAGGGATTCTCTTCTCTCAATTATCGATTTCATTTCGCCCCAAAAGACAGATGTTGAATAGAAATTGCCGAGTGACTTAAAACGGATTAGTTATAAAGATGCCGCATTTACCTGCGTGACGTCAGCCAGATCCTTTGCCACACTGCCGATATAATCGGTCCTCGTGAACAGCAGTGGTTGGTCGAATTCCCACCGTGCGCCCTTGCCACTGAGCTCAATATTGCGGCGAGTCTCTTTGTACAGGTTGTGCCACGTCTCCATAATGGCTTGTCCACTCTTGCACAGCGCTAGAATCTCGGGGTTGGGCAGACTGCGGGGGTGGAAGAATACGTTGATAAGACGCAAAGAAATCACACGCAGTTTGTATTGAAATACAGGCAAACTTGCTTTGGAGGTTAGAAACAAAGTGTACGTGAACCTAAGTGGCTGAGGTGTTCACATACCTCAGCGCTTGAAATTGCCAATCTGCGGTGGGCACGCGAGGTGTGGACCATACACTCTTTCTGAGAGAAGATCTTTGCCCTATAGTAGGACGTATTTCGGCTGCATTATTATTTATACGTTAAACTAAACTCAATAGTTAGTATAGATTCGTAATTGTAAAAGAAACCGTATTCTTACCACGGTTATGACTTCACGATATTGTGACTGTGTATATAAACTTGTAAATTGATAGATTTTGTCTCCAAAAACACACATTTCAAAGTCACCTGCACTTTCCGCTTTTTTACCCTATATCCGAATTTGCCCTTACAATGATGCCGAAGATCTAAAACGTGATCATGTTCAGAAAGTGGTCTCACGTCACATTGAGAAAGTGGTCTCTATGGCATATAGTGCCATAGAGATATAGTGCCGTCGTGTCGTCACTGAGCTGTAGTGAAAAAAAGTTAATTCCATATCGCGCTCGGAAAAATGCCACTAGCGGTAGTCACGGGACGGTCACCCATTCTGCACCCATTCAGCGCCTGTTGTGTGTTGCTTAAATCAAATAATCGAAGCGATTGCACTTGGTTCGACTTAGGCACGGGCACATCGAAAAAAAAAGTGTCCTCTATTTATTCCAATGGCATTTATAGCTTTGAAATACCTCAGATAAATAGCATGACTGTAGCATCCACCTGTGTGTGATGTCATACAGAGACGAGCTATTTGGGCGAATATACTAACACCTGCTAGTATACTCAAACAAATAGCTTGAACAAGTTGAGACCGTTGTCTCCATAGCGCCATAGTCTCGTCGCTGTAGCTCTTTGACAGCGCCATTAGGCAGACATAATAGTAAGTTGTTGTCTCCATGGCGCCATAGTCTCGTCGCTGTAGTTCTTTGAAAGCGCCATTAGGCACACATAATAGTAAGTTGTTGTATCCATGGCGCCATAGTCTGGTCGCTATAGCTTTTTGACAGCGCTATTAGACAGACAGAATAGTAAGTTGTTGTCTCCATTGCACCATAGTCTCGTCGCTGTAGTTCTTTGACAGCGCCATTAGGCAGACAGAATAGTAAGTTGTTGTTTCCATGGCACCATAGTCTCGTCGCTGTAGTTCTTTGACAGCGCCATTAGGCAGACAGAATAGTAAGTTGTTCTCTTCATGGCACCATAGTCTCGTCGCTGTAGCTCTTTGACAGCCACGTTAGGCAGACAGAATAGTAAGTTGTTGTCTTCATGGCACCATAGTCTCGTCGCTGTAGTTCTTTGACAGCGCCATTAGGCAGACAGAATAGTAAGTTGTTCTCTTCATGGCACCATAGTCTCGTCGCTGTAGCTCTTTGACAGCGCCATTAGGCAGACAGGATAGTAAGTTGTTGTCTTCATGGCACCATAGTCTCGTCGCTGTAGCTCTTTGACAGCGCCATTAGACAGACAGAATAGTAAGTTGTTGTTTTCATGGCACTATAGTCTCGTCGCTGTAGCTCTTTGACAGCGACGTTAGGCAGACAGAATAAAAAGTTGTTGTCTTCATGGCACCATAGTCTCGTCGCTGTAGCTCTTTGACAGCGACGTTAGGCAGACAGAATAGTAAGTTAACTTAACATAGTAATACTAACTCAAACAGCTTGTGCAAGTCGAGAGCGTGCTCTAATTTGTTGCAGAGCGCCCAGGAGACTCGGGCCAGCAGCGGCACCATGGTCTCGTCGCTGCGGTATCCTTTCGACAGCACCCACATCATGTAGATGTTCTCTACCATCTCAGGCAAAACTTCCACCACTTGCTTCACCTTAGAGTTGTCCTCGATTATCTGTGGAGGGAATGAAAAGTCAGAAACTGAATCATACATACATAACCTCACGCCTGTATCCCAGAGGGGTAGACAGAGACCAGGGACTGCCACTTGCCACGATCTTGACGGATCACCTTCGCTTCATCAACGTTCATTGCACGCACGCCGGTTCCGGGTGCTGAATGTCACATTCATTGTTTATCGTTTCCCGCTAACATGTCTATCGCATTTTATAATTATTCAAATTCTTTATTGCGCCATTCAGAAGTACAAAGGCGAACTTTAAGGTAGCAGCATTATCTTCCAGTTAACTTTGGGGTTGCTGGACTAAAAAAATGGAGGGTAGTGCTAGCAAAAATATAAAAATATAAAATACAGATTACAGTTAATATAATAAATTAGAACCGATATTAAATGTGGTGGAGAAGAGGGGGTTTATTATTGATATAACTGCCTGACATAAATATATATATATATATATATATATATATATATATATATATATATATATATATATACGTACTATACTATCATAACTAATCATAAGTCAATGCGAGTACATACTAATTAGGATAACTTATGGTTTTCTAGATTTAGGAAATTATAAAAAACTTTGGTCTTGGAAACAATAAAGGAATGTCTAAAGATAAACCATTCCACATACGAACCGCAGTCACAGTGAAAGACTCCGAATGTCAAGCCATATAATGCTCTGGGGTGGGGAGAGTAAGACTCTGGGAAGGTCGTAAAGAGCGGCTATCCGTTTGGAGAAAATCAAAGCGTTCCAAAGCGATCTTCTTTTATGCATAAGTAGAAAAAGCTAACGAGAAAAAGAAGGAATCCCTTTCACCATGCGCGCTGTGCCACACTTCTAAACAAAGTATTAGTACGGGCGAGAAAGAGGCGAAGTGACCGTTACTCTGAAAGTAAAAACATTTTTCTAAGTGTTAGTAGTTGCAATACAATGAAAAAAGATTACCATGAAAAACCGAAGCAACGTCGACAGAAACTTGAGATTGTCTCCCGCCAAATTGTAATGGTCAAGCAGTCTTTCGCGGTGAAACTCGAAAGCCTGAAACAATAAAAAAAATACCACTGACTATACTAAGAAAAATATTTACTTATAATGACACAGTTCTATACACAATTTGATGCAAAGAAATACAAGTATAACGTTTCACTTAATATTTATCTTTCGATGCCAGCCCACCCCAAACTAGGTAGAACCTCAGATCTAGGGGACTCATATTTTCATTAAAAAAAAATCTTACTTTAAACGACCACTGTTTCAAGCGCATCAAAGTATACAATGGGTTTACTAAGGATATAGTATAGTCTGTTAGCTTTTAGAACATACCTCGGCCACTATCGGATAGAATCGGATGTATTCGTGTAATAGAAATATCGAAACTAAAATGACATTTAATTTCGAAATCAGAACTCGATCATCAGTACCAAAAACCGTCGAAAATTGGCGAACACCGAAGCCTACTCTAGAGCCCGAGGTATATTCTAAAAGCTAACAAACTATACAAAATATTGAGTAAGGCAAATTAAAGACAGGAGTGATCATCGCCATACTTTGAAGCGTAGTTCGAATTTAGTTACGGAGCGTGTATCTAGATGGCGCTACTATTTATAAAACGATTACTATGACGAAAATATCATCATCTTATCGCGTCTTCATCCTTTTCTGTTAGTTAAATCAAACGATAAGTGGTTAAAGTCAACACACACAAGATGTCGATAATATAATATACTCGATAATATACAGTCTGGTCACCTCCTCATCAAACTATGATAGTACGAAACAAGATCACCACATTAAGGTGCTTAAATACGGTATTTTGGTAACGACCTTGTTCTCTACATTGACGCTAGGTATCGTTACATTAACATAGTCGAGAGAAAATTCGCGACGCTATCTGTCGGTTTTCTAAATAACTAGCGGTCGAGATAGTAGCTAGGTATCGTTACATTAACATAGTCGAGAGAAAATTCGCGACGCTATCTGTCGGTTTTCTAAATAACTAGCGGTCGAGATAGTAGCGACATCTGGCAATAATACATATTTATGCTAATTAGCGGAGTACGTTCTTTTGTATGGGAATATCACGCCTGTCTTTAATTTTCCTTGGTAAAGATTGCACTAAAATTATAATTAAAAGCTGATTAGCGAGTCTTCAATTTTTTTTACACTAAAACAGAATTTTTAGGTCACCAGTTCCAATTCGCGCATACCTCCAAATACGTAGACTGGGTCTTCTCCAGCCAGCCGAGGATCTTGACGACCGCAGGCTGCTTCAGCTGCTCGACCAGCAGCGAGATCTCCGCGTCTCTCTCGCGCCAGTAGTTGTACTCGGCCACCGGCCCTAGGCCTTCCCGCATCTGGAAGTTCATGCTACAATTATTCATCTAGGACATACATCCGAAAACTCTGGCACCACTAGGCAGTTTACAGTTTACACTTATTCTAAGGCCGATATGTCAATACATAGTTATTTAGTATTTCTTAATGATTCGCAACTTATATATTTAACCCTTAACCAAGCAATGTACTTTACAGGACCACATTAAATTGAACCCTATAAACTTGAAATAAAGTTCAAAACCAATGAAAAACTCACACTGGCCATGCCTGGTTAAGGTATATATCGGATAGATCGCAAGTCATTACACATACTAAAATGTCACTAGCAGTCAACCGTAGCGAGATCCACTTCTTAGGCATTCCGGATTTTGCGGGCGAGACGTAACAGCAGCCTACACCGAGCTATAACTGTTTACCTTGCCGAGGCACGTGGTGATGGTGTTGTCAATATGGTTCTCCCACATGGTGACTGCTTCCTCCAACTGCTTGATGAACTCCGGGTCGCGGAGCGTCTCCTCGTTGATTTCCTCTTCAGCCAGCTGCGGTATACTCGGCATGGGCAGGTGGATCTCGCCTTCGATGTGCTCTATCGTCCTGGTACGAACATTACATAAACTCACACCTGCGCCTTGATTATCTCACTTTTCACGTATACATCTGTGTGCGAAAGCTGAATGTTTACTTACTCTGCCGTATATGAGGCGTAATAATATTATGTATGACAAATAGTCCCTGGTCTCTGCCTACCCCTCTGGGATACAGGCTTGAGGTTATGTAATGTATGTAATGTAAATAGTGATATTGAGCCACTTACAAGTTAAGACAATGTCCAGTAAATATTTCTTTTTTGCAGTGATGAATACATGGACAGATGTACAGTACTACACATCATAAACGTCCCTTCGGGAATCTACGTTCGCGCAGACTAGGAAGAAGTGTAACGAAAGTACCCGAAGCTATAAGTACATTCAACATGATCTTTAACCGATACGGTTAAGGTGCAGAATTGATTGCCGCAGTAGCGCTACCTATTTCGCTCACGCTAATATTGCCAAACTAATACACCTAATAGTCACCTTATAGTCACCTGCATCGATGACGTTGAATCAACCAATAGCAACAAAGGCGCGGGGCCTGCCATGAAATGAAACTATCTGATTGGTCGATCAACTTGCCGCACATCCAAAATTTGGTCATCTGCGCAGGTACATCCGCGAGACTTATTTCCTGTGTAGCACTGTACATGTATAGGTGGTGTATCATGCATACGTGGAAATTTGCATAATCAAGGCGTTCCACCCAGGGTCATAGTGGGCCTAAGGGGCGCGGATGGCATTTAGACTTTTGGGGCCCGCCGCACGTATACCATCCGGTCAATTAACAAAGCAATCAATAGAGGAGTTTCTTGTGCCTCGGTCCAAGACAAGGCTGAGAAGTAAATTATGAACATTCTATTTAATTTCTTTCAATGTTCCGATACAGAAAAAATCGCTTGCCGGGCCGGACCTATATGGCATGCCACCCCGGCTCTATGGCCAGTCCGACGCTGCGTACGCAGCTTATTTCCAATAGTTCTGATGATCGTCCGAAGTGAATGAATAAATAAAAAAATAATAAGCAGTTTTTTTCAAGCCATTCAGATTTGCTTCAGAGGAGATAAGCTGAAAGAAACGTTCTTTCACGTATTGACAATTTTGTAGCAAAGGACCGGTTGGGTTTGCGTGAAAGAGGTGCCTGTGCCCAAATGTATTTCTGTATCTGGTTAGGGTACATAGATGAAAGCGTTGGAAGCGCCATTTATTACAGCCTTTGTATCGATTCAACCCTTGTATGTCCCCACTGCTGGGACACGGGTATCTTCCTGCATCGCAGGAAGGTTAAGCCATACTACACCACGGAGCCTTCAGCCTTCCTATCTTCTTCTTCTTCAGGCTATATTAAGTCCACTGATGGACATAGCCCTCCCCTAATGAGCGCCCTAGCGTCATGTCTTCAGCTTGCCGCATCCAGCATCTGCCTGCAGTTTTTCGCAGATCGTCATCCCTTCGTATACCATTCTAAAAATACGTCATTCTAATCTAATTGTTTATTACACCACACCACAGTGTTTATTATCGATATCCTCCGAAACGGCTTCGCCGATTTTTATGCATTTTTTTGTGTATATTTGGTAGGCGTGACAATAGACAAAAAGCTTTTGCCGGGTCAACTAGTACTTATATAACAGACGTAAGTATAAGTAAGTATACAAGTCATACATACCATCGCACGGTCCCCACCAGCCCCTCGATATCGGTGGTGATTTCAGCTGCGGTCGGCTTCCCCTCATCTTCGTCACCATAGTTTATTACCGCTTGCTGCAGTTTAAAACATTTGTTACGTGGGAATTACAATTGGCAACATTGATTCGAATTACACAGTCTTATTTGTTCGGAATTACATTATATAGGTCCGGTCAAATAAGACTTTTGTCCATTTTATGTCTAATGGTTAGCCATCAGCAAAGGATTATTGCAATTGAACCGGATACAATGTGTGTTTCTACTGTAAGCCAGTTTGGCGTTCAACTACAATTAGCACAAATGTGTCCTCAAGTAGAAAATGTGTAGAAAAGCAAAACCACGAAAGAATTTCCTCAGATTAGCTCACCATGTGAATTGAAAGCTCAGACACAAAATACTCGAAGGAAGCATTTGTCGCATAAAAATAAGATAACTCGAAAAAGCCATACATTTATTTTCTCATTCGAATCTAGCAAGGCGTTCAGAATACAGATTTTGGCTGTCAATTGACTTTTTATGGAGGGTTCAAGTCATAAGTCGTTAAGAGTCGTATACCAATTACTTGCTAATGAAGTGAGAATTCGCTCCCAATAACTATTTCAATCCTGTAACCTAAGGTTGTCTGAAAGAGAGCGCTTTAAGCGATCAGACCGCCGATTTTACACTACTAAAAACTGGACATCTCCGTAAATTAAGTAAATAACAAGTTATACTATTTTTATTTTTAATGCACTAACCCGTGCTAAAGACAAATTTAAAAACATATCAATAGGTTAACTAGGTTTTTAAATTTGTCTTTAGCACGGGTTAGTACATTAAAAATAAAAATAGTATAATCATGTGGGTACAGTGATATCGTTCCGATGTAAAACCTAACTGCAAAGTAGTTAGTCGGGGCTGTAAGTGATGCATCGCGGTTCAAAAAATATGTTAAGCACACTTTGTGCCAAAAGGGCTACTATAACATAAAGGATTATTTAGATGACAATGAGGTCTGGAATGAAAGCCAGTACAATGTATGAGTTCTATGTTTTAAATAATTATGTTAACTTACCAGTTGCGCAGGACCCATCTGGCTGGGCAGGTGCACTCCTTTAAGGGACGCGGTCGACTCAGCGCGCATGTTTTTGATTCTAAACGGAAAAAGAAAAAGCTTTATATGGATTTTTACTACGATCTCTACGAGCCTTCTTCGTGGAGTGCCAGTGCACTGCCTACTAAATATACGCATTTTTTATGTAGCCTATATGAGACTCACTGCAGGGCAGAGGGCTTCTCTCAGAAGGAGAGAGAGAGAGAGAGAGAGAGAGAGAATGGGCTTAATTAACAAGCGTGCCCACTGCGGATTGGCAATTTCAAGCGCTGAGATAGTTGAACACCTCAGTCACTCAGGTTTCCTCACGATGTTTTCCTTACCGAGTGGTATTGCTACTACACAAATGTCTTTACGTTGAAAACAAAATCATTGGTACGTGCCGGGATTCGAACCCATGACTTCTCGATTGAGAAGCCGGCGTCCTACCACTCACTACCAACGCTCTAGTTATTTAATGTAGTTAATATAAGCACGGTAATCAACCCACTATACAATCGCATAGAAATTTCATTTAAGTGGTATACTCTCTGTAAATGAAATAGGAACCACGCGCGAAGGAGATCGCATCGCGCCGAGTTAACATAAACTAGCTATATCATTGGAAACTGATTGGTAAGTACTTTACAAATTGTTTCAACGAAACAGCCATTGGCGTGCTAAAATAATAAACAATTATTTTAGCACGGCATCAACGCATTATGTCTCCACTGAGGGCCACGGGTCTCTTCCCTGAGGAAGGTATAGGGCATACTCCACCGCGGGGGCCAAGTCCGGATTGGCGGACAATTACCCAATCTGCCCTATACAACCTTCACTAACCTTCTTTCGGCGTTCTCTCCCCTCGCAATGTTTGACATGCGGCGGTAGTCGGACGGTCGCAAATAGTTCACCTGCAAAACGAACCACAATATTTTCGTATGCACACATTTCTGCTCAACAACGTCATAATCCGCCGGTGTCAGACCACTGGGCCTCTCCCAAGGCACGCCACTGAATCACGCACGCCCGATCTTCGGCTCTTCTCTTCCAGGCACTGTCCACCGCCAACATTTCCGGTAATTAATATTAACCCTTTACCAGGCATTGGCATTGGGAAGCGCTCGTGGCCTAGGCGAACCGAGTGATTGGAATCACTTGGTTAAGCTACAACAGGCGCGGTCAGGTACGGGATGGGTGAGCGTCCCGTGACTACCGCTAGTAGCATTTGTCCGAGCGCTTCCGTGCTTCGCAAGGCACGTTAAGCCGTTGGTGCCGGATGTCATAATTATAATGGCAGTCGTTAAGCCATGCCAGAGGCCTTGTGGGCAGCTTGATAACTTCTGACAGTAAGGCCAGCCACTGTCTTACAATCCTCCACCAACCCGGACTTGGCCCCCGTGGTGGAGTATGGCCTAACCTTCCTGCGATGCAAGAAGAGACCCGTACCCCAGCATTGGGGTCATACAAGGGTTGATAACGAGGCATTGGCATGATAGTCATCATCAACCCATTATGTCCGCATGGAAGAGACGGGTCTCTTCCCTGAGGAAGGTATAGGCCATACTCCACCACCGGGCCCAAGCCCGGATTGGTAGAGGCTTGCAAGACTAGTGGCTGGTCTAACTGTCAGAAGTTTTCAAGCCGCCCTAAGGCCCATGACTTGGCTTAAAATTTGGTATGGAAATAGCTGACACTCTAGATTGACACAAAGGCTCCGTTTTAATTCGGGAAAATACCTTATTCCCATGGGAAAATCTATAAGCCGCGGGGCACAGCTACAAAAATCATATCAACCGACTACCCCTCTCTAATTTCTTTCTTTCTTGGCTATGGTTGCCTGGATTTTAGTAATAAGGCCTCCATTTGTACTGTATTTTTATATAATTTCTGTTACTGTAATTTCTGTGTACAATAAAGAATATTCTATCTATCATCCAATAATATACAGCTGACCTGCGAGGCCTGCTCCGCGGCTGGGCGGTTGTGCAAGCCAGCATAGGAGACTCGGCGCGTGACGGGCGCCTCGCTCTCGGCGCTGGCGTCGGCCAGTGCCGCGTCACGGAACTGCTTCGAGAACAGCGGGATGAACGCCTGCCGACAGCAACGAACATTACCTTTAAATTATCTAGCGACTACAGTGAAAACAATTCGTTGATGTAAAAAGTTAACTAAAATATGCGCTAGTCCCATAATTGGTACATTTAAGAAGCAGTTGAAAGAGCACTATTTTTCTATATCATAACTTTGAGCTATATATTTATTTATGATTTACTATGTATTTTATTTATTGATATTTACAGGTATTTAGTCTATGTAGTTTATTGTGTACACGTACGTAGACCCGTTTTTTACTGCTGCTTCGACTCTCCAAGGTTTGCTGGAAGAAATCTCTTACAGAGATAAGCTCGCCTTTGTACATGTTATTTCTTATGTAATGCCCTATTTAATGTTTCGTGTGCAATAAATTATAATAATAGTTAACTTTTATTGTCCTCAAGTCAAGATGCTCCTTCTTCTTTGGTCCCATTACTCCTACGTGGAGTCTGGGGCTGCTACTAGGGTTTTCCATTTATCTCTGTTCATGGGTAAGGATGGTAGTTCCAGCCAAATTAAGCATTTCTCCTTCGTCTCAGAGAGAACTCATCTCTTTCAAGTCAACATTGCTTTGGCTTGCCTTCATAAAGTGAGACTAGCTACCCCCGTTTATCCTCAAAATTATGTTTAAAAGTAAGAGCTGGTATTTCATAACACCGGCTTGTAGCCTACTATGAATACCAAGCAACTATTACGTCGCATATCAATAAATCAATCTACCATATTAAGTAAGTGACTTAAACTTTTGCTTTGGACGAATAAACTTCAACTTGCCTGATCACAAGAAAGAAAAGGCATAGCAACAAGTCATCGTAATGTATGCACAATTATTGAATAGAATCATATGAGCAGTACAGTACCTGTTGTTTTCCTCTGTTTGATAGTGTAATAAGCATTTCTATTACAATTGTAACGGTGCAAACCTCTTTACACCATTTTTTTACATTTCTTTAATATTATCATTTAAAAAAAAAATTACGTCACACATTTTCGAGATTTCTTATTCCGTTTTATCCAGTTTTATGTTAATATATTATAAATAAAATATACAAACACTTTAAATAAAGCAAAAAGTTGAAGTCGTCCCAGTTTTATTATTTATAAATAATTTTACAACACTACAATGGCGCCCTAAGTTGGGCGCCGTTGCAGTGTGATAGAATTGAAGAAATTTAAAAAATGGTGTGAAGAGGTTTGAACCGTTACACAATGTTATTCCAAAGTCGTTAAAATTAAATTTAAAGCTTATAAACCGTCGCTCTTTCGGGCTAACCTGTCTGATGATTCCATAGTGTCAAAATATGTACTTTACAGATAGGAGTAGAATACATCTGACAACTTCATACAGTAGAGGACGTACGTAGTATGCCTTAGGAAAAGCTCAAGCACGGACAATATCGTCACGGCGCGGCGTCATCAGAGACGTCAGGCGGCATCTCGTATTTACCAATCCGAATATAACAATGTCAAACAAAAGATATAACAATGTTTAAATTAAATAGGGACGTTCATAACGTAAACACAAGGAATAGAAACAAGGTTGCTTGTACTAAATCCCGATTAGCCAAGGTAGGCACATCATGTAGGTTACTGCGTTCGTTTTTACAACAAAATTCCAGAACGTGTTCTATCCTTGTCTGAAAATAAATTTAAAACTTTCATTAAAAATTCGCTATGTAAAAAGGCATATTATAGAATTGACGACTATACAAACGATCCTAGTCCGTGGTAGTAAACCAATTCCACCGCGATTTTATTGTTAAGTATAACATATTTTATAATACAAGTGTGTACAGACAACGTGATTGCATATTAATAACTATATGATACATTATATAACTGACAAAAACTTAACTGCAAGTTTGCTAAAGGTCATTCGAATGGTAGCGTGGTGTTCGGGTCATCTATCTCCCTCCAAAATGGTTGAGACTGATGATGGCTGAGCACTGCGTTAGGCTCGTGAACGAGTGCTGTTCGTGTGTATGGCCGCAGCACTTATGTTTTCCCCTATTATTGTGAGACATTTGACTAATGCTTTGGCATTTAGGGTTGTTAATGGCAATCATGAATTCTTATTAGGTTTATATATGGCAACTGATGTATTTGGTTTTAATTTTAAGATGATTTGAGAAAAGATGGTCAGAGTGGAGTTTTTTTTTCCGCTGCCTTTTTCTCCACTACAATGCGGCCCGAAGGCGGCGGCTTACATTTTACATTGTACATTGACATTCAGCAAACAGAATCAGCAAACAGAATGTTTACGTTGAAATAAAATGATTTGAATTTTGAAAAAATTTAAATTAAGTGTTCGGGTGTTAGATTTTTGGGCAGTCTCCATTATTTGGTATAGATAGAGAAATCAAAATAACTACTAATTTGAACATACATCTTTGAGATGAGTCCCGAGGCTAGTGAGCATCTTGCCGGTGATGGAGCCGACCAGGAAATGCTCGGGCATGGAGAGGATCGTCACCGCGTCAGAGTCGTCCCGCGGGACCTCGTCTTTTCCTAGCCGAATGAAGTACATGTAGCGGCGGTTGCGTTGGACGTTTGTCGGACTCAGAGCGCCGAACATTGGCAACAGCTTCGGGTACTGGATCATTTTGGGCACCGATTTCTGTTGACAGATGAATTTTTATTTGCATTTGCACACATATTTAGGTATAGATTATACTTTAGGATAATCAGGGCAGAAAGCAACGACACTAAACACAATGAGGCAGTATAACAATGAAACATAATGAAATTATTATACGTATTTTGACACACAGCAATACAGTGTATGTACAATAAATTGTGAGGTGATCTGGAAGTGATCGCACTAAACGATAACACCGCCAAAGTATAACATTACTTACATATATAAGAAATTGTTGATTTTTTTTCTGGCTATCCAATAAAGTGTTCTCTATCTATATATCTATCTACAGGGGGTAAGAGGGGTAGGTATGGCAAGTGTAAAAGGGCTCTGACTCATCATGAGCCGGAGAGTGGTACACTCCAACGCTGTTCTACTAGTGTTTGGTAGGATATTACGTGTATTGACCATATTATAGGGAAATCGGCGATACCATAAGCAGGTGACTAATAAGCGATGCATTCTTATTTCAAACAGTTTTCTGTAACCCTTCAGTTTAGGCTCAGTGGATAAGTTGAAAGAAAAGTGCTTTTATACATTCATATTTTATGTAAAATTTGTACCGGATCTATGCACGCCATTTTCGGATATTTATCGTTTATCTTGCCCTTTATAGTTTTATGTGGATAAATTAATAAAATGAATGCTCCTTTACACTGAGATGCGGGTGTGAGCAAACCTTTCCTAAGTAAGTATGGCTATTGTATAGATGGATAAGATTTCACAAAATACTGTCTATAGAAAACGAGTACAGGTACTGTATTAAATACATTCAAACATTCCATACAATATGTTATTCAAATAACGCAAAACTTGAAAACGGTTCTGCAACATTTAACATGTTTTTATGCGTTCTGAATAAAAGCACATTGTATACTTGCGATGGTATATTTTCAAAGGGTTTCGCTTATATTGTGCTAATCGCTGTTTACGGTGACAAGACACTAAGTCCTAACTACTGAGTAGTCTCAAAATAAATAATATTGTTTTTCTTACAATAACAGTATAGAACTCCAAAGTTCCATCGACCGCCGGATCCAAGTTTTCAGGAGCTGTAAGTGTTCAAAAGTGGTAAAATATTATAGCATCTTTTGAACCTGAACTCAGTACAAGCAATCTCTATAAAGAGTACATACACATTTTCTTTAGAGTCCAGCCTTAAGGTTTGTTAGAGAGATAGAGCGCAGTATTTTGAGCCTGAACTACCCTCGTTCACGTCCGAAGCACCACACTACGCGCAAGTACTCGAATCATAGACGTTGGTGTCCAGACGGCGAAACTGAAGTGGAGTTGGGCTGGTCATGTCAGTCGAATACACGCGAATAGGTGGGAAAAACTCGCCACCGAGTGTGTGCCACACAACGGACATCGAAGTCGAGGCCTGCCCCGAAGACAGTGGAGAGATGATCTCGACAACCATCTGCCGGAGTGGTCTGAGAGGTGGCCCAAGATAGAAAACTTTGGACTGAATTGGGGAGGCCTTTGCCCAGCAGTGGGGCACAAACATAGAGGCTACGTAAAAATTCTTTAAAAACATTCAACTATGAGTTATATAGATAAGTTGAGTTATCTATTATCAATCAACTATAAATAAAGGGTAGGATTAGTAGGCTGAATTGGATCGTACGTGGAGGAAAATAGAAGGGGTTCGCCAGCTTCTCCTCTTCTTCTCTCTGCTTCTGCTCTGCCAGCCTCTCGGCCTCAGCTTCAGCTTCTGTAAAAAAAAAAGTTAAATTTAATACAGCGTTATATATCCATGAATATTTATTATTATTATTTATGGTGTACCTGTGCTGGATACCCCGTGCTATGGTAACCAGGCAAGGAAATCACATACATGGGAAATACACCCAGATTGAGGTCATTTGTACAAATTTGCGGCGGCCCCCAGTGGGAAACGCACTTGCGACCTCCGGCATGGTAACCAGACGTGATACCTTTAGACCAACGAGGCGTTCCAGGGGACAGTTAGAGGCAGAGATACATAGAGACATTTTTGTTCATAAAAATGGGAAATTACACAGATTAATTACAGAGCCTTGAGTTACCAACTCATCAATCTTTATATGCGCACTCTACATAGCTCTAGCGTTTGATGTCATTCGCCGCAATACCACTTAAAACATAATTTTATATACCTATATAAAAAGTTTATTTGCAATGACACCAACAATAAATTTAAAAACCTATTTAGAGGCTAAAAATTTCACCCATGCCGGGATTTGAACCCGCAACCTCTGGCTATCCGTGCCAGCGCTCCACCAATTGAGCCAATGGGCGACTCACGGCATCAGTGAAATTTCGAACCTCTTTACACTATTCTCTGTATTACGTACAGGCAGCGACATCTGACCTAAGCAAATTGCATTACTTACAGCCCCGACTACCTACTTTGCAGTTAGGTTTTAACATCGGAACGATATCACTGTACCCACATGATTATACTATTTTTATTTTTAATGCACTAACCCGTGCTAAGGAACAAATTTAAAAACCTATTTAGAGGCTAAAAATTTCACCCATGCCGGGATTTGAACCCGCAACCTCTGGCTATCCGTGCCAGCGCTCCACCAATTGAGCCAATGGGCGACTCACGGCATCAGTGAAATTTCGAACCTCTTTACACTATTCGGCATGGGTGAAATTTTTAGCCTCTAAATAGGTTTTTAAATTTGTTCCTTAGCACGGGTTAGTGCATTAAAAATAAAAATAGTATAATCATGTGGGTACAGTGATATCGTTCCGATATTAAAACCTAACTGCAAAGTAGGTAGTCGGGGCTGTAAGTAATGCAATTTGCTTAGGTCAGATGTCGCTGCCTGTACGTAATACAGAGAATAGTGTAAAGAGGTTCGAAATTTCACTGATGCCGTGAGTCGCCCATTGGCTCAATTGGTGGAGCGCTGGCACGGATAGCCAGAGGTTGCGGGTTCAAATCCCGGCATGGGTGAAATTTTTAGCCTCTAAATAGGTTTTTAAATTTGTTCCTTAGCACGGGTTAGTGCATTAAAAATAAAAATAGTATAAACAACAATAAATGTCAGAGAAAAACTCTCACAATCATTAGGTTTATTCCCAATTTCTGAATTGAAAAGTAAATAGTTAACTGTATGCAGTGCTGTCTCTTTGAATTCCTCTGGAAAAGCTTGACAGAACATTACTTAAGTATTTAGTGAAATTCCCAATTCTGAAACTAAGGCCCTAAGACAAGACAGTAAAATTACAAAAGCAGTGTCGATTACTTACCCATTACAGCTGTCTGGTCCTCCTCTGCAACCTTTCCTTTCTTGCCCTTACCCTTCTTACCGCCTCCTGGCGAGGTGGGCGTGGTCTTGCCGCCTTTGGGCGAGCTTTTGCCGCCCTTGCCTTTCTTCTTCTTGGGCGGAGCGGGCGGCGGCGGCGGCGGCGGAAGGATTCCTGGAAGAAGGTACCAATAAAAGAAATATTTATACAATGACATGAGGTCTGGAATTAAAGCCAGTACAATGCTTGAGTTCTATATTTTATAATAATTATATAAACTATGTTAATTAAGGACTCTGAAAAGACTAACTTTGGAGTAATTTTGTCCATTTTTTCTCCAAAATGATCTAGATTTTGAAATGGACACCTAGTTTGAATTGTAACGTTCATTAAGCCACAGTTTCTGCGCTACATTGAATAAAAACTTTTCATTTCATTTCTCATTCCCTGCGATGCTCTGAGTACAAAACTAATCAGACAGCCTCTCAATACTGAGGTTGCTATGACTGGGTAGTCCATAATCTGGATTTAAAATACAAAACTCAAACGAATAGTGACAAATAAATTCAGTACCAAGGTACTTTTAAAAGATACGTTTATAAGTAAATCTAACATAAAATAAGAGATCAAAATACTCACGCCACTCAGTGAACTCCGTATCAACATGTATAAGTTTATCCACAATAATCTTAGCAATAAAGAAAGTTCTCTTATCCAAGCAGAGTTCTGCAGGTTTCACTGTGGCTGAGATAAAATTCGCCAACTTCCGCCTTGTGTCATCTATGTCAAGCATATTGTAGAATAGTTCCTCATCATCCATACCAATGAACTTAAGGATTGTTTTCTTGATCCATTGCACTCGAGGGTCAGTCTGAAAATTTATATCGATCTCTGCTTCTTCCATGTTATCCTCCAATGAGCCGACCCAGTTAGCGCTATTGTCACTAGCTGACGCTGTCGTGGCGCTACTGCGGACAGCACAGCTTGTGCGCAGTGCATTGATAGCACTAGTTACAGCGCTGGCACTACCAACTTGTGACTTAATGGCACTGCCAGTAGTTGGGGGTGCTGTGATCGTGCTGTGAGCGGGCGCAGCGTTAACGCTCGCCGCGGGCTCCGCCGAAGCGCTAGCAGCAGGCGTTGCTGTGCCACTGGCCGCCGGCGCCGCGGCAGCGTTGTCAGTGGCCATGCTGAAATTACTTGTAAGTAAGTAAATTTTTTGAAATTAAATCATAGCTTAGGGAAAATATCAAACCTGCCAAACCTGATCACTTTTTCACAGTCGTACAAATCATAGATATGGTACAAGTGAGAACATTGTTTTATATATTATTTTGTCCACAACACATAGCACAGCAAACACTACATAAATAATATATTAATTTCTCATAATTTAGACACAAAATAGAGATTTTTGTCCCACATTTTTCCGGGTTTCTGTGCAACAACCAGATGCAATCAAAGCAGCACGGTCACGGTTGCCATAGTAAAGTTTTTGTTTTGGTTGTGCATGTTTGACAGCAGTTCGAATCTCGCGGTAAGAAATGTGCTGTATATACCGCCATCTTTTGAGTTAAAAAGTACCACAGAACAACGATCTTGAAGACCGGTACCATACCCATAATAACCGGTTAGTTAAAAAAGTAATCGATTTCTTGTTGTCTGATAGTCAAGAGAAAAGCTACATTGATTTTTGAGATGGACATCTTATTACCAAAGTAAGATATTATTATGGGTTAAAAAAAGCCAATTCCATATATTTTAGTAACCTGTGCCAAACAATAATCGACATTTTCAGGTTGAGGAGGTAGTGGGATGATGCAATTCAACAATTTTTGATATTATATATTTTTTTTGATAACAAATAAATCTTTAAAACCTAAAAACAGGTTTTTATAAATGTAATTTAAAAACATCGGTTTACGCTATAGAAATCTTGTCTAGCGGCCGTACAAAAAGGGACATAGCATAGCACGCGGGCAGTGTTGCCAGATGGGGGAATTCCCTCCAAATAAATACAGAGGTTTTTTGCTTTAGGTAGAATTTTGGAGGGAAAAGTTCTTTGCGGGGAATTTTGAAGGGCAAAATCAGGGCAAAATTGTATTTGATAATACCTATAACATAATTTGAATTTTGAAGTATTTATTTGTGTTGAACTTGCCTTCTAACCGATTTTTTTGTTTTTATTCTCTAAGATAAAAAACCGTATAGGTTTTTTTTAAATGGATATTTTTGAGGCGATTCTGTTCAGATCGGGGGAATACAAAAAACCATCTGGAAAAATCTGGATGGACGGGGGCGCGCAAAAGACGCGACGCGTTGTATAGAATAAATTGCGACCTCGTCCCGTCTCTTCTGTGTGGGATTCGTCCCGTCCTGCGTCGGTCGGAATGAATATAGATAGAACCAGTGTGAAAGCCACTTGGGCCCCGGACAAAAAAATCTATTAATTACCTGCTTTGTTGATTGAATGAGTGCGGCGGGCACCTTAAGCCAAAATGCCACAGGGCTTTTTAGGCCTAGTCAGAAGCTGTCCCCGTCCCTTTAATTTTTTTATGAAATGTCTTTTGCATGTCTTTTCCGCCGCGCCCTTTCGGTGCTGCCATCGGTCACGGTGTATATTGTACTTCTCGTCACTAGAGGTCGCGTTTTAATTTATGTTGGTGCTGCCATCTTGTGAAGTAAATGACATTTTACTACTCGTCACTAGAGGTCGCTGTGTGTTACTGAATCCATCTTTTGAAGAAAGATATATTTTAGTTTTCGTCACTAGGTGGCGCTTTATCCATAGAATTAGGGCTGCCACCTAGTGTACATTTATTTGCCACTAGAGGTAGCTGTATAAAATTAAAGTTCGTGCTGCCATCTATAGAGCATAAAATGTTTAATAAGTTGGCATAAGGCTCAGAAAAAAAATGTATGAATTATTTTGCGTTGGGATCCACGGAGCGAATAAAAGTGCGTTTACATGTAATTCACTACAAAGATTAGGCCTGGGCACACAAGTAACATAGGAAAAACGTAGAACGAGGGCACAAAAAGTAGGCGACGCATGTAGGCTTAGGGCCTCGGTCACAGAGGTAGGACGTGGGACGAGGAAAAGACGGAACACCTTATTTATTTCTTTTAGGGCCAGATTCTAAAATGCGAATTTTGCTGGGTAAATAGTAAACTGTAGAGCTGTCTCTTCGTATTTCTCAGAAAAGAGCGTGACAAAACGTTACTTAAGTATTTACTAAGTGAAATTCTCAATTCGGAAACCGGCCCCTAGTCGTCTATATGATAGTGAAAATTGAAGTAGGTAGAGCAAGCGAAACAATACGAACTTAAGGAACGATAGGTAGAGTTTGATACGGTCGGACCACGTGGCCGAAGCCAATATAAAATCCTCTTGACATCTTCAAATTGAATGTTTTACTGAATTACTAAATACATGCACTCATTAATTTAACTTGACTAAATTAGCGCCGAATGTTGACGTGTAAGAGAATGTGATGTCATGCATTATTTAATGTACCTACGCCTTTACATGATTTGACTTCTATTCCACTTTGGAAAGAAGAGGAATTAGACAGTCAGAAGCACAGTACAAACAAAGAGTCAGAAGACTAGATTCGCTCCTGTTCAATTTAATTTAATTCAATTCAATTTATTTCAAGGTAAAGAATTTACATTCTGTTTGTTGAATGCCAATGTACAATGTAATATGAATGTCCGTGTACTCGTTTATGTTGAGCGGGATTTGCTTTTGGTCTTAGTAAGCACTTAATCATTGTTATTTTAATACGTTTATTGCACATAAGTAATCATTAACATAACATTTACATACAAGCACATCCATGGCTTCTGGCCCCACACTAGGATACCCTGTGTCTTGGGAACCAGAAACAACGACATCACAAACATGTAAACATCCAAGACCTGGGATTTTTTTGTTCCCAGCCGGGATTCGAACCCGCGACCTCTTGCATGGTAGGCAGACGCGCTACACCGGTACGCCACAGTGGTCGTCAAATCATTACGATGGCAATGCACCGGACTATAAGCATTTTCTATCAGTCAACTGCAGGTATGCCTATATGAAATTATTTGGCATACGAAAGTATGAAATTTTTTAGAGTATAATACTTTTCGTCCGTCATCAGTCCTTTAGTAAAACGAATATAGTTTTTCACTTATTTATTACTCGTATTTATCTAAATAACTAGATACCATAAATTATTTACAGTCATTAATTACACAAGTTAGTTACTCCATTCACTCACTTAATTGTATTGACTTAAACTCTACAACTTAGTAACTCAGTTAGATGTAATAAATTATGTTAATTAAAACGTAAAGGTACGCGCTGGTGTATCATTAGGGTAGCCATTTTTACTATCTTCCAGCTCAATTTTAGCTGCACTAGGATTATCGTTCTGGTACGGTATTTGTTGACTTTCTAATCTCCCTACTGATGACTGAGGAGCGGAATATGAAGATGGTCCAGCGTACAGTGCATTGGGGCTTCTGTTATACTGCTTACTTGAAGGCGTGTGCTGCACAGTGTAGTCTACGCTACTAGTTAGAACTGAATTTCCATTCTGATAATCCCCGGCGCTTTCCTTTGGGCTACCAAACTCATCTATATTGAACGTATTGAGGAGCTTTTGTTGTTCTTTCTCGTCTTCGAGCTGATAACCAACAGAGGGTATAAACTGAAACGTAACTGTATTGTCAGCATTGCTGCTTTGTGTCAATTTGGCGTTTTGTGCGTTGTTCTGAGTGTACCTGCCGGAATCAACATTCCGAGCGAGACCTTCGTCTATATCGTCAAACTTCGTGAACACGTAATAAGATTGATCCTTCTTATAGGTGACGAGTTTGTTTTCCTGCGACGGATGAGTTATTGTTCCAACTATTTTGTCACGCAACTGGGCCGATATTCCATTACCGCTGTTCACGAAGTTTCCAAGGATCGATTGAGTGTCTTCTTCACTGGTAAAAGATTGCAGCGGCCGCGTGGGGGCCTGGAGTTTGGCGAGTACGGGTGCGGGGTGAGGCACACTGTGAGATTGGACTACTTCCACTTCAGCGCTAGATTGCCTCGGGAAGTTATTGTTAGTGTTCTGATGCAAATCGTCGACCTCAGTGTTTTGTTGTCGAATGTTGTTGTTAATTAGTTTGGCTGAACTTTGCCCATTGTAAATGCGGGTGACTTCCGGGACGGGGACCTGATAGAGCTGCCCGCTGTACAGCTGCTGCTGCTCGTTGTTGATGTGTAAATTCGCGTTTAACACGTTGTCCCCGCCTTGGAGCTGCGATGAATAGTATTGTCCTGATTGCGTGTTTTGTTGTGGCGCCACGTTTATTTGTGCGCTGGCTGAATGCCGGTCCTTATTTTGACGGAAGTTGTTCGTGTTCGTGCCCGCCAAATTACCGGTATTTGTATGCTGAGTGGTTGATGGGGGTTGATTCGGATGGTTGTTATTTTGCGCCGTGTATTGTGCGGAGGTGAGTTGTGCGACTTTGTCGGTGATGCTCGCGAGATCTTCGTTGTTGATGGTTTGGTATTGGGACTGCGATGACAAGTGACTCATCTGCGCTAGGTTTTTGTAATCTTTGACTTGATTGATGGAGTCCGCGATGAACGAAAATACGAGTGCCTGTGAATTGGAAATACTTGAGTTTTTATCCACTACCAACTTTCCAATTGGAATAAAACTAGGGGCGCTGTTTTGTAGCTTGTTTGTTAGTACTAGGTAGTTACTGCTGCCGGTGTTAAGTATCTCAAGTTTATCGTGGTGGCTGTCGCTACTTGTATTGAAAAGATACGCGGCTGTTTTTTCAGGTATTGATATTTTCAAAGATACAGTTCTTTCAATAGTGTTGGTAGGACCAGATGTTTCTTTGTAAAATGGTAGAGTAGCTAATCGGTTTGAGTTCTGATTAGAAGTCTCAAAGCTTTCTTCTGGAGGCTCTAAATTTAAAGCTGGTTTTGCAACCAGACGAGAACTCTTTGAAAATTCTACAGTAGGTGTAGCTGGACTTAGATTCTCACCACTTTCAGTACACCGCTTACAAGCAGTAGTTGTTACATAATTTTCCTCATCTGGATACTCTTCTTCGTCACCTTCTTGTACGGGCTGGGTTGACGCTGTTCCTAATATATTTCTTGTATCTTTAACTATGTCATTCACAGTGATATCTAGCTTTTCTTTTGTTAGTATGTCAGTAAAAGTTAGGTTTTTATAGTTAGTGTTAATGCGGGAGTGCTTGGTGACTGAATACGTTGATTTGTCATCTGGCGCTGGTGCTACGACTGTAGTTGGGGTGGTAGGTAGAGCTTGTAACTTAGCGTTTTGCTGGTAGTAGTTGCTTTGGGCACTGGGGTTCAAATACTGTCTGGATAACTCGGGCGGCTTTGAGGAAGCAGGAATATAAAGCCGTGCCAGAGGTTTGAAGGTTGTAGCTGCTAGGTACAATCGTGATGGCACAGTAGGTGAGGGAGCAGAAGACGGGGTGAGGTATAGCCTAGCTGGTAACGTTGGGACTGTAGAAAGGATTTGTTTCTCAGGTGGTGTTGGTTTGTTATAATTGTAACCGGTAACTTCTACTTGTTTCTCTGAGATAGTTGGCGTATTGTAAGAGTATCCAGGCTCTGAAACGAGTTTTGAAGCCTGCGTGGTAGTCGGTGCATTGTAATAGTACGAGTCTGACTGAGAGACTAGTTTTGCAGCTTGGGTGGTGGTCGGCTGGTTGTAGTAGTAAGGAGTCGGTGAAGAAATGAGCTTAGCTGTTTGGACAAGAGTAGTAGGTTGGTTGTAAGTATAGGGCGTTGGTTCGGCTACAAGTTTACCGGCTTTAGAAGGCTTGACAATCCACGTTTTAAATATAATACGAGATTTCGGTCCACTGGTCTTAGGCTCATGCACGATGCGGTTAAATGTTAGTGTCTTCGCTACGACGCTGGCTGGTAAAGTGTTACTCACCAAGTTTTGCTTCGCCTCATTGCCAACGGAGCCTGTCACTTGGTTGGAGAAGTGTGGCAGCTCGGTCTGCTTAAATTGATTTGAGTTGTACTGTTGCCTTGTGTATGAAATGCCGAGCTCTGCTTGTTTCCCAGGGTTCGATTGTGTGTCGCTGTATTGAGTGTTGTATCTGACTTGTCCCCGCTGGTGATTTATTTGATTGTGTGTGTTTCCTTGGCTCACTTGTTGACTGTATTGTGTGTTCCCTTGTACGTTGTAATTATGGTTCGGTCGCTGCTGCTCGTTAGTATAGCTTGAATGTTGTTGTAAGAGTTTTCCTGACGCTTGTTTGTTAGCAAATGTAGTAGCTTTACCATTTACATATTGCCCGTTTTGTCTCAATGCGTTTAAGAACTGTTCATTATGTTGGTTATTTTGTTGCTGGCCATTTCGGTACTTATTTGTTTCGAAATAGTGTCCATTTTGAACTTGACTATTTTGTTGCACGTACTGGCCGTTCTGCCTTTGCCTCTGAAACACTTCTACGTCTTTCTGTGAATTCAGACCGTTGTTAAACACAGACGTGCTGTATAAAGGACTAGCGGTTGAACCAGCTACGAAACTATCACTTATACTATTCCCATCATACTCATAAGGCTGCTGTAACGGCTTGGCTGGAATATACACGTTCGACAGTTTGTTTGGTCCGAAAGCGTTAGCGAACATCTGTCCCGAGGGGGGTCTGTACTCCTGCATTACAATTAGATTGCTCCTCATTGTCGTCTTGTCATAGGGATTTCTCATAGGGTGCGTGAGCATCTTTTTGACATCGTTCATTAGCTGTGGGCCGAGCCTCAAGTTCTCAAACTGTGGGTTGACGGTTGGGGCGGGCTGCTGGGAGCTGTCGCAGTTGACATTCATCCACCAATCGCAGACAAAGACTGCCTGGTTGAACAGAGTCCCGTTAGGACAGAGGAATGACTGGAACCCGTATGTAGAGCCGGAGGTGCAGACTCGGAACACTTGGCAGTTGGTTTCATAGTCCGCGTAGTAACCTGAGAAATAATGAAGATGAAATAATTAGTAATTTCATGTTAGAACTTTGATGTTGTTAGTAATGGTTAATACACAAAATATAGTATCGTGTGTAATGTCAAAGGCAATCTTAGTAATAAGGCATTCAGTTTAATACAATTTGACAGATTAATCATGTTGCAAGTGGTCTGAACCTAGCTATTTTCAAATTTTCGATCACAATTCCTGAAATTAAAATACAATTTACAATTAATTTTATTTTATTTGGGCTAGTCAGGTACATAACTTTATTTTTTAATAACGCCAATAAACACGTACCGGATATAAGTTTATTATGGGCGGCTTTAACAGATTCCTTAAAGTATAGATCTACTGCATGGAAAGTGCCAAGATAATGAAAGAGTTTTAAAGCGAGCGACTAATATTAAAACAGCTCACAACTTATTAGAAGAGCTCATAACTAGCGGTACGTAGTTTGAAGTTGGTCTGGTAATCTACTTGCAAACTACATTAAAATTAAACGACACTTTGGTTTCACGAGTGTTTTCACAGTCTGCAAATTTCGATAGAATGAAATTTCGCAAACGCTCCTGCAATTTTTGAGATTGCGATAGCAAACTTGACAGGTCTTGGGGAGTGGTAGAATTGAATGGACGTAACACAAATTTTCGACACATAATATGGAAATTGCAGTTGCTCATTAGAAATACGCAAAGGGGAAATGTCAATTTGTGCCGTAAAACAAGAGTTTCGTCAAAGTACTCAGCCAGGGAAAAAAGTTTGTGGTGCCACTTCTTAAGATGAAGCTTTTGTCAATGTTTGGATCTTGTGATGCCTTTTTCTTTGCACTAAATAAATAACTAAATAAAGCGACTTGACCTCAAAATCTTTCAGGAAGATTACCACCACAGGTAATAACTTAAGGAGATTATTCTCAGTGGCATACTTTGGTGACCATAGGCACCGTGGCAAATAAATGGCTAAGTGCGTGTCGGACAACGCGCATTGTAGGGTTTCGTAGTTGGTCGTCAAAATATACGAACTCAGAAAGAGGGTTTCCTTATTAATACTTTAATTTTATTTTGCCTAGGTATATTAACTACATACTTTATACAGTAACAATTTCAAAAACCTATTTAGAGGCTAAAAATTCTACCTGTGTAATGGTATCCACAATGCTGATATTGATACTATTTTGTTTTTTAATTGATATTGATTTAATTGATATTGATACATGCCGGGATACGAACCCGCGACCTCGCTGCCTGTACGTAATACAGAGAATATTGTAAAGAGGTTCGAAATTTCACTAGTGCCGGTGAGTCGCCCATTAGCTCAGTTGGAAAGAGCGCTGGCACGGATAGCCAGAGGTCGCGGGTTCGAATCCATGGGTGGAATTTTTAAGCATCAAAATAGGTTTTTGGAATTGTCCTTAGCACGGGTAAGTGCCTTAAAAAGAGTATGGTAACAATTTCATTCAATTGTCTAATATTTTGTGGAATTTGTACAACATTTTCCTTTCATAATTCGGTCGATTATTACTCGCGTTAATTTAAAAGGCCTAGTTGGCCGAGATAGTTTTCTTTTTTACTTCATAATATGTACTATTGTACAGAATTTTTCCACTTTTCTACGAGTGATTGAGTAATCAACCGTTTAGCCGGGAGAAGGGGGGATGCCATACGGGAACAAATTTGCTCTTTAATGCTTGCAGTACAAGGTATACACAGGTACAAAATAATACACAGGTACATACAGTACATCTACTCACGCCTGTATTCCGGAGTGGGCAGAATCGAGGTTTGCTACGTTCTTTGAGGGTTCAAAAGTTTGTCATGAATTCAAATTATTGAGTAATAAAAACTCTACTCATCATATTGATGTGTAGAAATTTTGGCATTCAATTGAAACCAGGAAATAAAATCTGCTGATCTGTAGTACATTTTAATAGATACATGCTCAAATGAATGTTTGAAGCAGCTGATTTTTTGATGATTATTGATGTATATTTAATGCTTAGTAAAGTGGTTTACTTTCAGAGGAGAACCTTTCTGAAGCACGTTGTCTGTAGAACTTCTCACCTGGTGTTTTTCCAGCACAAGAGAACGAAGTCTTCGGTATGCTATCCAGAGTGGGGTAGTCGCTGCCAGGTTCTCCTGGGACAGCCAGGCGGATGTTCCAGCTGGTACCCGAGCCGTGACCCTGCCTACTGGCGCGTTGGCCAGCTGTTGTGCTGGCTAGGAGCACTGGAATTAAGAAAAGGATACAAGATAATACCTATAACAACATTTCTTGCGCCACTCATGGAAAAAGTCATAATTCGTTTAATAATACGTTTTTATCTAAAATTGAACATGAGAATTTTTAACAACTGTGATAACTTGTTGTATTACAGACATTCGTGTACATATTTTTATTTAGTTTCTAATTTGGCTAATAAATAGATATCTAGGCTGTTTGTTTTCACAAGCAACATTATATTTGCGCACCCTGATGGGTAGAGCACGCCTGTACCATAATATTAAGTTACCACCTACATGATATGTAATTACCATGCTTTAGCGAATAAATTATTCTTCTTATTCTATTCTAACTATTTTAGAACTTAAACTCTAGAATCTATGATCAATAGATTACAAACTTTAATCGATTTCCGCTAAAAATGGCCGTTTTCGGCGGCAAGTGATTAAAGTCCTTGGTTGTAGATTCTAGGTTCTAGACTAGGTTCAAAAAATAGTTGTCACAGTTGTTAACATTTCTTATGTTTACTTTTAAATAAAAACATATTATAACACAAGTTATAATTATACTATTTTTATTTTTAATGCACTAACCCGTGCTAAGGACAAATTTAAAAACCTATTTAGAGGCTAAAAATTTCACCCATGCCGAGATTCGAACCCGCAACCTTTGGCTATCCGTGCCAGAGCTCTTCCAATTGAGCTCAATTGGTAGAGCGCTGGCACGGATAGCCAGAGGTTGCGGGTTCGAATCCCGGCATGGGTGAAATTTTTAGCCTCTAAATAGGTTTTTAAACAAGTTATGATTATTTTCCATTGCTGGCGCTAGTTAGCACCCCGAAGAACCTTAATGACCGATTCAATGAGCCGTTTTGAGCACAAATTCACAAAGCATTTCAGAGACGACGCTTATGACGCTTATAGGCATGCACTGGAACAGGGACACGTCCTGACTGTTTAGAATAGAAGTTTGATTCTGGAACGCACCCATGACGTAACTACTTGACAGCTGTCAGATGAGTTGAAAATTGCCTTCTTGTTTTGTTGCTTGTGAAACGTGTGATTTCCCAAAATTGTGTGGCAATTAGATTGCCGGGCTTATATCTTCATGTGAAGTGCGAAATAATTTCACGGATCCCAGTGTTAACTGTTTTGGTTGTCGGGCGACGGATCGCCCAAAATAGTGGACACATTTTGATAAAAACGTGGTGTCGTGAAAGTGCATTGAAGGTAGGTAGCTTTCTGGGGAAAGAGCTCTTGGGATAGACGGGGAAGTCTAGGGATCCCCAGACCTTCCAGTACACCCATCCCGAACGGCGCCGGCTGCCAAGTTGAGAGGCGTCGACGAAGACAGACTCTGTAAGTGCCTTGTTTTTGATAAGTTTTTAGTATTAGTGTTTAGGTGGGTCCTATACTCAACAACAACAATGACACGTCTGTCAAATTTTGTTTAGCACAGATTATTTTTGACAGCCGCATTCCGGTTCCTCTATGGCTAAGCCTGGAAGCGCCATCTATAAATTGCTTTGTGAATTTGTGCCTGAAATCTTATTATACTGACCTCTGGCTGTCCGTGCTAGCGCTCTTTCCAACTGAGCTAATGGGCGACTCACCGGTATCAGTGAAATTTCGAACCTCTTTACAATATTCTCTGTATTACGTACAGGCAGCGACATCTGGCTGAAGTAATTTGCATCACTTCTTCTGTCTGTTTCGCTGTACTTTCAAAGGGACAAACTGTCGGCGCCGGCGCCTCGCTTTTGCACATGCTGCACTATAAATACAAGGATAAATACTCTACGGATCGCAGCTGAATCACCCTTTGATCAGTGCGAGTTTGACATAGTATTTATTTCTACACAACATTATACAGGGATTCCCACTTGTAGCACCAACTTAATATGCTACATATGCACCAACCGTGTATACGTAGCATATAACTAAAATTCTACAGGAAATCAATTTAGATTTAAGTGACTTTTTGGAAGTGATGCGAGTCGGTCTAAGTATTTTAGTTACTTCGTAGTCTGACATTAAAAGATGTCTAACGAAGAGCTAATGGAATCTACCTGAAACCGGCACACGTGCGTGCATTAATAATCACGAAACAATACGTCGTGATTGTTGATGAAGCGAGTGAATTGTCATGATTGTGGCAAGTGGCCAGCCCTGGTCACTGCCTACCCCTCTGGGACCCTCTGGGAAATAGGCGTGATTATTATGCATTGTTACTTACGCATTTAAGTCGGTAGTTCAAGTACGTGGGGCTATAAAGCATAAGATAATTACAGATCTATACTTGACTGAAATATAAAACACTAGAAAATCAACATATTAAACGCTATGAACCTAGATTTATCGCGAATTTATGGTAATAACTTGGACAGTTTAGATTCCATAATAAAGCCTACTGTTTTCACTGGTAGTCTGGAAAACCCTATACGAGTTTAAAGTTAGTATATATTGACTATGAGACTTTAATTGAGTTTTTCTACTTACTTAATAATGCAATATATGTACGTCTCTCTCTAGGGCCTTCTATCAGAGAGAGAAAGAGAGAGAGAGAGAGAAGAAACAGAGCGTGTAATTAATCTTCAGAAATATCTCAGTAATTACTCCTTTATAAGATAGATAGAGAACACTTTATTGTACATTAAAATGGAAATTACACAGATATTTCTTAACCTAAGAGTACAGACGGCGGCCTTATCACTAAAAGTGATCTCTTCCAGACAACCTTTTGATGAACTGGGCAAATACATTAGTGAAGGAAGTAGATGTACAAAAATCATAGAAGATGATAAAATGATAAGCTTACGAAACATTACATAGGCTCTTGTGCATCTGGATTTTGCACGTTTTCCGCTTGCGAATTTGGCTCGTTTACATTTACGGAAGAAAAGACATCGTCTCGGGTTTCAGGGAACTCATAGCCAAAGCCGCCTGCTAGTAGGTATACAATGGGCGAAAGAATTTGTAAACACCATTTCTCAGGCTGGGCGCATGCTGAGACGTAGGCGGCGCAGCACAGCGCAGCGCAGGGCAGCGCAGATTTTGTAAAGCATGGAACGTCATTGAGCTACGTACGCTGCGGCGCAGGCACGTGCGAATCAGACATGTGTCTGCTCTGCTCTGCGTCTCGTTGTAGTGGCGGCACAGATTATTGCGCGTGCACGTCGAGTTGTGTTTACTATTAATTTTGTTGCAATGACAGAACATTTAATTGAATTAGTTCGCTATGAACCTTGTTTGTATAATATCCAGACTATTCAAAAAAGACATTGAATGAATTATGGGTGAGAATTGCTAAGGAATGGAGCGAATAGTTGCATCGCAGCATGCGGTGGGGGCCTATGTCTGCCTCAACTGCCCTGCCCTGTACTGAACTGCTGCGCTGTGCTGCGTCGCCTGCGCCTAGCCTTATAGGCGAGACTTTCGTTAGGATGATTGTTAGTTTTTCCTAACACATCGACGGCGATAAAATTGGATAATTCTCCGAAGTTCCCATACAAAGTCGCTGGGTGTGCATAGCTCAGTACAATATCAATGTTGCAACCCATACAGAGCGACAGTTCCCATAGGTTTTTGCGCGATGACAGCAACTGGCAAGAAGCCGATCAATGGGCGGAGCCGACTCTCCCACGACTATGACGGCTCTGCCACTTTGGATGCTTGTTAACTCTTACTTGCACGCGTCAAAATAATAGTGGAGCATTGACCTCGTACTAAACTCTTTATTGGAGTTGCTTTGTATCCTATTTCCAGACGTGCGAGGTGCGAGTTCGAGCAGGTGTAGTGTAACATCTGCGATGATAACATAGCAGCACTGAGGTAGTAGTTGTAGTTAGAATACAAATTAGTAGTTATGGTTAGACCTGAGATTTCTGCACGTAGCCACATCGTTGGGCCGTTGTACGCAGCAAGCGCTGAGGTATTTTAACACTTCAGACTCTTAGGTTTCCTCATAATTTCAAAAATATAAAAAAAATTGTATACAGTCATTGCTACAGTCATGAGCACTAACATGTATGCATCTCAGTACCTTGTCAAATTCAAAATAGTCAATTTCTCATACATTAGGCTAGAAAAGGTTAATAGGACAAGGTTTTAACGTGTTTACATGTTAGTGCAGGCGACTGTACATGCCGAAATTCGAACCCACGACCTGATAAGAAGCTGGCGTTCTACCGCTCCTCTACCACCGCTCTTGCTAATGATGCTCGATGCTAATATAATTCTTAATATATAAACAAAGCTACTTCAATCACAACTCCGGTCAATATTGGAATACCAATAAATTCATGCTGACAATAGTTTTATCGGGGCATCAATCCGGAGTCGGGCAATAATCAAATGAATCCGCCCTCAATATTGGCACTGTATAAAGTAGATCGGAATAAAAGTTCCACTTCATTCGCCTTGGAATCTAGGTTATCGCTGAAGTCTAGCGAGTCTCGCACATAGGAAAGAAAATCGCTTGTTGTACTTTACAAATCATTTGCATCTACGTACAGTCTGTTAGCTTTTAGAATATACCTCGGCTATTATCGGATAGAATCGGATTTATTTGTGTAATAGAAACATCGGAGCTAATACGACACTTAAGTTCGGAATCGGAACTAATATTATATATACTTAAAGTTTTTTACAGAGCAGAAAGTAGTATTAAGGAGGATTTCTAATTTTTTTTTGAAGACAGTCTAAATGATAACATATAGCCTGTCATACTATTTTTATTTTTAATGCACTAACCCGTGCTAAGGACAAATTTAAAAACCGATTAAGAGGCTAAAAATTTCACCCATGCCGGGACTCGAACCCGCAACCTCTGGCTATCCGTGCCAGCGCTCTACCAATTGAGCCAATGGGCGACTCACCGGCATCAGTGAAACGAACCTCTTTACACTATTCTCTGTATTACGTATTTTTAGCCTCTAAATAGGTTTTTAAATATAGCCTGTCACCAAAAAAAAAATTTTTAACGATATTGTTTTAGTTTTTGTACCTAAATTTACTTTCTGACCATGATTTAGAAAGGACTTAAAGATTGAGAAACAAAACAAAAATGGTCGATGCCTTTTACGAAACGAAAGACATCTCTACGTCTTCGTTTAGTTTCTACTACAAAGAGATTAACACGTTTCAATGTCATCATCAGCATCATTCGCAATTCATGCATCATGTCTAAACTGCAAAATTGGTGTGGATCTTTGTGCTTACCTGTACGGCCTGTACCTAATTACTAACAATAAACACTCGCGTGCTTTCGGCGAAAGCCGAAGCTTACTCTAGAGCCCGAGGTATATTCTAATAGCTAACAGACTGTAATGAGATGAGTATACGGTGTCCAGTGGCACCTTCACTCACACTAGATGGGTGACATTGTTTTTAGATGGTGTAGGCTTGCCCAGCACCTATACACTCCTGACAGCTTAGTCGGCCTAACCGAGGTGCGAAGTCAACCAAATCGCTGGTTTCCTCTAAACGTTTTCCTTCACAGTTAGCGTGTCAGAAAAATCGCAAATGTACGTAACATTTAAAATTCAATAAAGTCATCAGTCAGGTACATGCCCGCACTGGGGATCGAACCTGGGTCTTTGGCTCGGCTAACATCGCCCAATCGGCTAACACTGCCTATTATTAGAACGTTCCCTTCCCACCATTACACCATCCCGGCCTTGACCCCCGTGGTGGAATATGGCCTAACCTCCCTGCGATTGCGATGCAGGAAGAGACCCGTGCCCCAGCAGTGACAGAATCGAAGAAAGCTTTAGAGGTTTCGGCTTACCACTGACTATTGGACCACTCATCTATCAATGTCAACAAGAAGTTTACACAATCAACTGTGAACGGGGAACACGAAATATCAAGATAAAGGTGGAAGTCAGGGTTTTGTAATTTTTAAGGTGTCCTTCGAAAGAAGGCAGTGCCTTATAGTGGGACGCAGATATGCTGTAACTAACCGATTGTTAGTTGTAGAACACTCGATTGTCTCTACATGGATCAGCAAAAAAAAATCTCCTGTAAACTTCACAAAGTCTCTGTATAAAATTTACAAAACTCAGTCCCAAAACAAAGCAAGCAAACTTACCCACCTCTTGAACTAAACTCAAAACGGCTATTCGGTTTCGAACAGCCTTTCTCAAAGTTGTAAGATTAGAGAAAATGAAGGAGGGTTAAAGCAAAACTCAGAAATAGGAACTGGGCCACGTTATACCTATTGTATCTATGTAATAAATGTACGCTTAAAGTGATGTTTTTAATCATAACAGTATATTAAAACCGTGTTATTTACATGATAGCTGATTAAAGAAAAATCAGTTGGCTCTATATTATATATTTCTTAAGCTTAGGAATGAGGAGATCCGCAGAAGAACTCAAATTACTGATATAGCTCGAAGAATTGCTCAGTTAAAGTGGCAATGTTTGCGGCACATGGCTTAAAGAAATGCTGGCCGTTGGGGTGAAAAACTTCTGACCTGGCGACCACGGACCGGACGACGCAGCGTGAGCAGGCCCTCCATCAAATGGTTTGACGACGGTCGCCATGGCGGAGAGTCGCTGGATGCGGACGGCACAAGACCGGGAAGTGAACACTTGTAAGAAATTCTCATAGGTACTGACTGAACACCAGCGCTCAAACCCTCACCAAAATGCTGAGTCAGCTGCCTTTTGCAGCAACAAAACTGCTTAAGTTGTCATATTCTTTTTAATGCACTAACTCGTCCTAAGGACAATTTTTTAAAAACCTATTTAGAGGCTAAAAATCCACCCATGCCGGGACTCCAACCCGCGACCTCAGGCTAACCATACCAGCGCTTTCCCAACTGAGCTAATGGGCGACTTACCGGGTTCTTCCACGTAGTCAAACTATTTTGTCAAACTAATTTGACCACGTGGAAAATTCGTTCCTCGTGGTGAAATTAAAGTAATGATCCTTCCTGTATAAGATTCTGCAAAAAGTACAGTCAAACCATAGTCAAACTATTTTGTCGAACTGATTTGACCGACATCAGTGAAATTTCGAAGCTCTTTACGATACTCTCAGCAGCAAAAATTGTGTTTATAACCCTTCCTTTTCATGTTTTCCGTTAGCTTTCATTTCGTGTTTGTTAGGTGTATTGTGTGTGTGACTGTTGATGCAATAAATGTTTCTCTCTCTCTCTCTCTTTGAAACTTGGATATGAGGGTGGCCTATGTCCTGCAGTGGGCGTCAAATGACTGAGATGGTAATGATATCTGATGACGACATCTGTGGCGCAGCGGTAGCGCATCTGCCTACCATGCGAGAGGTCCCGGGTTCGATCCCCGGCTGTGGACAAAAAAATACCCCAGGTCTTGAATGTTTACATGTTTGTGAAGTCGCTGTTTCTGGTACCCACGACACAGGGTATCCTAGTGTGGGGCCAGAAGCAATGTACTCGTATGTGCCAGTATGTAAATGTTATGATTTTTTATCGTAATCTGGTCGTTGTGCGAAGTAAGTTTGAGGAACTGTAGTTTAGACACCGGTGTTGAAAATTTCAACAAAGAATTCCTTTTATTTTCCACTTCTATTGCACAACCCTAAAACGTCGCGCGAGGAACGATGAAAAGTTTTATTGGCGCGCTGACAAACGTGATAGATGGACACTACGGCAACGCCGGCCGACATTGCAAGAGAGCGTGTCGCCAAGTAATCTTTTACTGCTTCGGGAATGTGTACACTAAGTCATTTTCTTGACTTCTCTACAGTCTGATAGCTTTTAGAATATACCTCGGCTACTATCTGATAGAATCTTATAATGCAGTGAGCTCAGTTTAATTTTGTATTGTTATTAATAATTTTACATAACTTTAAAAAAAAAAAACAATTTAGAGGCTAAAAATTGTAAGTGATGCAATTTACTTAAGCCAGATGCTGCTGCCTGTACGTAATACAGAGAATAGTGTAAAGAGGTTCGAAATTTCACTGATGCCGGTGAGTCGCCCATTAGCTCAGTTGGAAGAGCGCTGGCACGGATAGCCAGAGGTCGCGGGTTCGAATCCTGGCATGGTTGAAATTTTCAGCCTCTAAATAGGTTTTTAAAAATTGTCCTTAGCACGGGTTAGTGCATTAAAAATAAAAATAGTATAATTTACATAACTTTTCAAAATAGTGAAGAAAAGTTTTATACAGAGCAGAAAGTATTATTACACTCGTGTGCTTTCGGCGAAAACCGAAGCCTACTCTAGAGTCCGAGGTATATTCTAAGAGCAAACAGACTATATAATTACATTAAGTTTTTTTCGGCTTTTGTGTAGGTTGGCAATAGTTGGCATAGTTTGACCCGCAGATTTCCACACTTCGCCTCACAGTTGGGCTAATGTACGTAGCAAGCGCTGAGGTATGTTAGCACTTCAGACACTAGGGTTTCCTCACGATGTTTTCCTTTACGGTTATATAGTGGTATTGCCACGTTAACTGCACAAATGTACGTCGTCGTCAGGCTATACTAGACCACTGCTGGACATAGCCCTCCCTCAAAGAGCGCCACGTTGTACTAACATAGGGGGTAATGCCCATAATCCTCACGCCGGGCATGCGGGTTGGGGTTCGTAGTTCAGTGGAATTGTACTGCAGGGGGCGCTGCTGCCCACCCCCGGGTTTGTGTCCCTTAGTCGCCTTTTACGACACCCGCGGGAAGAATTGGGTTGGTATTCTCTAGGCCGACATCACACAGCACAAATGTACGTAACTAGAAAAAAAAGTTATTGGCTGATTGATTACAAGATTCGAACCCGCGACGTCTCCATTGAGAAGCTGGCGTACTACTCCTCAGCTAACGGCGCCCTTCTCTTCTTCACTCTACTTATAAAAATGACAGTATTAAAGCACATCGTTGTAACGGTCGACAGCACATCAACCTTTACGCATTCATTATTTTCAGGGTGACTTTTCAACGAATACGTTAAGGTTCATCGGCTGTACCTAGGTTGAAACATTTGTGCTCCGAAATCAATAATTGTCACTGATTTTATCCAAATCCTCTTCGTATCCTGTTACCTCGAATATATCAGGTTTTTTTTTGGAAGGGTTATTAATTTAAAAAGGATTCTGATTTATGAGAAATTCGAAAATCATTGCCAATCCGGAGCTACGGTTGTACGAAATGTTCAAGGGCGGGCGGGGGTTGAAAATTCGTAAATTGATTGGTGATAAAAAGATTTACATGATACGTAAAGCCATTGATAGAGGATAAAGTCAATTTGTTTGTAGACTAGTTTAAGCTAGGTAGACCATTTAAGCACAAGAGACACATTAAAATGTGAAAATTACTTCGCTAAATTGCGCCAAAAATCCCACTAGCTCCATGCAGTTAGTTAACCTTCAGCCACTTTCGAAACCAGTTTCGAAACCAGTTTCGAAAAGAGAATTATTTTTCTTTTTAGGAAACCTGGTTTCGAAGAAAGAAAAATCATAATGCACCGCCCTCAATCCCACTTTTTCAAGCAAGCGAACTTCTCACCACCGCCAATACTTGTCTGAGAAAATACGCGACTCCTTTCGCCTCTAACTCGAGGCATTCTCAGGCTCACCTGAGAATGCCTCGTGTTAGAGGCGAAAGCTCAGTTGGAAAGAGCGCTGCCACAGATAGCCAGAGTCCGCGGGTTAAAGTCCCGGCATGGATGGAATTTTTAGCCTCTAAATAGGTTTTCAAAATTGTCCTTAGCATGGCATTAAAAATAAAAATAGTATAATATTTTTATAACAATACAAAGGTCGGTGGCAATGTGAGTTATGATCACTGTTGGCGACAGACCTTTTTTTATTGTTTTGACTTTTTGTACATATTATTGTTTTTTTTTACTTGTGTCACTTTTTTTTATTTAGTTCGCTGTCGGTTCTTGTAAAAGTGGTCTTGAAAATATTATCAAATAAACACGGATTTATAAATAAATAATTAACCTATTATTAAAACAGAAAGGTAGGGCACCATACGGTGCTTAACAATCACAATAGAAGGCCGCTGTCTCAGCATATTGTCATGGGCTATAAACCCGAAAGTACGGGTTTTCTACTACACGGGTGAGGAGCGAAACCACTGCTGTTGCGGAGTTTCCCTTCAGACTGTAGGGTTACGTGCTCTAATATGTATGCACTTCAGGACCTTGTCAAAGTCAAAATCGTCAATTTCTCCTACATTAGGCTAGAAAAATAGAATGTGGCAAGGTTCTAACACGTTAGTAACACGTAGTTTTTACACGTTAGTGCAAGTGGAATCAGCCGTTACTTTGCGGAAATCCATAATAGCATTAAAATGTAAAAATTACTTTGCTAAATTCCGCCAAACATCCCACAAGCACCATGCGGTAAGTAATGCACCGCCCTCCCTCCCACTTTGATGATGATGATGAACGTGGTGTTATGGTATTTAAATAAAACATTTCTTACTGTTACTCCATGTAGCGAAGCTTCCAAAGCTTCGTTATTTATTATGCACAAATAAAGTTGCATCAAAACACTGCCAGAACATAAGTCACAATAAAAGTCAACATTTATCACACTCGGGCGGCATAAAAAACGTCACTCGATGGAAGTCGGAAGGGCAGAGCCATTAATCGGGTCCGAAGGGCCTTCTGACCTCTGACGACACACTTAACTAGTTCGGCCGGCCCTATTATCTAAGATTCTGCGGCTTACAATGATGTCGTGGCATTCTTAAATATGTAGATGTAAAAGTTCCTATACAAATAATTCTTCGTCAATATTGTATCTGCGCCTTGATTATATAATATTTCACGTATGTACATATCATAATAAAATCCTCTTACGCTCTTTTATCCCAAGTTTAATGCTAATGCGCGGATATATTTTCAAGTTATCTGCAGATATATGAATTACACCGAATTACCTTTTTTATAATGCTAGGTCGTCGATCAGATACATACGTACAGAACATACAAGCGCTGTTAATTGTCACTTTGTAAAGACTAAGTTCGATTTGTTTTGTACGTTTTTTTTCAATATGATCTAGATTTTTAAATGGACACCTAGATTATCATGTAACGTTCAATAAATCCCAGTTTCTGTGCAATTTTGTATAAGATAGTTTTACTCTTAGACTTAAACATAAGTTCTCAAGCAACAGGCCACTCTGGGTCAGTTTTTGAATTGAGAAATTTACTAAGTAGATACTTACGTAATCTTCTCTTAAGCCGCGTTGTTACGGCCTTACTGGACTCGGACCGAGTGCGCCATCCGAGTAAACTAATGCTTCTGATTGGCTATTTTGGTGTTGTCACGAAAAACCGTCCAATCAGAGTGCTTAGTGCGAGTTTGACAGGTCCAATCGAATAACTTTATTACCGCGTTAATCGAGCATTGAGTAGTGAGTAAGTTAACCGTTCGAACTGGCAAAACGCTGTCACAGTACAACTCGCACTCGCGTTTATTCGTGTTTTGGCTGGTAAACGTGTTTACTTCTCAACGTAAACCATTACAACTCGCACTCAGCAATTTTAGTTTCCATACTTGTCGCTAGGTGGCGCTTCCTCGATGCCATAGAAATATGAGTTTACGTTTACGCGATCGAGTAGTTAAAAAACTCGCACTAAGCACTCTGAAGCATTAGTTTACTCGGATAACGCACTCGGTCCGAGCGTACTAAGACCGTGAAAACCTGGCTTTAGCCTTGACATTCGTAGAGACAACACTACGGTTAAGTATTTAAAATTTTCTTTACTAAGCGAAATTGTCAAGTCATAAGCTGGCCATCTGTGTTATTATATTCTATGGCCCTTGGTCGAAACTTTCGCCCATTCGGTGTACAACTAGTTTATTTATATTGAAATGTATTCGAAGCTTGCTTATTGGCTCGGTTGACACAATTTACGTAACGAAAGTATTATTCATTCCCTGGCATTCCATTCCAAATGATATTCTTTTGATGTCTGAGCCGCCCGCCCGTCCTATTATGAAGTAAGGTTTGACTTATCCGATATAACAGTACAGAAAAACTGCTTGTTAATGGCATGATACCTATTCGCCTGGTAACCAGAGCAGAGTTTTATTAAACTACAATTCGTAGTACTCGGTAATCTACCGCCCGACAACGAGCTGGCTCAAATATTTTATTAAGGTGCTTCGGGCGATTTCTCTTGTTCAGTTTAAGATAAAGACGTATTATATACTATTTTTATTTTTAATGCACTAACCCGTGCTAAGTAACAAATTTAAAAACCTATTTAGAGGCTAAAAATTTCACCCATGCCGGGATTCGAACCCGCAACCTCTGGTTATCCGTGCCAGCGCTCTACCAATTGAGCCAATGGGCGACTCACGGCATCAGTGAAATTTCGAACCTCTTTACACTATTCTCTGTATTACGTACAGGCAGCGACATCTGACTTAAGCAAATTGCATTACTTATAGCCCCGACTACCTACTTTGCAGTTAGGTTTAACATCGGAACGATATCACTGTTACATGATTACACTATTTTTATTTTTAATGCACTAACCCGTGCTAAGTAACAAATTTAAAAACCTATTTAGAGGCTAAAAATTTCACCCATGCCGGGATTCGAACCCGCAACCTCTGGCTATCCGTGCCAGCGCTCTACCAATTGAGCCAATGGGCGACTCACGGCATCAGTGAAATTTCGAACCTCTTTACACTATTCTCTGTATTACGTACAGGCAGCGACATCTGACTTAAGCAAATTGCAAATTTGTTACTTAGCACGGGTTAGTGCATTAAAAATAAAAATAGTGTAATCATGTAACAGTGATATCGTTCCGATGTTAAACCTAACTGCAAAGTAGGTAGTCGGGGCTATAAGTAATGCAATTTGCTTAAGTCAGATGTCGCTGCCTGTACGTAATACAGAGAATAGTGTAAAGAGGTTCGAAATTTCACTGATGCCGTGAGTCGCCCATTGGCTCAATTGGTAGAGCGCTGGCACGGATAGCCAGAGGTTGCGGGTTCGAATCCCGGCATGGGTGAAATTTTTAGCCTCTAAATAGGTTTTTAAATTTGTTACTTAGCACGGGTTAGTGCATTAAAAATAAAAATAGTGTAATCATGTAACAGTGATATCGTTCCGATGTTAAACCTAACTGCAAAGTAGGTAGTCGGGGCTATAAGTAATGCAATTTGCTTAAGTCAGATGTCGCTGCCTGTACGTAATACAGAGAATAGTGTAAAGAGGTTCGAAATTTCACTGATGCCGTGAGTCGCCCATTGGCTCAATTGGTAGAGCGCTGGCACGGATAGCCAGAGGTTGCGGGTTCGAATCCCGGCATGGGTGAAATTTTTAGCCTCTAAATAGGTTTTTAAACGTATTATATACGTTTTGTTTTTTGTCATTCGTGGCGCTGGCAACGCGTAGCGCCTTAATAGATTTAGGTTTAGGTTTAGCTTCGCTTTTACCTTATCAATTATGTATTTTTTATTCATTCACTGACTGTGTAAATAAGATTCATATTTTATTTATAAATAAAATGTAAATGTAATATTATTTATAATATAATAAAATGTACATTGCGTAGCTGAGTGTACTTGTTAATCTGTGCGTTAATCGACTTGGCAACGTACATCGAGATGTCATAGTAAACCATGAATTGTAGTTCTATGAAACAGGCCTAATAATAAATTACATGTAGAAAGAGATTTACTCTAGATCTAAGTAAAATTAATATTAATTAGTATCAGTAGTTAGGCTGGACTCTGTTTTGTCGGCCTCGGTGGCGCAGCGATTTAGCACGCTGACTGTATAACGGAAGGTCTCGGGTTCAATCCCCGGCCGGGTTTAACTAGGAAACGCACTTTTCAAGTTTGTCTCGGATCTTGGATGTTATCTATGTATTTATTGTATTAAATCTATCGTCGAGTTAGCACCTATAACACAAGTCATTTAGTTGTACTTAGTATAGGGGTAACGAGATCTGTGTAATATGTCCATGAATATTTAATTATTTATTTGTATACTTACCGCACATACATAAATAGTCTGTAATGTGTTACATAAGTACACATACATGCATACATACATACATACATACATAACCTCACGCCTGTATCCCAGAGGGGTAGGCAGAGACCAGGGACTGCCACTTGCCACGATCCTGACAGATCACCTTCGCTTCATCAACGTTCATAAGTCGTTGCATGCACGCACGCCGGTTCCGGGTACTTTTTATCTTTCCCTTTGCTAATACATCCCCTATTTGGTCGATGTAAGTCCGTCTGGGACGTCCCTTACCAGCCCTTCCCCTACACACACACATAAGTACACATAGGTATACTATTATCTGTAGGTACACTATTATCCGAGTATACCGATAAATAATCGGTCTGAGTATTGGTCGTATCAAACATACCCAACAAATATCATAAAAATGGGTGAAGCCATTTCGATTACAAACACTGTGACACGAGATTTTTATGCACTTGCTCATCCGGCAAAGTTTGTTCTGCAACATTAATCAACCTACGACCTATTCTCAGCCCTACCAATATTACAAAAAAAAGATTATAGTTTGGTAAAATAGCCTAGTTTAAAAACAAAACTTTGTCTGGAGGAAAGTCACCTTTTGCGACTTTAGTATGGATATTGTTGCCATAATTAATATCTAGACTTTTTTGCCAAGCTGTAATAGTCTGGAAAAGGGTTGGACCCAGTTTTTTTTAACCGGGTAGACGTGTTAAGTACATATTGTGACGATCGTACCCCCTTTGCGCGCACTCGTTGAAAGCCGCAAGTGACGATCGTCACACCTTTTCTCGACGCATTTTCACGCACGATTAGTAAATTCATCGTCTAACCGATGTCTCGTTGGATAGGGTATAAAACTGGCAACATTTTGATACCAAAACCACTAGTATGATAATAATAAGAAAAAAAAAAGGAAATAGCCAAAATGTCAGGTGCCCGATTTTTTCGATATTTGTGGAAGTCCAGGGAAAGTTGGTGAGAAGAAAAAAAAAAGATTATTGTAGGTGATACGTAGTTCCGGACGTCATAGATACTTATTTTATTTTGTTTCAGGCCCCGCTTAGCCCCGCAAAAATTCACATTGGGATCCCTCTGTGCTACTACTTCCATGTTTGAGATGAGTTGTTTATTAATTTGGTCCGGGGGGAAATTGTGAATAAAAGTTAATATTAGCCTTGATGTTCGGGTCATTAAGAGGTTCTGAAGATATTGCTTTTATTGTTCAGATGTTTACCTTATTGAGACTTAGTTTTGATTAGGCAAGAAAATCTTATTTTTTTATAAGGCCATTTGAAATTTTTGTCAAAGTCAAATTAGACGCTGTTTTATTGTACTTTTACATTATTATACAGCGTTGCTTTTAAAACGGGCAATTCCTGCAGCATCCCAATTAAAAATTGTGTTTTACAACGGCTATGGTTCTATGAGTTTTTTTTCAGATTTATATTTTTCAAAGCGCGTATTTTTCATATTGTCTCACGCTCAAAAGATCTTACAGTCGACATCACATCAGCCTTTACACGCATGCACCCTCCTCAGTTACATTACGAGTAGCTTTGCTACGAGAATGTAAAGGTTGAGGCTACACATCAAAGGCTGCTGCCGGCTGTATCAAAATTTTCTCATTTATTAAAGATTTCGACAAATATGTAATAAATAAACAAAAGAAAACAAAAGAAAGAAATAAAAGCCTTCAGTATAGTTTTTACGCAGACTATAATTTAGAAGGCTATGATATTTTTCAATCAATCAAATCTTTTTCAAGATCAAACCTCGATCAGTGTCTTCTAAAAGTATTGGCAAGTTTTTACTGCGACCCCCCATTTCGTTTTTAAATAAAAAGAAAACCTCCTTTTATAGCAATAGCTCCTTTTTTACATTTCTATATTACAGCATTTTTTATATTTCTTTACTCTCAATAATTTTCAAAAATTTTATTATAATTGCCGTTACAGCTGTACTGCGTCGCCTGCTTTTCAGCGTGCGCCTAGCTGGTGTAGTGAATAAACCTTTATAAATTCTTCTTTAAGATAAAAACATGGCTAGAAATTCCTTGTTATGTTAGGTAACATGTGTTCGCTTCAAAGCTTATATTTTCCGCCCGCCCTCGATGTACTCGTACGCTCGCGCCCCGCTTGCCCTAGTTTAAATTACTTTATGCAGATATGCACGTTATTTACTGCATAGTAACGATGCATTTTGCTTGCCTCTAATAAAATAATATCACATTAAATGAGAGGCAACTATCTTATACAATATCCTGTTATGAAAATAATTTCATTATTTTCTGAAGTGTTTTAGTATTTGTTAGTAGTATCGACAGCTTATCAACCTTAACATGCAGGGCGTAAGAAAACCCGCATGTAAATCTGTGAGTCTGGGGATTCTAGGATTCTACTTGTCAGTGCGAACACCTGTGCTATGGAGAAAACTATGAAATCACGAAAAAAATAATCATCTGCTTTATATGTGTATGAATATTATTTGTTAGTAAGTTTATTACTAAATATATTCTTAAGGTTATACTTTTTGTACATATTCTTCCAAAATATTTCTAGTTGTCTGGAAAAGACCGCTTATAGCAACAATATGGCCAATCGTATACGGCAAAACAAATTAAATACTTATGCCTTTTTTAGACATGAAATTTGATGTATTTGTTTTCTGTTGTGCACAAGCCGGCCGATAAAATCATAAAAAATATGCTAAAATTAATGTAAGCACATATTTGATTGAGATATATACTTAACACATAAATAATTAAATAATACCAAAAACTGGGGAAAGTTTTAAACTCACAATCCTAATAATAGGACGGATTAAATCTAAACGAATGCAATTAAACTATTAACTCACCTATCACGACAAAGCTCCACATTGTGTCAAGTCCATAGACCACCAAACAAACAATCAAACTGCAACTTTATGCAATTGTTTTTTCCCAGCTTCAAAACCGCACTAAAACCTCCTTTCTTCAATAGAGAAATTTTAAGAACAAAACTATTTCAAATATCGAATACACTACGGCATTATTGACACAATGCACGTCATGGTGACTTTCGAGAGAATGTCACACAAATGTTTAACAGAGTCAGGTGTAAGAGGGTATACCCCGTCCCTTCCTAACCATGCAATGCGTAGCACCATTGATATTGTTGATTAAACCATCGGTTCTTAAACTTTTAAGCTTGTAAAAGCTGCGGTAGCGCGGTCGGTAGAACATTTAACTCACATTCGGGAGGACGTAGGTTAGATCTCCGTTGACTTTGTTTTCTAAGTCGCGGTCACCAGTCGCTAACGGTGTAAGGCATATTGTGAGGAAACCCGTGTGGCTGAGGTGTTTACGTAGTGCTTGAAACCGCCATTTCGCGGCGGGCACGCGTTGTTATTAAGCCCTAAAGCTCATTAAGCCCAAGAGAAGGCGTGTGTCATATAATGGGCCGATAGGATGCCGTACAAACTTTTAAGATAGGAAGCGGAACACTCAACAAATCTCTTTTTTTACGGAACCCTAAATAAAAACATAAAATTAAAGAATATACTTCATTTCAAGTTTCACACTTTCGAAGGTACCTACAGTGGACAACATCAATATTTCAAGTGGTTTATCAATAAAACCAATATTTTAACATTTTCCACTTCTTTGTAATCTGACATTCTTGTTATAAGTAATTTTCATGACAAGATCAAAATGTAAAAAAAATAATAATGTTATCGCAAGGAGTTGGGAACAAGCTCCCCCTCGCTTCAAGATGCTACTCCTCATTTGGCCGACTCACCAACACAACCAACCTGTTAGCAGGCCTACGTATCACGTTGCCTTTGGTTGCAATCTCTGCCGAACGCACTCGCCCGTCACGACCAGGACAGACCGTCACTACCTTGCCTCTCGGCCATACGTTTCTAGGAGAACCTTTATCCGCTACTAAAACTATATCCCCTACGCGCACCGGGCTCCCAACATCGTTTGTCCATCGGGAACGAGCTTGAAGGCTTGGGAGGTATTCGCGTACCCAGCGAGACCAGAATCTATCTACCAGCCGTTGCGCAAGTCTCCACTGCTTTCGAAGGTGTAGATCTTCGTCAGAGAATACTCCAGGACAAGGTAAAGGGTTCGATGAACCGATTAAAAAATGATTTGGTGTGAGACCTTCTTCATCGCTAATATCCAACGAAACATGGGTTAACGGTCTGCTATTTACAATATTTTCGGCTTCAATTAGAAGTGTGAGCAGAACTTCTTCTCTAGGGGTTTGGGTCAGCAAAGTGAAAGAAAGAGCCGTTTTTACCGATCGAACTAATCTTTCCCACACTCCACCCATATGAGGAGCTTCGGGTGGATTGAAAGTCCATTTAACTCCAAGACCATTTACATTCTGCGCCATTTGTCTATCACTTAAGAGGTCTCGAATAGCCTTCCTCAATTCCTTGTCAGCACTCCGGAAGTTCGTTCCATTGTCCGAATGGATCTGTCTCGGAAATCCACGACGAGCTGCCATCCTTCTAATAGCCAAAATAGCAGAATCCATCGATAGCGACGCAGCCAATTCGAGATGTACCGCCCGAGTACTAAAACACGTGAAGATTACGCCCCAACGTTTCTCTCTCCTCCGACCAATAGCGACCATCATGGGGCCAAAAAGATCAAGGCCGCAATAAGTAAAGGGTCTGCAACGCTGCTGTAGTCGGAATTCTGGAAGAGCGCCCATCATTGGTTGAGCAGGTTTGCAACGTTTGGCTTTACAGGTCACACAGCTGTTAATCATAGCTCTCACGGTGGTTCTTAGTCCGAACATGTAAAATCGCTGGCGGAGTTCATTGTATAAAGTTTCCACATTATTGTGTCCTAATTTCCTGTGATAGTACTCGATAATTAGACGCGCAACAATGTGACGTGCGTCTAATACTATAGGCCTTCTGATTTCTTCGGGAAGGTCTGTACTAAACTCCAACCGACTTTTTGCCACCAACAAGCCGTCAACATTCAATTCCGGATTTAGCTTTAACAACTTGCTATGGGACTTCAAATTTTCCTTCCTTTTTAGCGCGGTAATCTCATGTTGGAACATCTCCTGCTGAGCTTGCTTTAAAACTAACTTTTCTGCTAGTTGTTCCAGGTCTGGTGTCACTATCAACTCAATAGATTTCTTACGACAATATTTTTCGATGAACAGTAAGACGTAACATAAGCTCCTCACGAGGCGTCGCCAGTTTGAGAATCGCTCAACGGATATCAACTTCTGTTCCTCATTAATTTGTGCCACATCTTCCTGTTCCATTTCTGAAGCTTCCATTTCGGGTTCTGGCATCATTTGGGGCCAGTTTTCTTCCGGGAGGCGAAGGAAATCAGGACCACTGAGCCACCTGTCACTTACATTATCTTTAGCCCTGGTCGCTTCATCAGCAACATTGATTTTCCCGGGTAACCATCTCCATTCATGTGGCTTAGTGAGTTCATCAATTTCGGACAGACGGTTGGATATGAAAACTTTGTTTTTCCGAGGGTTGTTATTGATCCAATACCAGACAATCTTAGAATCCGTCCAAAAATATCTTTTCTGAACCACAAGTGACTGTTCCTTGACTACAGTATTTCCAAGTCGAGCTCCCATCAAAGCTGCCTGTAGCTCTAGCCTAGGTATCGTGGCAGCTTTCAAAGGAGCCACTCGACACTTGCCTATGATGAATGACACCTGACCATTTTTACACAAATAGACTACGCAAGCGTAGGCCTCTTCGGAAGCATCGACAAAAACATGCAGCTGCATATTGTCATCTTCAGTAAACCCATAGAATCTAGGAACACTAAATCCTTCAAGCTTCTTTAAGTTGTTTACCCACTGGAACCAACGCTGCGCCATCATATCATCAATCTGCTCGTCCCAATTCTTACCGCTACGCCACAGTTCTTGAAGAAAAATCTTCGCCTTTATAATAAAGGGACATATCAAGCCAAGTGGATCAAAAACTGACATCACTACCTTTAGGATTTCTCGTTTGGTTGGATTTGTCAAGCAATCAACAACCCTTTTATCTACTTTCTTCAAACTTAAGTCGAATCCCAACGTGTCACTTTCTGGTTTCCAGTTCATACCAAGAGTCCTCTCCACTTCACTGGAGTGCTGCAATAGGCTGACAGTATCATTTTTAGTTGACTGTGGTAATATTGAAGGTCTATTGGATACCCAACCTCGAATTTCAAATCCTCCTGCTTTGTGAATCATCGATACGTCTTTTAAGAGCTGGGCAGCCTCCTCCTCGGTTTTTACAGAATCCAGATAATCGTCTACGTAATGGCGTCTATTGACAGCTTCTACGGCTCGGGGATGAGTGACGGCAAAATCTTCAGCATTCCGTCTCAAAATATATGTAGCCGTACAAGGGGACGATTTCGCGCCAAAAATCATCGATGTCATGCGAAAGATACGTGGAGGGTTAATCCTATCCATGCCACGCCACAAGAAACACTGGGCATTCTGATCTTCCTTGGCTATCTTCACTTGCATAAACATTTCTCGAATATCTCCTGTTATCGCCACTTCATGCTCCCTAAATCGCATTAAAACGCCAACGAGAGAATTTAGTAAATCAGGACCAGCAAGAAGTTCAGTATTTAGAGAAACTCCTTTCGTTTCTGCTTTAGCGTCGTGAACAAGTCGTAATTTTCCAGGCTTGTTGGGATTTCTCACCCCAAAATGTGGAAGAAACCATACTCGACCTGACGGAACCCCTGGAACCTCTTCAGCATAATTCTTTTCAAGCATGTTCTGGACTTGCTTCGTATAATCTACAGCAAAGCTAGCATCAGAGTCCATTATCTTCTCTATTGTCCGTAAGCGAATTTCCGCGTTTCTTCTATTATTGGGAAACTCTACGTCGTCTGATTTCCACAGCAAGCCAGTTTCCCACCTGTCTCCAATCTTCTTGGACTTGGTATCTAAGATGTGCAAAGCACGATGTTCATCAGGGGAGTACCGTTGGACGTCCTGGTACTTTATCCCTATACTGTCAAGTCTGAAGTAATCCTGAATATGAGTATGCATTTCGTCATCATCGTACAAATGACATGAGGTTTCAAACTTTCGTTCTGTTATCGATGACGAAAATCCATGCAACACCCAGCCTAGTAATGTACGTGATGCAACTGGCTCATTTTTCTTTCTTTCTCTCACTTCACGGCTAACAATAAGGTGCCAGTTATCCTGACCAATCAGCAAAGTTGGCTTACCCTCAAACTCAACCAAAGGTATGTCTTTAAGGTGCTCATAGGACAGCTCTGTCTTCGAGACCCTACACGAAGGAAGTGTCAATTTCTCCACTGTGCGAACTCTATCTAATCGGTGAACCCCTTCGCTCGTTCGCACCATCAGAGACACTACTCTGCTAGACATCTCATTACCTCCACTAACTGCCCCTTGCAAGCTTAATCCAACCTCCGGTCCAGTTGCTCCTATTTGATCGGCCATCTTTTTTTCTATCAAAGTAACCGTCGAACCTTCGTCGAGGAGAGCGTAAGTACTCAAAGTGCCGGCAGGACCTTCTATTTTCACCGGAAGCACCTTCAAATGCACCTTCTTCTTCTGTGTCGACCAGACATTCGCCGAAGTTTCCCCTTCCTCTCTTTCAGGAACCCGATTTTCCGTCTTGGGCTTATCCTTGTGCAATAGAGCATGGTGACCGGACATATTGCAGACAGAACACTTTTTCTTCGATTTACAGCGATCGCGGCGATGTGCAGAACTCAGGCACCTAAAACATAATCTGTGCTTGATTACCCATTCCCAACGCTTATCTATAAGCTCAGCTTTGAATTTAGGACAAGTCTTAATCGTGTGACTTACCTCTGAGCAAAATACACATGATATTTCGTCTCTCTTGTAGGACGGTATAGCGTTCGTCGTCACGCAAGTATCACGCGACATCGGGCCACTATCAGTCGTGTCATACTCCTCCATCTCGTTGGTAGTTAAAAGGGTACGCGGTTTTAAAGAACTGACATGCTTATTACCCTTTAGTGGTGGTTCAATCATACCACGCTTGCATATCTCTTGAGCTTCCGACATGAGGTATTTAGCAAGCCACGTTAGTTGTGGTTGAGTAGGGCCAATACCCTTGCTGAAGTCCAGCCAGCGAAAAAACATCGGTTCAGTCAGTTTTTTCAAAATTTCAGACACCAACTCGGGGCTATGTAAATAACCTATGTTTCCAGCTGACTGAATAGACGCTACGCAATTGTCAACCTTAGTTGCCAGAATAACTACCTCAGACCTCATGCCTGTCAGTTTAGGAACTCTTTTCATTTCAGCTATTAGCCTACCTAATACTAGATCGGATCTACCAAACCTCATTTCAAGAATCTTCATAACATCCGAGGCGGAGGTGGTCGCAATCAATCGTGCAGCAACCGCCTCCCACGCCTCGCCCTGGAGACATCTCTGTAATCGGGCAAGGTTCTCCTCCTCAGAATAACGGCCTACTCTGGTCGTGACATCGTACGCGTTCTTGAAACGCAACCAATCAAGTGCATCGCCTGAAAAAGTAGGCAGGTTATTGCTAGTGAGTCGGCCCAACAGTTTGTCATTATTGCCCTGCGCTAAAGTTAAAGCCTTAGCAAGTGAATTCGTCAAGTGTAGAACAGCATCACAGTCCTTTTCATGTCGTTGATCTTCTACGTTGCGATGGCCGATCCGCACACCCGTGCCTTCGGGCACATCGTGGCGCGCATCAAGATCGCCCTTTTCGTCGCACTTCTCTTCTCTCATGTGAACGTCAACGTCATGGTGAGGATCTGTACTCTCCACCCAGAGTTCAGTTCTTCTTCGAGACGCAGAACTCCCACTATGCAAACTTGCTAATTCCTCCTGCAAACGAGCTTGTACTAAGGCTTTCTCTGCCTCGATTTCCTTTCGCTTGACCTCAACCTCTTGCCGTTGAAGTTCAGCCATCTCTCGTGCAGCACGCGCTTCAATAATCCGTCTTTGTGACGACGCAGAACTGGTAAAGGACATCTCCGAAGTAGTATGCGTAGACTTGGGCATGGTTTTATCATGCGAATGTGCGTTTTTCATTGCAATACGCTTACTTCTTCGCATATCAAACTTTTTCTCCGAAAAAACGCACTGCAATTTTCTTTCGATGTTTACATCATAATATCATTTTTCATTCTCGAAGGACCAGCTTATTTCAAGTGGTTTATCAATAAAACCAATATTTTAACATTTTCCACTTCTTTGTAATCTGACATTCTTGTTATAAGTAATTTTCATGACAAGATCAAAATGTAAAAAAAATAATAATGTTATCGCAAGGAGTTGGGAACAATCAACCTTTACATTTTAGTTATAAACTCGCCTGTAACATAATCGACAAGGGTATACTCTCGTAAAGGTTGATATGAACTGTATAGCCAGTGTCCCATTTAACTAATCCTAATGATATTATTAGCTTAGGCGATTTTTCAGAGAAAATAGGGGTTCATATAATCTGATTATCTGAACATTACCTACGATTATACACGATAAGAGACCCGTGCCCCAGCAGTGGGGACATTCGAGGGTTGATAACGATACACGATAAATGTAATTCGCGGAACCCCTTTGACTTTTCCACGAAAACTTTGTGTTCGCGGAACCCACTTTGGGAACCGTTGGTCTAGATAACTTCTTGTGAAGGTAGTGGTGTTGGTAATTGCTGTTGTATGTCTTGATTTTCTATTGTTATCGTTTTGCTTGAGAAAATACATTCGGAGCTTCAATAAGTTGTATATTAAACTATTGTTTAAATAATTATTATTCTATTCTATTTTATGGTATGTCCGACGTTTGTGTTATCTGTAATCTGTTGCTTATGATTATGTTTATCTGTTTGTCTTGCTATACTGTATTTATAAGTGAAGACTTGTATTTCGCCTTCTGTTTCCTATGTTGCTGTTGTTCTGTTATATTGTTTTGTTAGTCTTCTTTAAAACAAAATAAATAAATAAATATGTTTATTTACAAGAAAAGCTTACAATCACGGATGTGCTTACAATATGGTCGATGGTTAAGTTAAAGTTTTTTTTCGTCACATTTTCTTTTTATATTGCTGTTGATTGATGACAGATACTGGGGATAATCTGGCCACAAAGAATTCGAAATTAGGACCTCTGAAAGTGTACCAATCTGATACCAGTCCATCGAGAAATCCTGGATAGAAAATGGCGCTGGATATACACTACGCCGCGACAAAAGATCCCTGACTAGACAAGCACTTACGTACACCCCCTTGGGCAAACGAAAGAGGGGGTGGCCAAGGACCACCTGGAAAAGATCAACAAACCAAGAGCCCAAGTCGATCGGCACTAGCTGGTCCGAATTGGAAGCTGCCGCGAACCACCGTCAGAAGTGCAAGTGCACTAAAAACAAGTACTCTATATAAGTGACAAGGCCGTTGAAGGAAAATATCGTGAGGAAATCCGTTGCGTCGTTAGTTCTGCACGTATTGACTTGTCTTTTTTTTAACTGGGCCGTCTAATTTGTCAGGATAATATACTAGGGATGGAGTAGGCTTGTTAACCACCTACTTGGTCACCAGCCGAGTGGTAACTTCACCCATCTAGTGTAAGTGAAGGTGCCACAGGACGCTGTATAAATCATCTCATTACGTAGATGCAAACGCCAGAATGCTCACAAAAGATCTTAATAGAGGAGGTAGCACCCTGGCTAGGGCTGCCACTTTTAAACAAAGTCAGGCCCGGTGGTTTCGTAAAAGAGTACTTTTACGAAACCTGACCTGGCCTGACTACTGACACCACACAGAGGCAATTAAAAATGTATACATTATTAAATGTGTATTTGAAGATATATTTACTTACCTACTGTAGCGATGTATATAAATAAAATATTTTTCGGACCGAAGAAGAGCGAGGGCCGAAGAATTATGACTTTAACCCGAAGCCTGGACTGGCACCTTCCAAACCCGTGAACTTCGGGTATAAACCCGGAGCACAGGCAGCCCTATCCATGGCTCAAGTTACATTATAACGGGCGGGTGCAAAAACAACATGGCGTCATCAGCAAACAATGTTGTGTACACTAACATGGCGTATTAATTATCCCCTGCCCCAGATATCTCAATCAAGTTGATCAATAACGCGACGCTGCGAGGAGAGCGGAGGACTATTCTGCCAACTTGGGTATATATTTACAGAAGAATGTTCATAAAAAAAAGCAACGCTGGGCATTAACTACAAACAATACGGGACCATCCTATGTACGTCGCAACGAGTCGTATTGTGGAATTTGGTCCCGCCTGCTTAGTAGTTAATGGTTAGCAATCGGGTTGATAGTGTTTTTTTATTTTAGTTTTAATTTCTGTCTACTATTTTTTAAGTTTTTAGGTTGATTTATGCTGATTTTATAGCCAGTTTCTGAATTGAGAATTTCGCTAAGTAAATACGTAGTGCTGTAGTGCAGTAGTGCTGTCTCTTCGAATTTCTCAGCAAAGAACGTGACATAACGTTCCTTAAGTAACACTATCGTGTTTGCGGCAACTAAGATCGACTGAGATCCTGTAAAAATTTGACCATTGGTTAAGGAGTTATGAGGATATATAGAATCGGTAAACATACAGATAAACCCTCTTTGGGCTCCACCGTAGTCAGGTAAAACACGATTCCTTAAAACATTCCGCAGATGCAGTTTTAATAGTCTGTGGTGTAGGGAAAAACTTAACCACTCATTATTTAAACTGCCTCTGATTTGTATTTTAGAGGAATTGTGTTTTTATAATTAAGACAGTTACTTATTTGCGTAAACATTGTCAATAGTACATAATGGCATGGCATGTATTATGAAATGTTTAGATTATTACATATAAGTAACATTATCATGTTAGTTTTACCCATGATGTCTAACCGGTAAAGTACAATTAGGACTGCCACCTTAAAAAAAGTCACACCCGGACATTTCGGAAAAGCACTTTTTATATTAACCCTTACCGACTGAAATGTATACATTATTAAGTGTATATACAATTTTTTAAATAAACATGTGTTTTAGTATAATTTATCCACAGTAACGATGTAGGTAGATTCTCCAGACGGCGGAGCCGGACAATTATCATGCTAACACAGAGCCCAAGCTTGCACCAATCGAACCCGTAGGCTCTGGGTGAAACCCGTGGACTCTGGGTCAAACCGCTAGGCTCTGGGTTAAACTCGGAGAGGTGGCAGCCCTATGTGCGAGTAAGAGAGGCGTTCCCATATTAACATATTTACTGTAGTTTTGGTTCCTTTTCTGTCGACCTTGCAATAAATTGGACGATCTAAGAATTTATCAATATGAGGTTCTTAGTGAATAAGTGTTAAATGAGGTCCTTGAGAAGTATGTGTAGTGTTACTTTAAGTGACAGGATACGCAATAGTCTGATTAGAGAACGTTGTGGACTGAAAGAGGATGTAGTGACTAGAATTGAGAAAGGAATGTTGCGTTGGTTTGGACATGTGGAGAGGATGAAGGAAGAAAGATTGACGAAACCAATATATGTATATTGCGAATTTGAGTGGAAGGGTTGGTAAGGGTCGTCCCAGGCGGACATACATCGACCAGACAGGGGAGAAGCCTTAGCAAAGGGAAGATAAAAAGTACCCGGAACCGGCGTGCGTGCATGCAACGACTTATGAACGTTGATGAAGCGAAGGTGATCTGTTAGGATTGTGGCAAGTGGCAGTCCCTGGTCTCTGCCTACCCCTCTGGGATACAGGCGTGATGTTATGTATGTATGTATGTATGTATGTATGTATGTATGTATGTATGTATGTATGTATGTATGTATGTATGTATGTATGTATGTATGTATGTATGTATGTATGTATGTATGTATGTATGTATGTATGTATGTATGTATGTATGTATGTATGTATGTATGTATGTATGTATGTATGTATGTATGTATGTATGTATGTATGTATGTATGTATGTATGTATGTATGTATGTATGTATGTATGTATGTATGTATGTATGTATGTTTAACATGTTTTTGCCTGGGACTAGTTTCATAGAACTACCGTTCATGGTTTACTATGACAATTCAATGTACATTGATAAATCGATCAAACCACAGATTATCATGTGGGTCTCCATACGTGATTTGAGGTTTATAATATTTATGCCGCATGCCCAGCGTGGGGATTATGGGCATTGCCCCCCAATGATGGCACAACCTTGCGCTATGGCGCTCATTATGGGAGGGCTATGTCCAGCAGTTGACTAATATAGCCTGAGAAAAAGAAGAAGAATATTCATGAAATTAACTCAAATTGAATTAATATAATATACACAATATACATCAAATAAAGCGCTCGTGGCCTAGGCGAACCGAGTGATTGAAATCAATCACTTCGTTAAGCAACAACAGGCGCGGTCAGGTACATGATGGGTGAGCGTCCCGTGACTAACGCTAGTGGCATTTTTCCGAGCGCTTCCGTGCTTCGCAAGGCACGTTAAGCCGTTGGTGCCGGCTGTCATATAATGGCAGTCGTTAAGCCATATCGAAGGCCTTATTGGTGGCTTGATAATTTCTGGCAGTAAGGCCCACCACTGTGTTACAATCCTCCATCAACCCGGATTTGGCCCCCGTGGTGGAGTATGGCCTTACCTTCCTGCGATGCAGGAAGAGACCCGTGCCCCAGCAGTGGGGACATACAAGGGTTGATAACGATAACGAACGACATCAAATTAACATAATATACTGGTGTGATTCGAGAGAGGAGTTGCAGCAGTCAGTGGAAATGAAGACGATAATTTTAAGCAATCACAAGTAGTTTTTTAATTAGAGAAAATACATCGAATAAGAAATTGTAAAACGTTACGACGTGTGTGATGTTAGCCGAAGGTAGACCGAATGAAGTGAGCCGCAGAGCCGCTTGCCGTTTGCACCAGTGTGAGTGCATGTACTATTGACACGCACACATGGAGTGCGTTAACATATACCGTGACATGCAATTCTATGGAACAGGCTCTTGGACTAAATGTTCAACCCTACTATGGTTATAGTAGGGAGGAATATTTAACAGCGTAGTTTACACTGCTAAAAGTAAGGTGAATTTAATGAAAACGAATGAATGCAAATAAAACCATGAAACATTGAAAACTCAATTAATCTCAACCTAGAGATATACAGTTTAGCAGAATTTATTGTTTAGTAACTTTAAGATAGGAAAAAGTATATTTTTGCTTTTCGGTTAACTTAAAGGCACAGTTCTGTTATAATTTTCAACTGAATGTAGCAGGTAGGTACTTCAAACTAGATTTTGCAAGTAACGAAAATTCTTCCACATCCAAGCGTACTCTAGGATGCTAAAGCCTCTGCTTTTCGAATACAGGGTGTAACAAAGTTCCTATATACCTAACCTATGGTGGTTTTACTCTTCATCGTCATCATTTACTTTTCAATACGAAATAGGGAATACTTTCATAAAAAATATCAGCTTTTTTATGATGAATGTTTTTTTTTGGGATTTTAATGTTTTTCTCTTAGAAAAAGCTCATTAGTAATGATATTCCCTTCATTTTGCAACTCAAAATGTATTTGTACAATTATGTCTGTTGAGCAATATTTTTTTATTTAGAAAATACGGAGCGGTAGACCACCGCCTTTCAATCGGGAGGTCGGCATGTACCTACTTTGTTTTCTAAGTTATGTACATTTGTGAATTTATAGAAGCAGTACCACACGCTACACAGTGAAGGAAAGTATCGCGAGGAAACCTGAGTGTCTGACGTGTTCAACTACATCAGCGATTGAAATTGCCAATCCGTGGTGGGCTCGCACGGTACTTAAGCCGATTCTCTCTCTTTCTGAGAGAAAGCCTGCCCTGCAGTGGGACATTTATTGTTTACATAACAAATCAACCTAGTAATAATAATAAATATTCATGGACAATTACACAGATCTTGTTAGGCCTATACTAAGTACAACTAAATGACTTGTGTTATAGGTGCTAACTCGGCGATAGATTTAATACAATAATAAATACATAGATAACATCCAAGACCCGAGACAAACTAGAAAAGTTCGTTTCCTAGTTTGACCCGGCCGGGGATCGAACCCGAGACCTTCGGTCTTACAGTCAGCGTGCTAAACCGCTCCACCGAGGCCGGCAAATAAAATAGCATTATACCCTGTATTTTTCGCCGGGTAAAATAACTCCCATTAGCATACCTCGAGCTCAGTGAATGTGCAGCGGGCTAGGCAAGCGTGATCATGTGTGAACAAGTGAGACGGGATGCAAAAAAAACTAAAAAATATCACCTTTCGATAGATAGATAAAATATTTATTTAATGGCACATTAAAGATAAAGATTTATTTATTTGCTAAAACATGTGTCAGTGAAAATACATAAGCATGCATTTTTGGTATTAAATAAAATAACTTCGGATCTACATGTTCTACTGATATCAGTGTACAATTAGAGTAACGGAATGTCTGGACACGGTTTCAAACATATCCAAAAAAAAGTTGGTACTTGTATTATAAAAAATTGCCATACTTGTAATGATAAATATTGACTTATGTTAATAATATTTAAATATTGATATTGTTTTGATTATAAATTGTAACTGTGGAACGTTTTATAACTTTAATAATTAATAAATAAACTCTGAACTCTGAACGACTTTAGGTGTGGTTTTATTTGTAGAATTGTAGTAATATTAACAGAAAACTGGATAAAAACGGATAAACGGAGAAGCAGGTAAAAAGTCAGATCTGGTCAAAGCGTAAAGTAGTAGTGTATGAAAAATGAGGGAAATCGAAGAATGAGTGACAAAATTTAAATATTTGAAAATGATAGATGGAAAAAGAAATAAAAATGGTGTAAAGAGGTTTGCACCGTCACAACTGAGGATGTCATTTATAAATTACATCACAATAATACTTTTATAAAAACAGTGGTCACTTTACTTACAATTTGTCATTGAGAAAGTCAGTTACATTATAATAGCATTTGTCAATTAATAGCGATTTAAGTTTAATTTTAAATAGGGTAGTATTTAATTGTTTATAACATGTTGACATTTTATTAATTATGATAGGGCCCATACAGAGGATACTTTTTCCTAACAGCGCTGTTTGGACATTACTCAATCGATGTCGATATCAACCATTGTATGTCCCCACTGCTGGGGCACGGATCTCTTCTTGCATCGCAGGAAGGTTAGGCCATACTCCACCACGGGGACCAAGTCAGGGTTAGTTGAGGATTGTAACAGTGGCGGGCCTAACTTGTTTAACAATACTCAAAACATGACAAATATATTTACAGGTATATTCCTTAGCCTGCCAGCAGATGCTGGATGTGGCAAGCTGAAGACAGGCGCAATGGCGCTCATTAGGGGAGGGCTATGTCCACCAGTGGACTACATAATATAGCCTGAAGAAGAAGACTATATCCTATCCTTAGAAATAACTCATACAACGGAACTGCTTTGTATAAAAGACCAACAACATAGAGGTACAAAGTACACAAACTTCCTCGTACACTCGACGGCACACATAATGTGGACTCTATTCAGTTAGGTATAATACCGATGAATTTGCAATAAGAATGTGATGATCGTTTCTTGTTTAAGTACATAAACCCCTTATCAACCGACTTCAAAAAAAGGAGGAGGTTCTCAATTCGACCCGTATGTTTTTTTTCTATATGTTTGTTACGCGATAACTCCGCCAATTATGAACCGATTTGAACAAATCTTTTTTCGGCGTATATGTAATACCTCAAGGGTGGTCCCATTTAAATTTAATAATAAAAAAAACAACCCCCAAGGGATGAACTTAAAAATCAATAGGTATAACTATTGTAAGATATTTAGCTGGTTTCCTTTAATTACTTTGACATAATTTAGGAAAATTATAGTATTAAGTAATAGATATTAGGAATTAATTTTTAATTTTTAGTTTTTTTTTGTGTTCACGCATTTGAAGTCGGTTTTTTTTTTAAAGTTAATTATTTTGTAATTCTTTATTGATTCCCACTGAATCCGACACAATAACATATATTTCAAGGAAGCGGTCGTAGCCTAGTGGTTCCGAGTGATTGGAATAAATCACTTGGGTTAAGCAACGACGCAGGCGCAGGTTAACCGTCCCGTGACTATCGCCAGTGGTAATTTTTCCAAGCGCTTCCGTGCTTCTTAAGGCACGTTAAGCCGTTGGTGCCGGCTGTCATGTGATGACAGTCGTTAAGTAATGTTAGAGGCCAGTAAAACCCGCCACTGTTTTACAATCCTCACCAAGCCGGACTTGGCCCCCGTGGTGGTGTATGAAGACTTACAAAGTGGGGACATGAGAACACATAGGTATTTGGTGAAATTATGCTTCCTATTAGGTTTTAAGTGAAAACAGACAGTCAGAAAAATGTCTTATGCATATTATAATTATTAGGGTCAAACTTGTAACCTTCGTGTAAGAAGACCCTGAGGACTGAAGAGGGTCTTAAGAGATTTTATTTATTTTAGTAGACAATGAAGTATTGCGTTGTCAATCTTCGCTTATAGTGGTCAGCTAGTCATCTTTACACTTTAAACTTAAGTGGATCGTACTTCCCGTAATTTTATGTTGATTATAGTTGATAAAAGTCGTATAATTCAGATAGAACTTTATTTATAGGTAAATTCGTATAATAATTAATTATAATTATCATAGTTAGTTAGACCTCAGGTTTCGGCCCTTTGAATCATAGTTTGGCCAAGTTAATACTTCAGACAATAGATTTTTCTCACGATGTATTCCTTCACAGTTAGCGAATGGTATTGCTATAATAAGTTTACAAATGTACAATGACATTGGTGCGCCCCGAGATTTGAACCCTGGCCTCCTGACCAAAAAGCCAGCGTTCTATCGCTCCTCCACCACCGCTCTGCCTAATGCTGTGGTGGATAATTACTCACAATCCAGTTGGTTCGTATAATAATATAACTGTTAATATTTGCTTTGTTTTGAGATTCCTAAGTAAGTAGGTCAAGTAAAAGGTCCACTTGTATTAATCATACCATATAATCATGATTGATATATAATCAGAGCCAAGGCATACACCTCTACCGGCGCTTTTGATATTATGAAGCTTGTTGAATTTAAACTCTAGCGATGAGGTTCTGTTAGCGCCTCACTTTATTCCCATTGTGAAACAATTTATTCGAAAACGCTTCGTACCTAAGCCATTCTTCACAATTCCTTTGTGCACCTCGCTACAGTGCACTTTTCTGATCAAAAGAATTCCGGCAACATTCACACATCGTAGAAACCATAGATATACAATGCAAAGAAAGTGTGTGTCGAACGAAGTTCCGCTCAAAAGCGAGGCGACATGTGTCTGTGCCTAAGCGGATTGTCGTAAGTGACGTTCGAAGACACGTACACGGTCGTATTAACACAAGTAGTGCAACACTGAGAGCTAAATAGTCGTTGCTTAGCCCAAGTCCGTACTCATGCTTCCCTAAGCATTACTTCAGGCTAACTTAGCTAAATATCAATGCGTTACTAAAATATACGTTAGCTTAGCTAAGCATGTTCTTAGGCCAATGCTAAGAATTAGTCCGGGTTTCGCGACTTAGAGAGTGCCAAAGTACTGTCTATGATAGACAAATCGATTCTTAATCAAGTGCTTTCGCAAAGACTCGTTCTTAGAAGTGACTATTTATCTCGCCCTGACAACTGGCTACGCTAAACACATAGTTAAGTGACTAAGCATAAGCACGTCGATTTGCCCACCAATTTATTTCATCACGATTGAAGCTGTGACTGCGGTTCTATACGTTCTATGGTGAAAACGTTCAAACTTGACTGTGCGGACATTTCAATAAATCTATAAAGTAGCATTATGATTAACTTTTGTATGCTATCTAACTTCACACGATTGAGTACCTATCTGGCTTGGCTACCTATTTATTTGTTCTGTTCACACGGGTACAAGTATGGTGTCTACTTTACATACGGAAAAAGCGGGCAATAATCATTGCGCAGGTGGTTTACACGCACGTCATTTGTTTAATGTAATTGTCTAAGGGAAAACTGAATATGTGGGTTGGTAACTCTAAAATTCCTAGAGGTTTTGTATGAGATTTTCTAGCTGCGCACTGTCCTAAAAAAATTAAAAATAGGTTTAATTTGGGAGCTTTGGATAAATATTCCGATTTGGGCCGGAATATTTATCCTAATATCCGAATATTACTTTATTAAATTTTTAAAGCAAATATAAGAAGAATAAGAATAAAAATATTTTTATTGCCATTCACAAACTAGCTTAAAATTAACATTAGATATTATGTAACATCTTATTTATTACTAGTCTACTGAGGCAAAAGGGAACGACTCAGCTAATGCTATCACGGCCCTTAAGGTGTATGTAGCGCTGATTTTCTGTCATTCCCTTCTCCCAGAGTTGTTGTGCGGGAGTGTTTGAAAATAAGAACCAGAGTCTACCAAAGCGGAAGTACGGTCTCATACACGGAAGTTCGTTACTACGTTAGTACGTCATCAACTTTACTGAGATCCTGTGAGCTGTCAGTTTTTTAGCGATACCATGAATCGATAAAATAACTTTTAAAATTATACTATTTTTATTTTTAGTGCACTAACCTGTGCTAAGGACAATTTAAAAAGTTTCAAAAACCTATTTAGAGGCGAAAAATTCCACCCATGCCGGGATTCGAACCCGCCAGAGGTCGCGGGTTCGAATCCCGGCATGGGTGGAATTTTTCGCCTCTAAATAGGTTTTTGAAACTTTAAAATGTTTAAAATAAACAAAACTAATAGACTACTAATCTGCGCAACTTTTTTCATTTTTAAATTCTCAGCATATTATAGTCAACTTAAGAATGCCGATGATGACGCTTCATAAATTAAAGGGGAACCCTGTTTTTTTTTTCTTTAGCTCGATGGAAAGAGTTAAGCAGATATATTCTCTTAGGTTAAGAAATATCTGTGTAAATTCCATTTTTATGTAAGTGATGCAAAAAGTAAAAAGTGTTCTCTATCTCTATCTATTTAACCCACAAAAAAGTAACTTTAAAAAACAGCTTTTTAAGTTTGACATTATTTTGTCCCAAGTTTTTGTTTTAACGTTTATAATATTATGATGATTACAATTATAATGTAGCAAAACTGCGTAAAAAATAAAAACCGTTCTTTTAGAAAGCTACAATGTGTGGGTTGAAATGTTTCTGAAATGTCTAAATGTTTACAAACGGCCTTATTTATAAAAACACTCCAAAAACGCTCACTATAACACAGTATGTGGTGGAGATTCTACAAGGAAAAGACGTTTGTTACACTTTATGGCACAATAAAACCATAACAGTAACTTAAATAACATGTGATAAAAATTACGTACAGAGACGGACTTATTATTTCAAAAGAAATTTCTTCCAGTCAGCCTAAAAATTTAGACGTTTGAGACGTAACAAACGACTAAATCAAACGCCTCTAAGAGAGTTTTAGTGGAATCGTGTTTCCATTATCTCCAAACAAGGCTGTAACTGCTTAATGTACAATTTCCAGTGACTTTATCGTCCCGTATCGTCCTGAATACGCGTATAATTCTGGCTAAGAGAAAGTTTTTCTATCAAAGTTGGGGTAGTTGCGCCGAAAGATACGACTATGATAGAGCAAACTTCTCACCTTCTCCGGGCCGAAAATGATGCCGAAAATGGCAGGAACACTGATTGTAAACTCTGAATGTTCTGTGTACAGCGTTATCATATCATATCAAGTTAATAACACTATCACGTCATACTTCACACTAATACTTAGATTTAAGATTTGATTGTAGTTGTAATATTTTTCTAGTTGTGCAATAATGTGTTCGCTATCTATCTGATATTATAAAGGCGAAAGTTTGTGAGTGTGTATGTTTGTTACTTCTTCACGTCTAAACGGCTAGAGCGATTTTAATAAAATTTGGTATGGAGTTAGCTGATACCCTTGATTAACACATAGAATACGTTTTACTGCGGGAAAATATCTTGTTCCCATAGTCAAATCGATAAATCGCGGTTAACACCGCGGGGCACAGCTAGTTATTTAAAGGTGCAATGCCTGAAACATGTTCATGGGTTTGTCATTGTCAACATTTCAATTCCTTTTGTAAAACCCTATTTAGATGCTAAAAATTCACCCAGCAACTTTTGGCTAAAGTAATTTGCATCACTTGCAGCCCCGAGTACCTTACTTTGCAGTTACGTTTTACATCGTTGAGATGTATAATCATCAAAACTGTTTGATGTATAATCAAAGAGTATAATCATGTGGGTACAGCGATATCATTCGATATCGCTGTACCCACATGATTATACTCTTTTTAATGCATTAACCCGTGCTAAGGACAATTTTAAAAACCTATTTATTTATTTCAATTCCTGCAACATGTTTGGTAGAGTTTGTCTTACTTGGTTCCTGCCATTTATTTGAGTGACCTAAGTCGACAAACGATCTATCTGATCTTCCCTTATATTTAATCGACTACCCTGAACTGAACGGTTTGTTTGCTTGTGGGAGCCGATTGGAATGATACACCTAAGTTTTGTGCACTACTTAAAAATATGTACTTTTAAACATGAAATCCAAAACCACATACCTAGTAGTAGTTTTTTTGTGTACACAGTAATTAAAATAAAAACTAGTACTTAAGCTTAACTGTCAAGTTTGTAAAAAATAATTAGTACATGAAGGCGTAAACTTAAATGGAGGATTCGACCCTATAACTGTTACCACTGTTATAACATAAATATTATTTTTGTAATTTGAATTTACAAAAGCCTACCGAGGAACTTAAACACTTTAAATACAAAGATTTCCTCACGATGTTTTTCTTTTTCTTTAGCTAGCAGTATGACTACTATAACTTCACAAACGCACACAATTTACATAACAAGGTCATTGGTACATACCGGGATTCAAATCCACGACCTCCCGATAGACAAGCCGCTGTTCTACCGCTCCGCTACCACCGTTCTTTCCAGAATTGCGAACTGCGGTAGACAAATTACTCACAAACCAGTTGGTTTTGTATAATATCTATAGCTGACCATATTTTAGAGGTATGTTATGAGATGCCTGATTAAGTAGGTCAAGTCAAAGGTCCAGTTACGTGTGTGTTCTTATCGTCACCTGAGTCTTAAGCTATAAGTATCAATTTGACACTAATGACCTGTTTGGTGTGGAGAAAATATTTTAATAGTTATTATCATTCATTCATCATTCTTACGAGTATATACCAATACTCCGATTTTTTATTCCGTAGAATTATGACATTTCATAAGACTTGCTACTAAGTGATTGTGCTGTGTGTACTTATGTGCAAGTGATTATGATTATTAAAAAAGCTCTTTACCGAAGAAGGGAAATATTTGACCCATTCGAGGGTAATAAGAAATAAAAAAATCTAGATATTATTTTATGTTTTCCCTACAAAAGTCAAGAACCTATAAATTTAGCCTCGAAATAGGTTTTTAAAATTGTCCTTAGCACGGGTTAGTGCATTAAAAATAAAAATAGTATAATCATGTGGGTACAGTGATAGATATCATTCCGATGTAAAAACCTAACTGCAAAGTAGGTAGTCGAGGCTGTAAGTGATGCAATTTACTTAAGCCAGATGTTGCTGCCTGTACGTAATACAGAGAATAGTGTAAAGAGGTTCGAAATATCAATGATGCCGGTGAGTCGCCCATTAGCCCAGTTGGAAAGAGCGCTGGCACGGATAGCCAGAGGTCGCGGGTTCGAATCCCGGCATGGGTGAAATTTTAAGCCTCTAAATAGGTTTTTAAAAAAGTCAAGAAATTATAGCTGTCAGAATTCTACGAAATAAAAACTCTAAGAATACATGGTTATTTTAAAACGCACAGTTCCAGAAACACGTGAATTAGTGTTTGTTGATGTTTTACTAACACATTTTGCTCTTTGAGTAATTTTACCGGATTTATGTTTTAAAATTAAAAGTTAATATGTTACGAAAATTCGCAGGCTCTCGTAAATTTACAGTTTTATCAATTTAAAGAAGATAGGTTTTAGGTTTAGTGTTGTATTTTTATTAATAGTCTAAACAGTAATATAAAAAAAATCTGTCAAATTCTTCTGTTTACAGAAGAAGTTTAGTCAGTAGACAAGCCAAACCGGACTTGGCCGTATGGCCTAATATTCCTGCGATGCAGGAAGATCAGTGCCCCAGCAGTGCGGACATACAAGGGTTGATATCGATGTAGAAAAGCGCCACTAGATGTATCTATTAGGCAACTACAACAAAGCAGAAAAAAAACGTAAAAACAATCCATACCTACAGTATATTTATTCTTACTTGTCCAATTTAGTAAACAACATTCTAACCTTAAAATTGAGATTAGATGCCTAAACTAGACATTTTTTCGCAAATTCATGAACTATCATGAACTACGTTTATAAAATTGGCAGCGTGTTGTCTAAAAGAGTGTTCCAAGTTTCTTCATTTATGGAAATATGGCAGTTTTGGACTAAAAAGTTAGTTAACGGGTAGAATCTTGTTTACTAAATTGGACAAGTAAGAATAAATAGACTGTACTATTCGTGATTTTTTTGTGGCATAAATAAAGTCTGATTATAAGTCGTAATAAATAACAACCCTATATCGCACACCTTCTACATTTTTATACAGTACATGTCAGGTTCACAGTCTCTCGGGATTAATTTATGGGAAGGGTAAAGGTTTCTTTAGTTGAAAGCCCCCTTTTTAGGGTTCCGTAGTCGACAAGAAACCTATGTAGTTTCGGCATGTTCGTCCGTCCGTTCCTATTAATCATATATCACGCCGGCAAATCAGTAGAATAAAACATAGAAGAAAAATGTATTTACGTCTCACTTTTCACTCAGCAACTCTCCATCTCGGTTGTCTAGAAGAAATTTTTTTCAACGAAGGAAATTTCTCAACCATTGCTCTAATCAATAAGGCCGTCAATTGTATTGTATCTTTGTAATTATTTTATGTTATTTTTTTCTTGTGTCTAATGAAGAATATTCTTATATATCTTTGTTAAGGCACACCAAAATATGTTATGCCATTTTTTTCTCGCCTACACTACGAGTATAGTGTGGGATATCGTTGGATTGGTTGTTCAAAAATATTGTGGGTGTAGGAAAATTATGTTTTGATTTAGGGTCTGTGATAATAAATATATTAAGCATAAAGCACAATTAATTGTCCTAGTAAGGCGTCCCGGTTCATTGTAGAATGGTGAAAAAATTCAGGTCTAATACGGTTAAATTGGCTTTACAAATTAACGAATAGTAGGCGACTTATAAAAATACTTCGTGCAAAATCCATTCAAAATTACGTTGATACACTTGTTAGTTCTGTAAAGCGGATAAAGCCCCCCTCTCAAGCGGTGGTAGTCGAACACTAGAACGCCGAATTCTCATTCGGGAGGTCGTGTCTTCGAATCTTAGAAATGTTTTCTAACATACGGAAATTTGTGAAGTTTTAGTACCAATACCACTCGCTAGCGGTGTGATGTTGTAGAACATTTTATAAATAATAAAAACTGGAACGACTTCAACTGTGTGTTTTATTTACGATATGTTTTTTTAAATAATACAAACAGAAAACTTGATAAATAGCTGGTAAAGGAAGATTTATGTAGTCGGGTCTAGTTGAGATGTAAAGTAATGCCAAAAATTAAGGAAATCTTAAAAATGGGTGGATAATTTTTACTTTTGATAATGGTACCCAGAATTAAAGAAATAAAAAAAAAAATGCTGTAAAGAGGTTTGCACCGATACAATGGTGAAGGGAAACATCGTGCGGAAACCCGAGTGTCTGAGCCATTCAAATACCGCAGCGCTTGAAATTGCCAATCCGCGGTGGGCACGCCTAGTAATTAAACCCATGTTCTCTCTCTGAGAGACCTGCGCTCTGCAGTGGGACGTTTTAAGGGTACATGAAAAAAGCGTTATAAAACTTACCACGATTATGAATTTACTTAGGTTCTCAATATTTCAAAATCTATTTAGAGGCTAAAAATTTCACCCATGCCGGGATTCGAACCCGCAACCTCTGGCTATCCGTGCCAGCGCTCTTTCCAACTGAGCTAATGGGCGACTCACCGGCATCAGTGAAATTTCGAACCTCTTTACAATATTCTCTGTATTACGTACAGGCAGCGACACAGGTTAAGGTTGATCAGAACCAAACACAACAGTGATTCACAATACGCAAAAGACATTTTGGCAAATTCTCATTACGATCCTTCCGTTAGCTCAGCGATTTGTTGTTGTGTATGACCGGTACAGCTAAGTTGAAACCTCTCTTTAAAATGTTGTACGAGTTTTGCTAGAACTGAATAAAAGAACTTGTGAGCGAACATTCAAATACATATACGAGTACCTACATTGCTAACCAGACCCAGCATGTGTGCAATAAACGACTGTAGTGAAAGTGATAAGCCCGTAATTACAGAGAGTTCATTGACGGGCGTATGCACTAGATGTGTGCGCCGATACTACTATTTCCAGCATCGATTATAATTTATAAAGAATACAAATGGTTTGATGGCGGCGTGGCCAGCGTGAAAAGGATGTCAAAGCACCTCAGGCCGTTTTCGCATGTGCGGTTGGTAATCAGTTGCGTTGCGAATAAGTTTTTTTCTCACATCTCTCCGTTTCGATTCCATTGTTCGTACCAGGCTACTGCCGCTTATTTGCTCGTGTAAAGTAGTTATTGTATCTTTGCTCCAACAGGCCATACACAGCTATTCACCATATCTATACTTATACCTAGCAACTAATTCACTTCAGAATGATGTAACAGGTGCCCTTTAAAATAGTTCTTATCATGTTTTTCGTCATTCTAGTAAACGACCTTAACTTTGTTTGCCACCGATAACATAGTGACGTCGCGCGCGCCAAATCCTGAGCAATTTCATTCGTCCAACCATTGTGCGTCCAACTGTCAAATATTATACAAAATACTTTTTCAAACGTTAGGATTCCGTCAGGATTTGGTGCGCATAATTATGACCATGTATATGTCGGTCACTCTGTATATTTTTTATGACTGTTTTCGTTATGTACGCATTAAACACTATTAATATTTTTAAAAACCTATTTAGAGGCTAAAAATACCACCCATGCTGGGACTGCCTGTAAGTAATATTGAGAGTATTGTAAAGAGGTTCTAAATTTCATTGATGCCGGTAATTCGCCCATTAGCTCAATTGGAAAGAGCGCTGGTATGGTTAGCCAGAGGTCGCGGGTTCGAGTCCCGGCATGGGTAGAATTCAGCTTCTACATAGGTTTTTAAAAATTGTCCTTAGCACGGGTTAGTGCAATAAAAATAATATAATCACTATTAATATTTCAAGTCTTTAGTTAAATTACATTTACCCAAAACTTTTGATAATCCATCAGTGAATGGGCCACTGAGTGCCAATAATTGCAACTTTTAGCCCCCACATTTAGTACTCTATACTAACTGGGTCCATTAAAATGTTGAGTAAAGTTTTAATTTGGTAAGTTTGACAGATATGCAAAATTTGAGTCTTATGATATAACAGGCTACAAAGATACAGGGGGGGAGGGGTCGAAAAGTCCTCGAATGGGTTCTTGTAAATATATGCACAGTTCGCGCCGGTCGAGAACTTGGCGTGGTGCACACTGTGCGCCTGGATTACATGTCTGTCAAGCAGGCTCTTTAATAGCAGACAGAATCTGTTGCAGGCCTGGACATACCGATCTTTATGTAGTCTGTGGCAGACCGCGAGGAGCGGTGAACGCATACCGTGCGTGTGCGCGGAGCCAATAACTGAGATTAAATGTTCAATTGGTGAGAGTTATTAAATATCGCAGGAAGAACATTACACGTACCTTTAGATATGGATGATATGAATAGGTAAGTTTATTGTAATGAATTACGACACCGAAATCTCGGTCAATTATCGGCGCTCAGCTTTGCTCGAATCTTCTTTAGATCGCGCGGCGGCTGCGTGCTGTTTCATATTATTATACCAAGCTTTGATGGCAATGATTTGATGCTCGGATGGCATTGTACCAAGATTAATTGTAATGGCGAAAAAAACTCCGAGTGTTTTCTCTCTGTGTGTCTTGAGGCCGGCCTTTAAGCCTATCACAATTGAGAATGTCACGTAAGGTTAGCCGATATAGCCGAGGTACATAAAAGCTAAACAGCCTATACGTTCTGTCACGCTCTTTTCTCAGAAAAGCAAAGAAACAGCACTACAGTTAACTATTTACTTTGCGAAGTTCTCAATTCAGAAACTGGCCCATTATTTATCCTTTAACACGGCCTCACCAATGAGGTGAAAGGCAATAAAAGTATTGACAATTTTTTTTGTATAAGTTCTCCATTGCTTGTGGCAGATTTTGGCACTTATTAGTGTCGTCTCAGCCTCAGTCAGTGCTAATCTATCCAGATTTAGAATTCATTTCTCTATGGTAGAGATTTCGTAAGCGTTCATAGGTTCACATTATGTTTTTAGGTCTGACTCATTAGTAGAACTGCCTCGCGAGAGCTGGCCCCAGGCCAAGGTCAGTTTCCAAGCCTGGTGGCCCCATGGAGTGACTGGATACTATGCACTACTGACCTTCATTAAAAATCCGGATATGGCGGAGAAGTTTTTTTTTAGAGTTTTTTGTCCGTTTGGTGATATAAAAAATGGAGTTGTGGCATTTTGTGATAAGGTAATATTTTTATTAGATTACTTTTCTTACTAATATTACAAATGTGAAAGATTGTGAAGATGTTTGTTAAATCTTCACGTCAATCATGCAATAATGGCTGAACCTGAACCAGTTTACATGCAACTTAGCGTGCAGATAGACCAAAGTCTGAATTGAGATGTTTGATATCTATCCGACGACCTCTGTGGCGCAGCGGTAGCGCCTACCGCGCCTACGCCTACTACCATCTGCCTACCACGCAAGAGGTCCCGGGTTTGCACCCCGGCTGGGGACATACAAACCCCAGGTCTTGAATGTTAACATGTTGTTTCCGGTTCCCACGACACAGGGCATCCTAGTGTGGGCCAGAAGCAATGTATGTGCCGGTATGTAAATGTTAATGTTAAAAGTTATGTTATAAATAGCATCATAGGTTGTTTGATATCCCGGTAATTACGGGTGTACGCCGTAATATCTGTTATACCCGTATACCGTGGTATAATTTCTAACACGGGCGTTGTCACGGGTTAAAGCTAGTTATAGACATTTGCATTCAGCTTTGGTCTGGATATAATATTTTTATTAGATTTTGACGGCTGCCATTATACAGGTCCTTAGTGTGAAGACGTGTTAAAATGTATAACTGTGTACATTGTCATAATAAGTTAACCCTTTGATTACGTCTTTAGACAGAAAGCAAGCCCCTTTCGTTTGCAGGGTGCACTCAAAGAAGTGATTTTACTACCGAACAGTAAAGATAATTCCAAGATAGAAGAAGCCGTGACGACTACCAAGCGCATCAACTGGGAGAAAGCAATCATCTGTATACCCTACGCAGACTCTGATGTCATCACCATATTAGGGAATCTCTCCTCTAGGATCGGACTACGAATCATTTACCAAGCGGCTACGATAAAGCATTTCTTGGACAAGAAAACGAAGCCGTTTAATCTCACGTGAGTAGAGGGGCAGTAATATAACAGAAGGCCTTTGCTGAAAATCAGTGTTGTGGGTGCAAACTCTCAGCTTATACTGAGTATGAAGCCTTTTTTCCACTGCATCGACATACTGTGTAGCATTGGAATTTATGTTCATTTCATTCATTTGTAGTTCCTCTTTTCTTCTGCTTTTGTTTTATTCCTGCTTTCTTTTCTGTATTTTCCTTTTCTTGTCAAATTTGGTATGTCTATGTGGCGTTAAATAAATGTTTTTCTCCTTCTTATTAACAGTAACCAATGGAAAATTTTTTTTATTTGCAAATAGCTATTTGCAAAAAGTCTCAGGACCATTTCTCACTTAAGAAGTGAGCTTTGTGGCCTAGGATCAAGGACCTGGAACTATTTAGCCTTTACGGCAAAACAGTCGTTCTTGATGTTATTGCTATAGTCCTGGGATGTAGGCCTTAAGCTTTGGTCTCCTGAAGCTTTGGTCTCTTAAAGCTTTGGTTTGGTCCAGGATACAGGGTAATCCTAGTGTGAGGCCAGAAGCAATGTATGTGCCTATATTTAAATGTTCTGTTCTTGACCCACAACGCTTCATTATGCGGTATGCGGTGCCGGAAACATGAATTCACATAATCGTATGAAAAACGATCAGAATGGTCTCTTGTTCCGTCGTAGTAATCCGAGTAAGCGTGGTGTAGTCTGTTAGCTTTTAGAATATACCTCGGCTGCTATCGGATAGAATCGGATATATTCGTGTAATAGAAATATCGGAACTAATATGACACTTAACTTCGAAATCGGAACTAAAATGACAATTAATTTTGAAACCCAACTCGATCATCAGTACGAAAACCGGCAAAAATTTGCGAAAACCGAAGCCTATTCTAGAGCCCGAGGTATGTTCAAAAAGCAAACAGAATATACATAGCGTTGTACAGTGTGTTTACGTCCACAAAAACGTATCTGGAATAGAACCTACTTGATGTATTGACTTAGCAAAATGCAATGTAATGTATGATTGTACTATTATCTTATCAACTAGGTATACAATTCTATCTAGCTAAACACTGCAAACAGTGCATCACACAAATAACACGCGATGCTATTCTACATAATTATGCTATTCTCCCTTTATAAATCCATTCGTAGTCTCGACGCAAATTTAGCTAACTTACGCTTCAATTCTTCTTCTTCTTGGAGTGCCATGTCCTATCGGAAGTCGGCTATCATTACATACACATTGGCCAGTGCGTATGTGACCCACGATGTGGCGGCTCGGAAATGTTGCCAATCTGAAACCATTCATAGTTGCAACTGAGTATGTTTATTTTAATATAGCCAAATTATCGTTTCAGTAACCCATGCACTTTAAAGTTCAATGCTATTTCGTGTGGCTAAAACTGTTACTAAGTAGTTAGACATCAATTCTTTTATACCCCTATGGGGCACGGTTCTCGTCCTGCATCGCAGGAAGGTTAGGCCCTACTCCACCACGGGGGCCAAGTTCGGGTTGGTGGAGAATTGTAAGACAGTGGCGGGCCTTACTGTCGACTTACTTACGAAGTTATCAAGCGGCCCATAAGGCCTCCGACATAGCTTAACGACTGCTATTACATGACAGCCGGCACCAACGGCTTAAATACTTAAAATGCCACTAGCGGCATTCACGGGGCGGTCACTCATCCTGCATCTGACCGCGCCTGTTGTTGTTTAACTCAAGTGATTGATTCCAATCATTCGGTTCGACCAGGCCACAAGCGCTTCTACTGGTAGTTACTGCTGACATATTGAATTTAGATACGATTTGTGACTTGTGACGTGTTTTGTAACTCAATATATGTAACTGAGAGTAGAGGGGCCGCAATTGGCCGATCACAATTGTTTCGTCCCTTACTTGGCCCCCGTGGTGGAGTATGGCCTAACCTTCCTGCGAGGCAGGAAGAGACCCGTGCCCCAGCAGTGGGGACATACAAGGGTTGATAACGATAATGAATTGTTTCGTCGGGTCAATTATGCGGGCGCAGCATAAACGTGCGCGGAATTCACGCACGCGGCGCCACGCGCCATACACTTTGATGTCAGTGAACTAAGCAGATCATTGTCCAGAAGATCAAGAAAAAATGAGAGTTCTTGTCGCATGCAGCAATAATTCATTTAATAGATTTATATGAATTTTTAAATGAATTATAAAACAATAATTCATTTAATAGATTTAATATTTTTTGCGGCAGTTGCGAGAAAAAATAAATTGTTTCCTTCAATAGTCAGTTAATAGTTGCCTGTAAGAAATTGCTTTTAGTAATAAGGCCGCCATCTGTAATATATTTTTTTATAATTTCTGTAACTGTAATTTCTGTGTACAATAAAGAATATTCTGTCAATCTATCTAGGAAACTTGCCTTTATAGTGTAAGAGCACGATCACCCGTTCTTCCCTATACCTATGTTTAATAACAAATACTCTGACATGAGATTTTTATTAGATAATAGCACCTGACAGCCATTTGATTCCTAAGCTACGTAATAAGATTCCGTGAGTGCCATCAACAACTCGGATTAAAAAAATCCGTAAACCTTAACGCTGCGATACGAACAGCACCCTTTACAAGCGTAACGCAGTGGTCAGCCATTACCAGTTTCTACTATATAAGAGCGAGATTGGCTACCATTCGAATGGCCTTGGCTAAATTTGTACCACTAAGTTAAGACGACCTCTGTGCTGCAGCGGTAGCGCATATGCCTAACATACGAGAGGACTCGGGTTCGAACCCCGGCTGAAAAAAAAATCCCAGGTCTTGGATGTTTACATGTTTGTGATGTCGTTCTTTCTGGTTCCCACACAGGGTATACTAGTGTGTGTCCAGAAGCAATGTTTGTACCTGCATGTAAATGTTACGTTATGTTGTCATTTCCAGGTACCCAGACGACACATACTTGGATGAGCTAAAGCTGGAGAATATTAAGCAAGTCGACGACGTCTGGCCCCACCGATACAAAACCTCCCCTAAGCTATTTGAAGTCATCATAAGGAACCACCACTCCTATGGACTCTTCTCAACCAAAGAACATAGTTTACTAGCCTGGGTGGTGATCAACGAAGTCGGCTTTCTAACACATCTGTACGTGGAAGAAAAGCACAGAAAGAAAGGCTTGGCGGAGTTCCTCATAAAATACGTCACAAATTCTGAACTGAGGAAAGGAAATGACGTTTTCTGTTACGTCGTAGAGAACAACCTGAGTTCTCTGAAGCTTTTCAGGAAATTGAACTATGAAATCATTGGAAGAGGAGTGTGGTCGTATGTTTCTACTAATGCCGACTTGAATATGAATAGCGTATCGGAATGAACACGCAACGCCTGAATTTTGGCACAAGCAAATTGTACAGTTAAATAAATTGCAGGCGTTTCTTGTGTATACGCCAGACCACACTAAGTGTACATTGCACGATTCGTTTAACGACGCATATATGTATACAATAATACAACGCAGTGAATTTACGTTTTTTACGCATTCCACTGTGTAAAATTCGCTCAATGTGTTTTGGCCCTAACAAACCAAGTATAGTAGGTACGTGGGACACTCAGAAAGTTTTTAGAAACTAAAAAAGTAACTTCTATGAAAAAAATATTTTATTTAATATTTTCATAGAACTCTCCACCAGCCTCTATACAAAGTTTTATGCGTCTGAACCAATTTTCAAAACATTTTTTCCAGTCCTTCGCAGACCCTCTTCCACGGCCCTCTCAAACGCTGCTAGCGCGTCTTCCGGCGATGAAAAATGTATCCCTTTGAGCTGATTTTTAATTTAAGGGAATAAAAATAAGTCACACGGAGCCAAATCAGGACAGTAAGGAGGGTTTCCCAAGACTCTGACCGGTGTGGAGTACAGGAAGTACTTCGTTTTGATCGCAGAGTGCGCGGGCGCGTTGTCGTGGTGAAGAAGGAGCCCGCGGAGCCCAGTGTTCGGTCGCTGGTTGTTCAATTCAGAAAAATCTTCTGGCAGGCATTTTGTGCTATACCATTCAGTGTTGATGCCGCTTTGGTCTCGAAGTGGAATTGAAATTAGGTACCCCGTCAAAGTGAAGAAACTAGCGATTAAAATTTTTCCTGCGCTCCTCGATCGTTTCACTTTCGTAGGCGTCGGTTCATTTTGAAACCGCCAAACTGTCAACTGACGCTTTGTTTCTGGATCATATTGCTAAATCCAGGATTCGTCACCTGTCACAATGTCATAAAAGCGCCGTGACGAGCCAGCATCAAATTTTTGTAACATATCACGGCACCAATCCACACGGGCCTGCTTCTGAGCTTCGGTGAGGTTGTGGGGCACCCAGCGGGAAACTGTTCTCCTTACGCGAAGTGCTCGTGCAAAATCTTGTGAATACTTCCCGAACCAATCTGCAGTCTAGCAGAATCTCTTCGTATGTAATTCGTCTGTTTTCTTGAATAATTTTTTTTACTGCCAGCACACTTTCTTCGGTGACAGCCGTCGTAAGACGACCACTCCTTTGTTCATCCCTAATGACGACCGCGTTTGATCTCGCTATACCAGCGGTAGATGGTTGCTTTTGAAGGTCCTTCATCCACAAAAGCAATTCGAAGTCGATCAAATGACTCATCAGTTTTTAAGCCACATTTGAAATACTAAAAAATCTTATACATAAAAAGTTTTTTTCGCAAAACTTTCTGAGTGGCCTGGGAGAAGAGTTTTGTAGAACTATTTTTGTAGGATGTACATCTCACAAAAGCATAAATCTGAAAAGAGACCCAGACTCAAAAGTATGTTGCAAAGTCCCCATTTCCTTTGTTACATACTTTGTAGGTTCTCGAGTGGAAACGAACGAACTGACAAACCCAGCGAAGGGCGCCCATTAGGTCCTAGAGTCTAATATTTACATAGTTTTTCAATAGTAAGCATAATTATGGTAAAATCACGACAGTGGTTGCTATTTGTTTAAAGTTATAATTTCAGTTCCCTGAGGTCCTTTCTTGATGCAAACAAGCCTTGACTGAAAATGCTTTTTCTTTAAAGGATTTCAGATAAGAATAAAAACGAAATTGAACAGCACTTATTGAATGTCTGTTAGGTCAACTAGTACTGTATGATAACATTGTAACAACAGATTTATTTAATAGTTAGATAGAGATAGATAGATTGTAGCACAACCAGAAAAATAAAACTATTACAATCATAATTTCTTGCATGTGTTTTACAATGAATTATATATTTTTAATCTAGCCTAGCCTATATGCACCCACTGCAGGGCACAGGCTTTCTCGGTTAAAGATAGAGTATGGGGAGAGCGTGCCCACAGCGGATTAGCAATTTAAAGCTTTTAGTCTTTTGAACACATTATACATTCAGGTTTCCTCACGATTAGCGACAGGCGCTGCTTCTATAACAATTAGCGAGTGGTATTGCTACTATAGTAATTAATTAATTCGTTCGTTATCAACCCTTGTATGTCCCCACTGCTGGGGCACGGGTCTCTTCCTGCATCGCAGGATGGTTAGGCCATACTCCACCACGGGGACCAAGTCCGAGTTGGTGAGGATTGTGAGACAGTGGCGGGCCTTACTCTCAGAAGTTATCAAGCCGGCTTCTGACATGGCTAAACGACTGCCATTACATGACAGCCGGCACCAACGGCTTTACGTGCCTTGCAAAGCACGGAAGAGCTCGGAAAAATGCCACTAGCGGTAGTCACGGGACGGTCACCCATCCTGCACCTTACCGCGCCTGTTGTTCAAATGATTCAAATGATCTCAAACTCAAGTGATTGATGCCAATCAGTCGGTTAGGTTTTTATGTGAAACGTCTTTCAGTTCGAAAGTGAGACCACCTTGCTAAAACCGCATGCAACGAAAACATGTCGCCTCAGCGAGAGCTGTAATGTATAACTCTGTAACTACGTATCGTATTCAATACATTTACTACCGCATTACATTTGTTCCGCTGAGTAGAACAACGTAAAAACGTCTGTCTACGGCCAGGAAAAAGGACATCAGCTTCTTTTGACACATCATGCTTTCTTCAAGTCATGGTCTAGAAAGGCTGTTGATTGCCGGTCAAGTGGATGGCAAATGTGCCAGAGGAAGGGTACCGATAGGATGGATGGACGTCACAGAAGTGGCAGCCGGTGGCAGAATGTACCACGATGTCCACATGGCGGAATGCCGTTTGCTGTGGAGGCGACGACCCATGACTGATATACTCAGTAATGACGAAACGATGAAGAAAAAGAAGTACAGTAACCACTACTCAGATCCTCCTCGTTCGTGACTCTAGATGGCGCCAGTTCCGCGTCACACATTGCGCATTTGAGCTAAAAAATAACACTTACAAACCCACTAGCTGCCCCTGGGGATAAGATATTTCCCCGCTGTAAAACGTATATATTATTATGTATATATACCACGATGTCCACATGGCGGAATGCCGTTTGCTGTGGAGGCGACGACCCATGACTGATATACTCAGTAATGACGAAACGATGAAGAAAAAGAAGTACAGTAACCACTACTCAGATCCTCCTCGTTCGTGACTCTAGATGGCGCCAGTTCCGCGTCACACATTGCGCATTTGAGCTAAAAAATAACACTTACAAACCCACTAGCTGCCCCTGGGGATAAGATATTTCCCCGCTGTAAAACGTATATATTATTATGTATATATATAAGATCGCGACCGTATTCGGCCACAGCGACTGGGATCTGAGTATTGAGGGCGGCGACGTTCGTGAGCCCTCTGGTGACTGACATAGCCAATTTTGGCAGCGAATGTGCAACCACATTCCCTGCACGTCAGCACCCCTCCAACGTAATTATAATTAATGACCGCAGGTGGTCGGGCCTTCAGCTCATCTCATCATCGCGATCTTATATATATAAGATCGCGATATAAATTTAACTAATAACATAGCATTTACATACAGGCACATAGAAGCATATACATTGTTCCCTGTGACGTGGGAACCAGAAACAACGACATCACAAACATTTAAACAACCAAGACCTGGGGTTTTTTCAAATATATGAATTTGATGGCGTCTATACTACCATTGCATACGCAAATGACTGGTCTCACTAATATCACTATGTATGTGACGGGTCAACGTCAAAACTAGAACTAGGTAATGTAGGAGAGATACGGAGGATCTGAGGTCCGGGGTGGCAACTACGTAATCGTCCATAATTAATTTCCATGTAGAGAGTCGGCATTCCCGCACACTCGGGCGAAGTTCCTGTGGACTGGCCTTTGCATTTAAATGTTTCATTAGACAGATAATTGTACTGGACCTCCCTGGAATACGTAATGTAGGTAATAATCGCCGACATTACGAACCGGCTCGGTAAAGTCGGCGACATGTTTACTCTGCTTACCTGTAGCTCTTCTATATTTGAACACTAGGTATTAATAAAATTCATCGTCCTTTAACCTTGGTTCCACCACTTTGCCCCACTAGTGGGTTCACATTTGTACAGTCTACAATTTTTTTCTTAAGCTAAATACATAGGTTGATTGCACACAGTGTCATTATACAATTCGAACTTCTGACCCCTAAACTAAGTAGATACCTGTGTCTTAGGGGTCGTGGGTTCTCCTACTGGTATTAATGAACTGCTATATTTTAAGAGATACGTAACAGCAAATTTAAATTTAAATGTTATTGTTTAAAACATACGATTCCTTAAAAACACTCAATAAACGCCTGAAAAAAAATTTATTGGAACAAATTAACACATGAGAGGAATGAGAGGAAAGAAAAGGCATACCAATCATAGTTACAAACGAAGAAAATAACAACAATTCACAAAAATACAAGATAGGACAGGCCAAAGTCAAGCGTACATCCTGTGGTATGTCAATGTCGTCACAAAGGACATTTGACTCAGCATTGTGCTGAGAGAGAGCCCTCTGCGCCGGTTTTCAGTCAGTGGCGACGGTAATAGACGTCTTCTTCAGGCTATATTAGTCCACTGCTGGACTAACCCTCCCCTAATTAGCGCCATAGCGCAAGGTTGTGCCATAATTGGGGGGTAATGCCCATAATCCCCTCGCTGGGCATGCGGGTCGGGGATCGCAGTTTGGTGGAATTGTACTGCAGGGGGCGTTGCTGCCCACCCCCCGGTTTGTGTCACTTAGTCGCCTTTCACGACACCCGCGGGAAGAATTTGGGTTGGTGCTATTCTCTAGGCCGACACCACAAGCATAATAGGTGATAGACGTGTATAATGTTAACTCCATGGTGTTTGTGACACCGTGGCATCCAAGAAGGTTATTGTAATCTGTGCCATCTGGGAAGAATCAGTTAATCTGTGGTATTCGTTTTTGGCGGGCAGTCATTGTTTTTCAAAGGGATCTGGGAAAAGTGTTAGAAGAGAATAAAAGTTTGAAACTGAGTTTTACCGATTTTCCCTTTGTTAATCTTCTTAAATATAAAAATTAATTGCTGAATGTGTTGGTAAGCGCAAATCTCGAGAGCATCTGAACCGATTTCAATAATATTTTTTTTAGAATATTCCTGGAAGTACGAGGATAGTTCTTACGGAGAGAAAATTAAAAAAATATTAAAGAATCGACTGTTAGGCGGTACGAAGTTCGCTGGGTCAGCTAGTAATATATAATACCAATTGGCTGGCCCGATTAAAATACTAGTTAGTATTAAGCCCGCCTAATGTACAATTATTTACTTTCGCTTATATACTTGGTGCAATAAATAATTTAAACTCTTCAAACATTTAAACTCTCCTTGGAAACAAGTAGAAACTCACTTCGCAAGAGCCACCGGTAGCTTTATGAAACGGAGTATGTCGTCAACAATTTGCAAATACGTGCTTATCCCCAAATAGAACTAATGTCTTCAAATTCGTCCTCGGGGAGGGGAGGGGGGCTACTCGTGATGGTCGGTACCTGAGGTCGGTAGGCTGTACGCAGCTTCGGATCATCACTGCTTTGATGACGAACCTGCTCTGCCGCGATACAGTTTCTAAATAGCGCGGAGGGTAGTGGTAATATATATATATATATGTAATATGATTTTTATTCCATTGGTAGCGCTAGTTAGCGCCTCTAAGCGTTATTTTATGTAGCTTTGTTGTCATATATATATATTATATATATATATATATATGTATATATATATATATATATAAATATATATATATATATATATATGTATATATATAGCGCTACCAATGGAATAAAAATCATAACTTTTTATATAATACGTTTTTTCAAAAAATAAACATGAGATCTCTTAGTACCTGTAGTATCTATTTTGAGAACATACACCCTAGAATGTGTGGTGTCGGCCTAGAGAATAGCACCAACCCAATTCTTCCCGCGGGTGTCGTATAAGGCGACTAAGGGACACAAACCGGGGGGTGGGCAGCAGCGCCCCCTACAGTACAATTCCAACGAACTGCGATCCCCAACCCGCATGCCAAGCTTGGGGATTATGGGCATTAACATTACCCCCTATGATAGCACAACGTGGCGCTCTTTAGGGGAGGGCTATGTCCAGCAGTGAACTAGTATAGCCTGACGACGACACCCTAGAATGTAGTATAAATATCCTATGACTTTAAACGATTTCCGCAAAAACGGGTGAAGTCGAAAGAAATCGAAGTCTTTATATTGTTGATCCTACGTTCTGGACTGGAGGTTCTAAAAATAGTTTTATCACAGTTGATAAGATTTCTCATGTTCGCTTTTAGATAAAAACAAGTTATGATTTTTATTCCATAGCTGTTTAAATACATGTAACGTTGACGACCTTTGTGGCGCAGCCGTAGTGCATCCCCGTACCATGCGAGACGTCCCGGGTTCGAACCCCGGCTGGGCGCTAAAAAAACCAGGTCTTGGATGTTTACATGTTTGTGATGTCGCTGTTTCTAGTTTCCACGACACAGTGTATCCTAGTGTGGGGCCAGATGCAATGTATGTGCCAGTATGTAAATTTTATGTTAATATGTTATAAGGCGTCTGATAGCAACTAATTTGGTCAAACGATTCAGACGTTGTACTGCTTGAAATCTGCTTGATTCTACGTGATTTCCTATGTTACTCAAGAATGTTAGAAACTATCTTGTCTTTGTTTACTCTTCGCATTAATTGTGACTCGATATGTAACAGGTTCTGTGTGTGTCTAGTGTAAAAAGATCAGTTGTGTATCTATCAAGTATCTCAGTCAGTTCATCATCAAAGTATACATAATCATAGTATGCAATGTATTTGCATACAAATTTTAACTTATATAGAATCTCTACAAACGTTGTGGATGCCTCTAACTGGAATGCATATGTTACCAGTGTATTGGTTGATACACTATAAACGTTGATATACGGTTGGTAGCCTGTGGCGTTCCTTAATGAATAAATAAAAGTACCTTCTGATTACGTAAGGTAGAATTTTGTTTAAGAAAAAGGAAAGTGACATAGATTTAGTATGAAAAGGTTAACACCAGAACTCGTTACCTACGTATAAAGCTAGTGATTTCAGTGGATACAAAATTATCAAGATTGCCGATGGAATATTATAATTGGTGAAACATTTATAGACTTTAACTTTCACTCATATCTCGTCCGATTTTACTGTTATTCGTCAGCGTGGGTGCACCCTTTCGATCCGAATTATTTTATAAAAGTACTAGCTGATAAACGTTGTTTTGGAATATTAATTAGCCTGAAATAGGTTTTTAAATTAATTAGCCTACGATCTATTCTTTGATCTAGCAAATATAAAATATAAATATGTTTTTAAAATGACCAAATATAGACAACAATTTCATAACAAATTAGTGAAGCCGTGTCTGTGGAGTTGGATGGCAAATACTGTAACACAAGATTTTTATATATATTAGATACTCTTTTTCCGTGCTCCGCAAGCCACGTAAAGCCCTTAATAATGCAGGTTGTCATGTGATGGCAGTCGTTAAGCCATGTCAGGGGCCTCAAAGACAGCTTGGTAACTTCTGACAGTAAGGTACTATTCTCGTATAGCCTAACCTTCCTGCGATGCAGGAAGAGACCCGTGCCCCAGCACTGGGGACATACAAAGATTGATATTGATCGCGTTAGAAGTCATAACGGAAAGGTCTTTTTTATAAGAAGTTACGCTTTTTTCGCTAAATCGTACACACTAAACGCCTTTTCTGCTTTTATTCTTAAAATTTGCAGGAAGGTTCCTGTGATGCAGGACACGTGCCACAGCAGTGGAAACATTTTGATCCCAAGATATTTTTATGCTCGTATTGAATATTTTTTTATTGGCGTACATGGATGTATAGAAAAATCTTAAACAGATTTGTTAGGTCAGGATGCAAGTGCCAAATTCTTGCCCCAGCCTATCCCTCTGTGAGTCCCACATACGTGAGTTTATAAAAGTAAATTCCTGAGTTTTTGTCTATCCATTTAGATAAATAGCTTTTATGATATCCAATAGATACCTAACGCATTTTTATGGATAGCAAAGACTATTTAAAATCTGTCCAAAAGTGGAAATGCTCTAAATGTCACGTATTGTCTTCAAGTTATCCCTCATTTGGTACCAAAAATAATGACGTACATAACGTATATAGTCACATTGTGCATCCATTTTATGTTTTGACACATACAACACATCTCTAGATTAATGTTTTATTTAACCCGCCATGTTGTTGGCTTTTGGTAATTGTAATGAAACTTATTAGTACTAGACTGAACTGTAGTGGTCTTGTAACAGAGTACGACCCACTTTTTTTGCACTGATGGGAAGTGTGCTAACGACACCCGTTTTTGTGGGCCCAGATGGCAAATTGACGGGTGACATTAACGTATAAGTATATCGTAGAACTTTGATCATTGCGGGTCTTACTCAATCGATATTATGTATAAGTCTTGTAACTCAATTTTTTAGTTCTATCACGGGATTCCCATAATTTTGGGACATCATTCCTACCGAGAGCTTGACCTGTGTACTTACATTTAATATCCGGCCTACGAATATTTACGGTTCACACTGGACGATAACTGCAAAGGTCCTACTGAGAACTTCTCCTGTGTATTTAGATTTAATATCAGGTTTAATATCCGTAATAACAAGACATCTGTTTTAAAATGTTTCACACATTTACAACACATTGAAACTAATTCATGTGAATCTGTAGTCTGTAGGAAAGCTGAAGCCACCGTTAGTGAATGCAACAGTGACTGCGACGTGACAGTAACTCTTATCTCACAATTTTGGACAAAACAGTTCAGTTTGTCGTAATATGTCCCAAGCTTTACCGAACCACATTGTTATATTTTGACCATAAATTGACTTTATTTAACCCCTCCTATCATTATTACCTATGGAATTAAAAACATGTTTTTTATCTGTAATGTAACATTGACAAATCAGAGATCGGGCGTATTGCCAGATCACAATCGTTATGCAGCTTATCTATAGAAGAGTTTCCTCGGCTATTCATCTCAAATTCTAAACGTACCAGGCACGCTAAGCACGAAAGAAAGTAGAGGTAATGGTCTTCAGACGTTGTATAAACTATTATCTAGTCCATCCTCATTCTACCCAAGGGCCAATACTAACTGTATAAGTCGATTAACGTACGCTCTAATAATTTTCTAGAAAAGAAATAATTCAAGTGGGTCCCATTTCTACGGTCCCTCACGGTAGTTATCTTGCCGACCTTTATTGACTTTATAGATCTTTTGTCAATGAACGGCCTCTGTATCCGCGGCCATGGGCCCTTGTGCTCGTGAACGAGTACTGTTCGTGTGTCTGGCCGCAGCACTTATGTTTTCCCTACTTTTGTAAGACATTTAACTTATGCTTTGGCATTTAAAGTTATTACTGGCAATCATGAAATCTTATTAGGTATACGATACGTATAGGTGGTAGCTGATGTATTTGGTTTAAGATGACTTGAGAAAAAAAATTTTTCCCGCTGCCTTTTTTACCACTACAATATGGCCCGAAGGCAGCGGCTTATCGTTTACATTGTACATTGACAGTCAGCAAACAGAGTGTAAATTCTTTACGTTGAAATAAAATGTTTTGATTTGATTTAATGGACGCAGAGTCTGACTATCGTCATATAATGTGTACTCCTAAAGCCCCATCGCTTGCAATATTTTTTGGCATTGCGATTTAGATAGGAAGTTCGATATCAACCCTTGTATGTCCGCACTGCTGGGGCATGGGTCTCTTCCATCGCAGGAAGGTTAGGCCACACTCCACGAGGGCCAAGTCCGGGTTGGTGGATGATTTGTAAAACAGTAGCGGGCCTTACTTCCAGAAGTTATCAAGCCGTTCATAAGGCCTCTGACATGGCTTAACGACTGTCATTACATAACACCAAGAACAGTCACCCATCCTTCACCTGACCGCGCCTGTTGTTGCTTAACTCAAGTGATTGATTCCAATCACTCGTTTCGACTAGGCCACGAACGCTTCACTTCCTTGGGAAGTCCACTTCCTTGCAAGAAACTTTGTTTGACATAGGTAAATAGAGGTACATGCCACCCTGCTTGACCTACAAGGGTATGATCAAAAAGATATTGAGGTTTCTAGGTTACAGGCGCGCCTAGGCATATATTTTATTTATTAGGTTTTTCAACAGACGCACACTTTACAAATATAGACACAATTTACAATAAATCAAGCCACACAATCAGTTTCAATCCAATAACTGAAAAACACAACATTCACATCTCATAACATGTAAGACTTACGGACAACAAGTTGGCGCGATTACCTATTGGAACCAAAATCAATAAAAGGAATTACCTATTGGAACCAAAAGCACTAGGTTACATTTTCAGGTATGGATGTTGTTGATATAAGTGTTATTGAAATGTGTCTACTTACATTATACATGTTCATATTAAATTGAGTAGCAACATAATTATGTAAGTATTGTAAGATAACATAAGAATATTCTTTATTGTTCACCAGAGCACATATTATAAAACATGTAAAGATACAAAGTACGTAATACAGAGAATATTGTAAAGAGGTTCGAAATTTTACTGATGCCGGTGAGTCGCCCATTAGCTCAGTTGGAAAGAGCGCTGGCACGGATAGCCAGAGGTCGCGGGTTTGAATCCCGGCATGGGTGGAATTTTTAGTCTCTTAATAGGTTTTTATAATACAAAGTGCAATTAAGATACATAAAAGCAATTTCTTCCAGACAATTGTACTTCATAATGATTGATTAGACCAAATTTTTGGTATTATTTTCTGGCGGCTAGGTAGTCGATGCGGTGCAAGTAATGCATGATGATGAAACAAACGAGGTTTATCAGGATCATAACAAGAGGTTAACCCTGGTCTTTGCCTTCCCATACGGAATACAAGCGTGAGTGTATGTAATGTAATAAGTAACAGATTAACGGAAAGCTTTTCGCGAAAGTGATTGTGTTGTGTGGAGTACCTACTCATTATTTTTACTCCGAAACAAAAGCTAAATAAAACGATATGTACTCGTAAGTCGGTTTGTTTTGTCTACGTTTGAATCCGCAAACGGAACAAAAACGACTTCATATTGGTTTAAAACGTAAAACTCTTTTTGCACTCGAGTTCCACACGCTGTGTTGCCAGATAACCCTTTGGATTTCTCGCGGAATCTGAGAAAAATGTCCACAAAAATAGCCATTTCCGAACGAAAAACTTCCACGAAGTATTATTTAAAAATTTTAACGATAAAAGCAAAAAAAATGTTTAGCGGGTATGATTTAGCAAAAAAAAGCGTAATTTCTAATTCAAAGAAATCTTTCTGTTATTACTTCTAAAATTCCTTTTTTTGGACTTTACAACTGTTCCAAAGCTTTAGCCTACTAAATAAGTACTTGCATCCATTAGGCATTCATCGTTACTCAAGTACTTATTTCTAAGGATTGCCTCTGCAGTTTCAATCGACAACCTAATGCAATTTTATTGTTCAATAGTGTGCTTCCTTATAAACAGCAAATTAACCCCAAAATTCCCCAACCTCAATTATTTCGCTCTGATTATTTTTTTGCTAAATCAAAAACTTCTTCCTCTAAAATGCTCTGTTAAGCCAAATCTAACCTCTAAATTTGGAGGATATTCCTTCCATCTGGCAATACTGTTAACACGAGGCCGCAAAAATCGAAAAATCAATATGCTATCAATCCGTAACCTACAAATAGAGAAAAATATCCACTGTTGACCTGTGAACTTTGCATATAGGGGACAGAGCAGCCGATAGGAGAAGCGGTTTTAAAAATACGTTTATTAGGGTTCCCTATGCTAAAGGCAAAAACGGGGGGTTATTACTAAGACTCTATTGTCCGTCTGTGTCTGTCACCAAGCTATTCAATTCAATTTTTTGCAGATTATGTATCTTTATTGTTTGCCGCTATAATAAAAGACAATAAAACATTTTTTTTAACCGACTTCAAAAAAGGAGGAGGTTATCAATTCGACGCGTATATTACTTTTTTTTTTACTATGTTTTCGCATAACTTCGTCAAATCTAAACCGATTTCGATAAAAAAAATTTTGTTCGATTAGGTATAGCGTCCCATTGGTCCCATTTTAATTTTGTGAAGATCTGATGAAGACCTTCAGAGCTGGAGAGCTGAACTCTTCAATGGACAGCAGCAATAAGGCCTAATGAGCCCTATCCATTAGTATTATGCATATGCTTCATAACATATAGCGTAAAATTGGTCCCAGGGTAATATGGTAAGGTTCTGATGAAGCCTTTTTAGAGGGAAATTGAGAAATTCAAATTTAAAGCAAAAAATTAAGTTAAGTTTTGATGTTACAAACACCTTGTTCATCAAATATTTTCATTCAGTAACTCTTTCTCTGGTGTCTGGTGGACATTGTTTCGTAGATCATCAGCTCGAATGTCGGTCTTGAGAGGTTCTAAGCTTCTATTCTAGATAGGAATATGCCGTTTTTACTTAAATATTTAATTTCTCTGTCACTTTCTACAGCCAAACGTTTGGAAGTCTGATGATGACCAGCTCAAGAACACCCAGATCTAGGGCACCGTTGCACCTAGAAACCCGAAGTTGAAATTGAAATCTATGGTTTCGTTATCACTTGCTACACACAACACTTATCACTTGTTACACTAGGAATATTAAGAGTCAGATGCCCAAGATCATCAGCTAGAATGTCGTTCTCTAGAGGTTTTAAGCTTCTATTCCAGATAGAAATATGCCGTTTTCACTATAGTATTTAATTATGTTCTTTTTAAGTGCTAAGGACAATTAAAAAATATATTTAGAGGTTCAAATTCCACCCATGCCGGAACTAGAACCCCGTAAAATATTTACTTTTAAGTTAAGTATATTTTCTAGCCTTTTACCTAAAAACTTTTAAAACATCTTTCCTTTTATCTCGATCTCAGGAGCATAACTAATACGTCTCATGTTTATTATCAAAATCAATAAATTAAGGTTTATTTCAAAAACAAACAATCTCCTAGGCACTGCAGCGTCCGACTAGAAGGATATCTTGGAGTCGGTGCCAAGTTCCAGACCATCACATACATTTTGGGCACCGACTCCAAGATATCCTACAATACCTAGAAATATACGAATTTTGATTTATAGATCACATTCGTTTAAATTATTTCTACGTTTTTAGTGCCTCAGGGTGCAGAAGTCAGTTTTTATTTTTTATTTAAAATTTTTATTAGCCACGACTGTGTCCCACTGCAGGGCAAAGGCTTACCATTAAAATTTCCACTCCTCCTTGTCTTTAGCTAATTCTTCTCACCCAGACAAATATTTGGTCAAGTCGACTGGAAACATAATAAAATAATTAAATAAGTGTGGCTCCAAAACAACAACAATTTTTTTGTCATTTTTACTGGATATTATTAACGATATTTAGATAGATATATAGAGAACACTTTATTGTATATAAAAATGGAAATTACACAGATATTTCTTACTAAAAGTGATCTCTTCCAGACAACCTTTGGATGGACTGGACTAATATATTGAAGAAAGAAGTAGATGTACAAATATACAAGATTATTACAAAGGTTTAAATGAATACATGCCTAAACAATAGTGTACATATAGTTATCAATAGATAGATACAAATAATTTACATAAATACACAAAATAAAAAATATATATTATTATATAGATACATAAACACTTAACACAATATACATATTGAAAGGAGATGGCAAAAAACACAAATAAAAACAGATTTTAAAAACCTATTTAGAGGCTAAAAATTCCACCCATGCCGGGATTCGAACCCGCGACCTCTGGCTATCCGTGCCAGCGCTCTATCCAACTGAGCTAATGGGCGACTCACCGGCATCAGTGAAATTTCGATCCTCTTTACACTATTCTCTGTTTTTAAAATTGTCCTTAGCACGGGTTAGTGCATTAAAAATATAAAAAGTATAATCATGTGGGTACAGCGATATCATTCCGATGTAAAAACCTTACTGCAAAGTTGGGGCTGTAAGTGATGCAATTGACTTCAGCCAGATGTCGCTGCCTGTACGTAATACAGAGAATAGTGTAAAGAGGATCGAAATTTCACTGATCCCGGTGAGTTGCCCATTAGCTTAGTTGGATAGAGCGCTGGCACGGATAGCCAGAGGTCGCGGGTTTGAATCCCGGCATGGGTGGATTTTTTAGCCTCTAAATAGCTTTTTAAAATTGTCCTTAGCACGGGTTAGTGCATAAAAATAGAAATAGTATAAATAAAATCAGATCAATATCACGGATTACTTCAGTGTTATAGTGTACTAGCGTGATAGAATTCCTTTACCATAGCCTTAAAAATGGGAAGGGATTTGGATTTCCTCACCTCCACCGCTAAGGCATTCCATAGTCGGACTGCCACAGTGAAGGAACAGCTATAGAAAGTGGTGTGATGGGAAGGGATTTTTAGGAGTAGGTTTTAGGAAGAGCGAATAGAAAGGATATGAGAGGAGTGCAGAAACTCAAAGCGCTCTTTTAAATAGGAAGGAGTAGCTGGATTATCCAGTACGCAATATAGAAGAGACAGTATATGCGTATTCCGGCGGAGACGGATTGGGAGCCACTTGAGCTGTGAACGAAATTCAGAAACGTTGCGCAGACCAAATATGAAACGTTTTGCAGACGCTCAAGTTTGTTAAGTTGCTCCTTTTTACCTGATATCATTAATAATACGCTTTGAATATTCCGGCTGCCCGCCTCGATCACGAAAGTTATGCATCATTGGGCGCGTTCAGTGCATGGATGGCCCTTTTGTGACTAACGCTATTGGCATTTTTCCAACCGGTTGCGTGCTTCGCAAGGCACGTTCAGCCGTTGGTGACGGCTGTCATGTAATGACAGTCGTTAAGCCATGTCAGAGGCCTTATGAGCGGCTTGATAACTTAAGACAATAAGGCCCGCCACTGTCTTATGATCCTCCACTAACCCGGACTTGGCCCTTGTGGTGGAGTATGGCCTAACCTTCCTGCGATGGAAGAGACCCATGTCCCAGTAGCAAGGCAAGTTAATCAGTTGGTGCTGGCTGTCGTCGATAGATAGCAGTCGCTAAGCCAAGTCAAAGGCCTTAGGGCGGCTTGAAGACTCCTGACAGTAAGACCGGCCACTAGTCTTGCAATCCCCCACCGATTCGGACTTGGCCCCGATTTAAAAATAAATAACTAAATTAATAAGGGTACTTAGAATAAAAAATAATAATAAAATTAATAATGGTAAGTAAATAATTAATTTAATAATAGTCTAAATAATGAAAAAAAAAAATGGCCTTGCGCAGGAAAGAACCCTTTGTGCGCGAGTCAAACTCGCACTTGGCCGGTTTTTTTTATCGGCATTTCGTAGGCGAACTTTTCTACTGGATTAAGAAACTTTTGTTGACCAATATCACATTGATGCCTCTCATCTCTATTTCCTGCGATCTTAGGTATATTGAAGAACATGACATTTGATAAGAGGAGACATGAGTTTTTGTATTTCTATTGATTTTTATCAATACCGCTGACTTCGCTTGCATAGTTTCAGTAACAAACTATGTATGATGATGATATCAACCCTTGTATGTCCCCACTGCTGGGGCACGGGTCTCTTCCTACATAGCAGGAAGGTTAGGCCATACTCTACCACGGGGGCCAAGTTCGGGTTGGTGGAGGATTGTAAGACAGTTGCAGGCCTTAAAGTCAGAAGTTATCAAGCCGCACATAAGGCCTCTGACGTCGCTTAACGACTGCCATTGTATGACAGCCGGCACCAACGGCTTAACGTGCCTTGCGAAGTTTGGAAGCGCTCTGAAATATGCCACTAGCGGTGGCATATTTCAGATATGCCACCGCTAGTTCACGGGATGGTCACCCATCCAGCACCTACTGTTGTTGCTTAACTCAAGTGATTGATTTCAATCACTCGGTTCGACTGGGCCACGAGCGCTTCACTTCAACAAACTGTATTGTGGTTTAATTCACGAAGTACTTTATCTGTGTGCTGCATTCATCCGAATCGGTTTAGCGCTGCGGGGCTCAGAGACAACGACAACAAACTCTAAACAGGTATTCATTTAAACGCAGAAAGTTAGCTTTTGATAAACTTAAAAAATATTGTTAAGGCGTTATGCGGTGCTAACTTTTAATTATAAAATATAATTAAAAATTAATATTACATTAAATTATAACCTAAGCGACGTCTAGTAAGCACGATGCTAAATTAGGAAGTCCCTGCTTAAAAACTAGGTAAAAATGGCGTGAGTTACACGAGGCGCCGACTCAGCGTTTCTGTGGGAAAGCGGTGGCGCAATCGCGGTATAGCAACCCGACGTCAGCGGTTCGCTTGAGGGTGACGTACATAATTAGCGCCCCCAATAAAAAAATCATGCCTGCGTTGACCTTAACCTCTTTTTAGAACCTACTGAAAAGGATCTAGATTCAAGAATCTAGGGCTTTAAAACGGTTTTGCGAAAAACGACCGTTTTTACCGGATATCGATTAAAGTCCTAGTTGATCGTAGGTTCTAGACTGTCAGTTCTAAAAACAGTTGACACAGTTTTTAAGGTTTTTATGTTTACTTTTTGGAAAAAACGTATTATAAAACAAGATAATTATGATTTTTACTCCATTGGTGGCTTTAGTAAGTAAGCGAAGCGTAGCGCCTTAGGGCTGCTGTTACGTGAAACATGCTGTCTAGCTCGAACTATTTAACATTTTTAAACTTATACTCTTTTTTTAATGCACTAACCCGTGCTAAGGACAATTTAAAAAACCTACTTATTTATGAGTCGCCCATTAGCTCAGTTGGAAAGAGCGCTGGCACGGATAGCCAGAGGTCGCGGGTTCGAATCCCGGCATGGGTGGAATTTTTAGCCTGTTTAATAGGTTTTTAAATTTTTAACTTTTGACAAATGTGGTCTGAAGGTTTGAGGCGAAGGTAAAGGGAAATTTCAAACATATTTCTGGTTTTCTGTTCGTGGTTTTTAATAAAGCAAAGTGGTTTACAAAATCATCAATGTTGGAATCAAATTTTTTTAATCAAAAACTATGTACATATATACTGCTGTGATTAAGAGCGCTTTCACATATAGGTGTTTTTGTTGCGCGACTGCAGCGCTTCTAAGTCGCGCAGCAGTAGCGCGACTCCTAATTCATACATATTTACTGCATCGCGGCAGCCGTACGGTGGTCGCGCGTCAGAAGTCCGATTGCAGCGCTCTGAGCTTGCGGTGGCATGTAAGACGCATCGTCGCGTGCTAACAGCCGGCGTTATATCAGTGTTGCAAGCACATAGGTATTATAATTATAGCAAGTTGCAAATGACACAACTAGAAGCGCGACTGTCACTAGCGACGGCGCCGCGACTTAGCCGCGCTACAACCGCTTTAATGTGAAGGGATTCGGTGTGCAGCGTTTTAGTCGCACGACAAAAACGCCTATATGCGAAAGCGCTCTAAATTGTATAGTATAGACGATTGTGAACCTTGCCAGTCTATCTTTTCAGTCTTGCCGGTCTATCATTATTCAGTTTGTACTTCGAATCGCTTTTCTAAGCTCCTTTGTGACGTTCCAGTTTCGGTGACATTTCATGTCCTAAGGTGCAAGCCACATGGGATAGAGCGCGGCATAGCATAAACGTATTCCATTCCAATAAAAATTCTTAAAAAAATATCAATTAACATTCGATTTTCTTATTTATGTATATCCATCAACTATATATTCTTCCTGTAATCCCCTCCATCCAATGGTTGTCTGGAACAGATCGTTCTTAGCGACAGGACCTCCAATTGTATAACGTTACTTACTTTTAAGAAATCACATATAAAAATCTTAGTTTTAAGAGATCGCTCTTAGCGATAAGACCGCCAATTGCATAACATTACTTAGATTTAAGAACGTGTTCGAAAGTGTTCTCTATCTATCTATCATAATTGTGTTTTTTTTTCTGGTTCTCTATCTATCTATCGTTCAGTCGTCACACGATGTCACACATTATTGATAACCTCCATCACCCTTAAGGTGTTACGTAATTTATGGTCTCCCCTATACAGCCTAAGCCGAAACAATTGATACAAACGTTAGTACTCGTAAACTGTATTTAAAGCGTAACTTTTTACGTTGTAAACGGAAGTTCCGAACCAGAACCTCTTCCATTTGCAACCAGTGCGACCGTGGCCCAACAATACAATATTTGCAATTTTCTTTTTAATAATTTTTTAATGAACACCACACAGTACGCCGCGGACAATCATTATGACAATTCAAACAAAAATTCAAAATTATTTATTTATAACTGTGGTAACAATGATGGAGTAGAATCCTCCTTGTAAGTTTACATCTCTATTAGGAATATTCGCTCTTCCGGCCGGATAGTTGTACTGATTATAATGATACCATTTGATAAGAGGAGACAGAGGAGAGAATGTCCAGTTGAAGGCAACTTTGTATCAGTACAAAATTTGAATGGAAAACAAAAACCTCAGCACAAAGTCCGCGCCCGCGCCAGATGTTACGTGGCTTGCGCCTAACCAAACATCTCGGTCGCATCCATCCATCATGCCAATATTTATGAGGATGCTCAGACCAAACCCAATTCCAGTATGATTATGAAACCCCAATCGCTGGGGCTAACGAGGCGTGAGGGGATCAAAGCGCCCGGCGCGGCCCTGTGATTGCAGCTATATAACTGTAGTTCCTTTGCCAACAGTTGAGCTTGGAGAGTGCACAGGGGTAGTTCTAGTTATTTTATTTTATTATTTTATTTTAAGGAAAACTTACAGCTATGATCAAAATACATTGTAATTGAAATAAAGACTGAGAGCCAATAACAAGTTTTCATCTATAGAAATATTTTAGAAGAAAATTTCGCTCACTACAAAACAAAACAAATACACACTCGATTAATGTATTTCGATATCAACCCTTCTATGTCCCCACTGCTCGGGACGGGTCACTTCCTGCATCGCAGGAAGGTTAGGTTAGGCCACACTCCACCAGGGGTGCGATGCCAGATTACCTTCCCGTGTGACCTTCCGCTTCCGTTCCGACTGATTCATCTTGAACCAGTGGGAAGGGTAAGTGGCAAGGGCCGGTGCACCCTGGGCGCTGGTCAGTAACTTCTCTTTATGGGATCTTGCTGGCCAGCGGCGAAAAATCTGGCGGGAGGGGTCGCGTGGGCCCTGTTTCACTTTGTGGAGCGGGACCCAGGCGACCAACCGAATGAAGGACCGACTGGGGGGGGCGCCGCTGCGCGTAAGCGCGCGCGCCTCGTACCAGTCGGACCAGAGTGGCCGCCGGGACGCGGAGGGTCGGGGGACCCTCTGCCTCCATCACGGCGGGCCGGAAGGCGCCCTTGCGTGTTCCGAGGGTGCCTTCTGGCACGGAGGGGGCCCGCGCGGTCGCTCACCGCCTTCTCTGCTTTCAGAGAAGTGCTGGTGGGCGACGTGACGGGCCTCGCGTGTGGGGCGTGTGGGGGCCAACAGTTGACATTGGCCCCCATGCGCCCCAACGAGGAGGTGCGCCGCCCTCCTCTAATCCCATTGGACCACACAACAATGGGATGGAGGGGGCGGCGCGTTGGGGCGTGTGGTGGCCAAGGGGTTCGCACTTGGCCACTATGCGCTCCAACGAAGAGATGCGGCGTTCCCTCGCCCCGTCGTTCGGTCCGATGCGATGGGGCAGGGGCGCCGCCGAAGGAGTGCCTGAAAGGGCGCCCGCAGACGGGGTCGCGGAAGTGTGCGTAAGCGTCCCCGTGGCCCCGTCCTTTGCGGTGCGGAGGAACACCCCAGGAGTTTTAGTCGGTATACCGCCCTTTTCAGGGCGGGGAGTCCGACATAACCACTGTGCTCCCCCGAGCCGGTGGTACCCGTAATTGGGGTTTCTCCTGGGTGAAAAAAAAAATAAAAATAAAAAAAAGGCCACACTCCACCACGGGGGCCAAGACCGGGTCGGTGGAGGATTGTAAGACAGTGGCAGTCTTACTGTCAGAATTTATGAAGCCGCCCATAAGGCCTCTGACATGGCTTAACGACTGCTATTACATGACAGCCGGCACCAACGGCTTAACGTGCCCGTCTGTTGTTGCTTAACACAAGTGATTGATTTCAATCACTCGCTTCGACTAGGCCACGAGCGCTTCGCCGGTATACAATAAGGAATATATTTTATCGTGGATTGATTACAAGGAATTGCAGAAGTGCGAGGTACCAGATTTACGTAGGCTACTGATAGTATCGCAAAAGAAATCGGTGCTGTTATTTACTGCAACGTTCGACTGGTCTCTTCACCCATACCCGGTATATTTACTTACACTAGATTTAGTGTAAGTAAATAGGCCACTGGACGCTACGTAAATCATCTAATTTTTTATGTAGCCTATAAACTTCCAACTGTAAGGGACAGGCTCTCAGAAAAAAGAGTATGGGCTTAAAATACCGCGGATTGGCCATTTGAAGCGCTGACGTGGTTCAACACCCAAGACTCTCAGGTTTCCGCATGATGGTTTCCTTTACCGTCAACGAGTGTTATTACCATTATAACTTCAACCCCTGCACATGTGTAGGGATCGATGTGCTGTTGGATGTACTCCACTAATTTCATCCTTGATTGGTGTTAGTAGAGTCTAACTATCTTAGTTGTTATTTTTCATGTTATTGTCTTTGTAAAAATCTACAGAAAACGCCACTGGTTGTACAATTACATGCATATGCAAAGAATTGTCTGACCTGAAACCATAGTGTACAATTGTATGTTTTCTTTTAATAAAAAAAAACTTGACAAATGTATGGTTGTATATTAAACGGGTCTAATTGCGATTATTTATTAGGTAAAATAATTGCGATTAGATTTGTTTCATATATAACTATGTATGAGTATCGCGAATCATTAAGAAATACTTTCACAAATGTACATGCCTTAGAAAACAACGTCATTGGTATATGCCTGGATTCGAACCTACAACCTCTCAATTGAGAAGCCGTTGTTGCATCGCTCTCCTACCATCACTCGAAGCTTTATATCATCTCATTAGGTACCTACACGAAAAGGCTAAAGTTTTTCTCTTAATAATCTCCCATATTGCTACGCTATCTCCGCTCATTAATAACTAAGGAAGTCAATTACCTAAGAGGAAATATGATTATAATACCTAGCACAATAACATCCCACGGATTCCCAGGAGTCGGGCAGGGCACATCAGGGTTAACTAGAACGCCGGCACGGGCTCAAATCATTGAAGCTCCCGAGTGTAGAGAAGATATTGTTACCAATTTACCATTATGCCGAGTTACTTTCCGATATTTCATTATTTCCAGGTTCGAATCCCACTTTGCTGGTAGAAGGCAGTAGCGGGTATGTACCAATGGATTTTGCTTCCTAAGTTATGTACATTTGTGAAGTTATAGTAACAATACCACTCGCTAACTGTGAAGGAAAACATAGTGAGGCAACAGGCTTGAGGAACAAACTCATAGCAAAAATATAGGTGCGACGAAACGCGTAGCGGAGCGCAAAGGAGCGTGTTAGGCTGAACATGGAAGACCGAAAACCAACTCGACATTGTTAGCTTAGTTGGGAGAGGGCTGGCACTGTAAGCCAGAGGTCGCGGGTTCGAGTCCCGGCATGGGTCATATAAAAATAGTAGCTTTATTTAAGAAAAATGACTTACTAGGTATAATGTGCGTTTGTAATTATTAGCTGTGCGTTAATATAAAAGCTTTACTTTAAGATAAATAGCGGTACACCACGAATAAAAATTTTACTTAGTTTATTTAGTAATATTTTGAGTTAAGTATTTTTGTGCAATCAGTAAGTTTGATAAGAATGGATTATTTTTGGATACAAAAATTGTTTTGTTTTTGGATTTACGTTTAAATACTACCCCGCTTGAAGTTGCCAATCCGTGGTGCGAGCGCGTGGTAATTAAACCCGTACTCTCTCTCTCTCTGAGAGAAGGTCTGTACCCTACAGTAGGACGTATATAGTCACATAACACGGTGATTGCTCAATGTCTCATGTTACGAATCGCGAAAGTGACATTCAGCTCACAAATGGTGTTCAACTACTTCTGCGCTTAAAATTAATAATTCGCGGTGGGCACGCGTGGTAATTAAGTCCATACTCTCTCTCTGAGAGAAGGCCAGTGTACTACACAGGGAAGTATATAGGCTACATAAAGAAAGAAAAGGCAAAGAAAAACTTTACTGTAAGCATAAGGCCACCAATTGTACTGAGTTTTTGAAAATATTTTACGTGTGTTTTTCTGGTTTCTTCTTCTTCTTCAGGATATATTATGTAGTCCACTGCTGGACATAGCCTTCCCCTAATGAGCGCCATAGCGCCCTGTCTTCAGCTTGCCGCATCCAGCTTCTGCCGGCAGGTTTTCGCAGATCGTCATCCCACCTGGTCGGAGGGCGTCCTACAATACGTTTGCCGTGTCGCGGTCTCCACTCAAGAACACGTTTACTCCAACGGTTGTCGGTTCTTCGCGAGAATGGTATACCAGAACCGAGAACCGGGTTTGATATACCATAAAATATTCTCTTATCTCATCATAACTTTCCCGAAGAGTTGATGACCCAATAATATCACCTAAAATACTTGAACTTTGTTGTTACCTTGTGTTACTATTACTCCTTAGTTTGTTTACGCTTACGAATAAGTTTACCCTAATAGTGTGTAACATAAACAATTAGACATCTTGTACGAACCGAAACGCTCTTTACATATATTCGACAGCACATCACATTTTTATATATTCTTTAATAATTTTAGTCATCCGGGACCACGGCACCTGAAAAAAAGCCGAAACGTTGGAAAATTGTAAAAAATGTAATAAACGAGCATAAATCCGTATAAAAACAGTTTTAATTATGTCTACTGCTCGTGTTAACCTTAGAAAATTCTTTAATTCTGTCTATTAAAAACCTATTTAGAGGATTTCGGGATTCGAACCCGCAACCTCTGGCTATCCGTGCCAGAGGTTGCGGGTTCGAATCCCGGCATGGGTGAAATTTTTAGCCTCTAAATAGATTTTTAAATTTGTTCCTTAGCACGGGTTAGTGCATTAAAAATAAAAAATAGTATAATCTGTCTATTATTTTCAAAAAATTAAAATTACGTCACCCATTTTTGAGATTCCCTTAATTTTTCAGCATTACTACTTCACATTTCGACTAGACCTGACTATTACAGTTTTCTGTTTATATTACATATAGAATAAACAAACACATTTCAATAAAGCACAAAGTTGAAGTCGTTCCAGTTTTATCTATCTATAATATAAAAATGAATCACTGAATGTGTTGGTAAGCGCAAATCTCGAGAGCAGCTGAACTGAATTCGCTAATTGTTTTTTTAGAATATTCCTTGAAGTACGAGGATGGTTCTTACGGAGGGAAAAAAATAAAGAATCGACTGTTAGGCGATACGAAGTTTGCTGGGTCAGCTAGTCCATAATATAAAAATTAATCGCTGAATGTGTTGGTAAGCGCAAATCTCGAGAGCAGCAGAACCGATTTCGCCAATTCTTTTTTTAGAATAATCCTGGAAGTACGAGGATGGTTCTTACGGAGGGAAAAAAATAAAGAATCGACTGTTAGGCGATACGAAGTTTGCTGGGTCAGCTAGTCCATAATATAAAAATTAATCGCTGAATGTGTTGGTAAGCGCGATGGTTCTTACGGAGAGAAATAAAAAAAAAATTAAAGAATCGACTGTTAGGCGGTGCGGAGTTCACTGGGTCAGCTAGTAATATATAAATGAATCGTTGAATGTGTTGGTAAGCGCAAATCTCGAGAGCAGCAGAACCGATTTCGCCAATTCTTTTTTTAGAATATTCCCTGAAATACCAGGATGGTTTTTACGGAGAGAAAAAATATTTTAGAATCGACTGTTAGGCGGTACAAAGTTAGCTAGGTCAGCTAGTTATGTATTAAAAGTTATACAACATCGCATAGTTACACTAAGAACTGTCCATTTTTATGTAAACTGCAAGTATCCCAAAAAGAGTTAAATAAATAAAATAGATCTCAAATGTGTCTGTGCTACGAAAAAACTAATGTAGACTCTATACGTATCTATTTTGGGTTAGTATAATTATTTTCTTAATTAAGCATGTTTTATTCAAATGTCTCTGAAATATTTTGATTTATTTGTACATCTACTTCCTTCTCCAATATATTGCTCCAGTCCTTCCAAAGGTTGTCTGGAAGAGATCACTTTTAGTGATAAGGCCGCTGTCTGTACTCTTAGGTTAAGAAATATCTGTGTAATTTCCTTTTTAATGTACAATAAAGTGTAGGGTACAGACCAACTCTCAGAGAGAGAGAGTATGGGGGTAATGACCTCGCGTACCCACCGCGGATTGGCAATTTCTAGCGCTGAGGCATGTAAACATATCAGGCACTCAAGTTTCCCCACGATGCTTTCCTTCAAAGTTAGCGAGTAGTAAATATCAGATCGAATGTACAAATGTACGTAACTTAGAAAACAAAGTCGTTGGCACATGCTGAAGAAATCCCTGGCTTGTAGGTTCTGTTTTCCTGCATTAATTATCAATGAAAATAAAAGACAAAATATGCGTGTGCACTTGTACTCGTAATATTGGCGAAGACAAGAAGAAAAAAAAAGCATAGTGTTGCCACAATAAAAAAATAATATTCTTTTCAATGCACTGACCCGTGCTAAGGACAATTTAAAAAACCTATTTAGAGGCTAAAAATTCCACCCAAGCCGGGATTCGAACCCGCGACCTCTGGCTATCCGTGCCAGCGCTCTTTCCAACTGAGCCAATGGGCGACTCACTCAAATTTAGAACCTCTTTACAATACTCTGTATTATTAATGTTGCTAAGTATAGATTCCAACACATGTCGGGATTGGAACCCGAGACCTTTCGAGTGAGGAGCCGCCGTTCTACCGCTCCTTTAACATCACTCAAAAACGCAAAAACAGTCAAAATCCGCCCTAAAACTGAGTCGACTCATTAACACTCGAGTCGTAAAAGTGTGGAAATTTCAATGTGATTTCCATCGTCGACTGATCATCCATTAGGATGAGTTTTATTTGTGCTACTAGGTTTTACCCGCCGTTCCACCTGGACGCTTTTTTAAGTAAATCTTTCTCGATGGCTTGGCTTGACAATTGACATTTGTATACAATATTATGGTGCTACATGCTTGTCCATAACAATGTACCTTATAAAATCTACATGTACCGTGTTTGCTGACAAATAAAGACTTGAACTTGAACTTGACAATAGGAGATGTACCTTTAGAGCGTTTAGAAGCTTTAGATGTATAAGTGCAGAAGTTGCCTTAAACTTACAATTGAGTGGCAAAGTGTTTGTACCAGAGGAGACAGAAGAAAATAAAAAAACCCAACTAACAATCTAAGTTAGCGATAAATAACTTTTAACCTCAAATTTTGGGAAAAATCGACTTATTAGATTTTATTTTTTTTTATTTTAAAAATTGTCTCATAAGATGTCTTAAAGGAGGTTAGGCTAAATTACTGAAAATAAATTTATAGAAAGAAGGTGCACCAACCTCCTCGGTACTGTTCGTTTCACGAATCTGTATTCCAAAACCCACAACACCATCTACAACGAACTCAAAAACTACCCATCTAAGGTATCGCGATTGAGTTTTAACGTGACAGCCGAACAGACATTGCATTTTATAAATACTGAAGCGGATTTGCCTCGCGCCGTTGGAGGGCGGGCGGGGCGGGGCGGGCGGCCGGCGCCGGCGAGACGCGGGGCCCGGCAGTGCTCCGCCGCCCGCCTCGGCCCGCGCTGCCGCCTGCCGCCACCGCGCTAAATATACCGCCTCCGACCAGTGACCTACTGATAGTGAATAGTGTAGTGCGAGTGCCTCTCCGGTCCATTCGCCCTCAGCCCCGTAAGTACCACTAGACATTACCAGTGCCGCTAGAAATCCACAAACACCCAACCTTGGGGCATCATCTTCGTCTCAGAGTAATGACAGACAAACTCGCGAAGACCTCTAGGAACGTTATTAAAGGTCGTTGTTTATTAAAAATAGCGTTTGAAAAATGTAGAGCGGTCCATCTGCGAGTGGTCGCGAAGGGCCCGCCCTGCCTGATGATTAATATTCTGGCCGAGTACGAAAACAAGCGGTCGCTGAATGATGTCAAGGTTCCGACACAATGCTATATTAGTTTACGTGCAAGCGCGTCCCGTGTGATAATTATCCAGATTCGTAAAATTCGAGAAGAGAAGAGGTGTGAAGAGTTTCTGAAGGAGCTGTGGACGTCGACACTTGCGAAACTATTGTGGCCGGGTTTATTTGATGTCTGGGCCGAGTTTCATCGTAGTTTATTATGATAATTCGTTGTACATTGCGTGGCAGTCTTACTGTAAGTTAATGTATCTAATCCGTTTTGCAATGTTAAGCGACTTGTCTTACATTTATCTTAGTTTTATAAAACTCGGCCTTGGTAATACCACACCTAATCTTATCATCCCTACCTATAGTTATAGAGTCCACTGATGTATTCCGTTTAAGACGAGTTGAGAAAAGATGTTCAGAGTGGACTTTTTTTTCCCGCTGCCTTTTTCTCCACTACACTACGGCCCGAAGGCAACAGCTTAAATTGTACATTGACATTCAGCAAACAAAATGTGAATTCTTTACGTTGAAATAAATTGATTTGACTCGATTGATTGATATTAATTGTAGTTTTATGAAACAAGACCCTGTTGATAAGTGAAGAACTGAAGACGAATCCTATGATGTTACGCGCTAGACTATTACAAATCAAATCAATTTATTTCAACGTAAAGAATTTACATTCTGTTTACTAAATTTCGTTGTATAATGTAAAATGTAAGCCGTTGCCTTCGGGCCGTATTGCAGTGGAGAAAAAGGTAGGTAGCGGACACAAAAACTCCATTCTGACCATCTTTTCTCAAGTCATCTTATACCAAATACATCAGTTGCCACCTATACGTATAATAAGAATTCATAATTGCTATCAATAACTTTAATTGCCATAGCACTATTTTAATTGTCTTACAAAAGTAGTGAGAACATAAGTGCTGCGGCCAGACACACGAACCACACTCGTTCACGAGCATAACGCAGTGGTTTATTACTGAATATTTTATTAATTAATACAGTTCACTGTACATTGCTGAGTTTTTCTACTGTTGATCTGTGCGTTGATCGACTGTGCAATGTACACACCATCGAATTGTCACAGTAAAAAGAATTGTAGTTATATGAACAGGCCCATTGTGAGACAGAACTAGCCTCACGTAAAAAAACCGCTAGGAGACTAATAAATGTTTTCCGTATACGGTGTTTGTATTGTAATATATTAACATTTACATACAGGCACATACATTGCTTTTGGCCCTACACTAGGATACACTGTGTCGTGAAAACCAGAAACAACGACATCAATTTTGTCCCCAGCCGGGGTTCGAACCCACGGTAGGCAAATGCGCTACCGCTGCGCCACAGAGGCCGTCCATCCGTATTGATGATGATGATTGTAATATAGTTCTAAAGACACTTTCAACCTGTTTCTCGTGACCTAACAAATCTAATAATTGGTGAGTCGCCCATTAGCTCAGTTGTAAAGAGCGCTGGGCACGGATAGCCAGAGGTCGCGGGTTCGAATCCTGGCATGGGTGGAATTTTTAACCTCTAAATAGGTGTTTAAATTGTCCTTAGCACGGGTTAGTGCATTAAAAAAAATCTAATAATTAGAAATCATTTTTGTATGCTGTTTGGGCAACTTCCAGCTATTATTTGTAGATTAACATGCTGTTGACCGCTGAACAAGCAGTAGTGGCCCAGTGGGTACAACAGCGGTCTCAGAAGAGAAAGACCTAGGTTCGAATCCCATTGCGGGCATGCCCCTATGACTTTGTTTATCTTCAAAGCTACGTACATGTGCAAAGTTGCAGTAGCAATACCATAGGCTAACTGTGAATGAAAACTTTGTGAGGAAACCCGTGGATTGGTTCAAATATGAGTCTAAGTGCACAAATGTCAGATCTTACTAACTATGCCTATATCAAAAACTTGTTACAAGTGAACGTGAGTGCGAACGTGAGTGGAAGGGCCGGTAAGGGACGTCCCAAGCAGACATACGTAAATAGGGTATGTATTAGCAAAGTGGAAGATAAACAGTACCCGGAACCGGCGTGCGTGCAAGGACTTATGAACGTCAGGATAGTGGTAAGTAGTAGACCCTGGTCTCTGCCTACCCCTCTGGGATACAGGCGTGAGGTCATGTTATGTCACATTGTTACAAGTGGGAAACCTAGCAAAATTAAATCGGAACTTACATGTGGTCCGTAATATCCACAGGCGGGTTATAATCCTACCCCGATACCTACATGACTGACACCGATTTAAATATCGCTAGGTTACCATTGTTTGTTATGTAATTATGTTGTATGACACTTGCAGAAAATATATCAACAGAGCAACATCTATCCATTTACTATCATTGGTTTTACTATCATCCACACTCTGCTAGTATTCTAATAGTATAGGCCTCCACAGTTCTTTCCAATAGTCCCAACATGTTACGCGACATAATACCTTGTAACTTGGCATTTGAATGATCGTGGCTCAGGAATGTTAGACTCACTATAAAATCTTGTATAAACGTCTCTATTGTTCCGGACGTGAGCCAAAAAGTATGGTTTAATTAGCGACTAGCTTTTCTTTGACACACAGTCTAAAGAATGAACGGCAGCTGTATACAATTCTATTACGTATACCGGATTCCATAACTTTGCTCATTTTCTCATAGGCACGTCCGTAATTTTTACGTCGTTTAATACGTAGGTGTAATAAAGTTAAAAGTATGGAATTTTACTGAGGTCATAAGATTTATTTTAGAATCGCATCTGTTTGTACATACCAGCACGGTATAGGAATATTTTTCACTTTAGCCAAAGCGCCCAGATGTTCAATTAGATATATTAACGTTTAAACACCATATGCAACGATTTATGAATGTTGATGAAGCGAAGGTGATTTGTCAGGATCGTGGCAAGTGGCAGTCCCTGGTCTCTGCCTACCCCCCTGGGATACAGGCGTGAGTAGGGCATCCAATCCCGCAGCATTTTTGTGATCTCGGTATTTGCGGGATTGATATTTCTCAATCCCGCGGGATCTCGGTATTGGCGGGATCCCGCAAGTGTGTATGTGGTACATTAAATTGTATATTAGTAAATATAGTGTAAGGATTGAAGGATACAAAAGAAATAAAAATCAACATAGCTTTATTAGTTTTAATTATCAAATCAAGCAAGAAGTACGATTATAATGACATATTATTTTTTTTGGAAATGTTTTCGTAAGATACATAATGTATCATCTGCCAGGCTGCTGCGAATATGTGAAGCTAAATATCCGGCAGCTGAAAAAGCCCTCTCGGCTTCTACACGGCTTATGCACTTAAATGCATTCCGCCCACTAGGGCGGAATGCATTTAAGTGCATTGTATGACAAAGATAAATATTTGCCTAGTGTACCTCCAGATTCATACAAAGTCATCTCTTTTTTTATGATGGAGTCAATAGAATTGATTTGGTAGGAGGGTGTTTCTTTGCTGCAGATCAGTCCCGCAAATCCCGCGGGATCCCGCGCATGTAATCCCGCATTGTGCGGGACTGAAAAATGATGCGGGATCTCGGAATAACGAGATCTCGGAATACCGGGATTGGATGCCCTAGGCGTGAGGTTATGTATGTCTTTAATAACCACAACGCAACAATACATAATTTTCTTTCAGTATTTGCTTCCGACGAGGCACGTTAAGCCGTTGGTGCCGGCTGTCATATAATGGCAGTCGTTAAGCCATGTCAGAGGCCTTATGGGCGGCTTGATAACTTCTGACAGTAAGGCCCGCCACTGTCTTACAATCCTCCACCAACCCGGACTTGGCCCCCGTGGTGGAGTATGGGCTAACCTTCCTGCGATGCAGTAAGAGACCCGTGCCCCAGCAGTGGGGACATACAAGGGTTGATAACGAATTTGCTTCCGACGATACTGCAATTTTTGTTTGTTGCCTATCAACGAAACACTTGAGGGCATAGGCCTTCTTTCAGAGAGAGATGTACTACGCGTGCCTACCGAGGATTGGCAATTGCAAGCGCTGAAGATTTTAACACATGAGACACTCAGGTTTCCCAAACATGTTTTCCTTCACCGTTAGCGACCACCACTCGCATAATTTACAATGAAATGAAATCGTTATCGTCGTTATAAACCCTTGTATGTCCCCACTGCTGGGGCACGGGTCTCTTCCTGCATCGCAGGAAGGTTAGGTCATAACCCACCACGAGGGCCAAGTCCGGGTTGGTGGAGGATTGTAAGACTGTTGCGGGCCTTACTGTCAGAAGTTATCAAGCCGCCCATATATGGGCTCTGACATGGCTTAACGACTGCCATTATATGGCAGCCGCCACCAACGGCTTAGCGTGCCTTGCGAAGCACGGAAGCGCTCGGAAAAATACCACTAGGGGTAGTCACGGGACGCTCACCCAATGAAATGAAATGTAAAGGTTTTATTCAAAATAGCGCAGAAACTGTGGCTTAATGAACGTTACAATTCGAACTAGGTGGCCATTTCAAAATGTAGATTATTTTGGAGAAAAAATGGACAAAAAAATTCCAAACTTAGTCTCAGAGTTTACATAATTATTAAGATAAGAATATTCTTTATTGTACACCAGAGCACATATTATAAAACATGTAAAGATACAAAGTACAATTGGCGGCCTTATTGCTAAAAGCAATAAAACATAGATGAGCAAGAAACTCATCTGTTAGCTTTTAGAATATACCTCGGGCTCTAGAGTAGGCTTCGATTTTCGCTAATTTTCGCCGGTTTTCGTACTGGTGATCGAGTTCTGATTTCGAAATTAAGTGTCAAATTAGTTCCGATATTTCTATAAGTATCTATCCGATAGTAGCCGAGGTATATTATAAACAGACTATAGTGGCTTTTATTCCAGGCAAATGTACATAACTTGAAAACAAAATCATTGGTAGTTTGATGGTTTGCACATCACGGAGAAAGAGAGCCGTGCACTCGCTATAGACAATTAATTAACTGAGATTTAGCAAAATTTGACGAGTTAAAATTTTGGATACTTTATTTAACATATAAAAATCTCGTGTCAGTGTTTGTTATCGAACGCCTACCAAACGGCTTCAACGACCTTTATGATTTTTTTTTTGTGTTTGTTAAGTAGGTCTGAGAACCGAAGGCACATTGCATAGGCACTCCTGATCTGAAAATTTGGAAAACTTAGTTATATATTAAACGGGTCAAATCGCGATTATTTATTAGGTAAAACGTAAACGTAACGCTGCCGAAACGTCGGGAAATAAGGTAATTACGTTTTACCTAATAAATAATAGCGATTTGACCCGTTTAATATATAACTATGTATGAGTATCGCGAATCACTAAGAAATACTTTTGGAAAACTTGATAACTTTGGAAAGTTAGTAACGAATGAAAAATCTGAAGGTGGTTTCCGAAGTTGATCGGGGTCAAGTAGTCAAATTTACCCCTCTGTTTGATTTTTTCCTTTTAATATTATAAATATTATCATAGAATATGTCGACAGAGAAAGAAGACCATTTGTCGTACAGTCTCAAGAGATGTAAAGTTAAGTAGGTACACATAAAAATTTAGGTAACTTGATTACCTTGGAAAGTCAGTAAGAAATTAAAAATCTGTAAGTGGTTTTCGAAGTTGAACAGGATCAAGAGGTCATTCGCCCTGTATATGACCTCTTGACCCCTCTGTTTGATTTTTTCCTTTAATATTATAAACATTATCATAGAGTATGTCGGCAGAGAATGAAGACAATTTGTTGTACAATCCCAAGAGATGTAAAGTCTAGCACACATAGAAATTGTGGCAACTTCATTACTTTGGAAAGTTAGTAACGAATGAAGAGCGGTGGTAGCGGAGCGGTGTAGAACGCCGGCTTCTCAATCGGGAGGTCGTGGGTTCGAACCCCGGCATGAACCAATGACTTTGTTTTCTAAGTTATGTACATTTGTGAAATTATAGTAGCAATACTACTCGCTGACGATGAAGGAAAACATCGTAAGGAAACCCAAGTGTCTGAGGTGTTAGCGTACCTCAGCGCTTGCTACGTACAATGGCCCAACTATGAGGCTAAGTGCGGAAATCTCAGGTCTACTCGTAACTAACGAATGAAAAATCTGAAAGTGGTTTTCGAAGTTGAACGGGGTCAAGAGGTCATATGAAGGGATCCGTCGCAAGGGAGTTTGTTTATACCTCACTTTATCGCGGCCACCCTCAAGATGTCCAATATCGTTACCCTCCATCCTTATCAAGAGTCATCGGCAGCCAAAAGGGTCCCCGCAGAGTTGTGCAAAGTAAGTACGTTTCACCGCAACGGAAGAAGGGTTAAGTTCAGGAGAGACACTGATGATGATCGGAAGCGCTCGTAGCCTAGTGGAACCGTGTGATTGGAATCAATCACTTGGGTTAAGCAACAACAGGCGCGGTCAGGTTCTGGATGGGTGATCCCGTGACTACCGCTAGTATCATTTTTTCCGAGTGCTTCCGTGCTTCGCAAGGCAAGTTAAGCCAACGTGCCGGTTGCCATGTAATGGTAGACGTTAAGCCATGTCAGAGGCCTTATGGGCGGCTCGATAACTTCTGACAGTCAGGCCCGCAACTGTCTTACTATCCTCCACCAACACGGACTTGGCCCCCGTGGTGGAGTATGGTCTAAGCTTCCTGCGATGAAGGAAGAGACCCGCTCCCCAGCAGTGGGGACATACAAAGGGTTGGTATCACTGATGATGATGTCGACTATTTCTGCCAGGATTTGACACGACATGCGCAATATAAGGAAGTCAACAAAATATGCCATAACTTAAATAAAGAGATATGGTACATATTGTTTTAATACTGAAAACCTTGAAGCGACCGTGCCGCATTTGACATCTGTCAATGTCAGCAGATAGATTTAGCTGGGACTGTTTCTGCCTAGCCGTTGAACCAAAACATCCGCGAACATTAAATAATTACGAAACGATGTTCTGCTTGGTTTAATATAGTCTAATTTTAGATGCCAGCTTTATAGTTGAATGTAGCGTTAAAATTGTTTTCTCTCGGGCCAGTTGCACTGAAAATTATAACGCACTTATGTAAGTTTATCATAACTATGTATGTAACTGTTTATGTAGGTATATTGTTATTTATGTAAGTAGTGTATTAATATATTCATATTTTCTCTTATTTCCTTCAGCAACTTTCCGTCGTAAGGTTGTCTGGAAGAAATTGCTTTTATCAATAAGGCCGCCAATTGTACTTTGTATATTTACATGTTTTATAATATGTGCTTTGGTGTACAATAAAGAATATTCTTATCTTATCTTCTTATGTTAGGGCGCTTTAGGGTGCTAATTAGCGCATCACTTTAAGAAAAAAACTTATTATACACGCTGCTCTTTTATTCGTCTGCCACCGGCAGTCCAGTTATTATATCCTTTGCGGAATATGCATATGTGAATCTAAACTTATAAATAATGGCCTAAATAAGTAATTAATTAATAATTTTAATTAGGTACTTTTACTTCACTATAAATCACCCTGTATCCTTACCTTATTTAATTTTTGAACGAGAAAGACGCGCGAATCAACTGTCACCAATTACAAACGTCACTGAATTACTACACTGTCAATCTGTCAGCTATGTGCAGGTTGTTAAGCAACAAGAAATTGAAGTCCAAAGAGTAATAATACACCACAAGGGCTGAAGTCTACCCACAAAAGGAGAGTGTTGTGTTCTCTAATTTAGTAGAAATAAAAAGATAGACTCACAAGTAATTGTTTATTAAATTGTTAAGTTATTTCAAGTTATCTTGAAATTATCTGTAACGCAACAGCTGTTCAAAGTGTGAACCGTTTACTTCGTTACACAAACGAGCACGTTTTTGAATGTTGAGTTTCACATTCTGCAGCGCTACAGTGTCACTTTTAACAACATTAAAAGCGTCGATGATTCGCTCTTTCAACTGGTTTCTACTTCGTGATTCTTCTGTATACACTAATCTTTTAATTTCTGACCACAAAAAGCAAAAAGTCAGAAATAACAGAGTACTAATCCATAGAGCAATGCTCTAAAGAGATCATAGTAGGTACTTATTACTCAAACTCCATTGTGGGCTCTCCATGGCTACGCGTGCACAAAAGTGGTACCAAAACGAACAAGGGTGATTTTTTTTTCGAAATTAATTTTATTTTTAAAATCTCAAGTAGTTAATGTTGTCTAATTATTACATTTTAAACGTTACATAAGATAGTAGGCAATGGGTACATTAAGTGGACTAGCGATGGCAGACGAATAAAAGAGCAGCGTGTATATCAATATAGCGAGCACTAGATATAATAAAAACTGTTTTTATATGAGACCGATACAATCTTCCGAGACCACAGCACCTGAAAAAGTGCCGAAACGTCGGAAAATTTTAAAAATGTAAAATAAACGAGTAAAATCCGTATTAAAACAGTATTTATTATGCATTATATATCAAGTTATGATTTTTATTTTATTGGTTTTCTATTCCATTCCACGCTTTAATAAATGTGGTTTAACTTTGTAGCTGACTATTGGCAAACCTATTTTAAATTGAAGCTGTAACAACGGGGTTTGCTGAAATATCAGATAATATACCTACATACATTCACACTGTCTCCCGTTGAGGAAGACAGAGAAAGGGCTTTGCCACTTGCCTGTGTATCGAGCAAATGCGGATGGAAGGGTCGACAATGAACATCCCAGGTGGACATACTTTGAATAAATGGGAGATATGCAGCGAGCCATCATCATCATCATCAACCCATTATGTCCCCACCAAGGGGCACGGGTCTCTTCCCTAAGGAAGGTGTAGGCCATAGTCCACCACGGTGCCCAAATCCGGATTGGTGGAGGCTTGCAAGACTAGTGGCTGATTTTTGCCGTCTATCGCGAGCCATGTAGTGTATTAAATATTGATGAAACGGCAAAGGATTATCGGATCGCGGCTATCAGATAAAACAATGTGGAGTTTTAATCAACGTATAGTGGTCGTGGAAACTTTCGAAATTACTTTGTCGCTTTACCTTTTTCTACCACAAAAGCAAATTAATCAAAATGTCTGCTCGCCTGAAATGGGTTACGTTTCGTGGCAGGAAATTGGAAAAAGCCCGAAGGAAAACAGACTGCCGCTGCACCGTCCGGTTGCTTGAAAATAAGTCACCTGTTACTTTTTATTTGTAAATTGAATTCAATTTAGTTTTCACATTAACCCATCTACGAGTATCATAACAAAATCGAACTTGGATTTTGGGAATCAACCTTTAATATTCGTCCGTTAATGCTCAAACCGAAAAATCTGCAGGGCCAGATACAATTTAGGTAGAGATTATCTAGCTCATCGAAGCTTTTGGACGTTTTAATAAATATGTTCAACTCTATTTAAAATATTCGGTTCTTGCTGGTTGACTGGTTGTAAAGTTAATAATGTGAAGCGCTTGCTTGGGGGGTCCCTGATTGAATCAAACTTAAGTTTGGGAGCTTTTATTTCTAGAGCGCTAAAAAATTGAGTTCGGGTCATTCCGGGCATACAATCGTAATTGGTTTATAGTGTTTACGAGTGCAGTCAGAAGGCGAAGTTTTCGACGAACGTTTCTAAATTTAAATATTGTTTCAATGTACATTGATTAAAGATAATTTCCTTCTGTAGAAGGAGACGCTTTCATGTGACCGAGACCTCAACATAGCTCTAAGTAAGAATGCTGCAACGCTATGTCTGATCAATTTGCAACGCGTCGTTGTGAAGCTTGGCTCATGAAAGACATGACGTGCAAGAAGGCATTTGAGTTATTATGCTAGCAAAGAATGTTGGGTACAGTTGATTCACTAATGTGGGAGTCCTAGGATCTACTGATAGATCCCGACTTAACTCATGCTGACCATAAAAAAAATGAAATCAAATTTCACAGGAATAAAAATGTAACACTGTTCCATATTTTCGTGAGCCAATTATTCCAAATAAAATATTTCTGTCTGCACCTCTATTTAAATCGTTTCCTGATAGCTTGGTGGCACCGGAAGTTGGCCCTACGGCCGGAGATTGCCGCGGGCAGCCGGCGCGCCGCTTCCGTTCCTATACGGAGTTTACGCCGGAGTGTAATGTACGGGTCTACCGTATATCTGTGTTGTTGACTAGACCGCATACAATGAAGTTCATGGGCAGGGTTGCCAGGTGTGATTTATCAATGGTATCTCCTTCTTCTACTTTATGTGCAGTCTCCTATTGGACATTGTCTACCATTTCAGCTATCAGCATTTTGAAGTTGCCAATACAAACAAGGAATGCGTTGTCTGTTGAAAAGTGGTGTTATTGAGTTGAGTTGCCTGTATGCACTTGTTGTTTCGCATTAGGTATATGTCCGTATTACTCCACCTTATGTTTCTGGGTGGTGTTAAGTAGGTACTTCTGTCTTTTCTTCATTCTTTGCAGAACGTTTGAACCCAAATTAGTAAGCAAAAAACTCCTTAAAATTTATTCGACCATTCCAGTAAAACCCCTCTTTAATTGATGGAACTTAATCATTTAAAACGGTTGAATTTTTTAGTTTTCATTGAAATGTACAAAATTGAAACAGCATAAAAAGAGTACATTTGATTTTCTTTTAATTTTCTACCGCCAAGCCACAATCTGCTGTGTACAACAGAATGAAAGTTGCACACCATCTACGCTCTTCTTTACTAAATAAAAATCGTTTTAAGGCTTTAACTTAAGCGCTGAGGCACAAAATGCGCACTTATCAAAATGTCCATCTTTGCAAAAGATAGATATTTTTCGGATAGACCGACAGATTTTTCGGCCTCCTTTCCGAATGTATTTTTTCGCATGATTTACAACGTTCGCAAAGTGACTACTTTTCGGAATGTGTTTTTCGAAATAGTACATTACACAACTAGGGTGGTACAAAGAAAGGCCGAGATCGCAGAAGTTTGCGGCCCGAGCTGCAAGCGAGGGACGTAAATATGCGATCGAGAGCTTTCTTTATTACCTCCCGTGTTGTGTACATCTTTTTATGTCTACACTTGGATAGAAAGCGGCTTTTTCCGTACGCGCAGAGTGCGGAAAAAGCCACTTTATAGCCAGGTGTGGCATAAAATAGGTATCCTCTTTTCGCGAAGTGGCCATTTTTTATTTGCAAAATGGCGACTTTTACTCTAGCCACTTCTTTTTCTTCTTTTCGTGTCAGCGATTCTTATACAGCGATTTTTATACTCTAGCCACTGCGCACAATAGATATCTTTATTGTACATAAAAAAGGAATTTACACAGATATTTCCTTAATGCTTTTTTCGCCAATTTTTTCATTAGTCTAAAACAATTTTCTCATTTTAGTACGTTCTCTAATGTGGAAGTACTTACATTATAGAGAATTTTTCTGGGTCCGAGTTTTTACTTTAAAAACCTAGTTATAAACTGAAGTCTTGTAGGCTTTTGAATTTATTTAAAAACTCTGAAAGGAGAATAGCGAAATAGAACCAACCCTCTGAAGTATCTATGTCACGTAAATCCGAGGATTATGATAAGCTTAGTACCGTGTAACGCTCAGCTCAGCCTTTTAGGTTGATTTATTAATTTTGGAAAATTCTTTGGTACTAATATTCATTTGAGAAGGTATTCACGACATTCTCCATCCTGTATTTTAATCGTTGCTTGTAGTTTATTATTAATAAAATAAAATATTTATTATAAATATTTCTATTGTACCGTACTATTGTACCGTTGCCTACAAGTTTCTTAAAAAACTTCTTAAGAACTCACAATAAATGTTAACATAATACACAATTTTTCTTTGTTACCAGGCAAGGTCATCTCACACAGAAAAACGAAAAGAAGAAAATTCTTAACTCTATTCTCTTTTTCAACATCTATAGAGCCTCAATGCTGAGTGTATGTCTTCTAACGCACGCTATCCATTTCGGTCTTAGGCTTTTCGGATCCACTCTATTCCAGCTACTTTGACCAGATCGGCCAGGTCGACCAGGAGTTCTAACTACTTGACAAAAAAACAATAGTCTACATTTTGTCAACAGAGCTGTACCACGTAGTAGGTTCTTTTGTAATACATCACAGTGGAGATAATAACCCAAAAATATATTACTACAGCTGTTTGTCTGACTTTTTACGCCTTTGATTTAACCGTGGCATAAAACGAGAGTGCTTGTGTTGTTTTAAAAGCTTTTTGTGCAACGCGCGCTCATGAAAGCCCGTGTACAGGTACATTGTTAGACACTTGGGTCCCTATAACACGATTGTATTATACTAGCTGCTGCCTACGACTTTGTTCGCGTAGTTAAAGTCAACAAATTAAAAAAATACACTAGCTCTACCGGCTGAAGGGTTAGAATAATGCCCCGTGGACTTGAGACAGGCTCGCATGCTGGCTGGCAACTAATTTTTCTAAGTCTAAAAGATTCAAGTTGGCATCGAGACATTTTTATAAAGTGCTTTTTTTAAGAAAACAAAGTAGCGCATTCAATAGTGTTATTGTTAGGGCATGTTCACATTGTTATGGCTTTCAAACCACCCAGAATTCATGGTATATTGAGAGAACAGCTTTTGCTTTAATTTTTATTTAGCCTAAATACATCCCACTGCAGGGCACAGGCTTTCTCTCAGAGATATATTTACAGAGAGATAGAGACAATGAATACTTACATACAATACATACATAATCTCACACCTGTATGTCGGAGGGGTACTTGCTACGAACCCCTGACAGATCTCTTTAATAATAATTATAATAATGGTACCCCGCTCTTCCTTATTACGAGTATTACATTGTTAAGCTTTATGAGTTAAGTACCTACATTTTAAATTTTGTATAGTATTTAGGTTTACGTGGTGATGGTTTAAAAATCTTTGCACATTTTAGGTATAGAAATGTGTGTGTGTGTGTGTGTGTGTGTGTGTGCGTATGTAATAAAATTATCACAATTTTTAACAGTCAAGAGAGGTCGTAACGTTTTATGAGCAGAAGTTATAATATTTTTATTTTTAATGCACTAACCCATGCTAAGGGACAAATTTAAAAACATATTTAGAGGCTAAAAATTTCACCCATGCCGGGATTCGAACCCGCAACCTCTGGCTATCCGTGCCAGCGCTCTACCAATTGAGCCAATGGGCGACTCACGGCATCAGTGAAATTTCGAACCTCTTTACACTATTCTCTGTATTATAGTGAAAGTTTTAGCCTCTAAATAGGTTTTTAAAAATGAGCAGAAGTTATCTATGCTTTCTAGAAATTATCTATTCTTTCACTTTATCAACATTATTTAGTCAGATATCTTTTATATTGCCTTTTGTACTCAATATTATGTACCCACCACATATGTGATTCTTCGTCTATTAAAGTCTATTAATGTTTATTCTTATTCCTCTTATTATTTCCCTAATACATTCCCTGTTGTTCAGATAGGGATTTCCATCAATACCTGTCTAGCATTTTAAAGTTGTTTTCAGCTGCGTAATCGAACGTTCGACGACTGACGTTAAATTTGGAAGTGGCGCTGCCGAACCGGCTCACGTAGGTAATCCCCAATCTGTTATAGGATGACTGCTGAGCCCCCGCTGTTCAGAGACTATAACAACAGAAGTTCCACTGTTAGGGCGATTTCCCACTACGTCCGATCCGAATCCGATCCGAGTCCGTGAAAATACGGTCCGAAGTAATCGTAAAACTATTTCTACGGCAGTTTACGCACTAGATCCAGCCTCCGACAGCTGATGTGTCTCCGTCGTCCGACAACCTCCATTTCGGAAAAGATTATTTATTGACGGACCGAATCCGAGCTGAGTACGGGAACGGGGCGTGGCTGGGGCGAGAGGCAAAAGCCCCCGCTTTTCAGAGACGAAAACAACAGAGGTTACAGTGTTAGAGCGATTTCCCACTACGTCCGATCCGAATCCGATCCGAGTCCGTGAAAATACGGTCCGAAGTAGTCGTAGAACTATTTCTACGGTAGTTTACGCACTAGATCTAGCCTCCGACATCGGATGTCTTTTCGTCGTCCGACAACCTCCATTTCGGATAAGATTATTTATTGGTTCTACTAAGTCACGAGCGCTTCTTTATATTCATTTATTCAGTTTAAACAACAACATAGTCTAATAGTTTTGAAGAATACAAAAACTAAGCCGAAGCTTGGTTAATATAACTTAAAGATATTTTAATACAACTAAGATCACATAATAAACCAGTAATAATTTATCGACAGTTTTAACTGTGTAAAGATAATAATAATAAACTAATAATACATCAATGTCAATTCGGTTGTTCGTCCAAATATTCATCAACAGAGTAATAAGTTTTTTCACACGGATATTTTTTAGTAAATTTGTTGGTATGCTTATTATGTTGCCGCCAACTGGTAGGTAAAATTAGCCGTCGAATTAACTGTCTAGGACGTTCATTAAACTGGCTGAAGGTGGCTAGCCAAGTTGTCACTACTAGACGGCGGGTCGGCTTTGGTAGTGTGACCAAGATTCAGTGTGTCGGTGACCTCGGCTACTGCAACGTTAATTTACTAAAGAGCTATCTTAATGAGTTGGCGGGGACATATTTAAATGAAAACTGTCTTAAGTACTATACATTACTGACCTACATTCGGATTAATTTATTTGATTTTTCGTCGGAAGAATCCGATGACCCCATGACCCCACGGTATCATGTAGACTCCTAGTCATTCAGGACCCCATGAATGACTAGGAGTCTACATGATACCGTGCGAATGCGGCTAATGTTACGTAGGAGAGACGTAGTTGAATATTTCAGTCAGACTTTCTGATCATACACGCAGTATGAGAAACTAAAAAATCGATGGCTTGGCGGTAGTAAAACACCCTTTAGCCCAAGACACTCCTCATTTAATCATGGTATTGCTTCTATATCTTTATCAATACGTAAACTAGAATACAAAGCCATTGGTTTATGCCGTGATTCGAACCCACAATCTCCCGAATGAGAAGCCGATGGTCTACCGCTCCACTTCTTCTTCTTCTTCAGGCTATATTAGCCCACTGCTGGACATAGCCCTCCCCTAATAAGAATGAATAGAATAAGAATAATTTATTTAAATAAGGTTGCATGCATAACATAAAGTTTACAAATGCTTAAATTAAAGAGGTAGGTACATGAATGCAACATAAAGGCTGTTGAAAAGTTTAGAAGTAACGGTGGTCCCCACACTAGGCCTAGCCTGTATCGTGGGGGCCGAGAAACGATTACTACAATTACGTTTTTCAACCGTTGACATTCAATCAACTTACTTGACAAACACTGAACATGTAGGTGATTTACTAAAATGTTAAATAAATTGTAGGTACTAATGAAAACTTTCAAGCCAGAAAAGTTTTAAACATTTTAAAAATAAAACTAATAATAAGTGGGAACAAACATAATATTTTTATGCAAGCAAGCAAACATGTGTGTGTGTGTGTGTGTGTGTGTGTGTGTGTGTGTGTGTGTGTGTGTGTGTGTTTGTGAGTGTGTGTATGTGTGTGTGTGTTGTGGGACTAAGCATCATTTTAGTGTTGATAAAAGTTGCTCAGAAGTGACGTAGTTTAGTTTGAGGAGATGCTCTGTCACTATCTTCTTGGTTTCTTTTGTCGTCGCTTTCACGATATCACACGCCCCGACTATTCTGTTATAAACTAAAGGCGCCGAAAAATTAGCAAACCGTTGAGCAACAGTGGTTCTCACCCTAGTTAAAGGAATCGCAAATCTTCTTTTTGTGATAAGACGTGTGTATTCGGGGGAATTGTTCACTGCTTTGTGAGTACTTAGGACAAGACTCAGTATAAACAACTGCCGTACTCTTAGCACCGCGCATTCATTGTACAAACTATCTGTCGGGTATCTGCGTGGCAACCTGCACATAACCTTTAAAACGGAGCGTTGCGCTCTTTCCACCTTCAACATAAGTACTTTGGCTGCGCCACCCCAAACTCTTATACAGTAGGTAACAAGAGATTGGCAGAGTGTGATATAAATAGTTTTGAGAAGGTTTATATCGGCACTATGCCGCAAGGCTTTCATAATGTGAACAACTTTGCGGATTCTGCCTGAAAGAGCCTCAATGTGTGCCCCAAATGTCAGACGCTCATCAAGTACGACACCCAGGTATCTAATGAAACTAACACGTTTTAAACCTGGGCAGGAGCAGGGTTGGTGGTTAGACGGTCGTCTGCATTGGTGTATTTTTATTTCTGGTGAAACTGGCGGGGCTGAGCTACCCGTTATATGGAAGGCCAAGTACTTTGTTTTGTCCGTATTCAGTGTTAACAAGTTTCTATCTAACCAGCCAGAAATCTTCTTCATTCCTTCTTCAGCTCGCTTGAAAACGGTCGACCATGTGTCACCCTGAAAAATCATTGCGGTGTCATCAGCGTAACACACCACCTCAGCCCCGAGTGACGGGATGTCAACAATGTCGTTCATGTACACCGTGAATAATGTCGGACCGAGTATACTACGCTGCGGTACGCCTACGTTCATTGATAACGGATCGCTAAGACCAGAACCAATCCTTACACACTGTCTCCGCCCACTGAGATAGCTATTGAACCAATTTAGAGCATGGCCACGGATTCCCAAAACCTCTAGCTTTCTCATTAGAATAGGGACGGAAACCGTGTCAAAGGCCTTGGCCAAGTCCAGGAAGACACCAAGGCATCTTTTCCCCGTATCTAGGTGATTGGCTACCGTCTCCACCAAAATAGAAACAGCATCCTCTGTGGACTTTCCTCGGCGAAATCCAAACTGTCTCTCCGTTAACATCTTGTTCGTTTCAAGATAATTTATCAAGCGTTTATTAGCAACTTTTTCTATTATCTTAGAAACAATACTTAACAAGGAAATAGGCCTGTAGTTGCTAGTGACGTCTTTGGGACCTGTCTTGTGTATTGGTGACACCGATGCAACTTTCCATACGTCAGGGAAACTTCCGCTGGCAAAGCTTAGGTTCACTATATGTGACAAAAGGGAAGCAAGTGATTCAACACATTTCTTTAGTAATGGTGACTTAACATTATCAGCACCCGGTGCGCTTTCGTCTTTCAGTTGCATTATTAGAGAATTTATTTCTAATGGGTCCGTTGGTTCAAGGAAAAACGAGTTACATCGGTTATATGGACGTTCCCTGATTGCGGTCGCTAAGTCTTCCTCTGAAATATTTAACTTTGTTAATATGCTATCGGCCAATTTCTTACCTATTGTAGCAAAATACTGGTTTGTCTCGTTGAGGCTCTCACTGACAGACAAAGATGGATTCAATAACTTTGCTGCGTCGTTTCCATTTTTATGTTTATGATATATACCCTTTATGACCTTCCATAACTTCTTAGAGTTAGCCTTATTGTCGTCAAGCATTTTTCTTTCATGTGCTACTTTAAGGCGATGCAGTAAGTCGTTGCAGAAATTTCGGTATCTGAGGAATGTAATTTTGACGATAGGATTGTCTGGATTTTTGCGATACTTCAGATGCAGTTTGTCCTTATGTCTCATGCACCGCATCAACCCCGGAGTGATCCATTCTTTTATGTTGTACCTTGTTCTGCTTAAGCGTATTTCGGAGGTGTGCTTTGCTACCGCAGCACTCAGAATCGTTGTAAACTCTTTAACAGCTTCTGATAGTTCTGTGTGCTTAGTGATTGATGACCAATCTATACTTTGGAATTCAGCTGAAATCGCCTCGTAGTCAGTTTTGCGAATAAACCTGTGGTATTTGCGTTGTTCACTTTTGCATTGGATTCCAAGCATGGCCAGATCGTGGTCAGTAACGTCGGTAGCGCAGACCAAGGATGTCATATCTTTGCTTTTATTAGCTCTCACAAAAATGTGATCCAGACATGATCCAAAACGGGTAGGTATACTTATAGCCGGTATAAGCCCGGATTCCGCCAACAAACAAAGATATTCGTCACGACTGCAATTGGTACAGCTTGATATAATGTCAATGTTGATATCACCGCATAGTACAAGTGATGGTTTTTTGCTTAGATTTGCGAGTATTTCATCTAGCGATGTTAGAAAGTCATTTATGCATTTAACTGAGGGTGAACGATATATACCTATAATTGATGGGCCTTCTGGGATATCTACTACCAGGCAGTTTGCGCCGTTGACATCAGGCTCGTAGGCCGAGGCAGACCATATCTCTTTGACATAGATAACTACCCCACCAGCCTGGTTAGTGTATTTGTTTGTGCTAAAGGAAGTGTAGCCATGCATATGATTAATCAGTGAACAGCTGTCCAGCCAACACTCTGTCAGGACAATAACATCAAATTCAATTTTCAGTCTTTTGAGGACTACAAGAAAGGGCTCAAATTTTTTCGCTATGCTGCGTATGTTATAGGTTAGTAATTTGAAGTTATATTTATTGTCAAGTATATCCTGGCAATCTTCAACGGATTCCAGTTTATGGCAGCTTATAGAAAGAATTTCATCAATATCCGATGCGATGTCGTTATCCATTTATATAAATTGAAAAAACGTAGTAAAGGATATATCTGGGTTTGTGCCATGAACCTACCTACCTACCTACCTACCTACCTACCTACCTACCTACCTACCTACCTACCTACCTACCTACCTACCTACCTACCTACCTACCTACCTATCTATCTATCTATCTATCTATCTATCTATCGGTTCTTAGGCATACGTGACCAGCCCACTGTGTGAAGTGACGTGCCTTGGGGGAGGCCTATGTCAAGCAGTGGACGAGTTCAGGCCGATTGATGTGTTCAAGTCCAGGGAAAGTTTAAATTTTGATATAAAGTTCATTCGTCAAAAAAACAGTTGGCGTTAGATTGTCTCGCTGAAACCCGAGAACAGTTGTACTGGGTTGGCTATTTTTTTTTTAATATTTGTGCAAGTCTAGGTAAAGTTTAAACGTTACTACGTAGTCCGTAGTGATATCTAGTCATCAGTAAGAGTACAAATTACTTTTATTATGACACCAATATCTCAGCGCTTGAAATTGCCTATCCGCAGTGGGCACCCGTGGTAGTTAAGCCCATACTCTATCTCTCTCTCTCTCTCTCTCTCTCTCTCTCTCTGAGAGAAGACCTTTGTCTTGCAGTGGGACGTTTATTGGCTACGAAAAAAGAGACCAAGTCCGGTTTTGACAAAAGTAATTAGGCGATTTAGCTAAAAAGTGTGTAGTACTCGTAGCGCCATCAGCTGTTACGAGTATAAGCTCCTTAAGAGGATTTGTCTACGCCTGTCAAATGTGGCTAGTATTAATAGATGCGCATCAATGATCCAAACTGACAGCAACAAATAAAATCATCTAACTCCCGGTTTCTCGTACACTAACCAATTGTTAATCGACTGTTGACAGCTGTCAGGTAGCCAAAGTGCGTACAGATAAAACAAATGTTGCTATTACCAGCCAGTAGCTTAACAGACTGTTAGCGTACGAGAAACCGGGGGTAAGTGCAGTGGATCGTGGAGATAAATTACACCATACCGTACAAATGAACTCATGTCCCATTCTTATATTATTATTTCACGTAACCCTTCGATATGAATTGAAAGGCTAATCGCACAGAATTCATTTTAAATTAACCGAATTCATTTTAATACACCGAATTTATTTTAAAGGATCCTACAGCATCGGATCTCCGATTTCCGATTGCTGCGGGCCTTTCCACATTTGCGCCCCCACAATTTACATCTCTGTGAATAATTTTCAGACCTGCAGGCTATTTTTAAAGTGCCAGGCGCTACTTGCTCTCCAAAATACTCTGCTTCATTAAAATTGCACAAATAATTATTGCGATATATTGCACAATTAATTATTGCGATTTACAAATAAATTGAACCGTTCAAAATATTGATATTATTTTAGCATCTAAATAGGTTTTTAAATTATTATTATAATTAAAATTCTTTATTGATTTTTTTTAGGATAGGATAATTATTTATTATTGAATACAAATTAATATAAAGTAATACTAAATTAATAACTAAACTAAAATCTTATTAACATAAACTAATAAAAATAAATATCTATCATTTACAAATAAAACGCTTGCCCCAGGTCGGTGTCCCTGGGCAGGGAGCCCAGAGTGCTAGGAACATTCCCCCTTTGGATGGCCAGACTTATCCTCTGACCGAGGTATGCGCAGCCCTTAATTTTATTGAATTAAAAAATTGCAATATGGGCATTACCCCCCAATGATGGCAGAACCTTGCGCTATGGCGCTCATTAGGGGAGGGCTGTGTCCAGCAGTGGACTAATATAGCCTGAAGAAGAAGAAGAATAAATTGCACATAGGCGAGTTTAGTACTTATCAAGCATTTAAGCATTATGTACCAGCTATTGACTGTAATCGTTACACTTTGAGGAAACCTGAGGCCCTGAGGTGTTCAAATACCTCATCGTACGTAATTGCCAATCCGCTGTGGGTACGCTGACAATTAAGCATACCCTCTCTCTCTCTCGCTCAGAGAAGACCTGCAGTGGGACGTTTCGATATTAACTCTTGTATGACCCCAGTGCTGGAGCACGGGTCTCTTGCATCGCAGGAATGTTAGGCCTTACTAACATTCCACGAGCCCGCTTGGCCACCACGGGGGCCAAGTGGGTTGGTGGAGGACTTTTATAAGCTACATAAAAACATTTTTACACGGCTCGGTGTCGGTTTTTTCTGGGATTGCCTGTCCATGGTTGCTTAAAGAAAAGAATTTAGTTCATTGTGACTAGCCGGCTTCGCAATGTACATTGCGTAGTACGATTAATCATTTTTATTTTTTTTTATTTACTAAACCCACAGCATAAGTTAATAAATATGCACTGTTATTAATATAATTTATCTTTGGCCAATTACGGGCTTATTTTATATTAACATAATTTGGAGACAGGCATTATTACTAATTACATACTTTAAACAACAAAAAGAAAACAATATGAAAAAAAACTGAAATACTAAAATAAAAACAAAAAAATCGTGCCTGCAGACTGTATATATTTCTATGTGAGTACATGTGAGTGTAGATGTTGGTGTCTTTGTGTGTGTGTGTGACAGGTGGGAGCAGAGATCTATTATCTTACTTGTTAATCTGTGGATTTATCACTATGCAATGTACATAGAATTGTCATAATAAACAATGAATCTTAGTTCGATGAAAGGGCCCTAGCAGGCGTCTTACGGTGAGTCAGCAGTTCGTGACAAAGCTGACATAATCAGTGATAAATGAGTGAATAATATCAGAGACTACCGCTTTAATCAATTACGTCACTCATCCCCAATAATAAATTACATCGATCGCTGAAATTAAATTACATTGTAAATTAATACGACCCTCCAGGTCATAGTGAGTGCATTTACGTAACGTCCAATATGCATACATGAACAGAAGTGTAGTTTAATGACACGATAAAAAATGTGCTAATTGTTTTTGAATTCAACATTCGCAAGAACAGTATTTTACAATTTAAAAAAAACTCAGACAAAGTAAATATTCTCTTTGAAAAAACATAAGAAGATTGTAGAACAATGTAAATCCATTGAAAATTAGAGGTCCGTACTTAATAAATTTATTTATTTATTTTATTATGTCTACCTACCCTTTTTGTATCTTAACATGCGTAACAAGTAAGTAAAGTCTAGGCTGAGTCTTGATACAAAAACCAATTAAAGGTAAACACCACATGCGTTACTTTTTATATCTTAAAATAGAGTGTATATAAAAATAAAATTATAATAAAAACAAAAAGGCACGTATTGTATAAGAATCATAGGGATCTCGAATCAAATGGTCGCAAAATATATTCTTTATTAATTTCCTAATGTTGTCATTAAACAGATCATAACTACCGCTGTAGTGATTTGCCAATTTGCAGAGATTCTTAGTGCCTTCTTTACGTCTAGATCTTTGGTACCTAGTGTCTACTTTGCTGCGGAGAAATAATAATGATTCCCACATATCTAGGTCAGAGGTAATTCAGCGTCAAGCCAATGAAGTCTGTCGCCGACAGAATTTCAATGGATAATTTAGTTGTAATTTATACTCGAAGCCCTGTCACACGTCGAATTTGACTTTCAAAAAGGCGTCACAATGGACAGCCGGCTTCAGCCGACATTTTCCCCAGCTCTGCTCGCTCACATTGTTTACAACTTACTTTATACGTAAATGGGTGGACGCTGCGCGCTGTGTATTTTGCATATTGCCACGCAAGCGATTTTGTTCCGACTCTTACATTACATTACATAAATGCACGCCTGTATCCCGGAGGGGTAAGCAGAAACCAAGATGTAACCTCTTTCACTTCGTCAACATTTTTTACATGTTGCGCATTCAGCAGACGCTTGATTTCTAAAGAAAACATGTTTAAAAATTAAATTCGATATCAACCCTTGTATGTCCCCGCTGCTGGGGCACGGGCCTTTTCCTTCATAGCAAGAAGGTTAGGCCATGCTCCACCACGGGGGCCAAGTCCGGGTTGGTGGAGTATTGTAAGACAGTGTCGAGTTTTACTGTCAGAAGTTATCAAGCCGCCCATAAGGCCTCTGACATGGCTTAACGACTGCCATTGCATGACAGCCGACACCAATGGCTTAACGTGCCTTGCGAAGCATGGAAGCGCTCGGAATAATGCCACTAGCGGTAGTCACAGGACGGTCACCTATCCTGCGCCCGACCGCGCCTTTTGTTGCTAAACACAAGTGATTGATATCAATCACTCGGTTCGACTAGACCACGAGCGCTAAATTAAATTATTTGTAAGTATTAATTAATTATTTACCCTCTAAATAGGTTTTTTAAAATTGTCCTTAGCACGGGTTAGTGCATTAAAAATAATATAATCATGTGGGTACAGCGATATCAATCCGATGTAAAACCTAACTGCAAAGTAGGTACTCGGGGCTGCAAGTGATGCAAATTACTTCCGCCAGATGTCACTGCCTGTACGTAATGCAGAGAATGATGTAAAGAGGTTCGAAATTTCACTGATGCCGGTGAGTCGCCCATTAGCTCATTTGGAAAGAGCGCTGGCACGAATAGCCAGAGGTCGCGGGTTCGAATCCCGGCATGGGTAGAATTTTTAGCCTCTAAATAGGTTTTTATAATATTGTCCTTAGCACGGGTTAGTGCATTAAAAATAATATAATTATTTGTAAGTATTTCAAAACTCTCTAGAGGAGACTTGTTTTCCTTTTTTGGATTTGGTTTTAGAAATATTATTATTAATTATTTATTGCACAAAGGAACGTTTACAAAGAGAGGCTTAATGCCTAAAAATTTGGGACTGCAATTAGGCTGGGATGCAGGCGTGGCTGTGTTAATCTATCGCTGAACTTAGGCACGAGTTAGGATTAAAAAGCTTTGTTGTAGATCAGCTCGGCACTAAAACTGTTGTACAATAAACTGCGCACATAGTGGTTTAGATAACCCTGGTATGAGATAATCTTCTCGTTTGTAATGCATGCAAACAGCTGAAGCGTCTCGCTTCGCTGCAGGCTAAAACACATGTAGTCGTGATAGAAGAATAGTTTGAGTACGTTTGGGCACAAAAAATGGTATCTTTTGTTTGGATTCCGTACCTAAAAGGAAATACCAATATCAATGACTTTGTCATTGTGAGTCAACAATATGATTTTGTTATCTGTTCGTCTGTCCGTCGGTCTGTCTGTCAATACCATTTATCTCAGAAACGATTGGAGGTATCAAGATGAAATAAAAACCGTATACTCGAGTCTATAGTCTCTTGAAGTTATGAAAAACAAACTTCTAAGTTGACGCAAAAGTTACGGCGGTTTAAGCCTCAAAATAACGTACATTTCCACTATGAAAATTGGCAAGTAATATCGTTTTATACTACAGGTAATGGAAAAAGTCTGAGTTAAATCATTAAAAAACAATCTCGCAAGTTCGAGAAAAGCTCGGAAAAATTTCCAGATTCGATTCCTAAACAATTTATAATATGTACGAGTAAGTACCTAAAAAATTGAACGGAACGCTCGGTGCGCGAGTCTGACTCTCCCTTGGCCGGTTTTCTTGTTATAACGACACACTTGTTCGAAAAGGAAAGATGGCTAATCTAAATATCAGCTTGATGAAAGTGAAGTCGCGAATATCTGCGTGTGTGTTCTGTCTCTTTCTACGTACTTGTATATACAAACATAAAACACAAACAGGTAATAATGGTGATAGTATAATGAAATAAACCATCAAATTGTTTTCTCTCCCGCCAATTCTACATCGTTGGTCTCTCGTCTTGCTGTTGGTTAATATAACACAGGATTAGTTTGGGAAAAAGACTTGAGCAACTGTGTGGAAACCGAAATATGTACTGAATTTTGTCACAATTATGTGTCTCAATATCACTGTCACGTATCAGATATCCACTGAAATGCACTATCCTCTATTGTCTGATACATATCTATATGGCAGAGCTTAGTTAACATTCCGCTTTCGCACACAGTTGTATACGTGAAAAGTTACGTAATCAAAGCGCAGGACAAGTGATTGTGTTGCGTGAAGGTTATTATTACTATTTTATAAATTGGTCACTTATAATGTTGGGTCTTCATAGATTATCGCAATAAGATAAAATAAGTGTATTCTTTATTGTACACTAGAAAAAAAATACAATCCCGAGATTTGTCTGAGCGTCAAACTGCCCTTATATTATGCGCGCCAAATCCTGAACGATTTCAATCGTCTAAATGTCAAATTAGTATGGAATTTGACAGTTAGACAAGCCACTGAACTTTCTTCAACTTGCAAATTACTTACTTTATCTCTTTACTTTTCCACAGGTCACGTCCTACATCATTGGGTTTAATGCCTTCGAGGATAAAGTAACGTTTTTTCTGGAAATCTTACTGCACGTTTATGCCATGTTGTCTTTGCAGATATTTATTGACGCACAGTTTCAGTAGAAACGTTTGCGTAGTCCGGCCGTGGTCCTTCGCAGAAACTTTTGATTTTGTTACTTCAGTCAGATTGGAGTTCATCATCCCAAAGGCTTTGGGCTTTACGCGAGGTTTCCAGATGTTACGTTCACAGCATTATTCGAAATTAGTTTCCGGGACAATGGGGCTGCATCGCTAGGAGCGAATGCGTGAATAATGAATTGTCTCAAGTAAAAAATAAAAACAAAACTGGTTGATTGCGAGTTGGCCTCGCACACCGAGAGTTTCGTACACATGATATAATTGTCTTACTGAGTTATAGAAATAAGAAATATGCGCTTTCTTTTTTATTCACTTCAAGATTCGTAGAGCGATTTTTACTCACATTTGGTCGGATTTTATTTTAGCTGTTGTTATACTTAGGGACAAAACGCGGTGGTAGCAAAGCCGGAGAAGAACATTGGCCTCGCAATCGGGAGTTCGTGGGTTCGAATTTGGCATGTACCAATGACTTTGTTTCGAAGTTATGTACATTTGTGTGTACAAATACAAGTTGAAGTAGCAATATAATTTTTTAAATTGCTACTATAACGACACAATAATATATTTTTTTATTCACGCCCACGTTAAAAAAAAGGAAAAGTAAGTATAGCGTGAATGTAAAAAAATATTTGAGAAATTTGAAAAGAAAATCAGGCTGGGACTTGGCATATTACGTCAAATCACGCCTCATGGCTCGAATCTCTCATGAAACTGACAGAACTTGGCACATTGGTTCAAATCGCGCCTCCTATCTTGAATCTCTCAACAAAGTCAGACTAGGACTTGGCATAATACATCAAATCTTGAATCTCTCAATAAAGTCAGACTAGGACTTGACATAATACTTGACATCTCGAATCTTTTAAGAAAGTCGGTCTGGGACTTGGCATATTGACCTCCTGGCTCGAATCTCTCAAAAAATTCAGTCTAGGACTTGCCATCTTGCCTCAAATCACGTCTCGTGACTCGAAGACTCGATCTCTCTCCATGTCTCCCCCAAGGGACATCGGCGTAGACTTTGTTACTTACTTAGTTACGAGGACCCTTCCTTGTCAATGCCGCCTCCAATTAGTCCTTGCTTGCGAAATGTTTGAGGGAACTTTGTAGCATGTTTGAGTTCGGTGTGCAGTTGCCGCTTTGATGGCGTTTTCGTGTCCGTTCCGCTCCGCAAGGAGCAATTTCCATACAAACGTAGTTTGGTTTTCATTGAAGCATTTATCAATAGTTGAGTCAACAACTATTTACATAACAAAAGCAACTTAACTATAGCTAAAAACGAAACTAAACCAAACGTTTTTATTTACAAAGGACTTGTCGGATTTACATGAAACTTAATATTCGTATTTGCACCGGCTACCCGTATCTATTTCTTCTCGGCAATTTCTCAAATTTGAGGTTGCCTGGAAGAAATTGTTATTAGCAATAAGGTCGCCAATGTTATTTTATCTTTTGAATCTGACGTTTCTGTAACTATTTTTCCGGTATACAATAAAGAATATTCTTATCGTATCTTATTCAATACATTAAAACGACTCAAATCGAGGTTCGATTGATCTTAGAATTGGAAAAAGACTTATCAAAAGGACATTATAGCCTTGAGAATAGTATCTATGAAACGTCATCGATATCAACCCTTGTATATCCCCACTGCTGGGGCACCGGTCCTTTCCTGCATCGCAGGAAGGATAGGCCATACTCCACTACGGGGGCCAAGCCCGGGTTGGTGGAGTGAAACGTCATATGAGGCTATATTTATTTTATTTTGTTTTTCTCAGATGTACTTGTAAGCACGATCACACCTCGATTTGTGTCCTGTAAAAGTATTGGCAAAGTTTCGTTGCCATTGAGAGTTACTCTTGGTGCAGACCAATGTTATTCATTCATGGAAATCACGAAATCAAATCCTGTTTCTAACGAAGTTGAGTTGTCAAACAAATCCCTGTAGGAAACAATAATTCCTTATTTGAATCTAGTCGTTTTAGTATCGTTATATACTCTTTGGTATCGTTTGGCAGAATGCCCTGTCCTAAGTCCTCTAGAGACAATTCATTTGTGAAGTAAGCCACTCCACTTTCACTTTCTAATCGAGGGGGATTAGAAAGTGGAATTAGACAAAATAGCTTTAACATTAAAATGTGTCAAGGGCAGTACAAGAATGTCCCGGTTAGTAGAAGAAAGGCCCGGTTGCCAGTTTGCCATATATGGTTATCGGAAAACCAAACGTAAGCGCGTTTTAAAATACAGTCAGCGCCATCTAGCGACGTTTGCGGGTATCACCGCCACTCTTAATCCAATGCATTAGTTTTTGACCAAAGTTTGAGCGAAATCAATATTTTAGTGTAATTTGTTTATATAATTTGTGTAATGTTCGAGTAGAATAAAGTTAATCGTTAGACTATTTCTTCTTGTAAACTTGTAAGTATAAGTATAAAAGCCAGTCTAGTCTTATCTAGAGTTTTCCTTTAATTTTATTTATATGCGTATTAAAAGCAGAAGTGAAAAAAAAGGGGAGGTATTCGTCCAGCAGTGGGACGCTATAGGCTAGATTAAATTAGAAGATGTGTCCCACTACGCTGGTTTTTGCAATGGCAGTCGATTTTTTAATGTACCAATAGTAGAAGGGCGCATTACCATATCTCTAATACAGCTGAGACCAGCTGAGATTTCTTCATCAGATACTTCAGACCTTCGATTTTTGACATCAAATGAAGCTGCCCACCAAGTTGAATATTTTTTGTAAAGGCGGTATGTCGATCTCTTCTAATAGTTTGGTTGGGGTCTTGTGTTTTCTAATCAGGGTCACCTTGTACTCCAGATCTTCGATTATCCTAGTTTTTATACTTTTCCCTTTATGTGGCAATTAAACCCTAACTCTGTACCAAATTTCAGCTCTCTCAGTTTATGGGAAGCACTAGTATTATTTTGATGATCATCAGTGAGTGAGTGTCGTAAATGCGAAACTTTGCTTTAGCTTAACTTCGGAACTAAATGACCTACAGACTTGAAATTTTGGATTTTAAGTATGTCATTATGTGATTAGCTTACTGGATGAGACGAAAATTTCTGCGTTCTGGTCTAATCCAGAGGTTCTCCAATAGGGGCCTGAAAATGCGGCGAATGGTTCTACTAAAGATGGTACGACAGTGTTTGCTTCGCGCTCGACTTGGCGGGGTCACTGCCGTGCCCTTCCGATTAGTAGGATTGCGCTTTATCGCATTATTTACAAAAAACATCTATTTTATACAATAATCATTCTAACAAAACCTCAAAACCTTTGAGTTTGACTGAAAAAAGGTTCCTGTGACAGTTTTTTGTCATAACATAACCCAACATCCATTTCTTCAAGAAGTCAGAAAACTTGTGTTCATTCGATTGGGCCCTAGTTATTGACCTAATATACTGAAGAATCGTACCAGATTGTGGCTTGACTTTAGCCATATAAGTGGCTAAAGCAAGCCACATCGTGTGGGAAGCTTTAGTAACTTATATCTCTACACCTATCCTAGATAGTGGGACTCCACCTACTGAGCCGTGTATTTGTGTTAATTAACCTGTCCAGGAGTTTGCTTGCTCTTGGCGTCGACCCTTTCATATAGGAATTGGTTTCTGTGCAGAGACCAAGCTATGTTGGGTGGCATAGCTTTTTACTGCCAAAATAGTAGCTAAGCTTCAACTTTACAAACGAGAGCGAGCAAAGGCTTGCAGACGAAGTAACTTCTCTTTTGTGTGGATTTTTGAAGAGAAGTTTTCGTTTTCGAATTTCACACCTTTTATTACTATCCATATCCCTTATGAAGCGCTCATGGCGTAGTCTAACCGGTGATTGGAATCAATCGCTTGAGTTAAGCCACAACAGGCGCGGTTAGGTGCAGGATGGGTGACCGTCCCGTGACCGCTAGTGGCAATTTTTGCGAGTGATTCCGTGCTTTGCAAAGCACGTTAAGCCGTTGGTGCAGCTTGTTATGTAATGGTAGTTAAGCCAATTCAGAGGACTTATGGGTGGCTCGATAACTTCTGACAGTAACGCCCGCCACTGTCGTACAATCCTCCACCAATCCGGTTGGAGTATGGCTAATCTTCCTGCGATGCAGGGAGAGACCCATGCCCCAGCAGTGAGGGCATACAAATGGTTGATATCGATATACCTTATGGAGTACTGTATATTAATATTCCACATTAATATTCCTAAAGATATATAAGAGTTACATCCGACGCAGTTTAAAAAATGTGTTAAGCACACTCTGTGCAAAATCCTTACAATAACATCAAGAATTATTCAGAAGACATCAGATTAAATATGTCCGGTATTACAGAGTAGATAAATATTAAAAGTAAATTTTAATTTTTTGAGTGGAAAACTTTCTTAATTAAGTTAAGCTTTTTTTTAAAAGAGCTTTTATTGTTAGCTTCTTCTCCACATAATCTATTAATTGTGTAACTGGCAAATTTGTCTTTCATTAATGACGTTTTAATGAACGTCAAAGTTGTTAGTTCCAAAATTAATTGTTCGTTTTTATAATGAATAAAAACAATTTGTTTGATTTAATTTGATCCTACTTAATATTATATGTGAAAGTTTGTGAAGATGTTTGGATGTTTGTGCTCAAACACGCAATAACGGCCTAACGAATTTACAAAAAAAATTGCGTACACGTGGACAAAGATCTAAGTTAAGACAAAATGAATGTGGCGTCAGCTAGTTATCTTAAAAAAACAGTCAAGACAGTTAATCGGTATTTTGTATGCAGCCTACAAACGTCCAGAGTGCTTAGTGCGAGTTTGACAGATCCAATCAAATAACTTTACTACCGCGTTAATCGAGCATCGAGTAGTGAGTATGAAAAGTTAACCGTTCGAACCGGCAAAACGCTGTCACAGTACAACTCGCACTCGCGTTTATTCGTGTTTTGGCTGGTAAACGTGTTCACTTCTCAACGTAAACCATTACAACTCGCACTCAGAAATTTTAATTTCCATACTTGTCGCTAGGTGGCGCTTCCTCGATGCCATAGAAATATGAGTTTACGTTAACGCGATCGAGTAGTTAAAAAACTCGCACTAAGCACTCAGAGTGCTTAGTGCGAGTTTTTTAACTACTCGACTAAGCTGCGAGTTTTTTAACTACTCGACTAAGCTCGCACTAAGCACTCAGAGTGCTTAGTGCGAGTTTTTTAACTACTCGATCGCGTTAACGTAAACTCATATTTCTATGGCATCGAGGAAGCGCCACCTAGCGACAAGTATGGAAATTAAAATTTCTGAGTGCGAGCATTGAATTAATTCAATGGTGCGAGTTGTAATGGTTTACGTTGAGAAGTGAACACGTTTACCAGCCAAAACACGAATAAACGCGAGTGCGAGTTGTACTGTGACAGCGTTTTGCCAGTTCGAACGGTTAACTAACTCATACTCACTACTCAATGCTCGATTAACGCGGTAGTATAGTTATTCGATTGGATCTGTCAAACTCGCACTAAGCACTCAGGGCACGCAGGCCTTCTCTCACACAGAAAGTATGGGCTTAATTACCACGCGTGCCCACCGCGGACAATTTCAAGCGCTGAGGTATTTGAACACCTGAGACACTCAGGTTTCCTTACGATGTTAAGAGCGGTGGTAGCGGAGCGGTGTAGAACGCCGGCTTCTCAATCGGGAGGTCGTGAGTTCGAGCCCCGGCATGTACCAATGACTTTGTTTTCTAAGTTATGTACTACTACTACTACAATACAATGCTACTCGCTGACGGTGAAGGAAAACATCGTAAGGAAACCCTAGTGTCTGAGGTGTTAGCGTACCTCAGCGCTTGCTACGTACAATGGCCCAACTATGAGGCTAAGTGCGGAAATCTCAGGCCTAACTAACTACCGTTAACGAGTGAAAAAAGTAAAAGTAAAAAGATATTTATTGCCACCAACAAAACACTGGTTGAAAGAATTAAGTTTACATTTGGTTAACATATACATTTTACCAACTAGTCTCAGCCAGGATTGCTACTATAACTTCGCAAATGTACATTACTTAGAAAACGTCATTGGTGTATGTCCGCACTGGGAATTGAAGCTAGGTCTCTTGCTTCTGAGTCTCGTTTTACCCACTGGTCCACCGCCGCTCTAAAGAGAATAAGACGGCCATAATGAAAAATAAAACATTAGCCCCGCGTCACGAGCCGAAGTGAATTAAGCCACCCTTTTCACCCTAAATGAGCACTCCAACGCGGTATATTCACATAGTTGGGATTGTTTTGCCGTGTTCCCGTTTTATTACGTGCTCCTTGTGATTTATTTGCGCTGTCGAGACGAAGCAGCGAAGCTTACTTGGTACTTCGTCTCACTCTTCCGCTCCTTGTTCCGTGCAGTCGTGGGAAAGAATAAAAGTTTGTGTGATGTCAGTAAATATGGAAATATCACTCAAACTATACTTGTTAATATGGAAGAAGGAAAAAACGTGTAAAATGTATTCGCCAAGGGCAAGATCCACACTGTATGGTGTATGGTGTCGGCTTAGAGAATAGCAACAACCCAAATTCTTCCCGCGGATGTCGTAAAAGGCGACTAAGTGACACAAACTGGGGGGTGGGCAGCAGCGCCCCCTGCAGTACAATTCCACCAAACTGCGATCCCCAATCCGCATGCCCAGCGTGGGGATTATGGGTATTACCCCCCAATGATGACATAACCTTGCGCTATAGCACTCATTAGGGGAGGGCTATGTCCAGCAGTGGACTAATATAGCCTGAAGAAGAAGAAGATCCACACCGTAGGTAGAAAGTTCCAAGCAAGCAATTCACCAGACCGAAGAAATTTGTACTTAACCAGAATCACTCTAATAACCAAAAGAGAAAGTATTGTTTAAGATAAGATAAGAATATTCTTTATTGTACACCAGAGCAGCAGCTCTGCCCCAGCAGTGGGGACATACAAGGGTTGTAAACGAAACGAAACGAACGTACACCAGAGCATATGGTATAAAACATGTACCTACAACTGGCGGTCTTTTTGCTGCCAATTACTTAACATAATATATATTTTATTTATTTCGTAAAATATTTAAATTCTATGCACGCCACACGTCTACATGTGCGTACGATGTGAATGCTGAAATGGTCCGAAATACAATTAAAAATTTTATTACTTTCGAAAAGGCTGGCGAAAGTTGAAAGCAATAGTTCTTAATTACGAATTTTCAGCTATAGTGACGAAGACCATTCAAGGTGGGAACTACAAATGAAGTTTTAATGTGAAACCAACACATTTTTTTTATGGAAATGATACCATAACATCACATTAACATTTACACACAGGCACATACATTGCTTCTGACCCTACATTACCGAGGCCGGATAAGAAATGACGATGTTCAGCGATTTTAGTGCACAGATTTTAAAAAACGGGTGCCACCTCTTGCCACACCCTTGACACGTCGCAAGTTCCGATGACCCTTTGCGCTTAGTTGCCACGAACAGAGCATGTCAGTCTGCCTTAGTGAATTAATGTGTGCATATCTTGTGTAGGTAATAATGTCGACATAAAATATTGTATTAAGCCAAACTGCAACTAACTGCGCCCGAAGAAAACTATTTGTTCTTCTGGCCAGTCTGAGTTTATCTATGTTCTCCATGATATAATGACTTCTTCTTCTTCTTATGATGCCCCTCCGACTAGCAAAGGTTGGCAGTCAGCTCTGCATATTTCTTTCTATCTTTCTTATCTTTCGCAAGGCGGAAGAGCTCGGCAGTACTTGCGATTCCAGTCCACTCCTGTAAGTTTCTCAATCAGGATTTCTTTCTCCGGCCTACGCGTTTCTTGCCGGCAATTTTTCCATCATTATTAGTTGTAGGAACCAGTATCTTGGGTGTCTGAACACTTTCCCCAAGCATGCAATTTCTCTTTCGCATGACATTCCAAAGCTCGCGATATAACGACAGTCAAATATAATTTTGAGGCAATCTACCCATACAATAAGTTACAAGTAGTTGTCGAGTATATGCTCGGCCAACAGAAGCCGAGGCCGAAGGTCGCGCGTGCCACCGCCTTTCATGAGTTCCTTCAGACGAATTACACGAGCATGGAGAACATGAGGATTTATTGCTTGTCGTCCCACGTGGAAGCGTGAGGTGGAACGAGATAGAAGGCTGGTTGCAATTTGACGGCTGATATTTCTTGAGGAGAAATGTTCGGTACCGTGGTTTAGCTGACGGTGGAGTTCTTACCAATACGTGCGATTTTGCCACAGATGGTATAACAAAACGTTTATCTATGAAAAAGTTCATGGAGGTTGGCATTAACATAACCCAGCTCAGTTAGCCGAAGTTCTAAGCGCCTCTATGTCGTTGGCCCATACAAATAAAAACTAACGTTTTATTTCTTAATTATTCGCGATACTCATACATAGTTATTTATTAAATGGGTCTAATCGCGATTATTTATCAGAAGTAAATACAAATCACGCGCCTTATCGCCGGACCTGTCCGCGGGCGTAGTGAGTGTTGTGTGTCGGCCAGGTGCGAAAAACTAAAAGTGATTACCCACATAATTGACTGTGATCGCCCCTTTAGTCTACCCGAGACCACAGCAACTGTAATGCTCCAGAAACGTCGGGAAATAAGGTAATTACGTTTTACCTAATAAATAGTCGCGATAGGACCCGTTTAATGTATAACTTAGATAAGATAAGAATATTCTTTATTGTACACTGGAAAAACAACAAATACAAAACAATTGCAAATATACATAGTACAATTGGCATCAAAAGCATCTTATTTTACAGATAGCTTCCGCAAAAAGAGCTTCCAAACCTCGAAAATCCCTCCTGCTCGTTAATGCCGATAATAATTAAAAGCAAAACACGATTTAGTCACGTAAATTTCCATTTTATAGATTCAGATTTTATAGAACCGACAATCTACAACCTGGGACAGGATAGCATGTATGCCAAAAAAAGGCCGTTTTCGGATAGAAAAATATATCAAATCCAAGATTGTTGGCCTTAGATTCTTTGTTATAACACTCTATTTGCATGATTGAGGGAATTGGAAGTCACTGTTTGCAAAAAGGATCTGTTTATGATCTATTAAACCTATTAAACCTCATGGAGCTCATGAATAAAGATTCTCTCTGCAGCGACCCCTCTGTGTATTATCTGTTTTCGTTCAAGAGGCGCCACTAAGTTCGCCGGCGGAGCAAGCCGAGATGAAGGCATTTCATCTCAACACCGTTTTGGAAATGTTTTTGAAGAAGTGCTGATTAAGATTATGTAGGATTGCTAGGAATACGATCCATTGTTTTTCAGGAGTATGGGTTTTTGTTACTTATATACATAACCTCATGCCTGTATCCCAGAGGGGTAGGCAGAGACCAGGGACTGCCACTTGCCACGATCCTTCGCTTCATCAACGTTCATAAGTCGTTGCGTGCACGCACGCCGGTTCCGGGTACTTTTTATCTTTCCCTTTGCTAATACATCCCCTATTTGGGTTATTGTTATTTCCTATTAATTAACTTTTTTTCCTGAATCTTTATTTTTGTTTGTTGGGCCAGAAGCACTGTATGTGCCTGTATGTCATGTCATGTCCCGTTATGTTATGTCATGTCATGCCGTGTCATGTTATGTTACGTTATGTTATGTTTTTTAAAGCATCAATTAAATTCACGTAAAAGAAACGCCGTTCATGCATTCTCAAAACTATATTGTTGGAATGCCAATAGGCCCCATGGAAGAAAATAGCAAGTAATACGAAAAGAATCTCAAGTTGAAGTGCTCTTCAGTTCAGTATTACCTAACCAAGTCGTAAATAAACGAATATCTTCGACGTACTCGGTTCTCGGTATCGTGTACTCAGTAGGTGTACTAAATGGGTGCCCGTTGTGGTTGTACCCTAAGTAATACTAACAACCATGTCATCATTATAGGCTCAAAAGGACTACATAAAGGGCCATTGAATTGCGTCTTGAGAAACATAATAAGCTAATTGCATCTTAAGTCATGCAGACAGGCCATTTGCACGCAACAAGTCCAAAACAGGAAAATAAACAATCAGAAAAATAGTTGCATTCATGGTGACGGATGCTATTTCGGGATATGATGAACGCAAAAAAAAAACTGGACTTAAATAATTAGGTTCCGAACATCGATCAACCCTTATATGTCCCCACTGCTGGGGCACGGCTCTCTTTCTCCATCGCACAGGAAGTTTAGGCTATACTGCAACACGGGGGCCAAGTCCGGGTTGATGGAAGATTGTAAGATAGTGGCGGGCTTTACTGTCAGAAGTTATCAAGCGGCCGTTCCGGACTGCTCTAGTGGAAATTTGAGGCAGACTTCTACTGCGGCTGTGGATAAGCCAACAGATCTGGGGTCCGCCAGGTCGATTTTTCAGGAAACATTCGTTTAACTGTTTCAGTTTATAACATGATATTGTTTATCATGATAATGGTCACGATGGTACTATAGAGCCAGTGCTCTATAGTACCATCATCGTGACCATTGACCTCTATGGTTCACAACACGTGGAAAATCGTGATGTGAGTGATGCTGCTGAGTAACTGGCTTTGTTTTATATTTTCATTTGCTGTCCATCCAAAATAGTAGTAAATTGATTTCTCTTAACGCGTGGGCGTAAAGAACGTAAAAGGATACGGTGACACAGTTATTAAAACACCCGTATTTGCAACAATCATGCAATGCTGTCTTACAATCCTCCACCAACCCGGACTTGGCCCGCGTGGTGGAGTATGGCCTAACTTTCCTGCGATGCAGGAAGAGACTCGTATACCCCAACAGTGGCGACATACAAGGGTTGATATCGTATCGTATGTAATTCAGTTACCAGCAATTCCATAACAATGAGTTGGAAAGAAGTACCTAAGTACGAGAGAAAAATTGGAGCAGTGACTTCATCAAAAACAGAAAGTTAAATTAAGGTAGGCACGTCCTTGGAGAAATTAACTTAAAATATTAGCAAATATGTGGGTCTCAGAGTTCTACCAAAGGCTGCGAGGACTCGCACCTTATACATTTTATATTACTTTACGACTTTTGTCGTAAATTGCGCGACCGTGTTTAAGGGGCTACTCGGACTTAATTACGGATAATATAATTTTTCTATTGGTGGCTCCAATGCAAAAAAAAATTACCCTTCATTTTCATCATCATCATCAGATGTCCTATTAAATGTTTCGTGTGCAGTCACGTGCATTAAAAATCATTATCAGCCCACTGCTGGGTATAGGCATTTCCTCCCAAAATGTTATCTCTTACGGCCCCTTGCTATCCAGTTAGGTCGCTTATAATGGGTTTTTGTAAAAAGTACAAAAAAGAATCGTCATAATTTTTATAATAGTGATAGTGAACCCGGACTCGGCCCCCGTGGTGGAGTATGGCCTAACCTTCCTGCGATGCAGGAAGAGACCCGTGCCCCAGCAGTGGGGATATACAAGGGTTGATATCGTCGTATCGATAGCTATTTTCGAGCCGTTTTACAGTCCTCAAAAACCTACGAAGTTAAAGAATTTACAACAAAAACGCCAGTTATAACGGAAATCGATTAAAACCCTGTGATATTAGCCCTAAGTTCTAAGCCGTAGACTCTTAAGAATAGTTAGACTAAGAATAGTTAACATCGTAAGTGAGATTTATAAGGATCACGTTTTGCAAGAACGTATACAAAAGAAGAAATATTTTTTTGGTCGCGCGTGTTAGCTCCGGGTCGCGCCTTAAGGATACAATTGCGCGCTCTACTTGGCAAACGATGTTTTTCGGCCAAACCACAAGAAAATGGCCACCCCGCTAGCTTATATACTTACATAGTACGAGTTACTGCGTGTCGCTCTCGACCAATCAAAGACTTCCTAGTACGAAATATTTATCCTGAACTTATATTTGACCGCAATTTAGGCTCTGACTTCAGTTTTGAATTCTGGAAATGGTTTATGTTAAGACTAAGGGAGCCCCTTAGTCTTAACATAATCCATTTCCATTCCATTTAGCTCTGAGATAGCTCTTGACTGCGCTGACGATTCGCTATTTTTTCAACGTCTCAAGAGGTATCCTAGAGCGCTTTATTAATACGAAACTTTATTGATAAGACCCTGAAGTCTGGTGTTATGTTCTGCTTTCGCTTCACATGCACGTCCGATAATTTTAATGATTCTAAAATATTTATTCAATATTGTAATATTCAATGATAGCCGACCTCCAATTGCAGACGGCATCACAAGAAGTCTCAAATGTTGTATCATGTTTTGCTAGATATTAAAATTACCTACTTAATTTTTGACTGAGAATGTTTGCTACTAATGTTTTAAAAAAATTAAGCCACTTTTCTTTATCAGACACCAACTAGAGAAAAACAAAAATAGATTTAAATTTCTTAATTAGTCAATTCCGGAATCATTTACTTAAATAGAAGTGCATCCGTCGTCGCCACCTCCGTCTCTACTCACCGTAATTAAGCTCTTCGAATCAGAGCGAAACCTGGTCGGACTCGTCCGACAAATAGTCAAGTAAGTAAAATTCCGGAATAATTAAATATAAATATCCATATAAATATTACGGTAGCAAACGATGTATGTACCTACGGACTGCCACCGCCACCGCTACTGTGTTGGTGTGTTATATCCTTGAGACAATGTTTATAAAAAGTATACTTATAATGAAGCGCCCGTGCCCTGGTGGAATCGAGTGATTGGAGTCAATCACTTGGGTTAAGCAACAACAGGCGCAGTCAAGTGCGGATGGGGGACCACTCTGTGACTACCGCTAGTGGCATTTTTTTCGAGCGTTTCCGTGCTTCGCAAGGTACGCTAAGCCGTTGGTGCCGGCTGTCATATAATGACAGTCGTTAAGCCATGTCAGATGCCTTATGGGCGGCTTGATAACTTCTGACAGTTAGACCCGCCACTGCCTGCCACTGCTCTGAGCAATAACGCCGGCAATTGTACTGTATGTTTGTAATTGTGTTATGTTTATTTTTTCCTGGTGTACATTACATTACATTTACATGCAGGCACATACATGGCTTCCGGCCCTGGACTAGGATACCCTGTCTCATGAGAACCAGAAACAGCGACATTACAGACATGAAAACATCAAAGACCTGGGGTTTTTTTCCCAGCCTAGGTTCGAACCCAGGACCTCTCGCATGGCAGTGAGATGCGCAACCGCTGCGCCACAGAGGTAGTCAAATTAAGACAGTAAAGAATATTCTTATTTTATACGTGCTAACGAGCAGGATGCCCGGCGTATAAGCAGCCTTAATCAGCTATGCAGGTAGTACCTAAAAGCCTCCCCGGGTTGGGTTATGTGTAATAAAAGTCTGTAACTCGGTCCTGAATCTTCATTTACGAGGACACAGCGCTGAATAATTGCGCTACCTAGGTACTGTGTATCATCGTTTAAGTATTAATTATGTAGGTCGATGGAAAAAGTTTACTGCGGCTCCTTACCTCCAACTTTATTTATTTTATTTATTTAGATCTAGCTAACCCAGCGAACTTCATACCTCCTAACAGTCGATTCTTTATTTTTTCTCCGTAAGAACCATACTCGTATTTCAAGGAATATTCCAAAAAAAGAATTAGCGAATTCGGTTCAGCTGCTCTCGAGATTTGCGCTTACACATTCAGCGATTCATTTTTATATTATAGAAGAAGATACATAATAGATTACACGCACATTATCCAAATTTTATATATATATTATAGATCACCTCTAACTCTAGCCTATGGCCCTAAAATAGTGTACATGCATGCATTTATACTATTTATACATACATACATACATACATACATACATACATACATACATACATACATACATACATACATACATACATACATACATACATAACCTCACGCCTGTATCCCAGAGGGGTAGGCAGAGACCTGGGACTGCCACTTGCCACGATCCTGACAGATCACCTTCGTTTCATCAACGCTTATAAGTCATTGCATGCACGCACGCCGGTTCCAGCTACTATATATACATTTTAATTTTAAGCAAATTTATTCTTTTAGATAAGATAAGAGTATTCTGAAATGAAATGAAAATGAAATGAAAAGGTTTTATTCAAAGTAGCACAGAAACTGCGGCTTAATGAACTTTACAATTCAAACTAGGTGTCCATTTCAAAATCTAGATCATTTTGGAGAAAAAATGGACAAAGAAACTCCAAACTTAGTCTTTTCAAAGTCCTTAGTTAACACGTTTACATAATTATTATAAAACATAGAACTCATACATTGTACTGGCTTTAATTCCAGACCTCATTGTCATCTAAATAATCCTTTATGTTATAGTAGCCCTTTTGGCACAAAGTGTGCTTAACATATTTATTGAACCGCGATTCAGGCAAGCTTAATATCTTCAGGGATTTTATTATAGAAGCGTATACAATGCCCCATGAAGGATGTATTAACCTTTGCCAGCCTAAATAGTGGGAACAAAAGTTTATGTTTATTTCTAGTATTTTCATTGTGTTTGCTACCTAAAGTTTTGAAGTTACTGATATTTTTCCTAACGTACATAATGTTTTCATATATATATACTGACTGGCAACTGTCAGGATGTTAGTTTCTTTAAAGAAATCTCTTAACGAATCTCTACTACCCAGCCTATAAATGAATCTGATCGCTCTCTTCTGCAAGACGAAGACGGTTTCAATGTCTGCTGTCCGTCCTCACAGTAGTATGCCATAGGACATAAGACTATGGAAGTAACTAAAATAAACAAGCCTAGCAGTTGCGACGTCAGTTAGTTCCCTAATTCTTTTGACTGCATATGCTGCTGAACTAAGCCTATTTGCTAATTTTTCTATATGAGGACCCCATTGAAGCTTTGCATTAATTGTGATACCTAGAAATACAGTTTCATTCAGAAGGTCTAATTTGTTATTCCCCAATAAAACATTGCTGTCAACCGTTTTGACATTTGGAAGAGTGAACTTTATACATTTTGTCTTTTTTGAATTTAACAATACGTTATTAGAAGTAAACCAATTTAGTACCCGAGAGAGAGCATTATTTGTATTGTCAAGGTCATTTTCTTGTCTCTTAATTTTAAAAATAAGTGACGTGTCATCTGCAAATAATACTATCTCTGACATATTTTGAACCATGAACGGCAAATCATTTACATATACGAGGAAGAGGAACGGCCCCAAAATCGATCCCTGTGGCACTCCTATCCTAACCTCTGACCCTGAAGATTTAGTTCTATTTATATTAGCTCTTTGAAGTCTCCCTTCTAAATATGATTTCATAAGTTTTAGGCTATTCCCGTTTATACCATAGTGCTTTAAAAGAACTGTTTTATGGCCCACGCAATCAAATGCTTTCGACAAGTCACAGGATACGCCTGTAGCATCCTTGCAATCTTCCCATGCACTAAATATATGTTTAACTAACATGACACCGGCGTCCGTTGTAGAGCGCCCTTGCGTAAAGCCGAATTGGATGGATTTCTTGTCCAGCATTTATACTCGGCGCTTTGGCGGCTACTAAAAGAATACAGAAGTGATACTAGAAATGCATTACTTATATTAGGTAAACCGTAATTACCTTAGTTACCGACGTTTACCTGATAAATAATCGCAATTAGACCCGTTTAATAATACGAGCATCGTGAATCGTTAAAAAATAGTAGAAAATCATTTTTTGTAAATTAAATCATTAAAACGGGTCTCTTCCCTGAGGAAGGTAAAGGCCTTCATCACGGAGGCCAAGTCCGGATTGGTGGAGGCTTGCAAGACTAGGGGCTGGTCTCACTGCCAGAAGTTTTCAAGCCCCAAGTTAAATAAACAATGTTATTAAAAGTTCTGGAAACTGGAAAGGCCAATGACTTTTTTTAAAAGCTATCGTCTGCGATCATAAGCCATAGTCGTACATCGTATGTTTGAGTCTGAAAATCTCGCCGCTACATCTATATTTTGCTCAATATGGAGAGTGAAATAAGCTGTCATAATATTTTCCAGTCTCCCTACGGCGTATCTGTGTGTCCGAAAACATTCAGATGCAAAACTGAACTAAAGAGAATAGCAAAGAGCCAATTTACATAACAGCGCCGGCTCTTATTGGAATAAGAATAAAATGCAAAGTGCGGCAAAACCTCTGCGCTACCATTAAAAGACATACACACGCTTGTGCTACCCCTCTGGACGCTTAATTAGCGAACTTGTGTTAAAATTGAGTGCATTTATTTAATGAACCGCTCGTAGTCCCGGCCGCCTGAGTGATCTTAAACGATCATGAAGGTTAAGCAACACAGGGCGTGTTCAGTTCATGGATGGGCAAACCGTCTATGATTAACGCTAGTGGCATATTTCCGAGCTGTTCCGTACTTCGCAAGGCACCTTAAGTCAGTTGGTGCCGGCTGCCGTCGATAGATGGCAGTCGTTAAGCCAAGTCAGAGGTCTTAGGGCGGCTTGAAAACTTCCGACAGTAAGACGAGCCACTAGGTCTTGCAAGCTTCCACAATGGCCTCGCTTGGGAGGTCACGCACAGGCCGATGCCCTCGTGACAAATGCCACCCTGGCGCTGTGGCCAGTGCGACCCTGTATCTACCAAAGTATTAACAAAATGAGATTGGCGGCAAAAGTAATAAAAATGCAGGCAGCATTTACTTCTGCGATAACAAACATAAATAACCTCAGGCTTATATCCCAGCGTTAATTAACCATTCGAAAACCAAAATAATGGTTGTAGACAGAGCTAAACTCCTACCGCAAACAGACGCTCTTAAAGGCTACGACAAAGTCAACAAATTTGTTTACCTCGGTTCTCTGGTGACTAATGATGGCAGCTGTACTGAGGAGATACGCCGCAGGGCTGGTATGGCCAAGAGCGCCATGACGAATCTGGACAAGATATGGAGGAACCGTAACATTCGACAGCAAACTTAGGTGCGGCTGGTTCGGTCACTGGTGTTCTCCATTTTCACCTACGGTGCCGAGACATGGTGCGTTAGAAGCCGCGACTGTAGCCGAATCGATGCATTCGAGATGTGGTGTTGGAGGAAAATGCTCAGAATCCCGTAGACAGCCTTCAGAACCAATATTTCTATACTTAACGAGCTAGGTATAACGAAGCGACTGTCGTCAGTCTGTCGCCAGAGGTCCCTCAGCTTTTTTGGGCATATTATGCGGTCACGACGTCACAGCCTAGAGAAGCAGATCGTTTTGGGCCAGTTAGAGGGCATACGAGCAAGAGGCAGAACACAAACTGGTCCGATGCCATAAAGAAGGCAGCTGGGGGATCCATTCAGCACGCATCCCATTGCGTATATGACCGAGACAAATGGAGAACTATTGTGTAGGTATATGGTCACGATCCTCAGAATTGAGGGACTGATTAAAAAGAAGATATCCCAGAGGGGTTAGCAGATACCAGGGACTGCCACTTGACACGATCCTGAAAAATGACCTTCGCTTCATCAACGTTCATAAGCCTTTTGAGAAACCAAACCCTAAAAAGAATGAGACCAATATCGTAGTGCAAAACGTTCATATTCACGACCGTCGTTCGTTATCCGCGAAGCCCGATAATCCCAGCTAGATTTGACAAATCTGTGACTTTTCCATAAACCAATACCGCCAGATAGCTTTTTATTGGATTTGCAAATCAAGCGAGAAGGTTTTGTAAAGCTGGTTTTGGGTATCGTCGGCACCGAGTTCAAGATGATGCTAGTACAAATGTTGATTGGGAGCGATAAATCTAATGGTTTGTAGGTACATGTACAGAGCCGACTGTGTATTTCTCTACCCGCTTATTTCTCTAGCGCAAACTCGAATTAATAAAATAACCACACTGTGTAACGGTGCAAACCTCTTTACTCCATTTTTATTTCTTTTTCTATCTATCATTTTCAAATATTGAAATTATGTCACACATTTTTCGATTTCCCTCATTTTCCATCACTACTACTTTACCCTTCGACCAGACCTGACTATTTTACCTGCTTATCCGTTTTTATCCAGTTTTTCTGTTTAATTGTTAATAATACTAATGTACAAATAAAGCCACAATTGAAGTCGTTCCAATTTCTATTATTTATCAAAGATATACATATTACAACTGTAAGATGACTTGTCACGGGGATCTATTATGCGTGTTTTATATAATTATTGATTGCGTCGATTTTCACTTACTTTTTTAAGCTACTCCAATTGTCAAATGCATAAGCAGATAGCGACATAACAAACGTATGAAAATACATAGAGTGATTTTTTTTGCATAGATCCAAGTACGGAACGCTGTGAGTCTGGCAATATAGAGCTTCAGTATTTACATCCTACTAATCAGTACTACAGTATACTAATTAGTAGTAAAGTAATTCGAGACAGTTTTTTTTCTGAGCTTTAGAAACTTCAGTTTGAATTTGTTTCAGTTTTAGCTCTATTTCAGTAATGATGGATTGTAATCAAATAATTGGTGACCTTAATAGATAGATAGATAGAGAACACCCTATACATGCCGATGAAATCAATTTAAACATCCAATACAGCTTTTATTTAAAATTAAGCCTAAGTAAATAATAATAGGGCTATGTCCAGCAGTGGACTACATAATATAGCCTGAAGAAGAAGAAGAAATAATAATAAAAAGTACTGGAAATAAATCAGTAGATAAGAGGGTTGCCAGGATCGTGGTGGCAATCGCTGGTTTCTACTTACCTCTCTAGGATTCAAGCGTGTGTTTATGTAATATACGAAGCCTAAGTTTAAACAAATTCAGAAGCAACTTTACATTCCGGTCACCTGTCAAAGGCCCGGCCACTGAGCCGTCAAACTCGCGCTTGCCACTGTCACACTGGGCACAGATTTGTTAAGCAGCGCGTGAATTGTGTAAATCGCTTAGGTACTTAAGGACATAGTAACCAATGCTGCCATCATTCTAAGAAGGAATGCCAACTTCCTTTAACTTATTTTGGAGTAAAAGGAGTTTAAGCGAATTGTGACGCTTGAAGCATTTCTGTTAATTTGTCACATGATGTTCATTGTAAAATTATGAGAAAAAATTACATAATCTATGGTGACCCAGGATATGTTTCTTAATTAAAATCGTTATACATCCTAAAAGAGCTAGATTGGCTATTCATAACGGTGTGCTGGTCCCAACTCTTATGTATGGTAGCGAGACTTGGGTGTGGCAAAAGAAGCAAGAAAGTAGAATTAATGCAGTAGAAATGAGGTCCTTGAGAAGTATATGTAGTGTTACTTTGAATGACAGTATACAATATAGTCTGATTAGAAAACGTTGTGGACAGAAAGAGGATGTAGTGACTAGAAATGAGAAAGGAATGTTTCGTTGGTTTGGACATGTGAAGAGGATAAAGGAAGAAACATTGACGAAACAAATATATATTGCGAATGTGAGTGAAAAGGCTGGTAAGGGACGTTCCAGGCGGACATACATCGACCAAATAGGGGATGTATTAGCAAAGGGGAAGATAAAAAGTACCCGCAACTGGCGTGCGAGCATGCAACGACTTATGAACGTTGATGACGCGAAGGTGATCTGTCAGGATCGTGGCAAGTGGCAGTCCCTGGTCTCTGCCTACCCCTCTGGGATACAGGCGAGAGGTTATGTATGTATGTTAAATCGTTATTAACTATCGGTATGTTATCCTTTCTCTTTAGTAAAAAAATAGATAAAATTGGTACATTCCTAAGTGGTACTCTGTTCGCTTCTCTCGCTCTGCAATTTGACATCACAAATCGAATACCACATTTTTAGTACCCATACTCTTTGGTTTCCCTTTATGACAGGGACTGAAAATATTTATATTATTTTATTTCACAGTGATACTGAGAGAAACAATTTTCAAAAAACAGTATTATTTACATGAACCTGTGAGCTCAAGTTTTTTTGATTTAGTCCTTGTATATATGATAATTAGTATCAAGAAGAATTAAAGGTGTGAAGATATTAGTATTCGTTAGATTTAGGAGAAGCGATTGTTACGAAAATATCCAGATATATGTTTGGAGTATTATTACCTACAAATAAAAAAATTCGGAGTTTTTTTCGTAGCCTATATAGGTACAACCCACTGTAGGGCACATACCTTCTCTCAGAAAAAGAAATACCACGCGTACCCACCGCGGATTGGCAAATTCAAAAATTAAAAAAAAAAAAAAAAATTAAAATACTTTTATTATTAAAAACTTAATACTACAAAATTACCAGGGGTCCTTGCACTAGGCTTAGCCTGTTTCGCGAGGAACCATTTAAAATTTTAACATCTTAATTACTTATGGTAAACAATATAAAATTTGTTTATATAATAACATGCAAAAAATAAACTTATAGAATAATTTTAATTTTATAGTTTAGTTTAGTTCACTTTCCATACAACAGTTACCTATATAGAAAGTGAACCAAACAGCATATATTTTCCTTATAGGTACAATAAATTTTCTGTGCTTGTGTAATCCAGACTTAAAAGTAATTTTGTTATTGTGACTTTTGCTTCTACTACCGAGTTTAATTTTATGTCGCATAAAGCAACTATATGATTATAAATGTGGGAACTTAAAAAGGGGTTGAATCTACGGACAAAAGTAGTTTTAATAGTGGGGGTCGGAATCCTGAACACGCGTCTACTCAGCAGTCGCTGGTACTCGTTAGAGTTTAGTGTGGCTTTATGAACGGTAAGGGAGATTTTTAGTATGAATAGTTTACGGACTGATAGGATTTTTGCTTCGTCATAGAGTGCATTAGTGGGGAACCTGAATGGTTTTTTTAGCATTACTTTTAACACTGAGCGTTGGGCTCTTTCAATGTCTATGAGTACAGTTTTAGCTGCTCCACCCCAAACTGTGATGCAATATGTTAATATGGATTGGCAAATCGCTAAGTAGACTAAATTAAGTATGTCTCTACTAGCAGCGTTACGAAGCTTTTTCATGACTCCAACAATCTTTCTTACCCTCATCGACAGCACAAACACGTGGTCTTTAAAATTTAACTTTTCGTCGACTATTATGCCCAGATATTTAATTTTAGTTTCGCGTGCGATAGTTTCGCAGGTACAAATCGGATATGTATTAGAGCAGTTGTGCACACGTAATTTCAGTTCAGTAGGGGGCTTGGATGCAGAGGTTTTGTGAAAACACAAGTATTTGGTTTTCTCGCTATTAAGTGTTAATAGATTATTTCGGAGCCATTGTGAGATTTGTGTCATGCCTTTTTCTGCTGCTGTGACAGTATTTGCCCATGTTCTCCCATGGAAAAGGATTGCTGTATCATCGGCATAACAGATTACTTCAGCGTCATTAGTCTTCACTTCGTGGATGTCATTCAAATATATAATAAAGAGGGACGCGCCTAAAATACTGCCTTGTGGTACGCCGAAACGGATTGCCTTGTGATCACTTTTATAGGCGCCGACCTTCACTAGTTGTTTCCTTTCAGAGAGATAGCTTTTGAACCATGACAAAGGCACTCCCCTAATACCCAATAATTCCATCTTTCTTAACAGAATTGGGATCGATACGGTATCAAACGCCTTTGCTAGGTCCAAGAAAACTCCTACACAGCTGAGTCCACTGTCGAGGTAATTAGAAATAAGATTAGTCATTAATTTAACTGCGTCTTTCGTCGACCTTTTCTGTCTAAAACCGAACTGTCTGTTTGATAGGAGATTGTGGTTTTCCAGGAAGTTAATTAAGCGTTTATTTACAAGTTTCTCTAAAAGTTTTGATAACCCACTTAGCAGTGAGACAGGCCTATAATTACCAGGGATATTTTTGGGGCCTGCTTTATGTATAGGGGAGACAGAGGCTACCTTCCAACAGTCCGGAAACTTTCCAGTACTTAAACTTAAATTAAAAATGTGAACAAGGGGATGGATTATTTGATTTCCAATGTATTTAATTAATTGATTACTTATTCCATCAAGTCCCGGGGCACTATCAGATTTAAGTTGTTTAATTATACTATCTAATTCTTTTATGTCCGTTGGCTGTAAAAATAGAGAATTCGAGACAATATTTCTAAAGCCCGTATTTCGCGCCAGCGATTCCTCTGTGTTATTGGTTTGATGCATGATTCGGTCGGCGAGTTTTTGACCTACTGAAGAAAAGTATGAGTTACATTCATTCAATGACTCTGTTGGATTCTTGTCAGTTGAAATCAAATCCAGAGCGGGTGCTTTTTTGTTCTGTAAGTTACATATTCTTTTTATTGTCTTCCATAACCCTTTCGGGTTATTTGTGTTAGCTCTAATTTCACTACTTTCATAATCCTGTTTCAGTTTTTTGAGAAGTTCATTGCAAACATTTCTATAGCGAACGAACGATAGCCTCAAAACCTGATCCTTAGGGAACTGTCTAACCTTTGAGTGGAGGTTATCTCGATGCCGAATGCATCTGGTCACGCCGGGTGTGATCCATGGTTGTATTGTAAATTTGGTTCTACTGACCCTTTTGTGTTCTGTGTATTGCTCTACAGAGTTTTTGAGGATATCTAGGAAGTAATTAGCTGCGGAGTCTACGTCTGATATATCAAACAGTGGATTCCAATCAATGTCTTTTAGATCATTAAACACTCCTTCATAATTTACAGTAACCTTTAGTCTATTGAGAACAGATCTAGCTCTTTTTGTTTCCATTCCCAAAACCGTGATTCTATGATCCGTGATATCATTTTCACAGACTCCGCCTTTGGCAGGAGACTTGGACTTAACGAAAATATGGTCAAGGCAAGCGTTTAGCCGTGTCGGGATGTTAATGGCGGGCAATAAGTCATGCTCTGACAGAAGACACAGATAGTCCGATGAACTTATCTTACCTGTATAAGAGTGAGAGATATCTATATTTAAATCTCCCGCTACGATTATACATGGTCTATCCTTGAAAGAGTTAAGAGTCAAGTCAAGAGTCTGTAAGAAAAGGCTAATGTTGCTACAATTACTAAAAGAGGGGGATCTGTAAATTCCCAAAATTACCGCTTGGTTGGAGATTTCAATCACAAGGCAACTGGCTTCGTCAAAGTGCTGCTCAGTGACAGTGGCGTTCCAGGTGTTTTTAACGTAAGCAACTACTCCACCGTTTTGGTTAATGTTGTGTTTAGTGTGATGAGAATTGTATCCAGAGAGCTCGTCTATTGATGTTGTTTCGTTTAACCTACATTCTGTCAGGACTATAATGTCAAAAGATAAGCTCATTCTATGTAGACAAACCTGGAAAGCATCAAGATTCTTATTTATACTTCTTATATTAAAAGCTATGAGTTTAAAATTGAAGTTAGGCGTTAGAATATTTTTACATGTGTCTGCTGTGTCTATTTTTAGGCACGGAATATCTAGAGTTGTGTCAATAAGTTTCTCTAAATCCTGATTAGCCATTTGTGGTTGTTTTCATTTGTGCAAATTTTTTTAGGCCAGAAACAGTTTGATATGAGCATTGAGACATAAAACATGTAGAGTTTATTTGGTTACATTTGAAGCTTTTGAATATATTATTATTTGTGACGTAGAAAAAAGTGTTTAAACTAAATTCTTTTAAACCAGCATTTATTTGACATGGGCGTGGAGAAATTAATAATGTAGAGTTTATTTGGTGACTTTTAAAACATTTGAAAATATTTTTTATTTTTTTCTGAAGTAGAGAAAATTGTTTAAACTGGATTTGCACAGCTTACATATTTTTAACATAAAGTTGATTATTTGTTTGATACTTAGCAACACACATATCAGACAGTAGTAGGTAATACCATTACAAATATTAGGAACACTGCATAGAGTCAGGTTTCAATGTTGTAGCCAGGTTCACGTCTTTTATCGCAAGAGATTGTCCAGCCAGTTTGTCCAGAACAGAATCGGACTCAACGCGAAGAACAGAGCTGGTATCGGTGCGTCGCATTAGGATCTTTCCGTTCTTGGTCCATACATGTTTAAAGCAGAGTTTTGCTCCAAGAGAGCGCGCCTTGCTGAAAAGTATCCTATTTTGTTTGGTTAGGTGCTCGTTTATGTAAACTCTGCGAGAGGTTCCAGAAATATTCAGCGCGTCGGTCGTTAGGCCACGTCTCACTCGTGCTGCGTGGATCATGTTGTCTCGCGGGGCCCGGCGTGTGAACGTCAGTACCACAGGCCGCTGGCGCGCTAAGCCTCCCTCTCCGCCACCAAACACACCTACACGTCGTACATCATCCACATCTCGTGGATCAAGCTCGACACCGAGTTTAGTTGATAAGACACTCACGATCTGTTGTAGGTTCTCGCCCTTATGCTCCGTCAGACCAGTAATTTCGACATCCTTGCGAAAGGCGCGTTGTTCCTTAGAGGATAATTCCTTGCGAAGCTCCGCTACTTCGGCTCGTAGAGTTTTTACCTCAGTTCTATACTGATCCAGCTCTTTTAGTTGGGACTTTATCTCAGTAATTTCTTTTCGAAATTCCGCAATGTCGATCGAGGTAGAGTTGAGCGAAGCTGTGAAAGCACTCATTTCTTCCTTCATCGATGTGAAAGCTCCTTGCATCTGGCTCAGCACCTCTGTAAAAGACGCCATAATTTCTACTGGCGTTGGCGTAGTAGTTAGGGCGCTGACCGAGCTTAGGAAGTTGGGTTCCAAGTCGTTTACCTTATGGATGATTTTACCTGGAGTTCTGATGGGGGTAGAGTCGTCTCTGATTGCTCTAGTTTTCGTTTTGCAGTGAGGGCATATAAATTGCCGACTGTTTGTTCGGATAAGTCTATGGGCTTCCCTAGACAGAGAGAGGCATGATATGTGGTATCTGGTCGAGCATGTTGAGCATCCGACGTCAGATCCATCCTCGCCAAGAATAGCTTCGTTACATGTTCCGCAAAGCATTTTCGCTTCTTGTACTTGATGATTGGTGCCCACTGTATTTAGCAGCAATCGCCAGTGACAAGTGTCGCCAGTAATTTACGTTGCTACTGGTGCCCTCTGTGTTCGGAATTTGAAACAGCTATATAACACTAGGTGTCGCTAGAAACTTATCTTCCACCTGGCTCCCTCTGTGTTCTGGTTTTGTGACCGCTACTTAACGCTAGGTGTCGCTAAAAATGATCTTGCACCTGGCGTCCTCTTTGTTCAGAACTTCGCAACTGCTACCCAACGCTAGATGTCGCTAGTGAAATCCGGTATGTTTTTGTGAAATAGCGCCCTCTACACTTGGTACTTTGCACGGTCCATTCGTCGCTAGATGTCACTGTCTGGTTCAATATTTACGGTCTTTTTTTATTATTTACGCCGAATTCTCACTAACAACGTATCGGGCTTCACAGGACACTGATTTATCGCAAAACTTTAGTTGATAACCTAATCGGATGATCGTAGCACTATTTTCTCACTGATTTTTGGTTCCCAAAATTTATACGGCGACCGTTATGAGCACTGGGTTTTTTTAGGTTTTCCACTCAAATTGCTGAAGATAAACTCTGGATAACAATTTCACTTAGAGAACATGGTTCAATCTTCAAAATAAACTACTCTTTTTGTTGAAAAACGTGTAGAAATAGGAAAAAGTAAAAATATTCTATGGACTTCCACAAGTTAGACGTTTACGTTAACAGCGCCACCTGGCGAAAACCTTCAAACACTGAAACACTTCAAACATTCTTCAAAAAAATTCAAACACTGAGGTTTGTGCACCTTTGAACACCTCAGTCAGTCAGGATTCCTCACGATGTTTTTTCTTCACAGTTAGCGAGTGGTATTGCTACTAAAACTTCACAAATGTACGTAGCTTAAAAAACAAAATCATTGGTAGATGTCGGGATTCCAACCTAAGACCTCCATTATGTGAAGCCGCCGTTCTACCGCTCCGGTACCACCTTGCTTGAACTTCAACTTCTCCAGTTTAATAAATTAATAAAAACTACACAATTTAACCCTTCAACACAGTAATGTCAAGTGTAAAAGTCCGGAAAATGGTCAAGCTTTAATTTCAAATAAAAGTGTATTCGATCTCGGAGTTTCAACAACCTATTCTAGAGCGTCGACCGTCGAGTTTCAGCACACAATTCACGATTGGATCTGGAATTGAATCGCTGTATTGTGGGGAGGTTCATCATCGTAGGTAGACAAGACACTTTGCCGTGATGTCAGCTCTAAAATGTGTGAGCGTTGGCGTCTGCCTCAGACTTGGGTTAGGTAGAAATTATTTATCATTATCATTTATTATTATTATTATTGGCCAGACCGGTAGGAGTTTTATAACTCGGTATAGGGAGCATGTGGCGGCTTTCCGAAACAATCATCCGGATAAATCTCATTTTGCCAAACACCGTTTGGATACGGGTCATGTACTTAATAATAACCATAATTTGGAAATTTTACACACCTGCAGTAAGGGGTTGAGATTGTCTGTACTTGAACAGCTGGAAATTTCCAAATTATCTAGGGATAGTTTGTTTACAATGCTGAATGAACAGGTGGGCAGTTCCTCTATTTCCCCATTAATCGCTATATTTGCACAAAACAATAATAGCCCATAGGCGGTTGAAACGGTTTAACGGTCACCAGTTTAACGGTTACATTGCGTCATCGGGGAGAGGGGCGGCCTAGCCTATAAATACGGAGCGTTTTTGCGGTTTGGAAGCCTGAGGATGCCTCATGTTAGAGGCGAAACGCGTCGCGTGTTTTCTCACACAAGTATTGGTGTTGGTGGTGGTGTGTTCGTGTCTTGCTTCTGCTTAAAAAAGTGGGAGGGAGGGCGGTGCATTAGCTAACATCATGGTGCTTGTGGGATTTTTGGCGGAGTTCAGCAAAGTAATTTTAACTTTTTAATGCTATTATGGATTTCCGCAAAGTAACGCCTGATTCTATACAACATCATTATCATTTTGTAAGAACATATTTAGAGGCTAAAAATTCCACCCATGCCGGGACTCGAACCCGCGACCCTGGCTAACCGTGCGAGCGCTCTCCCAACTGAGCTAGTGGGTAATTACCGGCATCAGCAAAATTTCGAACCTCTTTACAATATTCTCTGTATTAAAAAGTTAAAAATTACTTTGCTAAATTCCGCCATGAATCCCACAAGCACCATGCGGTTAGTTAATGCACCGCCCTCCCTCCCACTTTTTCAAGCAGAAGCATGAAATGCATTTGGGAGCCTGAGGATGCCTCGTGTTAGAGGCGAAACGCGTCGCGTGTTTTCTCACACAAGTATTGGTGTTGGTGGTGGTGTGTTCGTGTCTTGCTTCTGCTTGAAAAAGTGGGAGGGAGGGCGGTGCATTGACTAATCGCATGGTGCTTGTGGGATTTTTGGCGGAATTTAGCAAAGTAATTTTAACTTTTTAATGCTATTATGGGTTTCCGCAAAGTAACGCCTGATTCTATACAATATTCTCTGTATTATTTATCATTACCATGATTATAATCAGCCGGTGTCAGTCCACTGCTGCAAATACTCCTCTCCCAAGACACTCCACTGAGCCCGATCATCGGCTCTCCCCTTCCAGTGACTTCCCACCGCTTTACGAATGTCGTCGCTCCACCTGGTCACAGGGCGTCCTACGTTGCGTTTGCTGATACGCGGTCTCCAATCAAGAACCAGTCTATCCCAACGGTTATCAGTCCTGCAGCAAATATGACCAGCCCTCCTATTACGTAGCACTCCACTCTATCGAGTGAAGCATTTAGACGACTTCTAAGTGTCAAAAAATGTATGCTTTTGACAGCCGGAGTAGCTTAAAAAACGTAAAAATCAACGTCACTCAACTCAGTGGATACTTACGTAATAATGCCCCAGTTCACTGCCACTTCAGTTTGCTAATCCGTTGAGCTATGTTGATCACTTTAATTCTCTGGGGAATAACGTAGACTGTAGGCTTGACTGCCGCTCTGGTGCGTATCTTGGTTTTGACCAAGATACTTACAGAATCTCTTGGGTTGTGCAGCATGGCAATGCTGCTAGCGGTTTGGTTCACATATTTTCCAGAGCGCTTTGTTCAGTCAGGACTTTTTTTTTATACTGTATTATTTTTGTAAATTTGTTCTGTATCCTTGCCGATACTTTTTGTGTAAAGTCTGACATTATGTAAATTGGGCATCCAATTGTAAATTATTTCAATATCTAAATATGTAGGTATGACCACGTAGGTTCATTGCAACAAAAATTTACGAGAATAGAAAGTTAGAAGAAACGTTATAAGATAATAACCATTGTTCAGGTCTCAACAACAAAGATATGTTAGGGAAATTTTGTATGAGAACGAAGGACGTTGAAAGCTCACTCTTTTATAAAATGTCTATACTGATAGGTGCACCCATAGAATATTATGTTCTGTGGGTGCATCAGTCACATTAAAATCCCAATATATTCGCGGTCGTTTGGCAGGTGCGGGCGAATGATGTGAAACAATGTGGTTTTGTTTTCTTATTTCAAAACCGACCAAGTGCAAGTTGTTCGCGCACACAGGGTTCAGTACCATTATCTATATAATCTTAGTCACAAAGATCGGGGAAAAAAAGTAGGGTATTAGTAATAGGTAGTATTAGTAATAGGGTCTCGTTTCTACCCTTTGGGTACGGAAAACAGCAGGCAGATTCTGGATGCGGCAAGCTGAAGACGCTATGGCGCTTATTAGGGTAGGGCTATATTCGAAAGCAGTCTAGTATAGCCTGATGATGATTTACGGAACCCTAAAACCTATCCCGATAATTATACATATCAGTCTGAGTATACGCCAATCCCATCGAGACGAAATCGAAGGATCCTATACGGCGAAGTGGTCGAGAAACGGATCGTATAATAACAAAACTTCAACCGATTACAAATAGGTATATTGGAAAAAGATTGAAGTAGCGTCCAACCTCTTCGCACTCAACACGAGTGGAATGAAATAGGGAGTCTGCGACCTCACATCGAGTTTACCTTGCTACCAACACAAAACAATAAATAACTTTCACACATCACAATTTACTTATCCCCTTCCCAAAAAGCACTCCATTTCACTGCAGGGCACTGGCTCATCATCTTTCAGAGAGAGAAAGAGTATGAGCTTAATATATTATCAGCTTTGTTCCGGATTCACTTACTTAAGCAAGTAAGTGAGTCCGGGATTAAGTTAACCAACTTAATGTTTATTACCATATTATATAATATAAACCGTTGTGTATTGTATAGAGCGTACTCCGAAAATCACGCGTAAACCTTCCAGGTTTTTGTGATTTTGCTGTTGTTTAATTTCATTATACTTATGTGCCTTAAATAAATAAATAAGAAAATACCACGCTGGTCCACGCAGATTGGCAATCTCAAGCGCTGAGGTGTTTAAATACCTCGGACACTCAGCTTTCCTCACTATGATTGTCAGCGTCAGCGAGCGGTATTGCTACTACGAGTAGGTATATCTTCACAAATGTGCATAATTTAGAAACAAAAACGAAACCTGACAACGTGGTAAACAATCACAGCTGAACATACATTGATAAAATATATGCGGTGCGAATGGGTCGTGTATTTTTTTAAACAACATTTCTCAACCCGAACGAAAGATTTCTCAACTACTCGTAATTTTTTATTTACGAATATACTTAAATGTAACATTCTAAATAGATTGCATTTTTAATCACTACCTTCATAACTTGACGTGACTATTAAATCAGCCAGCTTTCAGCGTGTATTAATTATCCCGACATGTTCTTCAATGGCTTGATTTTCTAAGCTATGTACATTTGTGAAGTCATTGTAGCAATGCCCCTCGCTAACTGTGAAGGAAAACATCGTGATGAACCCTGAATGTCTGCGGTATTCAACTACCGCAGCGCTTGAAATTGCCAATCCGCGGTGGGCACGCGTAATGAAGCCCATTCTCTCTGTCTCTGAGAGAAGGCCTTTGCCAAGTACCATTTAAAAAAAAAACTGTATCGGCACTTTATCTGGAGAACGGTACAGTACTACAAATCATAAAAGTCCTTTCGGGAATCTACGTTCGCGCAGACTAGGAAGAAGTGTAACGAAAGTACCCGAAGCTATAAGTACATTCAACATGATCTTTAACCGATACGGTTAAGGTGCAGAATTGATTGCTGCAGTAGCGCTACCTATTTCGTTCACGCTAATATTGCCAAACTAATAGTCACCTGTATCGATGACGTTGAATCCACTAATAGCAACAAAGGCGCGCTGCCTGCCATAAAATGAAACTATCTGATTGGTTGATCAACTTGCCGCACATCCAAAATTTGGTCATCTGCGCAGGTACATCCACGAGACTTATTTCTTGTGTAGCACTGTACGGTATTGCCCTAACCTAATTTTGCGGTCCGTTTCCATCTAGAAAGGCCGAATTGGGAAGAAGGATTTCTCTCCACCGTCAATTAGAAACGACGATAGTTATTACAGGCAAAGGCTGTATATGTATCTGCGATAGACAGCCAAAACTAATAAGATTCAGCTCTGAGAACCCGATAATTCTGCAAAGCTGCACGTACACGAAATTGCGAACTCAGTGTACGAGCTAAGGCGGACTGTTGGAATGAACACGAAAATGATTTAGCTGTTTCGTGTGTTATTTCGTAGTATTTAATAGGTATTCAATAAAAAAAAAATACGCATGATTCTACTTTACAGGACCTTCTTCTTCTTCAGGCTATATTATGTAGTCCACTGCTGGACCTAGCCCTCGCCTAATGAGCGCCATAGCGCCCTGTCTTCAGCTTGCCGCATCCAGCATCTGCCGGCAGTTTTTCGCAGATCGTCATCCCACCTGGTCGGAGGGCTACGCTACGTTTCCTACACTACGTTTGCCGAGTCGTGGTCTCCACTCAAGATCACGTTTACTCCAACGGTTGTCGGTTCTTCGCGAGCTATGGCTAGCCCACTGCCACTTCAGCTCGCTAAATATCTGAGCTAGTCGATAACGTTGGTTCTCTGTCGGACGCATTCGTTGCGAATCCTATCCTCCAGAGAAACTCCTAACATAGCTCTCTCCATAGCTCGCTGAGCGACTTTGAACTGGTGGACCAGCCCTTTCGTGAGTTTACAGTACCTGAGTATATTCAATATCGAGTTTTATGGCTTTTTGAACTCTGTACTTGTACTCTGTGACGTACAAAACAGGTCATCACATATTAGGTATATTTAGCACGCAGGTTTGTTCCCTCTCGAGGTCGAGTGAGAGACTTCGGAGTACTTGCTCTGTCCAAAGTACGACCATGGCAGCTGGGACTCGAGATAGCCTATAGACTGTGGTCTTGTCTGCCTAAAAGTAGTTATTATGCCATCATATCACATCACACTTATATTGGAAAGGCAAAAGTTATGAGTGTGTATGTTTATTACCTTCACGTCTAAACGGCTGGAACGATTTTAATAACATTTGGTATTGAGTTAGCTGACACCCTGGATTAACAAATAGGCTACGTTTTACTGCGGGAAAATATATTATTCTCTATTAAACTGCGGGTAAAACCGCCGGGCACAGTTAGTATCAAATAAGTGTTGTGTTTTTATTTGACAACTCTGTAAAAATTGTTACTGATAAATAGTTCTATGTACTAAATAAATAAAATTAAGAAACTAAAATCGAAAAGCAAAAAATGATAATACAGTAAAAACGACACAACAAAATTTGTATTTTTGCTGTCAAATTTATGCCCTCGACTTGTCGTCACCTCCTTGGGTACCAGACATGTCTCGGTCTCATACGTCAAAATTAGATAGATAGATAGATAGATAGATAGATAGATAGATAGATAGATAGATAGATAGATAGATAGATAGATAGATAGATAGATAGATAGATAGATAGATAGATAGATAGATAAGCCATGTCAGAGGCCTTATGGGCGGCTTGATAACTTCTGACAGTAAGGCCCGCCACTGTCTTACAAACCTCCGCCAACCCGGATTTGGCCCCCGTGGTTTAGTATGGCCTAACCTTCCTGCGATGCATGAAGAGACCCGTGCCCCAGCAGTGGAGACATACAGGGTTGCAATCGCATCATAGAGAAGGGCATTTCGTTTCGCGTGGCATGCTAAGCAACCTGGTGTACAAGAAAGAATATAATCGTCATCGTCAGGCTATACTAGTCCACTGCTGGACATAGCCCTCCCCTAAAGAGCGCCACGTTGTGCTGTCATAGGGGGTAATGCCCATAAGAAAGAATATCTTTTTGTGAAATCCTTTGCTAATACATCTCCTGTAAGAGCGGTTGTTGCGGAGGTAGACCACCCGGCTTCTCGATCAGGAGGTCGTTTGTTAGAATCACTCTCGTTCGAAACCCTAATGTATTAAGTGTTAACTGACCTCAGCGGTTGCTGCAACCGACAATGGCTTAACTATGAGGCTTAGTGCGGCAATCTCAGGTCTAACTAACTACTCTAACCCCTACTTGGCTATGTCTTTGGCAGTATTTCTGCCTCGACCTACCTCTCCATAGGACCAAACATTTTTTTCTTCTTTCTAGTCACTACAACCTCTCCAAGTGCCCGAGAGTGACTATTATTAGTCACTCTTCGGCACTTGGAGAATATTTTCAAAGCCAAAAATTTTTGTCAGGATCGCGGCACGTGGCAACCCCTGGTCTCTGCCTGCCTCTCCGACACATAGGCGTGAGTTTATGTAAAGTATATTTTGTAAAACAGAAAAAGTTATATCGAAATTTTAAACTATTAAAAGTTATATAGTCATCAATCGTCACGTTTGTCTATTTACCTATCAAACTTCCCCCTTTGGAGTGTGAGAGTAAAATGCAAGTAAAACAACGGATGAACCCGCTTTATTTGACAAACAAAATTTAACAATCGAAGGTTGCTTCGCATTCGCGTCCGTCGGAGCGTTGAGTTCTGACAACACAATTTGTTCAGTTTTCCAAACAATAACAGCTGTCTATAGGCAGAGACTTTGTTCTTCTAAGACACGATTGGATTCTAAAACACTTCTTGCTATTCGATTATGTTTATATAGGCTTATGTTGTGCGTTAAAAAGTAATTCGAAAATATGAAATGAAAAGAAACGAAATGAAATGATAAGGAATGGGACGGGACGGGACGGGATGGGGTGGGACGGAACGGGACACTATGAAACTGTTTCACTAGACCTGAAAACTTTAAACTCACACCATGTCATGTTGAAAGGTGATTAGCGAACAAGTGCGAGTCGAGCTTGAACATCGACGCTTCCGTGCCGCCACATTATATTTTTTCCACGGAATTAGAAAAAGAAATACTTAAACGTCGTCGGTTCTTACTCTTTTAAACCGACTGCTGTAAAGATCAAAAGGAAGGTAATGTGTTTGGCTCGTATCTATGTACGTAAGTTGGTCCTATTTTATGTTCCCTCGTACGTCCTTAACCAATAGTCGGATTTTGACAAATGAGATCTCTATCGATTCGTCGTATTTTCGCAAGTGTGATAAGCTATATGAAATCCAAACATACATACATAACCTCACGCCTGTATCCCAAAGGGGTAGGCAGAGACCAGGGACTGCCACTTGCCACGATCCTGACACATCACTTTCGCTTCATCAACGTTCATAAGTCGTTGCATGCACGCATACCGGTTCCGGGTACTTTTTATTTTCCTCTTTGCTAAATCCAAATTGCATACAAAATCATGAAAATGATAGCGAAATACGAATCAACAACCAGACTGCGGAACATTGACTACTAAGAAAACGGGGGGTAGGGGGTAAAATCAACAGTGTAAGTGAATGAGAGGAATCTAGGTTGGTCCCGCCTGCTTAGTACCTAGCTAATGCTCAGCAGTCAGATTTGTTGGTTCTTTTGAATTTAGAAAAAAAGAAATTTATTTTACCAACAAGACACATCACAAACAAAATAACCAGGTAAATTGACTTAATATGCGCACAACAGAAATACACGAAATACACAATAAACAAAACAAAAAGAGGGATAGGAAGAGACCCGTGCCCCAGCAGTTTTAGTTTTTCAATTATTTTACAGCCTTTATTTACAATCCTCTCTCTAAGGCAATACAGTTCTCATTCGGGAAGTGGAGAACCCAGGCCTATACCGACGTTATATTCATGTTTAGCTCTGCGAGCTGCGTCCCTCGCCTTCCGCAGTCATTCGATTATACGCACTATTGCCTATCGCCCATCTATCATTTATCTTTCGACATACCTACCAATGACTTTGCTTTCTACGTTATGTACATTTGAGACGTTACAGTAGTAATACCACTCGCTAACTATGAAGGAAAACGTCTTGAGGAAACCTGAGTGTTTGAGGTGTTCACGTACCTCAGTGCTTGCTACGTACTATGGCCCAACTATGAGGCTAATTCCCGGTTTTTCGTACTCTAAGAAGCTTTTAATCTACTGTTAACAGATGTCAGTTTTTTGAACTAAAACTTTCGTAAGCACAACACATTGTAGACTTTTAGTCCGGATCTACTTACGGGTATTGTTATATCGGAAAAGTCCGACCAGGTTTCGCTCCGATTCGCAGAGCTGTCAGTTGGCCAAAGTGCATACGAAAAAAACATTTGACAGCTCAAAAACCTATTTAGAGGCTAAAATTAGCACGGGTTAGTGCATTAAAAATAATATAGTCATTTGACAGCTGTTAACAATCGATTAACATCTTGTTAGTATACGAGAAACCGGGGGTAAGTGCGGAAATCTCAGGAGCCAATTCTCACTGTATTAGCAAATAATTCGTATATGACTCTTAAGTCGTATGAATTGAATTCTACATAAAAAGTCGAGCAACAGCCAAAATCTGTATTCTGAACGCTATTCTAGATCAAATTCGACTGAATAAATAAATACCTAATGACTCTGTCGAGTTACATTATCTTATTTTTATGCGACAAATGTCTAAGCCTTCGAATATTTTGCGTATACGATTTCAATTTGCAGGGGCGAGAATCGGCTCCTAGGTCTAACTAAAATAAACTCTGGTAGCGGCATCTCGCTTTACGCGATGAAATAAAGCGACATAGCGCTAGCCGATGATGAGATAAAACTTTTATCATAAATAACGCTGTGCTGCCCTAGCTGGTGTGCGAATTAGCAGTGTATTTACAAGCAATCGGTCGTCTATTCGAATTCATTGTGTAGACACAAAGGCTGGCCTAATTGCCCAATCGGTGCTTCCATGTGAGAGGCTCCGAGGGAATTAGGCCCGTCGCCCGGTGGCGTCGGATGACGACCTGGAAAAAGGCACACTCTACATACAAACTGCTGCAGCGTATATCGAACAGAGATCCTCTTGAATGTTGTAAGATCGAGGTGTCCCGCGGCAGGGAACCCAGAAAGCCGGCAATACTTTAAATAATTTTATGTGTTTCGATTCATTCCAATATATTTGCAAAAACACTGGCCGCAAAAGTGCAAGATTTTTTTTCTTTTCTACATCAGTAACCGTACATCTTTGGAAAATAACTACTACGTGACTTGGGGCCAGTTTCTGAATTGAGAATTTCACTAAGTAAATACTTAAGTAACGCTCTGTCGAGCTCTTTTCTGAGAAATTCGAAGAGAGCACAACAGTTAATTACTATTTACTTAGCAAAATTCTTAATTTAGAAATTGGCCCCGAGTATACTTCTAAGGTACTCTGATTCCTTCCAGATTCTGCTGGTTCATATATATTTTTTTGTAATAATTGTTAATGTATGTCCTTGTAACAATTTCCTTCAGCGTTAGGATCGTCGTGAGGAAACCCACAGCTTGGTTGGCTCCGCACGTATTGAATAGCCTTTCGTGTAGGCTAGGCGGACTAAGCTGTCAGGATATTCTAAGAAAGAATGTCCCAGGCACTTCAACGTCCGAGTGGTCTAGTGTGAGTGAAGGTGCAATATGCAAAGGTAGATGGAAAGCTAGATGCAAAGGCCAATGTAATAATATATATATATATATATATATATATATATATATATATATATTCTCACAACATATTAGTTAAAAATTCACAGTTTAATTTAAATGTTTAATTTAAACAGGTATGATAATTTAATTTAACAGTTTAATTTAGACAGGTATGATAGGGATATGAAGCGCATTTATTCAATAAACCGCAACAATTCTGAGGTCAGTTTTTAACCGAGCAATTTGATTTAGAGGTAGTCTTCTCTGCATTCAGAGAAGTTGGTCAAAAACGGCACTATCCACGAAATAATAAAAGAAGTTTAACTAAGTTCTAGTTTTGTAGGTTTGATATGTAATGCTGTCAAGAATGAAGTACAAGATATAAAGTACAAGGTACAAATTACAAATTACAAGGTACAAAGTTCAATGTACAAAGTACAAGGTACAAAGTACAATGTACAAAGTATAATCTATAATATGCATGCCGATGGTAGTTTGAACGTGAACTCTAACTTAAAGTCTAGATCGTACAAAGCGCGTGCGGAGTAAGCTTACCTAGCAATTTGTAGATATAATTCGAACCGCACATTTAAACCTAACCATATGCATTCAACATATTTATGTTTAACATTTTTAAATCCACCAATCTGGACTTGGCCACCGTAGTGGAGTACGGCTTATAACTACTTCCTCAAGGAAGAGACCCATGCCTCTCAGTGGGGAGAAAATGGGTTGATGATATTAAAAAAAGGTTTAAGTCTGTGCGTTCAGTTCACTGTACAAGTTGTAGTTGTAGTAGCAATACTTACACTGATGTGAAGGAAAACATCGTAAAGAAAACCTGAGTGAGGTCTTCGGTTTTTACATTTTTACATTTGCTTTTAATATAAATAGCCAATCCTCGATGGGCACACGTGGTAATTAAGCCCACACTTTCTCCGAGAAAAAGCCTTGTAGTGAGATATAAATGGCTAAATAATAAAATTCTAGGCATTGATATTTTCATCATTGATAAATTCAAAGTTGACTACAGAAAAAATATTCTGAAATAAAATGTTAGTGAAATGTTAGCCTACCATGTTAAAAAGTGTGACTCGATGCAAGCTGCAGCTAATTATGATCGAGCCAGAAGTGACTGTGGGCGATAAATAAATAGTTAACTGTAGTGCTGTCTCTTCGCATTTCTAAGAAAAGAGCGTGAAAGAATTTTACTTAAGTATTTACATAGTGACGTTCTCAATTCAGAAATCGGCCCTATGGGCCAGTTTCTTCTTCTTCAGGCTTAATTAGTCCACTGCTGGACATAGCCCTCCCCTAATGAGCGCCATAGTGCAACGTTGTGCCATCATTGGGGGGTATGCCCATAATCCCCACGCTGGGCATGCTGGTTGGGGATCGCAGTTTGGTGGAATTGTACTTCAGGGGGCGCTGCTGCCCACCGCCTAGTTTGTGTCCTTTAGTCGCCTTTTACGACACCCGCGGGAAGAATTTGGGTTGGTGTTATTCTCTAGGCTGACACCACACAGCAGTCGGCCAGTTTCTGAATTGAGGATTTTGCTAAGTATGTAGTTAACTGTAGGGCTGTCTCTTCGCATTTCTAAGATAAGAGCGTGACTTATCGGTACTTAAGTATTTACTTAGCGACATTCTCAATTCAGAAATCGGTCCTATGTCCCACAAACGTATCACAGTATTACCTGGAAGTATCACACCGAGGGCGCTGGATGTAAGTACACCTTCTGTAGTGAACATCCAGTGCCAGCGCTCTCGAGGACTGAGTGCCTCAGATAGACTGTAATGGTACATTTGCACAGACATAAACGTCCCGATGCCTCGCCACTTAACGGCGGAGACCAGCTCGAGCAATTCGTTGGAAGTTTACATTCCACTAGAGCTGTGGGTACCTTGATAATAGAATTGAAAAGAATATTGCAGGTGATGTTCTTGCGTTTGGAGACAACAAATGTTCTCAATGAGTTTTTTTATATATATGTTTTTAAAATTGTAATGGTTTTATCGGTATCTATCTATAATCAGTTTTATCGGTATAAGATTATATAAATTACAGTAAATCATTAATTTGACTTAAATAATCGATAAATAATTAATAAACTTAATTATAGTAAATTTACATCAATTAGATAGACTCTCGCGAAGCGCTCGTGGCCTAGGCGAATCGAGTGATTGGAACCAATCACTTGGTTAAGCAACAACAGGCGCGGTCAGGTACGGGATGGGTGAGCGTCAAGTGACTACCGCTAGTGGCATTTTTCCGAGCGCTTCCGTGCTTCGCAAGGCACGTTAAACCGTTGGTGCCAGCTGTCATATAATGGCAGTCGTTAAGCCATGTTAGAGGCCTTATGGCCGGCTTGATAACGACAGTAAGGCCCGCCACTGTCTTACAATCCTCCACCAACCCGGACTTGGCCCCCGTGGTGGAGTATGGCCTAACCTTCCTGCGATGCAGGAAGAGACCCGTGCCCCAGCAGTGGGGACAACAAGGGTTGATAAGGGATAGACTCTGATTTTAGGGACTGTAAAGGTTGCCATACACTAACGGCTAATATACCCGTAGTCTGTTATAGGGACAACGCACAGATTTTTTTTCTTGCACTCTTGTGACAAATCAAATAAATTAAAGTGTTGCCAGCTTTCTCAGCTCCCTGCCTCGGGATTCCGACCTGGGAGCCAATTCTCACTTCATTAGCAAATAAGTCGTATAGGACTCCAAGGCTTAAGATTTGGACTTCTACATAAAAAGTCGAGCGACAGCTGAAATTTGTATTCGGTTAGGCTGAAAGATGGCATGTGGACTAAGGTAGCCATGGAGTGGTGGCCAAGAGCGGGTGGACGGTCGACATTGTGGCGACCAGTCGCTGGTAGATCGACGACATTGTCGAAGCGTCTGGAAAACATTGGACGAGACGAGCAAAGGACCGGATGGGTTGGCGTGAAATAGTGGGCTCTGTTTATGGGCTGATTAGATAGATACATAGATATGATGTTATTTATTTATGAAGATAGAAGCACAGTATTTGTTAATGGCTCGCGATGCTCATAAGTATTCAAATATACGTCGGGTTTAAATTACGTTTTACCTAATAAATAATCGCGATTAGACCCGTTGAGAGCGGCGCCGGTAGCCGTGAGTGGAACGATGGACTTGATACCCACTGCGGGCACGTACCAACAACTTTGTTTTCTAAGTTATGCACATTTTTATATTCTTTTCAATGCACTAACTCGTGCTAAGGACAATTTTAAAACCTATTTAGAAGCTAAAAATTCCACCCATGCCGGGATTCGAACCCGCGACCTCTGGCTATCCGTGCCAGTTCTCTTTACAACTGAGCTAATAGGCGACTCACCGGCATCAGTGAATATGTAGGTACATTTGTGAAGTTATAGTCGCAATACCACTCGCTACCTCTGAAAGAAAACACGGTGAGGAAACCCGAGTTTCTGTGGTGTTCAAATACCTCAGCGCTCAAAATTGCCATTCCGCTGTGTACACGCGCGGTAGTTAAGCCAATACTCTCGGATCTTTCTCGGCCGGTGCAATTTTTTTAAATCTTTCTCTTCTTTATTCTCTCTTCATCTTCTTTATTTTTTTCGTAAAAACCATCCTCGTACTTCAAGGAATATTCTAAAAAAATAATTAGCGAAATCGGTTCAGCTGTTCTCCAGACTTGCGCTTACCAACACATTCAGCGATTTTTATATTTTTATATTATAGATAAAGTGTTCTCTATCTATCTATCCATCCATCCATCCGTCCGTCCGTCCGTCCGTCCGTCCGTCCGTCCGTCCGTCCGTCCGTCCGTCCGTGCGTCCGTCCGTCCGTCCGTCCGTCCGTCCGTCTGTCCGTCCGTCCGTCCGTCCGTCCGTCCGTCCATCCATCCATCCATCCATCCATCCATCCATCCATCCATCCATCCATCCATCCATCCATCCATCCATCGTACGTAGATTGTTTGTTAGTAGGTATGTCCCTTCGGTCAGCGTCGCTTTTTGTGGACGGAAAATGCTTTTGTGAAGTTTTTTGGTGTTGAATTTCGCTTCACAGCGAGCTGTGAAATTGACAGTGAAGCAAAAAGCTGCGCTTTAATTCGACCCTCGGGATAGTGACGAAAAGCTTCCACAACTTGCCATGAATACCTATAGTATGTGACGAAGCGCTAGTTTATATAGGGCATTGCTAAATTGTGATACCTCTTTAAAAATTGACGGGAATATTTAAAAGCAAAATTTACCATGGTGATAATTTCAGGATTTTTTTTAAAGGAATGTTGCGTTGGTTTGGACATGTGGAGAGGATGAAGGAAGAAAGATTGACGAAACAAATATATATTGCGAATGTGAGTGGAAGGGCTGGTAAGGGACGTCCCTGGCAGGCATACATCGACCAAATAGGGGGTGTATTAGCAAAGGTGAAGATAAAAAGTACCGTAAAAGTACGTAACTTCGTACTTTATGAGCGTACTTTAAACGTTCATACTTTATGAACGTTGATGAAGCGAAGGTGATCTGTCAGGATCGTGGCAAGTGGCAGTCCCTGGTATCTGCCTACCCCTTTGGGATACAGGCGTGAGGTTATGTATGATGTATGATAATTTCGAAATAGCAAATGACTCTCAGCTGTTCCATACACTAAAGTTATTAAAATTAAAATAGCACAGACAGTTTTAAAAGGTATGTAGCAACCGATATTATTACGTGAATTCGAAGTTTGCGGGTAGAACCGGGCCTATTTTTGTACAGGTTTTATTCCACCCTGACATATCCATGAACTTTAAAGTGATTTGAAAGTCAAAGCAATTTCGCATTCATTCACGCGCTCATTTGAACTTGTCTTAATAATAACTATAGAATACGCTAGATTTTTTTAAATGCACGTTCTTTTAATACTTCGCTACAAACCGCTACAAACTCGAATCTGTGAGAACCGTTAGTAGCCAACCAGAGCGGTGCGTGCGTGCTGTGTGTTGCCGGGTCATTGTTCAAAAAAGTCAGCATCATTACTGTCAGTATCAGAACCGATTGCATTGCGGGATTGCATGGATAATCCAATGATTTGGATTCTAATTAAACGCACCAAGTCACTGTTGCGGCTGGATAATACACTGATTTGGATTCTAATTAAACGCACCAAGTCACTGTTAGTAACCGTAGGCTAGGTTCTATATTTATTGCTACTAACAAAACAATATATAGACAACATGGTCCATATGTTGTCTGTAAACAAATAAAATAAATAAATTGTTCTGATAGACGCAGAAGCGGTACTAATGGTTCGCTTCCTCAACTTGAAAGAAGATGGCTCAATACATTTTTTTTTTATTTTACCTCTGTACCCAAATTAATAATCTATACAGATGGCATTTTGAATTACTAATGACATAACCACGGCTTTCAAACCATCCAGATTTCGGCGTGTATAGATATATGCAGACAAATCGACAGCCTAGTTCAACACTGATTATATTTACTGGGTCTTTATCTAGAAAGAGAATAAATGAGCTCAATTACCACCGGGTAACATTCCCCAACGGCGGCACGTGGAGAAAACCAGTGCTTCCACACTACAAACATAACATAGGATAAACTCACGCTTGTAACCCGGAGGGGTAGGCAGAGACAAGGGTTTGCCATCGGCCACAATCCTGACAAATCTCTTTCGCTTCTGGGTACTTTTTATCTTGACCTTTGCTTATATATTCTCTCTTTATGTCGAAGTACGTCCGCCTGGGACGTCCGCTAGTGGTCCATCCACCTACACTCGCTCGACATATTTCATGCATCAACCTTTCTTCCTTTTCTCTCCATGCGTCTAAAACAACGTAACTTTTCTTTCTCAATTCTAGCCACTACATCTTCTTTCAGTCCCCAACGTTCTCTAATCAAAGTATTGCTTATTTGTCTTTCAACATAACACCACACATAGTTTTTAAGGGTATCTCCTTATCCCTGCAGTAATCCTACCACACTATGTTATCCTTTAATTAATTAAAATAGCGTTAATCTAAACATTTGCGAGAGATGCTAGCGTAAAAATTCCGGGTTCTCGGATAAAACAACCATTTGAATAATCAGACGAGCTAATTTCTAGGAAGGCAAAAGCAATTTATAAAATAACGATAAACAGAAGCACCGTATCAAGTCGATGGTCTATTTTCTCGTGGGCCTCCTTATATAGTAGCGACAATGCCGCTGCCTTTTTACAGTAATAAAGAGATAGTGGCATTATCGCTATAACAAAGGACAATAAAAAACTAAAATAAAAACATCAATAACCCGAATGCTGAGCAATACCTACTAAGCAGGCGGGACCAACCTAGGTACTTCGTAATTAGTTACGTTGGTGTATCTCTTCATAACTCTTAAGTAATGGTCAGACTTTGACAAAAAAGATATCGATTGATTCGTCGTTAAATTTGTACACGAGTGTCATAGGGTATAATTATGACATTAGCAACAAAAACACAACAACAAAAACATTTAAAAAAACATTAAATGGAAAAATAAAAAAACGGCATTAATAAAAAATAACCAACATATCAACCATTCTATGTCCCCATTGCTGGGGCACGGGTTAAGTTAGGTTCACATCGCAGGAAGGTTAGGCCATACTCCACCACGAGGGCCAAGTCCGGGTTAGTGGGGGATTGTAAGACAGTTGCGGGCCCTACTGTCAGAAGTTATCAAGCCGCCTATAAGGCCTCAGACATTGCTTAACGTGCCCTTTTTTTGGTATTGGTGACGGTTTGGGTTTCCGCAACTCGACTGCAAATGAGCCTATTTTGCGTGAAATGGAAGGTCCCCAAAGGAGCCTTAGTCCTGCCACCCCAGCTCCTCAAGGAAAGCCAGAAGCCTGCGAGTGTCACTGCAGGCCTCCCTGAGTGTCCCTGGGTTTCCGAGGAGAGCCGTCCGTTGTGAGACCAGCCCCGCGCATTCCACCAGCACGTGGGCGGCTGTCTCTTCCGCGTCCATGCACGCTCTGCACAAAGGACTATCTGTAACACCTATTGTGAAGAGATGTTTATTAAAGTGACCGTGACCAGTTAGAGCCCCTGCTGCTAGGCGCAGTTGTGCCTTGGTGAGGCGAAGGAGGCTACGGGACATACGAGGGTTTCTGCCTGGCATTGCTGCCCTGGCTTGTCTGCAGTCCGTGCGCGAGGTCCAGTCATTGTTGTGTAACCTGTTGGTGCGTTTGCCTAGCCATGTTTTCAGTTGGCAGAAGGGTAGAGGGACGATGGGCTCGGGACCCTCCACTGTAGATCCGGAGCCACCTCGCGCGAGCACATCCGCTACGTCGTTGCCCCTTGAGCCACTGTGACCTTTTATCCACTGTAAAGTAAGGTTGTTCTTAGAACCTACCTTCCTTAACGTGCCCTTGCGAAGCGGTCAGAAAAATGCCACTAGCGGTGGTGCCGATAATGCCATAGGCCATATAATGGACGGTCATCCACCCTGCACCTGATTGCGCCTGTTGTTGCTTAACTAGTAAGTGATTGATTTCAATCACTAGGTTTGACTAGGCCACGAGCGCTTCGTCCATCCGAATGTCCCGTCTGTTGAGCATTAACTATTAAGCAGGCGGGACCAAAATTCAATAACGTCTTTGCAAAGTACCTAAGATAGGTTAGGTCGGGTTCGTGTATATTTTTTTGGTTTTTTGAAACGGTTCTTCTAGCACAGTTTAATATGTGACCTACGTTTTCCCGACCCGCGAAGCGTAGCGACTAAAGATTAGATTAGCTAATTATCCCGATTAGTACTTTCCGAGCACTTTACACACTTTTTTGGGACCAACCAATGTTCAGTGTTTTTCTTTTTAGCGAAAACCATTTTACCTTTTACAGGCTAATCTCGGGACCGGTCTGCTTTTGGTTTTAATGGGAAATCAGGCTGTGATTATAAACAAAAAGTTACTAAGACTCGTTTAAGAGGAAAAAAATACGTAATACCGGGAAATAGGCTACTGCCTGTACGTAATACAGAGAACATTGTAAAGAGGTTCGAAATTTCACTGATGCCGTGAGTCGCCCATTGGCTCAATTGGTAGAGCGCTGGTACGGATAGCCAGAGGTCGCGGGTTCGAGTCCCGGCATGGGTGAAATTTTTAACCTCTAAATAGATTTATAAAAGCGTAATTAAGAGTTAAAAAAACTGCTATCAGTAGATTAACAGTTTGTCAGTATACGTGGAACCGTAAGTGTCGGTACACCCTACCCTTGTCCATTTCCAGGTCATTGGCTCAGGGTGGAAGTATTAGAGGTCCCCAGAAACCGAGATTAGGGCGCTACCCTCTCGTAATTCTGCGGCGGTCACTGACAGTTGATGGACGTGCGAATAATCTAGTTACATACTCTTACAAACTTTGTTCATACATGGAAACGTTACAGAAAAAAGTCTTTGGAACTTTTGAAACTGACAGTATTTGCTTTGGTTAGGCCATACTTCACCAAGGGGGCCAAGTCCGGGTTGGTGGAGGATTGTAAGACAGTGGCGGGCCTTACTGTCAGAAGTTATCAAGTTGTCCCTAAGGCCTTAGACATGGCTTAATGATGTCATTACATCGCAGCCGGCACCAACGGCCTAAGGTGCCTTGCGAAGCGTTCGGAAAACTGCCACTAGCGGTAGTCACGGGCCTGTCACCCATCCTACAGATGACCGCGAGTTAATTTAGACCAACCTCTCCAAATGTCCTTCGTTGGCACTTCTTCTAAGTAGGCCTTGACGTCAATTGATTAATGCTGATGTTTCAATATTTTTATTATAAATAGTCTCAATACCTTAGAATAAGCAATATTGTATTAGTATAGACCCTAGTGGTAACTCTGTTAGATAAATAACTTATTTTTATCAACTCCTCGGTCTCCAAAACTTAAATGCCTGTTGTTGCTTAACTCAAGTAATTAAAAAAACCTATTAAGAGGCTAAAAATTTCACCCATGCCGGGATTCGAACCCGCAACCTCTGGCTATCCGTGCCAGCGCTCTACCAATTGAGCCAATGGGCGACTCACCGGCATCAGTGAAATTTCGAACCTCTTTACACTATTATCTGTGTTACGTACAGGTTAGCACGGGTTAGTGCATTAAAAATAAAAATAGTATAATCAAGTAATTAAATCCAATCACTCGATTCGACTAGGATCGTTCGGATTCGTTTTACGCGCGGCGGCCGCTTCAGTTTTTGGTTTTATGAACTTCAGATTGTTATCATAATTTTGATTCGCAAAGTTCTATCTATAGCCCTCATTGTTTTCGGTAGCTTGCAGAGTCAATCTCAGACGCCATACAGTAAAATAAACTTTTATTGAAAAATGTCACATGCAAACAAAAGAATAACATAAACTATATAAATCCACAACAGTATCATATAAAATAATATTAGTAAATAAGCAAAATGATCATTTAAACACAAAAAAAAAATTACACAAACAAAAGAAATTTAGTCAATCAAACAGTCCTGATACATATCCGACCCAAAGGTTCCCATAACGCTGGCAGCATTACCGCGCTGCACTGCTAGAGATATCCTCTGCATCAAATATGCTCCGGAGCAGTAGTCCAAGCCGCGGTTCCTCAGACGACGACCTACCTCTTTAATAAAGGCTTTGCCCTGAACACCCCAGACCCCAGTGGTTTCTAACGCCATCACATTGAAATTGAGTGCCAAACATTATAAAGTTTGAGTGTTCTCTAGCTAATCGGCGCTCGTGGATGGAGTTAAGTGAAATCCATTTTTCGTCAAGGAGCTATTATAACATTGACTAAATCAAAATTCTCAATCATTTTTTTACTGATAGCAGTACCAGTTAATGAGTGCTATGCGTGGCACTCATTAACTGTTATATGACCCCACTGTTGGGGCACGGGTCTCTTCGTGTTTCGCAGGATGGTTAGGCCATTCTCCACCACGGGGGCCAAGTCCGGGTCCTTGGTGGAGGATTGTAAGACAGTGGCGGGCTTTAGGTACTGTCAGAAGTTATCAAGCCGCCTATAAGGCCTCAAACATGGCTTAACGACTGCCATTACATGACAGCCGGCACCAACGGCTTAGCGTGCCATGCGAAGCACGGAAGCGCTCGGAAAAAATGGCACTAAGCGGTAGTCATGAGATGGTCACCCATCCAGTACCCAAGTAATTGATTCCAATCACTCGGTTCTGCTAGACCACGTGCGCTTCACCGATTCCAATCGTTTAACTATCAAATTTCATACTAATTTGACAGTTAGATGACTAGATACGCTCAAGATTTCATACGGGTAACATAGCGGCTAAGAGATACGCACTTAGCTTAAGTTCGTAAGTTGACGTCCCGGCATGTACGGCATCTGTGGAATTTCGAACCTCTTTACAATATTCTCTGTATTACGTGAGTCGCCCATTGGCTCAATTGGTAGAGCGCTGGTACGGATAGCCAGAGGTTGCGGGTTCGAATCCCAGCATGGGTGAAATTTTTAGCCTCTAAATAGGTTTTTAAATTTGTTCCTTAGCACGGGTTAGTGCATTAAAAATAAAAATAGTGTAATCATGTGAGTACAGTGATATCGTTCCGATGTTAAACCTAACTGCAAAGTAGGTAGTCGGGCTGTAAGTTATGCAATTTGCTTAAGTCAGATGTCGCTGCCTGTACGTAATACAGAGAATATTGTAAAGAGGTTCGAAATTTCACTGATGCCGTGATTCGCCCATTGGCTCAATTGGTAGAGCGCTGGTACGGATAGCCAGAGGTTGCGGGTTCGAATCCCGGCATGGGTGAATTTTTTAGCCTCTAAATAGGTTTTTAAATAAGTTACGTAAAGTTATGTGACATATTAGTTCCGATATTTTTATTAAACGAATATATCCAATTCTATCCGATAGTAGCCGAGGTATATTCTAAAAGCTAACAGACTGTACATGCCGGGACGTCAACTTACGAACTTCAGAGTCTGAGGCCAGCGTTTTGCCGATGCGCTACCAGCTCCCACCGCTAGTGTAGCAGCACCGTATCTACGCTATTTTCGTTTACTCCCCTTCCTCACGGTGTGAATTGCCCCTTTGACGTCATGCCGATGTCGCCGCCGGCCTCGCTATCGGTTTTGTAACTCGATTTTCGCGAAAATGCTATGCATATTGTACGCGAGAGCGGCGCCGATCTCGTGGCGAATTGTGGGCTTTATGGCGTTGAGTTAAAGGCGCTCGTTTACGCGACGAGATAAACGGCGGAATCGTGAGTCTTTTTTGAAGCATCAGTAAAAATGAATTTGTGACTTATGAATTACGGCACTCAGACGATTTTTTTTGGCATTTTTGGATGCTATTTTGGAGAACCAACCTTAACTCCTTTTGGGTAAGGTCGGTCATCTGAAACAGTGTGTTTAACTAAAACTAAGAAGTGGAAGAACGGTTTAACTATATTAAGATATAATTGAGTTGACGTTATTAATATAGACAGCTTGCTACGCTAACGTTTCTGGAACCTGTAAGAGTAATAGTTTTTTTCTCCGCCACAAATAGTAGATTAAGTAGGTTGACTGGTAGAAAACGCTTCAACGCTTCAGGCATTAAGTCCGTCGTATTGTACACTTATGTAAGTGCAGTAAAAGTTTTTTCTGTTAGTTTTCCTGTCTTGAGCAGTTATCTCCCATCCGCTATCCGCCATCATCAAAAGTATTAATAAATAGATAATAAAATGTGACAATTCTGAAGTAAACACTCAATTTCTATTCAAAGTCATCATCTCGGAGGGCGCAAGAGCACCATGAAATATTCAACAGCTTCTTAAAATAAAGAACAATAACTGTAAGAGGAGCAAACATAAAAACAACAGAAATTTTTATTTGGGAAGACAAAGAGCGCCCGTAAGCCGCAAAGGCTTTCGCGGGCGGTTTAAAATGTACCTAAGCGACCTATAAATCCAACACAATTGTATTTATCCGACACCCACATCATGTGGCACGAAAATTTTATAGCAGAAAGTTAACACAGACTAGTCAGAGCTATCTATAGATACTAGAACCGTGCGGTGTTAAGTACACTTTGTGCTAAAAGGCCTAGTATGACATGAAGGATTATTTACATGACAAAGATGTCTCGAATTAAAGCCAGTACAATGCACGAGTTCTATGTTTTATTATAATTATGTAAACTCTGTTAATTAAGGATATTGAAAAGACTAAGTTTGGAGTTTCTTTGTCCATTTTTGCTCTAAAATTATTTAGATTTTGAAATGGACAACTAGTTTGACTTGTAACGTTCATTAAGTCACAGTTTCTGAGCTACTTAGAATAAAACCATTTCATTTCATTTAATTTCATTTTCTATGTAATGTCCTGTTGTAAGTTGTTCTTATTAAACTTAATGCGCACGACATATTAGAAGAGCATTAATTTTAATAATAACAAGTTTAGTCAAGATTGGGAATCTTTTTAATGGCCATGGTCGTGGTTAGATGGAAACGCGAGTAAACTACATCACCATTATTGATGTAGTTTAGGCCCTATTTCATAGAACTACAATCTATGGTTTACTATGACAACTCGATATACATTGAAAAGTAAATTAACCCACTGATTAACAAAAATGAAGGCTCTGCTACGCAATGTGTATTGAATTGTCATAATAAACTACGACTTGTGGCGCACGCCAGAAAGGCTCGCAGATGGTAATTTTTTTCCTACTTACTTGACACTTAACGTCATAAACATAAAAATATTTATTTAAAACCACTTTACACAAAGTTACAAAGGGTATGAGAAGGTTAAAAATTAATTGGTTTATGTTAAGAATAAACAACAATTTCTACCGGTGACCCCCACACTAGACGATAGTCTGTATAGTGAGGGACTGGTCATATTTTGGACAATTCACTCAATATCTTTTTATATGGTAGTCTATGTGTAATTCTGATGTACATAAGCTATATTATTGTAAAGTTTCATTAAATCGATTCAGTAGTTACGTGAAAGAATAACAAACATCCATCCATCTATACTTACAAACTTTCGCATTTATAATATTAGTAGGATAATATGATTTCTGACGCGTTTATAAGCTCGTAATTAAAGGTATCACATTGCGTGCTTCAATGGTTACAGGTCCGTAGTTAAGGTAAATCAAAATTTAATCAATGCAAATAATTCGAAAAGCGATACCATGCACACGAGTATGCTTTGCATCGATTTCGATTTGAACCCTGTATGTCCCCACTGTCGGGGCACAGGTCTCTTCTTGCGTTGCAGGAAGGTTAGGCCATACTCCACCACGGGGGCCAAGTCCAGGTTAGTGGAGAATTGTAAGACAGTGGCGGGCCTTACTGTCAGAAGTTATCAAACCGCCCATAAGACCTCTGACATGGCCATTACATGACAGCCGGCACCCACGACTTAACGTGCCTTGCGAAGCACGGAAGCGCTCGAAAAAATGCCACTAGCGGTAGTAACGGGACGGCACCCATCCCGCACCTGACCGCGCCTGTTGTTGCTTAACTCGAGTGATTGATTCCAATCACTCGGTTCGATTAGGCCACGAGCGCTTTGCATATCCAAAAGGAATTATGGTCGATTTGGACGTCCGAACCTAAGGCGTTATTGCTAATTTTCTGTTCATCGGTACTGATCTTTAAACGTGCTGTAGTAATGAGGTGCACTTCTGTTGTGATGTTTTTGCCCACATCTTGTTGCTGGGGCCTTATACAAACCAGTTTATTCCTTAGGGTTTATTTTCTCTTTATATCAAACTTGAACGGGAAGAAATTCCAGGAAGGCTTTGACAGAGCTCGGTAGACGCTATTTTGTATTTACCGATTTCACTATTTCTAGATCGTTAAAATTTGTCTCAAAGCGAATGTAATACAATAATGTATTTTATTAACCAATTCCCGAAGCTAACTGGAAAAAAAAGGTAAAGTAAGTACACCTTTTTTTCCATCTAACGTCACCACTAAAATGTGTAATTAAGTGAGCACCTCAGATCCTCAGGTATCCTCACGACGTTTCGCTTCACCCTTAGCTCGGGGTATTGCTACTATAACTTCTCAAACTGATGTTACTTACAAAACAAGTATAACCTCCTACGCCCTGGAGGTAACAGTTACTTCAAGTCTTCTAAAACTACGTAGATTTTGAAGAACTTTTTCTTCTTGTTGTCCAAAAAACGATGAGGAAGATATTGGACCTGGAACAGTATGGTTTTCGGACTTCCTACTAACCATTGGGTGTGAATTAAGAAAGTTATTCGTGATGTCCTATTTGTAGGACGCCAGGGCTTAGGAAGATAAGTCTTGCCATCCAACGAGGTAATGTAGCCAGCATACTGGGAGCCCTCCCCAGAGGCGGCGATGATCGCAGCGCGCAGTAATTGATTTTTAGGTACCTAGTGTTTTAAATTAATTAATTTATACATTACAAGGTTTCTTTGTTAGTATTTAGATTTAGTTATAATTATTAATACATATGTAATGTAAATAAGTATTGTAAATAAAAAAACGTAAAGAACACATTCTGTTTGTTGAATGTCAAAAAAAAAAAAGGAACAACTTCACATAGATTCCAACCCACGACGTTTCGAGAAGCCGTTTTACCGCTTCGCTACCACCGCCTCAACATACTGACCGTGTGGATATCGGCTTGGAAATAAGGCCACGTCACAGTATCGCCAACTCACCCTCGCACTTTTGCCGGTTGGACGAGCTCGACGATAATCGCAAATATTAAATCGCAGAGAGAATTTCTTACTGAGCATAATACGCGGCCTTGACTGCGCTAAGCTGACGTTTTTATGAGAGCAAAACATTTTTATTAACATATAATAGATTCATTCAATTCAATTTATTTCAACGCAAAGAATTTACATTCTTATACTATTTTTATTTTTAATGCACTAACCCGTGCTAAGGACAATTTAAAAACCTATTTAGAGACTAAAAATTCCACCCATGCCGGGATTCGAACCCGCGACCTGTGGTTATCCGTGCCAGCGCTCTATCCAACTGAGCTAATGGGCGACTCACCGGCAATCACCGGCATCAGTGAAATTTCGAACCTCTTTACACTATTCTCTGTATTACGTACAGGCAGCGACATCTGGCTGAAGTAGATTGCATCACTTACAGCCCCGACTACCTAATTTGCAGTTAAGTTTTTACATCGGAATGATATCGCTATAATCATATGGGTACAGCGATACCCTTAAATTTACATTCTGTTAGCTGAATATCAAAGTACAATGTATATAACATGAAAGTGAAAGCCGCTGTCTTCGGGCCGTAGTGTAGGTAGTTGAGAAAACGGCAACGGGAAAAAAAACTCCACTCTGACCATCTTTTCTCACGTTCTCTTAAATCTAATACATCAGTTAGCACCTATAAGTATGAGAAGACTCCATGATTGCCATTAATAGCTTTAAATTCCAAAGTATTAATTAATTGTTTTGCATAGGTCGTGAAAACGGCCAGACACACGAACAGCACTCGTTGTTATTGAACGTAATATACAGTAAATACAGCGGTGGTAGCTCAGTGGGTAGAACCATAGACTGGCAAGCGAGAGCCCCAGGTTCGATCCCGAGTGCGGGCATGTACCAATGACTTTTTTAGTTTCAAAGTTACGTACATTTGCGAATTTGTAGTCGCAATACCACACGCTAACGGTGAAGGAAAACATCGTGAGGAAACCCGCGGCTTGGTTGACTCCGCACGTATTGACTAGTCTTTCCTGTGGGCTAGGCCGACTAAGCTGTCAGGATGGTATAGGTGCTGGGCAAGCCTACACCATCTATAAAACCATGACCCAGGCACTACAGCGTCGGAGTGGTCCCTTCACCCATCTAGTGTGAGTGAAGATACCACTGGACGCTGTATAAATCATCTCATTAAGTAGATGCAAAAAGGCCAATATTATTATTATTATACAGTAAATAGCTTGAAACCTACTGGAACCGAGTGATTGGAAGCAGTCACTAGGATTAAGCAACGGTCAGTCATGCTAATGCCATTTATTCCGAGCGCTTCCGTGCTTCGTGGCACGTTAAGCCATTGGTGTCGGCTGTCATGTAATCGCAGTCATTAAGGCATGCCAGAGGCCTCATGGACGGCATTAAGGCCCGCCGTTATCTTACAATCCTCCAGCTGGGCTTGACCCCCTCGGTGGAGTAGGCCTAACCTGCCTGAGGAAGAGACCCGAGCCCCAGCAGTGGGGCTCGGGTCTCTTCCTTATACAAAGGGTTGATATCTTATAGTAAATAGACTTGTGTGGAACGAACAATTCTTGATAATCCCCAATTAGAGTTTGTGCTTGGCAACCGTTTTGGTTCTATACGTTTTAAAAACCTATTTAGAGGCTAAAAATTCCACCCATGCTGGGATTCGAACCCGCGACATCTGGCTATCCGTGCCACCGCACTTCCAACTGAAGCCAGAGGTCGCGCGTTCATTCTATCTTCTTAGCGTGTCGATGGCAAAACAATTTTCGTCAGTCTTTCTAAACATTTGCGAATCCCGGCATGGGTGGAATTTTTGGCCTTTAAATAGGTTTCTAATTAGTTTTATTGTAACTTATGTCAATTCAACCATGTTACTATCATAAAGTTTTAATTTTTTAACAATTTTGGTATCTTTAAAGATAGCCTTCAAACGTCACCGGAAAAATTTGTATGTCTAAAATGGCAAAGCATGTAGGACACAACATAAAATGTACCATCTTTTAATACGCATGTTTGACAAATAAAAATATTTTATCTTTTATCTTTTTTATCTTTGTCACAGCATAAAGTGTTAATAAGCAAAAGTTCCCTAAAAAAACTGAAATATTAACTTTTTTAACTACTGATTTTCAAGTCAATCATCTATATCAAAGAAAAACCAACGTAAAAGAATGTCTTAATTGAATCAAATTAAAGCATTTTTCATAAAATCACTTTCCTTCGTTCACGACCCATTCTACAAACTCGGCGTCATAAGGTTCGTAATAGTACACACTCCAGCATTATTACGATCTTATTACATCATAAGCTTCCACTTATCGAGTGACAACACCCTTACGTATCACCTCTTGGTTGCATAATAGATCTTATACGATACGTCGTAAGGTAAGAAATACAACCATACGTACCGTTAAGGTTGTGTACACCCACCTAACGCTGCAGAGAACGTATTTGTTCTAACCTACTTGTGCGACAGGCAGATAAGAAGAATATAAATAGAGAGAGAACAGGATTGCACAGCCAGAAAAATGTATTAAAAATATGATTTATTAAATCTAAGTAATGTCACAATGGACAATAATTCAAAACAATATGAAGCTAAAATAAAAAAAAACCATTTGGAGATTAAACTTCAAGGAATACAAGAAAAATACTCAAAGATTTTTCTGTAGTTTTATTACAGAGAAAATTAAAAAATTACACAATAAAAAAAAGCCGGCATAGCGGCTCTACAAAGTGGTATCTACGGCTTTGCCTTTGGCAGCAAAAAAAAAGAAAAGTAAAATGTCAATTGTCAACAACTTTTAGTCTGTGTGTGGTGTGTGAAGGTTCAAGTTTTTTTTTTTAAGTAAAGTAATGTAGAGACAAAGATTATGTTTTATGTTGCCTTCTAGCCTACGTCACTTCCGGCTCTAAAAAATAAATTTTAAAACTTAAAAATCACTATTATTTCCAAATAAATACGACAGTAGAAAAAATACGTGTCCCCTATTTTTCTGTTTTCTTCTCGAAAAAGCAATAAAATGATAGGGCTTTTTTTGCACAGTCTATTGATTTTGCTATAGGTACTCGTAGAAATGTTATATATAGCGTTTTATATTAAAAACAATTTTTTTCAAAGTCAGGCAGAACTATTTAGAGCCGGGCGGCAACTATGCCAACTGCAGCCATCGACACTAGGGTTGCCAGATGTCCGGTATATAAGCGTACAGTCCGGTATTTTTGGGGCCTGTCCGGTAAAAAAATTATGGTCATACCGGACAGAACAATGTCCGGTATTGTCCGGTATTTCGAGGAGCAGTACCTATCGGATGAAGAAACTCAGGAGTTTAAAAAACACGCTCTGATTGCTTATCAACGAGCTGTCTTGGAAAAGTGGTTCCAGTTCGAAAACTCGGTATTTAGTAGCTTCAGTTTCTTGGACCTTGAACGCGGTCTAAGCCGGTACCAACTTATATGCTAGGCCGTATTTTCTTGCGACCTAGCATATACCGGTTGGGGTAGTCCGGTATTATTTCGCGACTCACCTGGCAACCCTAATCGACACTGGTCGACGGCAGGCGCCGACATGTCAGCAAAAATTCGACGAATAACTGCGACAACGTTTTTTTCTTTCCAATATTTATGTAGACACTCATGTAAGTTGTATGTAGTAAGCAGTATTTTGTTTCTAAATGTACATATTCTTTGAATTTTATTTCACTACACCGTTCTCTTTTTTTTAAATTCCCAAATTTTTGAGTTAGCTGGAAGGAATTTATATGGAAATAAAATGTTATCTAAGTCGTTATTATGGTTTTATTGTGTGATAAAGTGTAACAAAGAACTAATCAGCCACTGCCGTCGACGACAGTGGCTGCTACGCTGAAGTCGTCGACTTCGACAACTAAATTGGAATACGTGCCGCCCGTGTCCAAGCGCTTACTCTAGGCGTATACCTACTAAAGTTTAAAATGAGGAATTCCTTACGAACCCTTTTAGAGCAAGTGTTTTTTAACAACCTTTTTTGATCCTTTCACAATTTTTTTTCGTAATATCAGGGCCTAAATACATGATTTTATTAAATAAAATAATAATTATAAGATTTTTTTATAAGATTTATTTATTTATACATAAGAAATATGCATACATGATAAGGTACTTATTCTACTTAAACTAGTAGTCCAAATTCAAATAATGCAGACTTTGTTCGCCCTACTATTAATAGGGCACAGCCCATCTCTTATATAGAGTATATGGGCTTAAACACCACGCGTGCCCACCGTAAATGTTACTAAACAGTCTCCCTCAAGTAGCAATTCACATACAAATTGAAGTTTTGATTCTATTAACTAATGACATGCCGAATCGCCATGAAACGGCCGATATGTTTAGAGGACCAGTTAAAAAGAGGTAAAGAAGTTAAGATTAAGTGACTAAAAAGAGGAGTCGGGGCGGCACTCGTGAGTTTCCTCAGCTCGACAGTTTCCGTAATTCGCCATTTACATGACGTGATTCGTTAGTTTTGAGTTACTCCTCACTATTCGTCATTTTACGTAGTTTGTCAGCCTAGGCTACTGACAGGGTACAGAAATTGGCTGATTTCGAGGAAGCGGTCAAGTGCAGTTGGTACCGGCCTCCCACTTAAAAATAGCTGAATGTATTGCAAAAACTAGAATTATCTAAGTAAACAAATAATTTGAATGTTGCGTTTGTTTGGACATGTGGAGAGGATGAGGGAAGAAAGATTGACGAAACAAATATATATTGCGAATGTGAGTGGAAGGGTTGGTAAGGGTCGTCCCAGGCGGACATCCATCGACCATATAGAGGATGTATTAGCAAAGGGAAAGATAAAAAGTACTCGGGACCGCGGTGCGTGCATGCAACGACTTATGAACGTTTGAAGCGAAGGTGATCTGTCAGGATCGTGGCAAGTGGCAGTCCTTGGTCTCTGCCTACCCCTCTGGGATACAGGCGTGAGGTTATGTACCTATGTATGTACAAATAATTTTATGTTGGGAAATTATTCAATTGGTAGAGCACTGGCACGGATAGCCAGAGGTTGCGGGTTCGAATCCCGGCATAGGTGAAATTTTTAGCCTCTAAATAGGTTTTTAAATTATTCAAACTCGACATTTTGTTTTTAATTTCGAACTCGGGTTGAGGAAATTGACGAGTGCCTCCCCGAGTCAAAAAGAGGGTTTCCTAATTCGAAGTTCATGTAATAGGATATTTTTATTTGATGTCGTCGCAGGAAGGTTAGGCCATACTCCTCGACGGGGGCCAAGTACGGGTTGGTGGAGGATTGTAAAAATGGCGGGCCTTACCTACTGTCAGAAGTTATCAAGCTGCCCGTAAGGCCTCCGACATGGCTTAACGACTGGCAGTCAGGCATTACGTGACAGCCGGCAAGTCGGAAGCGTTGCGGAGCATTGAAGCACGGAAGCGTTCGGAAAATAAGATCTAATGAATACCTGAAGAAGAGATCTTTTGAATGGACATCAGCATTTCGGGCTTAATGGAAGCAATACTAAATTAAATTATGTTTCCATTAGATCTCGTGAAGATGGTTCCAGGATGTTTTGAAATGGAAAAGCATTGAATTTTTTTAACAGGGAAGTTTTAAAAATGTCGGATATTTTAGAATAAATAAAATAGATTTCACACTTTCACGTGAAACATACTTTATTTATTTTCTCCACGAATACGACTGGAAAGTTTGTATTCAATGATTAGCATATCAATAGCATTGTTCGTGGTATTCATTTCACAACCCAGCGGCCCCTTGTTGAACAGAATACCCGGAAACTTTTGAAAGGATATCAGCAAACTACTCGTAACGTTCGTTCAGTTAACTTTGACTATATTATTTTTAATGCACTAACCCGTGCTAAGGACAATTTTAAAAACCTATTTAGAGGCTAAAATTCCAGCCATGCCTAGAGTTGGGTCGCGGGAATATACCCGAAAGGTATATTCCCGGGTAAATACCCAAAACGGGTAAATACCCGGGTAAATACCCGAAAGAGGTATTTATGTGGGTAAATACGTTTATTGGTGTTTTCGTTCGCTAAAATAGATTGCATTACCGTTAAATCAATTTTACTCCTCAGGCCTCAGGACTATATTCAATATCTTTCATTCTTTTTTGACGAAAGAACGAAATAAGTATATCTCAAGAAAATAACTTTTTTGTGATGGACTTATTTCATGAATCATTGAGAGATTCTTAAAGATTCTTCCTTAGTAATTATCCGCCCGAGAGTAAATAGCCATAAATACCAGTTTCTACTGAGTATTTGTTTAATATCATCGTCGTTTAATCTTTCTATATAATGAGCTTCATTATTGTAAAATACAATGGGGAGCTTACATAAAAAAAATAATTTAAGAGTGGCATTAGGTACCAATTATTTTAAAGCAGTAAATATATGTAACACTTCAATCATAAATTAATAATATCAAATAATTTCTTGTATATTGAACCATAAGTTAATGATTATACTTTTTTTTATTTTTAATGCACTAACCCGTGCTAAGGACAATTTTGAAAACCTATTTAGAGGCTAAAAATTCCACCCATGCCGGGATTCGAACCCGCGACCTCTGGCTATCCGTGCCAGCGCTCTTTGCAACTGAGCTAATGGGCGACTCACCGGCATCAGTGAAATTTCGAACCTCTTTAGACTATTCTCAGTATTACGTACAGGCAGCGACAGCAACATCTTTCTCGGCTGGTATTTTTCTTGGAAGGGTCTACTTCGAACATGTTGGTAACTATCTTCTTTTTCAGGCTATATTAGTCCACTGCTAGACAGAGCTGGTAGAGTCCACGCTTTTTTTAGGCATAACGATAGACTCAAAACTGCAATGGGGTCAGCATATTGGAAAACTGTCGGGTCGGTTGAGTTCAGCAGCGTTTGCAGTCAGAAAAATTAGACAACTTACAGACGTGTCGACGGCGAGGCTGGTCTATTTTAGTTATTTTCACAGTGTCATGTCGTATGGTTTGTTATTATGGGGACGGGCAGCAGATATAGAAACCATATTTGTCTTGCAAAAAAGAGCAATAAGAGCTATTTACAACTTAAACAGTAGAGAATCGCTAAGGGAGCGTTTTAAAGAAATAGGCATTCTTACACTGGCTTGCCAATATATATTCGATAGTATAATGTATGTCCGAAAAAATATAACAATGTTTAAATTAAATAGGGACGTTCATAACGTAAACACAAGGAATAGAAACAAGGTTGCTTGTACTAAATCCCGATTAGCCAAGGTAGGCACATCATTTGTAGGTTACTGCGTTCGTTTTTACAACAAAATTCCAGAACGTGTTCTATGCTTGTCTGAAAATAAATTTAAAACTTTCATTAAAAATTCGCTATGTAAAAAGGCATATTATAGAATAGACGACTATATAAACGATCCTAATCCGTGGTAGTAAACCAATTCCACCGCGATTTTATTGTTAAGTATAACTAAGTATAACATATTTTATAATACAAGTGTGTACAGACGACGTGATTGCATATTAATAACTATATGATACCTTATATAACTGACAAAAACTTAACTGCAAGTTTGCTAAAGGTCATTCGAATGATAGCGTGGTGTTCGGGTCATCTATCTCCCTCCAAAATGGTTGAGACTGATGATGGCTGAGCACTGCGTTATGCTCGTGAACGAGTGCTGTTCGTGTGTCTGGCCGCAGCACTTATGTTTTCCCCTATTATTGTGAGACATTTGACTATGCTTTGGCATTTAGGGTTGTTCATGGCAATCATGAAATCTTATTAGGTTTACATATGGCAACTGATGTATTTGGTTTTAAGATGATTTGAGAAAAGATGGTCAGAGTGGAGTTTTTTTTTCCGCTGCCTTTTTCTCCACTACAATACGGCCCGAAGGCGGCGGCTTACACTTTACATTGTACATTGACATTCAGCAAATAGAATGTAAATTCTTTACGTTGAAATAAAATTATTTGAATTTGAATTTGAATTTTGAATAACACTCCCCTAATGAGTGCCTTAGCACAAGGTTGTGCCATCATTGGGGGGTAATGCCCATAATCCCCACGCTGGGCATGCAGGTTGGGGATCGCAAATTGGTGGAATTGTACTGCAGGGGGCGCTGCTGCCCACCGCCCGGTTTGTGTCCTTTAGTCGCCTTTTGCGATACCGGCGGTAAGAATTTGGCTATTCTTTAGGCCGACGCCTACAATAAATAAAAATATTTATTAATAGATTGGTTCGAATGATCAGTTCAGACTTCGTAGCAAATTTTTGGGGCCTGTTTTTAAAGCCAAATATTTAGTTCTGGTTCATGGCTAAACTTTAGTAGTAAGGAAGTAGAAGCCCATAGCTACATATCGATTGACGTGTCAGTCAAATCAGTGTTCGGTACAAAGCTTAACGTTCGAAAAGCCGTCGAACATTACAGAGTGTCTTTCTTTCCTTTTATAGTTTCAGAGCGACGTGAAAGCTCAGTTCGCAAAACGCTTCCATCAGATTTAATAGGTCATGGGTTAAAGTCCTGGTGTTCACTTATGACTAGTTCACTATCTTCTTATCGTGTCAATCGAGCCATCGTGGTGAAAGGATTAGCCAATCAGCGTAAGGGCTGTGGTAAGGGACTTGCTGATTGTTGCCCAAGGTGCGCCAGACGTTTGGGCTCAGTGAGTGAGTCGTTCGGGGAGGCTCCTATTAATTTTCTGTGTTACGTACATTTGAGAATTGGTAGTATCATTGCCACTCTTTAAATGTAAAGAGAAACATCGCGCGGAAAGAGTGTTCTCTTAACTCAGCACTTGGAATTGAGTGGCAAGTAAGGATCACTGCAAATACTAGAAAAAAATGTACTAACATTTTTAAAAACCTATTTAGAGGCTAAACATTTCACCCATGCCGGGATTCGAACCCGCAACCTCTGGCTATCCGTACCAGCGCTCTACCAATTGAGCCAATGGGCGACTCACGGCATCAGTGAAATTTCGAACCTCTTTACAATATTCTCTGTTTAAGTACAGGCAGCGACATCTGACTAAAGCAAATTGCATTACTTACAGCCCCCACTACCTACTTTGCAGTTAGGTTTAACATCGGAACGATATCACTGTACCCACATGATTACACTATTTTTATTTTTAATGCACTAACCCGTGCTAAGGAACAAATTTAAAAACCTATTTAGAGGCTAAAAATTTCACCCATGCCGGGATTCGAACCCAACATGTACTAACATTCCAATAAGATTACTAATGTCTTCTTCTTCTTCGTCGTATCCTCATGGCTAAGGGACGTGACTATGGGGCAACTTCCGCCACTAACTTTTTCCATTTGTTCCGATTATGCGCCAGATGTATGGCTGCTTGTAAGGTCCCTTTTGTTATAGGTAATGTCTGTCCAACGCGTTGGTGCTCGTCGTCTACTTCGTTTCCCGTTCGCACGACCAGTGATAACAACATATTCCAGGTTATCTGGGCCGCGTCGGACGGTATGTCCTAAGAACTTTAGGATTTGTTGGGTACAGATTACTAATGTACTTTATATTATGTTTAAATAAATAATTTGAACTGAATATCTGTGGTGCACCGAGTGGTGATTAAGTCCACACTGTTTTTCTCTCTCTATCTCCATCTTTCTCTGAAAGAAGCACTATGTCATTTGTCGTTCATATCCTCCAGGCTGTAGCCAAATAACAGCGTTCCTTGGATACCAGACGGACTAAGTAGAAGCAATCTGTCCAAGTTTTTGGAACGAGGGCTAATAATACATAATCTTTATATCAACTTTTCTCTAAAAAGAGTCAGACAAAACCCTCAATGTTTTTCTTAGCGTATAGATGACCAGCCATCGTGGTGAAAGGATTTGCCAGTCAGCTTTAGGGACTCAGTTCATGGTGCTCCTGAAGTACTGGCTCAGTGAGTACGTCCTTCATATCGCAGGTAAATAATAATTATAACTAAATATATTCTCCCAATCTTATAATGATATAAAATAGCAATATTTGGTATCAATATATTTTTGATACCAAATATTTTCTTCATGCAATCCACTCCATCTAAAGGTTGTCTGAGGGAGATCGCTCTTAGCGATAAGACCGCCAATTGTATAACATTACTTTGATTTAAAAATCATGGTTGTATTCTTTTTCTCGTTGTGCAATAAAGTGTTCTCTATCTATCTACGTCTTTCGGGAAGGCTGCTCTCATGCGACCTTCCTCAATAATAATGATTAACAGATAACCATCTATATTTTTTTTATTTATTTATTTAATATTTAGTAAAACTAGTGACTAAACAAACATAATATTATATTATTTTTATTTTTAATGCACTAACCCGTGCTAAGGACAATTTTAAAAACCTATTTAGAGGCTAAATAGACCACGGATAGCCAGAGGTCGCGGGTTCGAATCCCGGCATGGGTGGAATTTTTAGCCTCTAAATAGGTTTTTAAAATTGTCCTTAGCACGGGTTAGTGCATTAAAAATAAAAATAGTATAATCATGTGGGTACAGCGATAACATTCCGATGTAAAAACCTAACTGCAAAGTAGGTACTCGGGGCTGTAAGTGACGCAATTTACTTCAGTCAGATGTCGCTGCCTGTACGTAATACAGAGAATAGTGTAAAGAGGTTCGAAATTTCACTGATGCCGGTGAGTCGCGCATTTGCTCAGTTGTAAAGAGCGCTGGCACGGATAGCCAGAGGTCGCGGGTTCGAATCCCGGCATGGTTGGAATTTTTAGCCTATAAATAGGTTTTTAAAACATAATATTACAAAGCAGATATAAAAACAGGCAGTCATTAAAAGTTTATATTCTTTTTGTTGCACTAACCCGTGCTAAGGACAATTTACCAGCATCAGCGAAATTTCGAACCCCTACAATATTCTCTGTATTGTATTGAAAGTTTGTAGTAAAATTATATTATGTAGGTATATCTATTTACAGAACACTTTATAGATTGATATTTTTAGGGTTCCGTACCTCAAAAGGAAAAAACGGAACCCTTATAGGATCACTTTGTTGTCCGTCTGTCCGTCCGTCCGTCTGTCAAGACCCTTTTTCTCAGGAACGCGTGGAGGTATGAAACTGAAATTTATATCAATTACTCAAGTCAACTGTCCCTTGAAGCTGTGAAAAAATCAAACTTCTAAGCCAACGCAATCAAAAGATACAGCCGTTTATGCCGCAAATTTTCGACACTTGCAAGGGAATCAAAACCTACAGGGTGCTTCCCGTGAACTCAGAATCTTGAAATTTGGTACGAAGCAACGTCTTATAGCATAGATAAAGGAAAAATTACGAAAACCATAAATTTTTAGTTACATCACATAATATATTTTTTTTTAATAATTTTAAACTTACTACCCATTTCCTCATAAACGCGTAGAGGTATTAAATTGAAATTCATACCAAATACTCAGGTCTATAATACAGGTTTGTACGGAACCCTCGGTGCGCGAGTCTGACTCGCACTTGGCCGGTTTTTTTGTTTCAAAGTTATAAAAAAGTTAGCTATCCCTCAAACAATATGTTACCACAACATGTTACGTGGTTATTCAGAAGTCTCGGCACTTTGCCGATTTTTACGCCAGCGTTTTGTTGGGGATTCAGAATTATTACGATTTGGTACAGGCATATATGTCCCGCGGGAGAGCTTTAGGAAGTGGATAAGCATAAATATCAATAAAGCGCTGGTTGTTGGTGATAACACAGTATGTCTCCTGATATTAAATTCTGGCAGGTAGCCATAGCGAATCAGGGACTATGTGCGGTGAGGTATAACTAAAGACTCACCATTTTAGAGCTCAGGGAAAAAGTGCTTAACTCGTAACTGAAAGGATTTGTATGAAATAAGACACACAAATATACAAGTTTTCTGTGACTAATTTCGTTCAAATTTTGTTTCGTTCAGCTTTGGTTTGGTTGCAAACAAAAAGTATGGGTAAAGGCGACATTGATCTATTCTTTATTTTAAAAACCTATTTAGAGGCAAAAAATTCCACCCATGCCGGGATTAAAACCCGCGACCTCTGGCCACCCATGCCGGGATTAAAATCCGCGAGCTCTTTCCAACTGAGTTAATGGGTGACTCACCGGCATCAGTGAAATTTCGAACCTCTTTACAATATTCTCTGTATTACGTACAGGCAGCCACATCTGGCCCAAGCAATGTGCATCACTTGCAGAGTTGCAGCTCCGAGTACCTACTTTGAAGTTAGGTTTTTACATCGGAATGATTCTTTTCTTTATTACCAAGGATTTGTTGTGTAATGAGCCGTTTTCAGCCCCAATTCACGAAGCAGATCATAGATGGTTCTTTGACGGCCTCGGTGGCGCAGCGATTTGGCACGCTGACTGTAAAACCGAAGGTCTCGGGTGCGATCCCCGGCCGGGTCAAACTAGGAAACGAACTTTTCTAGTTTTATTGTATGTATGTATGTATTTATTGTATCAAATCTATCGTCAAGTTAGCTCAGTATAACACAAGTCATTTAGTTGTACTTAGTATAGGGCTAACGAGATCTGTGTTATATGTCCATAAATAAATTTCGAAAAATTGGTTATGCAAAGGCAGTTTAGTTGATCTATTATTTATTTAATTATCATTTCTGTAACATTAACTCTTTAACGATGTAAGTTTAATTTATATAAATGCTGTGCTTACCTATAAGTGGTGTACATACACGTAATTTTATCTTCCTGTAACTCTTTTGTTCTGTATGTTCTGTATGTATGCTGTTGGTGTGCCTAATAAATAAAATAGAAAATAAAATATTTATAGGCGTGCACCACGGATGTAATTTACATCCGTGGCGTGCACATACAAGAACAGGGACACGTCTGTCAAATATTGCTTAGGACAGAATAATTTGACAGCCGAATTCCGTTTCTTCTATGGCCATGCCTGCCACGCCATTTGTGAATTTGACCTGAAAACGGTTCATTCCAATCTATTCAAAATTCCTACTTCATTCAATGGTTGCCAATGGCTGATTTTCTTTTTGAGTATTAAAAAAGTAGTTCTCAAGAACTGTGTAGATGGTGCTGAACTAACTACGTTACTAGCCGTGTCTTACGATTTGAGACGATTGATAAACATTGATCGACAAAATATTGTTATTTTGTTTTCTTTTTCTGGTAATTTTATTTCAACATGTGATGTTATTCCAATCTATTCAATATTGCTGTGTGGTGTCGGCCTAGAGAATAGCACCAACCCAAATTCTTCCCGCGGGTGTCGTAAAAGGCGAAGGGACACAAACCGGGGGGTGTGCACCAGCGCCCCCTGCAGTACAATTCCAGCAAACTGCGATCCCCAACCCGCATGCCCAGCGTGGGGATTATGGGAATTACCCCCCAATGATGGCACAACCTTGCGCTATGGCGCTCTTTAGGGGAGGGCTATGTCCAGCAGTAGACTAATATAGCCTAAAAAAGAAGAAGATAAGTGACAAATTACATAATGTAAGTTTCGTTTTATGATCTTAAAAATCCAAGCGAAATAATAAAAAAGTAATGTGGTTTTCAGTACCTCGAGGTCACTTACCAAGTGTAGCGCCATCTATCCAGCGACTAGGGAAGTATTTAAAAACAATAAAAAAAATCGCTCATTACTATAATTTTATATAGTGCCGATGACGTCTAGTCCGCCACTTTTGATGAAATTTCCTCAAAAGTGGAAGTGGCGCATATGAATATCATAAATGAGTTTTCCACGCGATCCCATAGCATGGGAATAATAATTCAGAATTCGCAGCGTAATATCCACCTACCATTTTCATTATACTGGTACCCTCACTCAATTAGAGGCTTCGATTCCGGATCGAAAGTGTAATGGCCAATGTTGTGAGGGTTTAATAGGCAAAGGGCAATAGGGTAGATTCAAATGTTTCCATCGTAGGAGATGCTCTGCTTTCGTGTCGATACGTTCGTTATCTACATTAATACACGCTGAAATGGGTGGTGTAAGAGCAAAAAGGGAAAGGTGTTGTCAATAATAAAAAAGTTGATCTATTTAGAGCTTTAGACTTTTAATATGGAGTGCCTTGGTTAATACACACATAGCTTTTTGATAGAATTATAGATGATACGATACAATGGCTGATATTTGCCTCTATTTGATAGTCGACTAAGCAATAGCAGTACAATGTCTTTGCAATGCTATAACCCGCCCAAATTAAGTAGGCATCTCTCGCCAGGAAGTTCGAATTGTACCAGCCATCGAGATAAATTGCACGGCTTATTCATATTACATTATTGGAATGCGATTTATTACTAAACTACAAATACATTATATACATTTACATACAGGAACATACATTGCTTTTGGCGCCACACTAGGATACCCGTGTCGTGGGTACAAGAAACAGCGACATCACAAACATGTAAATATCCAAGTCCTGGGGTAAAGATAATGATACAACCGACCATTGTATCTTACCTTACTAATAAGAATCTACTTTACAACTACGCATTTTATCGCCTTGAGTTAAGGCGGAAACACATTATTAACACGCCACGCGACCCGACGAAACGCGACGCGTGTTGAGTCGTATCAAATTGTATTATTTTCTATGACTAGAATCACACTGTGAACATCCGACGCGATACCATGCGCACGGTGTACGGTGTACATCGGGTGTTGACACGTCGCGCCGGGTCGCGTTTTAGGCCAGGTTTTCATGGTCTTGTTACGCTCGGACCGAGTGCGTCATCCAAGTAAACTAATGCTTCTGATTTGACGGTTTTTCGTGACAACACCAAAATAGCCAATAAGAAGCATTAGTTTACTCGGATGGCGCACTCGGACCGAGCGCACTAAGACCGTGAAAACTTGGCTTTAATAATGTGTTTCCGTCTTTAGTGTTTTTTTACTACAAAATTTTGCCTAGATTCTGCGTCGCGCTGTGTTTTATTAAAGATATTGTGTCATGTGCCGGCGTTATCAGTTTTCCAAACAACTGTACATTTCAAACCAGTTTACACTATCCTAAGAAAACAATAAGTCTGGCTTAGCTATCACTGCAAACACATTAAATTACCCCTCAAACAATTATAAATCAAGACCGCTGTAACGATCGAAAATCGCCAAAACACACACATAAAATATACATCGGTAAAAAAACATGACACTACAAGTCTGTTGTATTCCTAGCACGAAAATAAAATATACATGCCAATCTGTATCAGTCTATTGACCTTTAAGAGAGTAACAAACTCACTGTTAACCAAATAAGTGAATCCGGAAATGAGCTGAGCTATAATCTCCATTTATATGTAAAATTGAAAAATGAAGAAGCGCTCGTGGCCTAGCGGAACCGAGTGATTGGAATCAATCACTCGAGTTATGCAACAACAGGCGCGGTCAGGTGCGGGATGGGTGCCGTCCCGTTACTACCGCTAGTGGCATTTTTTCGAGCGCTTCCGTGCTTCGCAAGGCACGTTAAGTCGTGGGTGCCGGCTGTCATGTAATGGCAGTCGTTAAGCCATGTCAGAGACCTTATGGGCGGCTTGATAACTTCTGATAGTAAGGCACGCCACTGTCTTACAATCCCAACCAACCCGGACTTGCCCCCCGTGGTGGAGTATGGCCTAACCAGAGACCCGTGTCCCAGCAGTAGGGACATACAAGGGTTGATATTGATGTAAAAATTACCTTTGGAGTAACAAAATCTCTATTTATTAAATAAGTGAATCCAAAATTAAACTGAGCAATTTAAAATTAATTAAACTTTGAAATTAAACTGTCCAATTTTATGTAAAAAATACATTTGAAGTAGAAAATCTCTATTTATCAATTTAGTAAATTAGGAATTAAGCTGAGCTCGATAATCTCCATTTATTTGTAAAAAGGAAGGCTTTACTTAACTCAATAAATATAAATATTTTTTCAAAAATAGCACAAAAAATGTCAGGTGTTCCTTTATTTGAAACATAATCCGTAAAAAACCTATTTAGAGGCTAAAAATTTCACCCATGCCGGGATTCGAACCCGCAACCTCTGGCTATCCGTACCAGTTGATACGGATACGGTACGGATAGCCAGAGGTTGCGGGTTCGAATCCCGGCATGGGTGAAATTTTTAGCCTCTAAATAGGTTTTTAAATTTGTTCCTTAGCACGGGTTAGTGCATTAAAAATAAAAATAGTGTAAACATAATCCGTATCTGTACTTTAACGGTCTTATTTATAAAAAACGCGATCCCTCCAAAACACTCCTCAAAGGTAGTTAAAAAAATCTGTGGTTACGTTTTCCCTTTACCACAGACTATTTTAACAGTCTCTGAGAAGTGTTTCAAGGATATGTGTTTTTATAACTAAGACCACTATACTTTTGTAACTATGTTTTGGCATACACGACAAGCGGTCTTATAGCTCAAAGCGATAAATAGCGTAATCTCTTCCCAGAAGTTGATTGCGCTATATATTTACGGGAGACGAGATTGCTCTACACTTATCGCTGTATCGATCGAGTTCGCTGGAAGCGGCTCATTAATTTCAAAGTTGCCTCAACCAAGTGACTAAGTATAGTGCCCGGCAAATAACTTGACCTAATAATAAAGACTTTGCGCGCGGACGTATTTTTGGTATCATTGGCGGGGGACGCCGGTTGTGGCTTATTTTTTTTTGTTTCTTACCCCCTTATTCATAATAGTCTGCTAACTTAAAGCATTGCTAATTCTCGCTCTGTCTTATTTTATAAGTCAAAATGAAAAAGAACACTCTTTAACAGCGGTATTAATTTAGCGGACCATTATGAATAAGGGGGTAAGTGTAGACAAATTGACAGATAATAAAAATACCCTTAAGTTTCCATCGCAAAATCAAATCAACTACTTGGATTTGTACTCAGACATTATACTTAAGCAGAGTTTGTTATTTGGTACTCTTTGGAGCATTTTTTGAATTGAGAATTGCGCTAAGTAAATAGTCTAGAAAAGAGCGTTACAAAACTTTACTTAAGTATATACTCAGCGAAATTCTCAATTTAGAAAACGCCCCTCTGACAAGCATAAAACACAAGGAATACAAGAGAGTTCTTTGGGTAGTTCGGATAAATTACGCCGCAGATAACATGTTTATTACATCCCAAACCATTCTGAAGCCAAAGAACACTGTGGTCACGGCGAATGTCGTGAATACTACACTGAAACAATAAAAGAAATATGATTTTCACTATAAACTTGAAGGGATATCAATGGGAATCAACGGCAGTTCCATAATTGTATTTAATTCCCATGGATTAACACGTAAAAAAAAACGTAATATAAAACAAGTTATGATTTTTATTACACTGGTGGCGAAGCGCTCGCTGCCTCGTCGAATCGAGTAATTGAAATCAATCACTTTAGTTAAGCAACTACAGGCGCGGTCAGGTGCAGGATGGGTAACCATTCTGTGACTAGTGGCGTTTGTCCAAGCGCTTCCGTGCTTCGCAAGGCACGTGAAGCCGTTGGTGTCGGCTGTCATGTAATGGCAATCGTCAAGCCATGTCAAAGATCTTATGGGCGGCTTGATAACTTCTGACAGTAAGACTCGCCACTGTCTTACAATCCTCCACCAACCCGGACTTGGCCCCCGTGGTAGGATATGGCCTAACCTTCCTGCGATGCAGGAAAAGACCCGTGCCCCAGCACGATTCGATTTGACAAAGATTGATTCCAATCACTCGGTTCGACTGGGCCACGATCGTTCGGCGGAAAGTGACTAAGTATTTTAATGTTGGTATAATCATAAATATCTTGATTGTTTTGCTGGAAAAACCAGTCAATGTTAGATTCGACAGAAAATAGAAACGACTGCGATCGTTTTGAATAGAATATTTCGGACCTGCGCGTCGCTTGCAGAAAATAATATAATAAGTACTTACTAATTTGTCCATTCCATTCCCTTGGAATATAAAGCTTTTCAAAATGTTTCAGCCTAAAGAAGCCAGTTTAAGTTGAAATCTTTGAACCTTAGTTTCAAAAATGTAGAGTCACAATCAAGTCAACCTCAAACCGTGTCAAGATCCGATCACAAAGTGAGTATCAATAGCACATTGTCAACAATTTATAGAAGAATTTATACGGTCATGAATAGGTTGAAAATACGCGTGATATGTTACTATGCAATTGTGCTACTGAGAACAAAAGAATAGTTTCTAAACTACAAGTAAACATAATGTTTACATTCTTAACGGACCAGAGAAAGCTAGGAGTATTGATTTTTTACGCGTACTTACGTATTTTTGTTTACACAAAATGAATGAAAAAGAATCCTATTTCGTTTTCCTTTTTACCATGAATATAACTTCGACACAATATAATAACTTTTCCTGGTCCTAAAGTAGGAAACATTTGCTATGGTAACCAGGCAAGGACATCACAAACATGGAAATATAGTCGAACTCAGGGCCTTTGTACAAATATATGACGGCCCTCAGTGGGAATCGAACTCATAACCTCCGGTATGGTAATCAGACGTGATAACGCTAGGTAAACGAGGCAGTCAGTTACAAGTAACATTATCCGGACTTAAGTTATTGTTATGTACGTAATAATATGACATTCCTTTATGACCACGCGGAGTTCAAACAACTGGACTGATTTAGACAAATGGCGTGCGAAGTGAACATCGCGAGTGTTACTGCCTGAATGACGTCACGAAAAAACAAAATATTTTATTAAAAAACCAAAGGTAGAACATTGGACCGAAAGCGACAGACCCAGGTTCGATTTCCAGGGCGGGCATGTATATGATTTTCTTTTCTACGCTATGTACATTTGTGAAGTTATAGTAAGACCACTCGTTAACCGTGAAGAAAACCATCGTGAGGAAACCTGAGTGTCTGAGATGTGTTTAAATACCTTCTTCTTCTTTTTCTTCTTCAAGCTATATTATGTAGTCCAATGCTAGACATAGCCCCCGCTCCCCTAATGAGCACCATAGCGCCCTGTCTTCAGCTTGCCGCATCCAGCATCTGCCGGCAGTTTAAATACCTCAGAGCTTGAAATTCCCGATCCACGGTGGGCTTGGTAATTAAACCCTCACTCTCTCTCTGAGAGAAGACCTGCGCCCTGCAGTGGGATGTTTATAGGCTACATAAAAATAAAGGTAGACACAAACTGTGCCCACGTACGCCGCGTGGGAGCGTCCGTGTGCACACTTGTCGCACGTACGTTACGCTAATTGGTATCAGACGCTGTTTTCAATCCTCGCGGTGCACTTCCCAACGGGCTGTATTCACTAGTATTCTAAAGTATCGAGTCTTCAGAGTGAATTGACTTTGTTATTTTAAAATGAATATTACCGTCAGTCGCGTCACGTGACTGACCGAACCCAAGCCTTAGGCGTCGGGCGAGCAAGAGGTTAGTGTGTAGGAAGTCTTCAAATATCATTTATACTAATCGTGTAGCAAGAGTACTTTAAATTGTAAAACAAAGAACATCTGCCAACAAACTGTTATGCAGTTTGGCAAAAACTAACTTTTGTACTTTTTTTGAATAATCTTATAAAGAATAAATCTTCAAAAAAAAGTATTGTTTTCATAAAATAAACAGGGAAAAAGACAAAAGAGTTAATATTAGCCTCTAAATAGGTTTTAAAAGAGTTAATATGATACGTTAAGTAGAACCATATTCGATGGATCTCTTTACAGATATTGCTCTAATGAATATTGCATTATTTAGATGTAAGAAATCATTTGCAATTTTTTCTTCCGGACTAAGGACCGGACGTTTCTAAGAACGTTTCAAAGCAGTACCTACATTCAAACGGCCACATAGTAAACGGTATCGTGTACGTGTCGCACGTGGGTCTAGTGTACTTCTGCCTTAATTGACAGCTTAAAACAAGTTTATCTCGCATATTTTAACTACTTGCCGTGGTTTCCTCGGCGAGATATAATATCAAACGGGTCTAATTACGATTATTTATTAGGTAAAACGTTATTACCTAATAAATAAACGCAATGAGACCTGTTGCAGTAGCTGTGGTCACGGTTAGACTTGGGAACTAAGGTAATTACGTTTTTATATTCTTTTTAATGCACTAACACGTGCTAAGGACAACTTTAAAAACCTATTTAGGGTCTAAAAATTCCACCCATGCCTCGGACGGTTAGCCAGAGGTCGCGGGTTCGAGTCCCGGCATGAGTGGAATTTTTAGCCTCTAAATACATAGGTTTTTTAAAATCACGTTTTTCCTAATAAATAATCGCGATTAGACCCGTTTAACATATTAGTCTGTAGGTACGAGCATCGCGACTCATTAAGAGAACAGTAAAATAAAGTGTAGAGTGAAATGTGAGCGTTGAAACAAACAGATTGATATCGATCTCGATGGGAGTCGGGTCAGGGCCTCCAACAGCTTTTGTCTTTTATAAAACAGGAGCCATTAGCTGATTGGCTGAGTGCACGGTGGCGCTTAGCAGAGTGTTTTTGAGGTAAAATATAATTTGGAACAAGGTAAACAACACTTCTGCTGCCTCGTTGCTCGAGCGGTCACATGCTTGATTACAAAAGAGGGTCCTGACTTCTAATTTTGCACGTTGCTTTGTGGTTTTAGATAGATAGATAGATATATAGATATATAGATAATGCTGCTCTGTGGTGTCGGCCTAGAGAATAGCACCAACCCAATTCTTCCCGCGGGTGTCGTAAAAGGCGACTAAGGGAAACAAACCGGGGGATGAACAGCAGCGCCCCCTGCAGTACAATTCCACCGAACTGCAATCCCCAACCCGCATGCCTAGCGTGGGGATTATGGGCACTACCCCCCATATGATAGCTCAACGTGGTGCTCTTTAGGGGAGCGCTCTTTAGGGGAGGGCTATGCCCAGCAGTGGACTAGTATAGCCTGACGATGACGATGACGATAGATAGACAGAGAACATTTTATTTATACTATAAAAATGAATCGCTAAATGTGTTGGTAAACGCAAATCTCGGAAGCAGCTGAACCGGTTTCGCTAATCTTCTTTTTTTGGCCAGCCAATTCTTTTTTTAGAATGTTCTTTGAATTACGCGGATGGTTGTTACGGAGAGAAAAATGTAAAAAATTAAAGAATCGACTGTTAGGCGGTACGAAGTTCGCTTGGTCGGCTAGTTGTACATAAAAATGGAAACAACACAGATATTTCTTAACCTAAGAGTACAGACGGCGGCCTTATCAATCACTAAAAGTGATCTCTTCCAGACAACCTTTACCTAACCTTTCCAGACAACCAACGGTTTTACTTGTACAGGTATCTTAGGAATAGAATAGTGATTGTCTTGTGTTATATTCTAATGGACATAATTAAGGTGCTCCAAATTCGTCCATTATGGGCATTACCCCCCAATGATGACACAACCTTGCGCTATGGCGCTCATTAGGGAAGGGCTATGTCCAGCAGTGGACTAATATAGCCTGAAGAATAAGAAATTCGTCCAAATTATGAAGATGCCAAAATATGCCTGAAAGAGATAAATAAAAAAAGGCCGAGAGTGTGCTGGGCCCCGCGAATTTTAGGGTGCCGTAGAAAGTGCATTTTTTACCAGCTTTACAGAACTAAAAACTTCATTAATGTCATTTTCTATGGAATTTGTACGACCTTCTCTAGGCTATTTAATATAAAATAAATAAATCGCTTGTATACTTTACAAGATGCTTACAAAAATATAATCGGGCAAGAATATCCTTTTAAGTATGCATATACCCGTATCAGGAAGCTCCGCTCTTCCACACTTAGATGTACTAGTACTCGTATTGGTCTTAACAGCATTTATATGACCTTACTTAAAACTAGTAATACAACTTACTTTTCTAGATAGGTGTTAATGGCGATCTCAGATCTAGGCGTATGTGTATGTATAGTGTATAATGATGAGTGTGTGTGCGTATCTATGTGTGTGTGTGTGTGCGTATGTGTGTGCAAAAACAACGTTTGACGACACAGTAAGAAGCAATATAGGAATGATATTTCTTAATTTTTGTTTTATTAAACCGCATTGTTCTAATTGTAAGAAATTCAAATGCTGTTATCACATGATTCTGATAAACTAGTGTTCATTAGCAACATTTTTTATTTCACTGCGGTCTGTAATTACGAAATTAAGCACTGAATTCCCAACTTCCGCGTTTGATATTAATATTCAGATTAAACCTCAATGCAGCCGAAAATTTGGAAACTTTTGCGTGCAATTTAATCAGTTTATGACAAAGTTTTTGGTAATGAAGTTAAATCGGATTGGAACGAGCTCGCAGCATATTTGCTGGCCGATAACGAAATGCACTAACTTTGCTAAAGCTCCGCTGAAAGCAATCATTTCGCTATTCAGTTTTCGGCTTTTGTTCATTAGGAAACTTACAAATAGTTTACAGTGTTGGTAAATAAATGTTCTTCCGGATTTTGTTACTTATAATGGGACATTCGTATCAAACTTAGATCGGAGAGATTGCGGAATAGTCTCTGTTCTGTTGTTTGTTTTTGTTGAACACTATAGAAGACGTAAATTTTTTTTAGTACTTTGTTGTCCTAGGGGTGGAAATAACTTATTTAGTCCCAAGACGAGGGTTCGTAGGACTAAATAAGTATTTAAGCAGAGCTAAAACCCAGTGCTTTTGATTACGAATATAAGAAAAAAGGTCCTATTCATAAAAAAAAAAAATCTGTAAAATATTCCATCGACGCTGATTTAAATAGTCTATGGTGGAGATTTTGCAGGCAAAAATGTAACAATAAATTAAATAAAACGCCTCAAGGAATATTTTAAAGTAACGCCGTACATTCGAAAATACAAATTAAGATCGGATTTATCTAAAAAGTCCTTCAAAAACATGACACCAGCGTAGGTACAAACAGTGCAGTGCCATAAAGAAAAAAAAAAGATAGAGTTGCCGCTTTCCCGCCAATTTTTCATCCTGTCGCCAGCCAGTTATGTAGCCATTATTTTTCATTTCCATCACTGAAAAAAGTAGTATTTGGCCTAAATCTAAGTTATTTTAAAGAAATTGTTGAAAATAAACGTTTGTACTTTACTTTATAGTATTTAAATTTTAGTAGCTGTATAGAAAGTTTGAACATGGTTAAGTTAGCTAACAGAAATGTGAATAAAGAACATTTAATTAAAACTGTTTCTATACGGATTTATGCTCGTTTATTAAATTTTTACAATTTTCTGTCGTTTCGGCACTTTTACAGGTGTCGTGGTCTCGGATGAAAATACTATAAAGAACATTTTTTTTTAATAATTTGATAGCTAAGTATCACTTTTTCAAGCGCGGAGATTGGGGCTGATCTTGTAAAGCTGTAAACATTTCAGCCACTCTGGTTTCCTCACGATATCTTCTTTTACCTTTAGCGATGGTGCCACTGCTACAACTTCATGATTTTGTTTTCAAAGACAGAAAAACTTTGAAAAAAAAAATCATTGGCACATACCGAGATTCACACCCACGACCTCTCGATTGTGAGGCCGGCGTTCTATCGCTGCCGAAATATATATCGAGAACAAATTACTATCAGTTACAGTTTCGGGCAAGTTTCTCATCCGAGCCCTATGCTGGCCTCCCCGGGGCGTTGGTCCGAATTACCGCTTCCATCTAGGCCACACGTCAGTTTGATTCAATTATAACTCTTTTGCCGGGGATTAAGCTATCTTCCTGTATATATGTATTGGGCCACTTAACAATAGGCATGGCGAAAGATTTTTAAAATCTCTTTAAAAAAAACCTATATTTCAATAAAAAAATTAAGTTTGACGAAGGTTCAAGCCATTATTTTTCCAAGTTATTTCAAATCTGTGGGAAAACAGCTCGCAGTGTCATGGTGTCGAATCTGATGTAAACAAACATCAAACGTCAAAGGTGTCTACACGCTGCCAAAGAAAGTAAACAAATGTTTACCTAAGCGTGACGTTACGCGGTGTTATTGATGTTTCAGTCGAAATGGCTGAAAGCAGTATTATAATCTTTTATTTTATAGAAAATATAGGTAATCTAATTTTTTTATAAAACTAAATCAGTGTTGTACATCTTTTTAATATGTGCGATCCCCTAATATTGTTAAAGCTTTGATTATTTGATACTTTCACGCCTATTGGGAAAGGAAACGGCTTAGTATCGGCTTAAGAGTTGTATTTTGAAACCTTAATTAAAATTATACCCGCGTATCTAAATATGGAACGCGCCGATGAATTTAATAAGTTTTTGAACTCTTGTCACTGACAGTTACAAGACGCGTTTAATGTAAAATGGCTATCAAATGTCTCAAATTAGCTAACCCTTTTACCCCTTCACGGAGGGTATTTTACAAAGAATTTCTTGTCGGATCTCTATAGGCTGATTATGGAATCTACATCTGCACTAATATTATAAAGAGGAAAGGTTTGTAAGTTCATCCTTGCTTGAATCGCGGTTCAAAAAATATGTTTAGCATATAATAATATTGGCCTTTTTGCATCTACTTAATGAGATGATTTATACAGCGTCCAGTGTATAAATCATCTCATTAAGTATTGGAGAATGTAAACGCACCTAATCTATATAGTCTATGAAGCGCTCTCTCTGTCTATGGCTGTCCTGTGTATCTAAGTTAACTGTGTCTGTTGGCAATAAAATATCTCTTAATATCAAGTGCATCTCTCACTTCTATGCCCATAATCCATCAGGTTATGGACCCAGGGATTCGCGAAATTATAAATCCAAGTTTATTTACACGTTATTTCCGAAAATATAAACCGGCATACCGGCATAGGAAAATTATAACCTCTTCGTCGACAAGGCAACATGGCTTCGTCGTCGGCGAGTTCTTCGAGTTTCGTTATCGAGAAACTGAAAGGCATCGAAAACTACACGTCATGGAAATTCATGATGAAAATGGTGCTCATTCACGAAGATCTATGGGGGTGTGTGGAAAGTAAGTTGGACGATGCGAAGAAACAACAGAAAGCATTGGCGAAAATCGCGTTAGCAGTACATCCTACTGCGATTCCACATATCAGAAACGCAGGCACAGCACACGAAGCCTGGTCTAATCTACAGAAAGCTTATGAAGATAGTGGATTATGCCGTCGACTGGGGCTACTACGGACCCTGTTTGCAGCTAAACTTAGCGAGAGCGAGAACATGGAAACTTACATTAACAAAATCACGGAAATCTCACAGCAACTTAGTGAGATTGGGTCAGCGCTTGATGACGACTTTGTGTCAGTTGTAATGCTAAGCGGCTTGACAGCGGATTATGACCCTTTAATCATGGCTATGGAAAACTCCAACGTAAAACTTTCGAGTGAAATTGTAAAAGGAAAGTTGTTGCAGGAAAATCTTCGCAGAGATGATAAATCTGAGAAAGTCTCGGCTTTGATTGCACGACAACCAAGATGTTATAAATGCAAAAAGGTGGGACACTATGTCAAGGACTGTCCTAGGTCTGGAAATAAGAAACACTTCAAGACTAATCTAGGTACATCCAAGGCGCTGCTCACTGCATTAACAGCAAGCATCCGAAGCGAGTTGTGGTACATCGATAGTGGTGCAACGGGACACATGTGCGGAGATAAAACCATCATGACTGATTTTGTGAGTAATAGTAAGTCAATTGAAGTCAAGGTAGCTAATGGTGACAAGTTATTTACGGCCGGACAAGGCTCAGTTAAAGTACAAATGATGAATGGTGATGTAAAGACAATAAGTAATGTTTACTATGTACCAAATTTAACGGCTAACTTGTTATCGGTGAGTGCTATGGTCAAGAAAGGATTCAAAGTGGTGTTTAGTTCTAGCGGCTGTCAAATTTATGATAAAAATGTAGCTGTGGCATCTGCCTCCCTACATGATGGTGTTTATCAGCTAGATACAGTAAAGTCCACCCCTTTGAAATGCAATTTTGCGGAGAACACAGATGCTTCTAGTTTTACAGGCCTAGGTTGTACTGGTGAAAACTCGACAACGTGTGTGACAGAGGTGTGTGCTGAGACAAAACAAGATGTGTGGCATCGCCGTTTGGCACATCTCAATAGCCGAAGCATGGAACTTCTAAAGCAAGGTATGGTTACAGGTATTTCATATGATAAAACTAGTTTTCAGCAATGTGTTTCCTGCATTGAGGGTAAACAAACCCGAGCACCGTTTCCAAAGAAATCTTTTAATAGAGCTACAGACATTTTGGAGTTGGTTCATACCGACTTGTGCGGACCAATGCCGTGTAATTCCTTCAGCGGATCAAAATACTTTCTAACATTCATAGACGACTATACAAGGAAAACATATGTCTATTTTTTGCATAGAAAGGATGAAGTTTTTGAAAAGTTTAAGAGTTGGAAAGCTCTGGTTGAAAATCAAACAAACAAAAAATTGAAAGCTATCCGCAGTGACAATGGTGGTGAATATATAAATTCTGTGTTTCAGACATACTTAAGGGATAATGGTATACAACACCAAACTACTGTACCATATTCCCCTCAACAAAATGGAGTTGCTGAACGTGCCAATAGAAGCATTATGGAAAAGGCACGCTGTATGCTTCGCGAAGCAGGCCTAGACCAGAAGTACTGGGCAGAAGCTGTGAATACGGCTGTCTATCTCAAAAATCGATCACCAACCATTGCTGTGAAAGGAATGACACCGGAGGAGAAATGGAGCAGTAATAAGGTATCAGTTTCACATTTACGTATATTTGGCTGCATAACTTATGCTCGAAGGCACATTCGGACCAAATTAGAACCAAAGGCGAAGAGATATGTACAGATTAATAGACCCTGACTGTCCGACAGATTGCATAAAGGCTCGAAATGTCACTTTTCTGGAAAACCAATTTCTTAAAAAAGAAAATGTGTCACATGATGATAACTCTAACTTGATATTCACAACTAGTGTGATTAATAATCAAGAACCTACAGAACCATCTACTGGGGAAAATACCTTTAGTTCTGATGACACTAACTTAACACAGAACAGCCAAAGGCACAGCACAATCACAGTAGATGATTCTGAGGGTGAGGAGAGCTTTTCTACAAATGATACTGCGGATGAAACTTATATTCCAGACGAGACGCTGGAAAATGAAGACAGCTATTCAGACTGCGGCGAGAATGAACCCATGTCAGCGAACTTCGTCAGAGAACTGAACAGGAACGCAGATGAACCTCAAACTGTGAAGGAGGCGCTAAGCGGCCCTGATGCTGATGACTGGAGAAGAGCCATGCAAGATGAGTATAACTCATTTATTACCAATAAATGTTGGACTCTTACTGATCAAGTCAAAGACCAGAAACCAATTAAATGTAAATGGGTCTTTAAGAAAAAACGTGGTGTAAATGGCGAGCTTTTGAAATACAAGGCTAGACTAGTGGCAAAAGGCTATACACAGCGTCAAGGCATCGATTACGACGAAACTTTTTCACCTGTTGTGAGATATTCAAGCATTCGCACCCTGTTATCTATTGCCGCCAAATACAGTTTAGATATTGATCACTTAGACGTGAAGACAGCATTTTTAAATGGCGAACTCCAGGAAACCGTGTATATGGTGCAGCCTGAAGGTTTTGTAGTGAAAGGCGATGAGAAAAAAATATACAAGCTGAATAAAGCTATCTATGGCCTTAAGCAAGCATCAAAAGCTTGGTATGAGAAAATAAATAAAGTCCTATGTAATGAATTAGGATTGACAAAATCAAATTTAGAACCATGTGTTTTTTATAAAACAAGCAATGAAAGCTTAACATTAATAGCTCTATATGTTGATGACATTATACTATTCTCAACACCAAATTCACCTCACAAAATTGAAATCAAAGAAAAACTTCAAAGTGAATTTGAAATAACAGATCTAGGGCCAGCTCGTCATATCCTTGGTATGAAAATAAGTAAATATGATGACAAGATAACCCTGGATCAGTGCAATTACATTGAAAAACTGTTGAAGAAATTCAAAATGGAAGATTGTAAACCTTCTGCCACACCAATGGAGACTGGTGTGAAACTTTCAAAGTCAGAAAACTTTCATGATCATGACAGATATGATTACAGAGGCTTGATAGGCTCTCTCATGTATGTCGCCGTGGGATCGCGCCCTGACATAGCCCATGCAGTGAGCTATCTCAGCCAATTTAATGAAAGCTTCGATGAAACTCATTGGAAGACTGCCAAAAGAGTCCTCCGCTATCTTAAAGGTACAAAAGAATTTTGTTTAACTTTTCCTAAAGCAGAACTGGCATTAACAGCTTATGCAGATGCTGACTGGGGAAGAAACGAGGCGGATCGACGCTCCTACACTGGCTATGTTTTCAAGGTAGGTAACTCAGTTGTTTCTTGGGAAAGCAGGAAACAACGCACAGTCGCTTTGTCCAGCACAGAAGCAGAGTATATGTCAATTTCTGATACTTGTAAAGAGGGTCTGTTTCTCCGCAACTTTTTGCATGAATTAATGGGGTTAACTCTTACGGTAATTATTTTTAACGATAATCAATCGGCACAGAAGTTGTGCAAAAATTCCATGCTTCATGCCAGAACTAAACATATTGACATACGTCACCACTTTATTAGGGAACATGTGTGTAAAGGTACAGTTGATGTTAAATACTTATGCACTACAGATATGTTAGCTGATTTACTTACTAAACCTTTGTCTAAGGAAACTCATAATAAATTCATGAAGCAACTAATGTTATGTTAAGTCATGTTAGTAATGTTAATTAACTGATATTTCAGTATAAGTAACTGTATTAAATATTATTTAAGTTTAATTCCTGTTAGAGATTAAAGTCATAGGAATTTAATATTTAAGTTGCTTTGATAAGGCAAAGTTAAGTTGAAGTTAAATTTAAAATTAAAATTTTACTGTTTCATTAGTTTAATGAATTTAGATGCCTAGTATGCATAGGGTATATTTTATGTTACATAACAGATTATATTGGTTTAAGGGTCAGTATTGGAGAATGTAAACGCACCTAATCTATATAGTCTATGAAGCGCTCTCTCTGTCTATGGCTGTCCTGTGTATCTAAGTTAACTGTGTCTGTTGGCAATAAAATATCTCTTAATATCAAGTGCATCTCTCACTTCTATGCCCATAATCCATCATTAAGTAGATGCAAAACTCACTCACACACTAGATGGGTGAAGGGACCACTCCGACGCTGTAGTGCCTGGGACATGGTTTTATAGATGGTTTTTAGGCTTGCCCAGCACCTATACCATCCTGACAGCTTAGTAGGCCTTGGTTGGTTGGTTGGTTGGCTGGCTGGCTGGTCGGTCGGTCGGTCGGTCGGTCGGTCGGTCGGTCGGTCGGTCGGTCGGTCGGTCGGTCGGTCGGTCGGTCGGTCGGTCGGTCGGTCGGTCGGTCGGTCGGTCGGTCGGTCGGTCGGTCGGTCGGTCGGTCGGTCGGTCGGTCGGTCGGTCGGTCGGTCGGTCGGTCGGTCGGTCGGTCGGTCGGTCGGTCGGTCGGTCGGTCGGTCGGTCGGTCGGTCGGTCGGTCGGTCGGTCGGTCGGTCGGTCGGTCGGTCGGTCGGTCGGTCGGTCGGTCGGTCGGTCGGTCGGTCGGTCGGTCGGTCGGTCGGTCGGTCGGTCGGTCGGTCGGTCGGTCGGTCGGTCGGTCGGTCGGTCGGTCGGTCGGTCGGTCGGTCGGTCGGTCGGTCGGTCGGTCGGTCGGTCGGTCGGTCGGTCGGTCGGTCGGTCGGTCGGTCGGTCGGTCGGTCGGTCGGTCGGTCGGTCGGTCGGTCGGTCGGTCGGTCGGTCGGTCGGTCGGTCGGTCGGTCGGTCGGTCGGTCGGTCGGTCGGTCGGTCGGTCGGTCGGTCGGTCGGTCGGTCGGTCGGTCGGTCGGTCGGTCGGTCGGTCGGTCGGTCGGTCGGTCGGTCGGTCGGTCGGTCGGTCGGTCGGTCGGTCGGTCGGTCGGTCGGTCGGTCGGTCGGTCGGTCGGTCGGTCGGTCGGTCGGTCGGTCGGTCGGTCGGTCGGTCGGTCGGTCGGTCGGTCGGTCGGTCGGTCGGTCGGTCGGTCGGTCGGTCGGTCGGTCGGTCGGTCGGTCGGTCGGTCGGTCGGTCGGTCGGTCGGTCGGTCGGTCGGTCGGTCGGTCGGTCGGTCGGTCGGTCGGTCGGTCGGTCGGTCGGTCGGTCGGTCGGTCGGTCGGTCGGTCGGTCGGTCGGTCGGTCGGTCGGTCGGTCGGTCGGTCGGTCGGTCGGTCGGTCGGTCGGTCGGTCGGTCGGTCGGTCGGTCGGTCGGTCGGTCGGTCGGTCGGTCGGTCGGTCGGTCGGTCGGTCGGTCGGTCGGTCGGTCGGTCGGTCGGTCGGTCGGTCGGTCGGTCGGTCGGTCGGTCGGTCGGTCGGTCGGTCGGTCGGTCGGTCGGTCGGTCGGTCGGTCGGTCGGTCGGTCGGTCGGTCGGTCGGTCGGTCGGTCGGTCGGTCGGTCGGTCGGTCGGTCGGTCGGTCGGTCGGTCGGTCGGTCGGTCGGTCGGTCGGTCGGTCGGTCGGTCGGTCGGTCGGTCGGTCGGTCGGTCGGTCGGTCGGTCGGTCGGTCGGTCGGTCGGTCGGTCGGTCGGTCGGTCGGTCGGTCGGTCGGTCGGTCGGTCGGTCGGTCGGTCGGTCGGTCGGTCGGTCGGTCGGTCGGTCGGTCGGTCGGTCGGTCGGTCGGTCGGTCGGTCGGTCGGTCGGTCGGTCGGTCGGTCGGTCGGTCGGTCGGTCGGTCGGTCGGTCGGTCGGTCGGTCGGTCGGTCGGTCGGTCGGTCGGTCGGTCGGTCGGTCGGTCGGTCGGTCGGTCGGTCGGTCGGTCGGTCGGTCGGTCGGTCGGTCGGTCGGTCGGTCGGTCGGTCGGTCGGTCGGTCGGTCGGTCGGTCGGTCGGTCGGTCGGTCGGTCGGTCGGTCGGTCGGTCGGTCGGTCGGTCGGTCGGTCGGTCGGTCGGTCGGTCGGTCGGTCGGTCGGTCGGTCGGTCGGTCGGTCGGTCGGTCGGTCGGTCGGTCGGTCGGTCGGTCGGTCGGTCGGTCGGTCGGTCGGTCGGTCGGTCGGTCGGTCGGTCGGTCGGTCGGTCGGTCGGTCGGTCGGTCGGTCGGTCGGTCGGTCGGTCGGTCGGTCGGTCGGTCGGTCGGTCGGTCGGTCGGTCGGTCGGTCGGTCGGTCGGTCGGTCGGTCGGTCGGTCGGTCGGTCGGTCGGTCGGTCGGTCGGTCGGTCGGTCGGTCGGTCGGTCGGTCGGTCGGTCGGTCGGTCGGTCGGTCGGTCGGTCGGTCGGTCGGTCGGTCGGTCGGTCGGTCGGTCGGTCGGTCGGTCGGTCGGTCGGTCGGTCGGTCGGTCGGTCGGTCGGTCGGTCGGTCGGTCGGTCGGTCGGTCGGTCGGTCGGTCGGTCGGTCGGTCGGTCGGTCGGTCGGTCGGTCGGTCGGTCGGTCGGTCGGTCGGTCGGTCGGTCGGTCGGTCGGTCGGTCGGTCGGTCGGTCGGTCGGTCGGTCGGTCGGTCGGTCGGTCGGTCGGTCGGTCGGTCGGTCGGTCGGTCGGTCGGTCGGTCGGTCGGTCGGTCGGTCGGTCGGTTGGTTGGTTGGGCTTGGTTGGCTCCGCACGTATGTTAAGCATACTCTGTGCCAAAAGGGCTACTATAACATAAAGGATTATTTAGATAACAATGAGGTCTGGAATTAAAGCCAGTACAATGTATGAGTTCTATGTTTTATAATAATTATGTAAACTATGTTAATTAAGGACTTTGAAAAGACTAAGTTTGGAGTTTTTTGTTCTTTGTTTCTCCAAAATGATCTAGATTTTTAAATGGACACCTAGTTTTAATTGTAACGTTCATCCTTCTTCTTCTTCTTCTTCAGGCTTTATTAGTCCACTGCTGGACATAGCCATTTCCTAATGAGCGCCATAGCGCAAGGTTGTGCCATCATTGAAGGGTAATGCCGCAGTTTCAGCGCTACTTCGAATAAAACCTTTTCATTTCATATGTTTGTAATTTTGTACGTAAGGGATACTAGCAAGAGACCGCGCAGGCTGTCCTGCGCGGTCTCTTGCTAGTATCCCTTCGATCTTTTATTCAGTGCCCGTTAATTAGCCTGTTTAACGTGTTCAATTACTTGTACTCAGGTTATAGGAACAGTTCTCAGGCTAATTAACGGGCACTGAATAAACGATCGAATTAGTTAACTGTAGGTTATATTAGAAATTATAAGACACTTGTGTTATGTGAGGGAGCGCGGGAGTAACTGCCGAACGGGGGACGCGATTCGCCGGGCGCGCTCACATTACACGCAAATACATTCTATTGTTACATTGTTGTCGCTACAATACCTACATAGGTTTGTATAAGTACCCACCTAACAAGATCCCATGAGAGCAATCAACAACTTGCAATGCTAAGAAATAAAATATACACCGCGGTGGGCACGCGTGGTAATTAAGCCCATAATCTCTCCTTGAGAGAAGGCCTGTGCCCTGCAGTGGGGCTTTTGTTGACTACATAAAAAGAATCATAACATATTTAACAGTGAAAACAATACGAGTACAGAAACTGACTAAAAGGAAACTTAAAACAAATGAAAATCGTCAGCAAAAGCAAACTTTTGAGCGATTGCGCGAAAGCGATTGAGACGAATGAAGTAAATAGGGAGTAACTAACACAGAGTAATATGATCAATCACATGGCGTATAGGTAGGTGTAGATCTTGTGTGGAGAAGTGAACCTCAATGATTTGTAGCAGTACAGGGCCACGGTTCTATTAGATAGATAGATAGAGATAGAGAATATTATTCTTATTAGTGCATTTTAGTGCCATGACCGATGCCTGGTCCCGTGGGGTGTTTTTCATGCCGTTGACGCCTAGAAGGTTCGATGCATGTGCGCGCGTAGACTTGAAGCAGTAACTAAATGAAATCGCCACGCCATATTTGACCGTGTGAAATAAAAAGTATTATTTATACTATAGGAAAGAGCGGGTGATCGTGCTCTTCCAGTATAAAGGGAAATTTCCCGCCAGGCAGATCGTATGCCTGGGGACAGCCGGTCCAACTATTGTTAGTTGGACGTTATATTTATGGTATGTCATTGAAACACTTTGATTGCGCGATGAATGAATGTTGGAGTTTTGTAGTGCGCGCGCAGAGTTGACAAGTGCTCGCCACATCGTATCAATCAGCTAAGCAAGCGTTGAGGTATATTAATGCCGCAGAGACTAGGGTTTCCCTACGATGTTTGCCTTTACAGTTAACAAGTGGCATTGCTACTATAACTAACAATGAACCCATGACCTCCCGATTGAGAAGCCAGCGTTCTACCACTACGCAACACCGCTCTCTTTATGTCTACCATTTATCTCTGTTATACTCGTATAAAAATGAATCGTTGAATATGTTGGTAAGCGCAAATCTCGAGATCAGCTGAACCGATTTCGCTAATTCTTATTTTAGAATATTCCTTGAAGTACGAGGGTGGTTCATACGGAGAGAAAAATAAAAAAATATTAAAGAATCAACTGTTACGCGGTACGGAGTTCGCTGGGTTAGCTAGTTTGAAATAAAAAAGGAAATTACGAAGAAATTTCTTAACCAAGATACACTAAAGTGATCTCTCTCAAACAAACTTCGGATAGGCTAGACAGCTACATTGCTACAGCTACAGATAAAGTTCTTTCGGAGATTATCCCTTACGTTCCTTAGGTACTTACTCCGCTGGCTCAGACACCCAAAGTGGGTCTTGGCCTGTAACACAAGAAATCGACACTTGTCTCTGTCCTGCGCGGTCTCTTGCTAGTATCCCTTACATACAAAATTACAAACATATGAAATGAAACGGTTTTATTCGAAGTAGCGCTGAAACTGCGGCATTACCCTTCAATGATGGCACAACCTTGCGCTATGGCGCTCATTAGGTGATGGCTATGTCCAGCAGTGGACTAATATAGCCTGTAGAAGAAGAAGAAGACGGATGAACGTTACAATTCAAACTAGGTGTCCATTTAAAAATCTAGATCATTTTGGAGAAACAAAGAACAAAAAACTCCAAACTTAGTCTTTTCAAAGTCCTTAATTAACATAGTTTACATAATTATTATAAAACATAGAACTCATACATTGTACTGGCTTTAATTCCAGACCTCATTGTTATCTAATTAATCCTTTATGTTATAGTAGCCCTTTTGGCACAGAGTATACTTAACATATTTTTTGAACCGCGATTCAAGCAAGGATGAACTTACAAACCTTTCCTCTTTATAATATTAATGCAGATGTAGATTCCATAATCAGCCTATAGAGATCCGACAAGAAATTCTTTGTAAAATACCCTCCGTGAAGGGGTAAAAGGGTTAGCTAATTTGAGACATTTGATAGTCATTTTACATTAAACGCGTCTTGTAACTGTCAGTGACAAGAGTTCAAAAACTTATTAAATTCATCGGCGCGTTCCATATTTAGATACGCGGGTATAATTTTAATTAAGGTTTCAAAATACAACTCTTAAGCCGAGACTAAGCCGTTTCCTTTCCCAATAGGCGTGAAAGTATCAAATAATCAAAGCTTTAACAATATTAGGGGATCGCACATATTAAAAAGATGTAAAACACAACTTGCAATGCTAAGAAATAAAATATACACCGCGGTGGGCACGCGTGGTAATTAAGCCCATACTCTCTCCTTGAGAGAAGGCCTGTGCCCTGCAGTGGGGCTTTTGTCACTACATAGGTATTATGTTTACGATAATTTGAGAAAATAATTATGGTCAAAGTCAAGTTTGTTTTTTGCTGTCCTTACCTTAACTACAACTCGACTCAAAGCAGCGGCTAACATTGTACTTCTTTTTTATGTAGCTTATAAACATCCTACTGCAGGGTACATGCCCTCTCTCAGAGAGAGAGTGAGTGAGTAAGTACGGGCTTAATTACCGCGGCCTAACTGTGAAGGAAAACTTCTTGAGGAAACCTGAGCGTCTAAGGTTCAAATACCTCAGCGCTTGAAATTGAAATTCCATCATGTGGAATGTGATTTCAACGAAATTGATGTTGAAATAATTTTTTGATATGTGATATCTGTTTTCATAAGCTCCATAGGACTATTACCCTTTACGAGCAAAAAGCCGCCTATTTCTTTTAGAGAACTTTCTCCAGTTTCTCCGCCGGCAATAATGGAAATTCAGAGCTGAGCTATTCCGAGCTAAAGTTACAGAAGGGGCTTAAATATCTGCAAAGTTGTAATTGTTACTGTCAATGGTAACGCTTACCCACAAGGGAAACAATGCAAAACAAAGCCCAACACAATCCGATACGTTTTAATCAAGAATCGCTCGTAGCCCCGCCTGCCTGAGTGATCTTAAGCGATCACAAAGGTAAAGCAACATAGGGAGCGTTCAGTGTATGGATGGGTGACCGTCGATAGGTGGCAGTAGTTAAGCCAATTCTGAGGCCTTAGGGCGGTTTGAAAACTTCTGACTCTAAGAACAGCCACTAGACTTGAAAGCCTCCACCAATCCGGACTTGCGAGTAAAAAAATGCATCCCTTATTAATTATTAGATATAGGGGAGGTACTCTAAAAAAAATCTTAGAGATTTTTTTGTGCCCTTTGGTCGGCGTAATAAATATGTAGCTATATATTACCAAGTTTCAGCTCTCTAGTACTTATCGTCTTTGTGTTAAGCCGCAGACAGACGGACAGACAGACAGACCAATGGACGAACGGACGGACGGAAGGGTCACTTGTTGACTACAGAATCCACGGATCCCTGAATTGGACAGAAAATGTCACAAATGGTATATATAAAATGCAATAAAAATCAAAAGCGCTGGAACTAAACTTGTTAATGACAAACTCTAACTTAAAATAACTGTATACAGGGTGTCCCAAAGTTATGGACCATGAAGGGAAAGTACCTTAAATATCGTAGATAGGGTAATTTGCTGAAAGAAGACTTTATGTTATTATTAAAAGTTATTAATTCTGCATTTAAAGATTTTCAAAAAATTACTTGCCTTGTCTGGGAATCGAACCGACTTAAATTAAAAAAAAAACATCCCTACTTTTATGATGCCAATCGAAATAATGACCAAAAACTAATAACTCTTCTTGAGTAACATAGTATTTTAAAAGAAAAAAACAGCGTGAAATTAATCATTTTATCAAATTAAAAACATACAAGAAACTGCCGTAGTCAATTAACTTGAAAATGAAAATCAACAGGCAGCGGACTCATTAAAAGATTGGCTTGCGTAAGACAAGAGGGATCACATTTTGAGCATTTAATTAATTAATTTACAAAAAAATACCCACTTAATTGACTACTGCAGTTTCATGTAGGTTTTTAATTTGATTAAAATGATTAATTTCACGTTATTCATTTCAATTAAAATACTATGTTATTTAAAAAGAGTTATAATTTTTTGGCCATTCTTTCGATTGGCATCATAAAAGGAGGGGGAGTTTTTTTTACATTTAAGTCGGTTTGATTCCCAGACAAAGCAAGTAATTTTTAGGAAATCTTTGAATGCAGAATTACTAACTTTTAAAAACAACATAAAGTCTTCTTTCAGCATAATACGCAATGTACGTTATTTAAGGTACTTTCTCTTCATGGCCGATAACTTTGGGACGCCCTGTATATTATATATATAACGTTTTCTCGGAAATGGTAAGATTTGAACGAAAATGATGTACGACAAACTTGTATTAAATGTATGAATTACAGCCATCCTATGAAGCCGATTTTTGAATTTCGAACGCGTGCCACAACACGAGGGTACTCCGTCCAGGCCGAGGCCGAAGGCCGAGACCGTTCAGGTTACGGAGCACAAGTACCAGCGCAAGAGCAAAAAGGGACAAAATTGCGAGGCTGGATGCCGAGCTCCGCGGAGCGGGCACGAGGAACCCCGCCGCGGCGAGGCCGAAGGCCGAGCTCTGTCCAGGCCGAGGCCGAAGGCCGAGACCATACATGTTCCCATCCAACAATTCACTACAATGTCTAGCGAGGCCCTAGGCCGAGCGCCGCGGAGAGCGCAGCTCGGAGCGGCTGGGGGTTGGCGCGCGTAAGCGCGCAGCTGGCTCGCCCCCTAGTAATAATAAATAAGGCTGTAACCTGATTTGCACAAATCCTCAGTCTGGGTGTATTATTCCCATGTTTGTGATGTCCTTGCCTAGTTACCATATTACTGAATATCCTAGTTTTTGGACCAGGACAAGTGATTGTGTTGTGTGGAAGCTATTTTTTGTTTATGTTAAAATTATCTCTTAATGATTCGCAATGGGACGCTCATTAGGGGAGGGCTATGGCGCTCATTAGGGGAGGGCTATGTCCAGCAGTGGATTAATATAGCCTGAAGAAGAAGAAGTTGATCACTCCCAGTCCAGTATATTGCCTAGGTACCTACACTACAGTACCGCGTATGCCTTATCTTCTGTGTGTTTTTGCTTTTTATGTATGCTACTTTTTTGTTATAATTCTTTGTTCGTGTTGTGACTTGTATTTGGTTTTGTATTGCTTCGCTTTGTATACGTGTGTGTGTCTTATGTGAATAAATGCCATTGTATTTTTTTTACTTATGTGCAATAAACGTATTAATAATAATAATAAATGTTTAAGAGATAATTTTAAAATAAATTTTATCGATCTATCTAAGAAGATTCGCGATACTCATACATAGTTATTTATTAAACGGGTCCAATCGCGATTATTTATCTGGTACCTTAATTCCTGACCTTTCGGCAGCGTTGCAGTTGCCGCGGTCACGGGTATTTTAATATTGTCTATCCGTCTGGATTGACCTCTTTATTTCATTTTAACCGAGTTTTGAATCCAATATTCCTTCGCCCCGTATACAAAATTATTATTTTGTATACGGGGCGAATCTAATATAATCCAAGGAATATTGGATTATATAATAATATCCTAGCAGAAGTGCGTCTTAGTAGACCCTTCCCGTTATGCAGTTGGTATAACCTTTAATCAAAGCTCTGCTTGTAGATAGAAGGAAGTCAATTTAAACATTTAAATTAGGGTTCTAAGACGGGGTTTGTTTGACCCCGGCGTGAGCTTGAAAGAATTTATTAGAGGGTCGAGTGAAATTCTGTGATTTTGTGTCAAATTGCGTTCCGAGGCCTCGAGCCACTTAAGGCTCCTCACGGGGCAATCCCCATACAATTTTGGTTTGGTTTTTATACAAACGGCATTCGTTTGAGGGAACTTTGTAGCGTGTTTGAATTTGGTGTGTACTTGCCATTCTGATGGCGTTTTCGTGTCCGTTCCAGGCCACTCCCCAAGGAAAAATTTCTATACAAACGTATTATTACTAAATCCTTTATTGTACCAGTAAAGCTTGTATATATAGGACACCATGTATAACTTTGCAAACTTTCTTTCCAATGAACTTTTTAAGTAGAAGATCTGGAAAAGTTACTGTTCTAGGTTCAATATTTGTTTCATATTTTTTGCGGACAAATAGTTTTTGTTAGTTCTATGTATTTTTAGAAGACAGAGTGATTTTTACCTGCAGAGGTTAGGAGGATAGCATTGTGAATCATAGAGCCAGCCGGGGATATACTAGCAAAGGAAGTGATAAAAAGTACCGGAAACCAGCGTGCGCAACGTCTATTTATCATTACATTTCTAATTTAGTAAACAATATTCTAACCTCAAAATTGACATTTCATGCCAAAAATGGAAATTTTCAGTTCATAAACTTTGTTTATAAATTTGCAGCGTGTTATCTAAAATAGTGTCCCAGGCGTAGAGGGAGTCCAGGTTACTTCATTTATAGGAATATGTCAGTTTTCAACTAAAAAGTCGTACTGTCCCGGTATAATCTTGTTTACTAAATTGGGCAAGTAAGGATGAATAGACTGTACATGCAACGACTAATTGTTGGTAATATCTGCCTCACCTGGGAAGCATGCGTAAGTCTTCGTTATGTTATTAATTTTACAATAATAAATAATGTTAAAGTCTTCGGGCCGGAGATATGGAAAGTGCTGCTTACCTTATAAAAATTTTACCTCAACAGGAGAAGAAAGAGAAGTTTTCTTTGCGGCTAGATCCATATAATCCACATAGCGTGTGGCTTCGCAAGATAAAGTGGAAGTTCCACTCTCTTAAATATTAGTTTTATTTGGCAACTTCGCCAAGTTAAGGTACCGGAACTAGCTTTTACGGGGATACGGAAAGCATCTTAGCGATTTCAACAGAAATTAGATAAAGTAGAAAGATACAAAGACCACAAAAAATGCGGATTGCGGCGTCGATAAAATGAAACCTCACGACCCAACGCCAAAACAGAAATAAAACCTTTTACGACCGCGCCTGTTGGCCACTCATATTTGCGTATTTAGCAAATAGGCATTGCCGGAGTTTTCTGACGAATTTTTATTGGTCGTCCGTTAACCACGTGACGTTTAGCAACTTTTCAACTCCTTGTGTACCTCGTCCTTTCACCTCTCCATGGTGATGTAACGACAGGTCTTACCCCTCTAACCCCCCATTAGGTTATTTATGAATAAAGCGGACAGCACATACAAATTAACATTTATGTAGTAAAATCATTTACCATAATACAGGTGAGTTTGCAACTAAAATGTAAAAATTCATCTGCTGTCGATGTTAATTTACTGTAAGCTATATTACAACTTTTATATAGCTTACAGTAAATTAACATCACCAATTAGAGTCTGAAAGGTATATAGCTACCCTAATGCTTATCAGAACAGATAGCTTTAATTAACTATACGAATACGACTAGTTCTAACGACAATTTTAACCATTGCGCTGTCTCGAGTTATATCGAGTCTAGATGTAACGGATTTTAGAAAGAAATCCTTGCAACGCGCGTCCACTGATCTGCATCGGGCGCAACCGACAAATTTTTGGTAGTAGGCTAGTCCACCAAATCTGCAACAATTTGGGCCTGGATTCTGTTTATACATTGGGAAATCGGTATGTAACCTGTAACTGCGCAAGGAGGTATAATGTACGATGCTGTAACCTTTGTAACACGATCTCATCTTTGAATATCAAAATGTTGATAGCATTAGAAAGTAAAAGAAAAAGACAAGACGTCTTATATTTAAAAGATATCTCTTTGACGCGCCTAATCCTTGGTGTATCTGTGCCTTCTATTCAAGATTTTCTTTTCATAAATACCAGGAACGTCTTGCTCCAAGAGCGGTTTAAACTAGAAATAACGAGTGAAGATCTGTAGGTAGTTTTAAAAACAAGTGCCGTTATGGCAGACCGGACGTCGGTTATAAGCGCAAAAGTTCCGGGACATGCTCCAGTCATAAAATAATATCCGTAAGTGTCCCGGGCAATAAAACGGTCAGTTCTGGCCAGCTGCGTCAGCTCCACGTTACAATGTTGGATTGGGGTTTTCATTGTAATGTGACCTACCTAAGAATGATATTGCCCAGTAACATTATGATTTCCTTTCGTTTGGGCTGAAGAGTTTTTATAAAGTTTGTCAGGTTCTGTTCACTACAGTACGGAACCTTAAAAATAAGCCCAAGAAACTTTTTGGTTTGCTAGATTATGATTTGTACAGTCGTAAGTTTTTCGGCCCAGGTCACACCTGGACCAGGGCTGCCCAAAACAGAGATGTTTGGAACGGGATGGAGGAGGCTGAAATAAGGCTCTTGAATTGAAATTGAACTTATTTATATTCTGAAGGAGAATATAAATAAGTTCAAAGTCTTTAATTAATTAAGTTCAAATATATGCAAATATGATAGCTAATTAATTTATCAATTTTAATCTATTATTTTAATTTTAATGTATCAATTCTACTTAATTACTAAATACTTAAATACTTAATTTAATTAACTACTTAATTTAATTAACTACTTATTCAATGTAATGTAATCAACTCTGTTTGCGAAATAAATGGCTATAATAATAATAAGTTTTTCGAATATGAGCAAAACCTGGTCGGACTCTTCCGACCAAAATTCAAGTACATACTTTCCTAAGTAATTCCAGAAGTTAGTTTACCTTAACTATACGATTATAGTAATTATGTCAACTATTGACATAGTTATATAATTTGTATATATTAAATTGTATTAGGTCGGGTCCACTGTGACATGTTATTGTGTTTTTCTAACATCTAACACGTTATTCAAGCAAAATATGGGCGTGGCCTGAATGTTTAATAAAACAAAACATGCAGATTGTCATCCGACATGGACGGATAACCTCAGAACAATAACTGTTATTATTCTGAGCGGATAACATTTCCCGCGTTTGCCTGCGGAGGATTAGTCACTCATTTTGTGTTTGGGTGTTTCTTGTGAACGCGAGCGACTGCAAACTTTATTTTAGACAAAACTTGTTTTCACAAAATCGCAGTAGACGCTCTGTTTTGCCAAACATATGTTAGCATACAAATGTTTTCTTAGAATTTTGTAGAGTGGACCCGCCTTTACAGTTACATATACACCGATGTTAAGCAAAAACGGAATTCAGAATTACCCGATTATTATTTTATTATAGTGTTACTACTCATTAGCTTTCATTATTAGTCACTACTACTCTAACCCCAGGTTTCTCGTACACCAACAAATGTTAATCTACTATTGACAGCTGTCAGTAGGTCAAAAAGCATAAAAAACAACTGATAGCAGTTAGTTAACACTAGATTAACAAATTTACGGGAAATCGGGGGTAGGTAAAACATGCGTATACATATCTACTGTTTAATCTTTACGTGGCTCAAGTTGAATGACGTCTTATCACGCTCCTGAAGGGATCCACCCGCGCCCAGGTGTTCAGGATAATCAAATTCCCTCGCCTGATTCATTTATCACAAGTTCCGCGGTACATACGCCCACGAGCTTTGCTCACTCTACGAAGTGAAAACAAGGCAGATAAAAGACCAGCCCTTCTACGCTTGACGCAAATTTATCCAGCCTGTGTTAGTACCAATTCAGTGAATTAATTCATTAATTCGATATCGACCCTTGAATGAACCCACTGCTAGGGCACGGGTCTCTTTCTGCATCGCAGGAAGGTTAGGCCATACTCCACCACGGGGGCCAAGTTCGGGTTGGTGGAGGAATGTAAGACAGGGGCCTTACTGTCAGAAGTTATGAAGCCGCCTTTAAGGCCTCTTACATGGCTTAACGACTGCCATTACATGACAGCCGGCACCAACGGCTTAGCGTGCCTTGCGAAGCACGGAACCGCTCGGAAAAATGCCACTAGCTTTCGTCATAGACGGTTTAACTTAACGTGCCCTGTGTTGCTTAACCTTCGTGATAGTTTAAGACCACTCAGGCAGCTGGAGCTGCGAGCGATTTATTCATTTTGCTAAAACATTTATTCGGTTTGAAGTTTCAATAAGTTTAATGCATGTGTTAATAACCAAAACGTTTACCTACTATATTTTTCCATAGTAGTATATTTTATAGTAGTATATTTTTCCAATAGTAATGTCCAATTCCTTTTCCATAGTATTTTATCTGCAGTTATGTACTAAGCAATAAACGTTTATTACGTTTGAACACAATGGGGTGTCGAGAGGAGAGGCTTTATAAAACGCGTTTCCATTCAAAATGATGTGTAAATTTTGGACGCTTTTACGTTGGACGGGAACCGTAAGGAACACTACACCACTTTTCAACGCATTGGCCGGCCTTTTACGAGTTAAAAATACCATTAAAGGATTTTATAATGTTTTCTTTAGTTGTGCCATTTTTACCTTATTTTGTAATAAATTTTACTTTCCAATATTGCACTGCCCAATTTCACAAATTGTAGCTCAACGCGATGTATTCTAGAGATTTTTATAGCATCATGATATTGCGGTTAAAGTGAGTTCAAGCAAAGGATGCTATCGACAAAATACTGACTTCTCAAAGTTCTCAGGTTACGCGGCCGTTGTTTTAATGGGAAACTTTTATAAGTAATTTTTAGACTGAACATGATCTCTTTAATGTAGCGTGACCTTACTTTCTTGGGTTAAAGGTGAGTGACCACCGTATTATACGAATGCAGTGAGGCACTTCTGGAGATCTTCATAAAAGATGTACAGTATGGTTCATAAGGGCCACCGCAATCAGGCGTATATATGGGACACTTCGAAAACATGATTTTGTGACAATAGTAATGTCCAATTCATTTTGTGTGAAATTTGCCGAATTTGAAAATTGCCGCCGCAATCAGGCGTAGGCACGGGATACTCCGAAAACATAATTTTGTGACAATAGTATTTATTTGTCCAATTCATTTTGTGTAAAAATTATTTGTACTGTATGGTCTATAAGTGCCCTCGCAATCACGCGTTGGTTCAGGACACTTCAAAAACATGATTTTGTGACAATAGTAATGTCCAATTCATTTTGTGTCAAATTTAATTGTATCTACAGTATGGTTCATAAGTGCCACCGCAATTAGGTGTAGGTCCGGGGCACTTTGAAAACAAGAATATTATAGATCTGTAGTATGGGCGATTTGTGTGCATTTCTATTATTGTTTCAGGTAGGACTAGGTTGTTATTAAGTGGAACACTTTTATAAAATTGGATATATGTACCCGTATAAAGAAAGAAGAAATAATGTATTTAGTTATGCCCATGCCCATAATACGAGTATGTTCATGGAAAAACTGAAGTCGTACGTACAAGACGGAATGTTTGGAATCACTGAACTAATTGTATACCAACTATTTAAATCCATACTTCTGCTCTATTACACATCGCAGTTATTCACCGGGAGAAAAACAAAATTGTTTTTGTCCTACTCATTCGATCGACGCGGAATTATGACGTGGAGGAGGAAGTGACGGACGGAAGTTTTCTGTCAGTTGGTACTGTAAGCAAGTAAAGTGTGATGACCTCCAGATAACTTGACCAAAACATCCGTGTAGAACTTGCGATGGACACGAAAAGCATTGCATTTTTTATTTGACTAGAGTCCAAAAAATTCTTAGTTACATCGGAGTCCCATTGCCTCCGGCGGCAACTATCAGACGGGAAATATCTTTCTTTCTAAATAATACTTGACCGATAATGCGCTACCGTGGAATAATCCGTCATACATTGCTAAATTCACTGGTAAGTGGGTATAATAAATGTAAGATATTCCTTCATTCAATTTGGCTCAATATACTGACTATTTTTGTACTCCGTCTTTCTCAGCTCCATTCATTGATAAACAAGTTTGTGGCACGCAGACAATTTGGAGCGGTTTTAGTGCGTCATAGAGACTTCCTTCCCGAGGGTATTAATAGACATGCGGATTGTGTATGTGTAGTCAGATAATTGGAACCAAGTAATACGACGTATGTAGGTATATTCACAGTAAAGTATGATCACCTAATCGAATGGGCCTGAATGGACTGACCAATTGGTCTAGTGCATTGTCCTTAACCTTTTTGTCATGAGGACCATTTTACCAAATTTCGGTCTTGTCAGGCCACCTTGACCTCTTGACCACCCCGTACCTAAACATTTTTTTTATGTAGCCTCGATTGTGTCCCACTGCTGGGACACAATCCCTGCTGGGCAAAGGCCTCCCCTTTTGTCTTCCACTCCTCCCTGTTCATGGCCACCTCCTGCCAGCCCGGCAGAAAGGTCGTGAGGTCGTCCCGCCATCCATCCCACCTAAAATAAATAAAATAAATGATTTGTGTGTGTACACATTTATTTATAGTATTCAAGTATGATTAATGTAAGTTTATTATGACGCATACGTGTGTCTATAAATATTCGTATTTTTACCGATCACCCTTATCTATTTCTCCTTCGGCAAATTCTCCGATTTGAGGTTGCCAATTGTATCTTACCTTCTGTATCTGCTGTTTCTGTAACAATATTCAGGTATACAATAAATAATATTCTTATCTTATCTATACATAAAACGCGCAATTGGACGACTAACACTCATTTGTTTATTGTTTCGCAATAATGACTTCGCAGACCACTTGGAATGCCTCCAGGGACCACCGGTGGTCTGTGGACCACGTCTAATTACTGTACGACACCTAGAAGTAATCCTAGTTTGGGATCAAGCCAAGTAATTGTGTTGTATGTAAATTACCTATTATTGTTTTTTTTTTATTTACGAGGAAACAATTAATGCTAATTAGTGACATATAAATAAATCAAGAGCCTCTGAGCACGCCAGGCTAAGTCCTTGGCAGGCTCATATAACACGAATAAAGTGATTAAAAGACGTTTTCATCCCACCATCTCGGAAAGAGTATTTTTAATCTTCAATATCTGAGTGGAAAAGCCGTTTTTATTCTCTAGAGGATAAAGTAAATTGAATTTGGAACATCGTGTGCACTAAGTTTGTGAATTATAAAAGTGTACCTATCTTGTGATTGTAAACGTTTTTTTTTGCATTTAGTCATTTCCTCGCTGAGGTGGAATGAAAAGTTACGTGTTGCACTCGAGTGCAAAGATTTTTCACCTCGTGCTCTTTTGATTCCCTCGCTAACGCTCAGGATTCTAATTTTGAATCCTTTGCTTGCTCGGTCATCAAAATTGAACACGCGGTTAAAAAGCAACTTTGCACTCTTGTATAACAAATAACTATTTATTGTTCTCCGAGAAAATGCCAAGTATAAGTGTTTGGAAAGTAAAACTAGAGCGTTGGTAAAATTTGAGTTAAACAACTATAGTTATTTATATTAGGTAAACGAGCGTAATCGCAATTATTCAAGGTAATTACGTTATACCTAATAAATTATCGCGTTTTGACCCGTATAATATGTACTCGTAACTATGTATGAGCATCGGGAATCATTAAAAAATACTCGAACAATCAACCCCAGGTCTATATATACTTACGTCTCCGGGATACAAGAGTCAGTTTATAATATAATGTATTTCTGTATGTATGTATATTTTTACGTGAATGTAATCCATTCATAGAGAAGTGTGTGGCACGCCGAAATATGCCAATTTTAGTGCGTCATTGAGACTTCCCGTGGGTGATGGATGAGAGATGCGTTTGTGAATATTTTAGATGCCTGAAAAAAAAATCCAATGCATAAAGACCTACGCAGACTTTTGTCCCCAAGGGACAAATGTTCCTGAATTAATTGTAAAAAATGAAGCAAATATTATGAAAGAAAAGGCGTTTTAAAAGAAAACACCGAACTTTTGTCTAGTCCGGTCTCTTGATGTGTTCGGTAACCTGAGGGACTTTTTGCACGGGGTACTTTTAGTCCTTCGTGTGCGTTATTCGATACAATTTATAAGAGATCTATATCGACGGACAAAATAGTACCCGGGGGATAGCCCCTCGTCTGCGCAGGCCTTTAGCTTAGCTATTTTTTTTACCTTTCGCCTACACTGTAAATAATAGATTTCGCTACTGTTTAAAAAACGGTGTCCTAAAAAAATCCTAAAAGCTCAAAGACGACGTGAGAGATGAGGAATATTTCCGATGCCAACAACAAAAAAATACATTGCATTGCGCACTGTAGATTTCTTTAGCTTTCAACTCATTCCCCTCAAATATAATAAAACTTCAACAATAAAATAAGAATTTTGTTGCTATTTAGTATCTTCTGCTGGTTTTTTAGAGGACAATGGTGTTGAAAAGCCGACAAATGCAACCGGGGGGGGGGGGTTAAAAAGCCGATAAATGCAAAAATATGCACACCAAACCCTGAGGCATTTCACTTAACTTTCAAATTCCATATTAATTTGACTGTTAGTATAAATATACTTAAGCTACTTGTGCCCCGCGGTATTCCCGCTGTTTGTCAATTTTCCCATGGGAATAGGATTTTTTTCGCAGTAAAACGTAGCCCAATTGTTAATCCAGGGTGTCAGCTAAGACCATACAAAATTTTATAAACATCACTCCAGCCGTTTAGACGTGAAGAAGTAACAAACATACACATTCAAAAACTTTCGTGTGACTAGGTTTTGCCCGCGACTCCGTCTACGTGGACTTTAGTTATTCAGCAAAATTTTGCAACCCCGTTCACTCACTTAAGGGTTAAATTTAGAAAAACGGCGAAACACGTGTTCAATCAACTGTGTTGAAGGGTATTTATTTTAAGTTTCAAGAAAATTAGACAATATCTTTTATACCTCCCACACAAAATTTTAGCAACCCTTTTCGCCTCCTTAGGGGCAAAAAATCCGTTCTTATTTCTTGCCTACATTATATATAGACCCTCTGTGCAAAATTTTAGCTTACTAGGTCCAACGGCTTGGGCTGGGCGTGGATGAGTGAGTCAGTCAGTCGGGACTTTGAATTTTATTTATATAGATGTGATGTGATGTAATACGAATATTGTAACCATTTAAATTAATTTTAATTTTAACATGTTACATTCGATATACAATTAAATGCTTCAGATATAATAAAGAGCAGTATATTTTATTAACGTCGACGATTTCACTAAATTAGAACTGTTTGTCATATTGACCCACTTTGAATGGCAGGACCGGAATTATACGTGACAATTAAATCTAAATGTTAATTATGGCGCAAGCGGTTTATTATAATTTAACATTTTAATTAAAATAGATCGGTTTGAAACGTTGAAGATTTATAACTGTAACTTTTTTCTAAATCAGTCATTGCAATTAGAAAATCTATTATTTTTTTTAATTCTCGTGTCTAAGTGCGTGTTTATCAAACTCCTTCAAAACGGCTACACAGATTATTATAAAACAAATTGTGTATTTTTATGTCTAAGAATAGGTCGTAGGCTAATTAATATGGCTAAACAACGTTTGCCGAGTCAGCTAGTGAATACCTACATCAATAAAGCTGCTACAATTGATTTATTCACGACTAGCTCCAGCTTATTTATGTCATTGTCTTTATTGTAACTCGGTAATTGCAATTAGAAATATGATATTTTTTTTTTGAATTCTCGTGTCGTTGTTTTTTGTTTTTCAAACTCCTCCGAAATGTCTTCACCGATTTTTATAATTTCGTTTGTGTATATTTAGTAGGCTGAGAATAGGTCGTAGGCTAACTAAAATGGCTAAACAACGTTTGCCGAGTCAGCTAGTGAAGAAATGAAAACAGCTGCAACAGTTGACTTATTTACGACTAGCTCCAGCTTATTTATGACCATTGTCTAAGAAATAAATAACGTACCCACTAAAACAAAACTACTTCAAATCCCTCTCAACCAACAAAGGACGGAGAAAAAATCGGAGTTTAGCTATTTAAGAAATTCTCGCGATGAACGTTGAACTTAACGGGCTTATACATATTTTTCACGGCGGACATATTTTTGTGGAAAATACCCTGAATTTCTTTTGTATTATTTATGACCGCTAAATATGAATGGACGTAAGGCAAAGTAGATTCCATATTGTTACCCTAATTAGGTAAATTAACTGCAATATTTATTATTGAAATGTCGTAAAATTTCATTACCTATCGATTACCTAAACCGCTTTCACACACACATATTTTATTGCTCAAATTTGCTGCGGATCGAATAATCTCATTCGTGCTTTCGTTGTTGACAGAAATATCGATTTATTGAGTGAACTATACACAGTCTGTTAGCTTTTAGAATATACCTCGGCTACTATCGGATGGAATCGGATATATTCGTGTAATAGAAATATCGGAACTAATATGACACCTAAATAATTTATACAGAGCAAGAATTAGTATTACACTCGTGTGCTTTCGGTGAAAACCGAAGCCTACTCTAAAGCCCGAGGTCTGTTCTAAAAGCTAACAGACTGTACAAGCGTGAAAATAAAACAAATGCGGGCCAAGAAATGATGCGCCCAATCCAGAGTAACAAAACGGAAACCACAGAAACATAGAATATATCGTTATCAACCCTTGTTTGTCAACACTGCTGGGGCACGGGTCTCCTCCTGCGACGCAGGAAGGTTAGGCCATACTCGACCACGGGGTCAAGTCCGGGGAGAATATATAAGGGCACAGGCCTTCTCACGGAGAGAGAGTTTGGGCTTAATCACCACGCGTGCCCACCGCGGATTGGCAATTGCAAGCACTAGAGATACTCGTAACATACTTAGTGATATTTAAAACCAGACTATTAAAATAACTCCTAAAAGAATACATAAAATTTTTTACCTCATCAGGCACGATCAATACTTACTACGTGACCTTCATCCAGCGTTCCTGCGTTCTCATCTTAATACAATATCTTAATCCACTTCAAGCACTATTGGTGAGAACAGTATATCATGAAATGAAAATGAAACTTCCACACAACTCAATCACTTTAGGTGAACCAGGTGGGCCCCGGCGGTCAATACTTAATACCCTGCAAATCTAACCAGACAAAGACGTCACAAACATGAAAAAGCACCCAGACTGAGGCCACTTGTACAAATTTAGAGTGGCCCTCAGCGGGGATCGAACCCACAACCTCTGTCCTTTTGAACGCATTTCAGGCAAGCTTATTGCAGAAACGTGTACAAGGGCTCAAAAAAGATGTACTATACCTTAGGCAGCCTAAATCTTGGTAAATAAAGTTTATGCTACTTCTCGTATTGACATGGTGTTGGCAGTTTTCAAATAACTGATATTTTTCTGATGTACATAATTTGTACACGTGTTCACGGCCAAAGTGATGTGCTTAGGTACTCGGGAGATCATAAAGGGTATTTCGGTTGCTAAAAAAAAACTCTTCTCTCCGCTTAAGTGGATCGATACAGAGCCTAATTGGACAGAATTTACACGAAAAGTTTTGTAATAAGCTTGTGTTATTTTAGGCTCCCTTTGATCTCGTAAAAGGTTGGAATGCAATTAACTTAAACTGTAGAGTCCAACTAATAAACTCAAGAGTTGTTTTGCCTTTTCGGTGCTCAAAACTAACAGAATTCAGTAGGCTTATTTGATTAAAAGTTCAAACGAACCCTTGCAATCTAACATTTAATATCACTCATACAGATGTTCGTTAATTATTTTGACACAGGTAGGTAATTTCTTTATGTAATACTTTCACTTGACTAATGCGCTGTGCGCTACTATTGGAAAAAAAAAACTTGCTATCTCCACAAGCCTGCCATTGGCAGAATCCTAGGGAAGCTATAAAAAAATTAATTGAATTGCCTTTTCAATTTAAAATACGAAATAAAATAATAACTCAAATCGAAGTTGTGTTGTTTAATTGAGGAGACTCGAACACGGTAATTAAGAACTTACGGTATCTATTGTCGTTACAACACCTAGACATGAATGTTTATACAGCTAAATTGCCTGGAAGGACAAAGGAAAATCAACACAATGTATAGTTATTGTAGGTATCTGGATATGGTAATGATAATGCTGCCTAATAGGTCCCACTGCAGGGCACAGGCCTTCTCTCAGAGGGAGCATATAGGGTTAATTACTACGCGAGATTACTATTATAGAATTAACTTTGTGTTAAAAATAAGGCATATCATCGTGCCGGAAGTATTTCGGTTAAGGTACCAATGTGATTTAGCGTGTCGATAATTTAAGAGAAAGTCTAAAGAGCCTTTAGAAAAAGAAATACATTTGTTGTAACGAATGAACACATAATATGAAAGACAATTCATGCCATTCGTAGCTATTCATTTGTTGTAACGAATGAATACATAACATGAAAGACAATTCATACTATTCGTAGCTATTCATTTGTTGTAACGAATGAACAGATAACATGAAAGACCATTCATATCATTCGTAGCTATTGTAGCGTTTAGTAATATAACTACTTGTAAATTCTGTAAACTAATATAGCCTGAAGAAGAAAGAGAAGAAATTATGTGAAATAAACTATCTTGATACGGGTGATCAATAGGTCAATGTAGTTTGTAGTCAGCTCAATAACAGCCTCAATATATTTCGCAAAACTACGTCCGAAAAGGGTGCAAAATGAAATGCCAGTGGCGCCAGCAAAAATATATTTGGTATTCCTCTCCGCACGTGTAATGTTTGCTCAATCAATCAATCAGCTCGTACTCGGTCACGCTGAAAATAGGCCTCCTCCAAGGCATTCCTTTTTCTTCTGTCATCACCCCTTTTATCTCACCACTGCCAGTAATCTGCATCAGACCGTCGGTGTAGCGACCAGGTGAGAATTTTACGCTACGTTTGCCAGTTCGTGGTCTCCCCTCTAGAACCTGTGCATCCCACTGACCATTGGTTCTACGACATAGAAGACCAGCTGACACTTCAGCTTGCTAATCCTGTAGGCTATTTCAGTCACCTTAGTTCTTTGGTGGATTGTTTAATCTTTGATGTGATCCATCACAAAGACTCGGAGCCCATTACATAGCACGCTGAGCGTCTTTGAATCGAAGGCCTAATCCAGCCCATGTCATGATTAAATGTTTGCACACATTAGTCATTTTGTTTGTCTGCCTTGTTTCAGGTGCTGAATCAACACAACTAGCGGAATCTAAAATACAAACAATAATGTTTCACAAATTATGATAGCAGCTCCCACGAGCCCAATTCGTAATAGTACATGTTTACAATATTATGTGAAGTGTAGTGTAATTTAATTTGTGTTTGAGCACTAGCTACTTGTAAACATGAGCTTGCTACGTTCATGCATATGAAATATACCGGCGCCGCAAAAGTTTTCCGCACAAAACATTAGCTCGATAGTCATTAAAATCATAATAAAACAATTGCAGTGGCGGTTAGCCTACACAGTGCTTTTAACTATCGGTCTTACGGAGCAAAAACAAAACTGGGGCAAAAAAATTATGATGAAACACTAGAGTAAAAAAACTGCTTGTAAATAACGTGGAAAATGTCTTCACGAACGGGTCAGCGCGGGACCTCCGTGGCAACCAGCCAGCGGAAGCATCGCTCCAGGTCTACCACCAGATACGACCTGGAGAAGAAGCCAAAGAAGAAGGAGATGAGGTCTTCGGGGACCACCAGTTTGGTCTCCATTCCCAACACGATTAAGCTCAGCATGCTCAACAGTGGCCTCATATCCTTTGGTGAGTACCTAATATTTTTTTAGAATTTGTAGTGCTTGCAAAAGGTATACAATATTTTCATAATGAGGCTATTCTTGAATTAAGTACCTATGTAAGAACTCCTAGGGGGGTCTTTGCTTTGCTTATTTTTGATAACATTATTCTGGATGGTAATTACGTCAGCAGCAAGTTTTTTCTCTCATTTTCTACAAAATCTAATTGAATTTACTTTGAAGATATATCCCTACAGCAACCCTACTTGTCTATGCTCGTACGGCGTGCTAATGAGCTAATAGGCATTCTACAAAGAGCACTGAGACCCAGGTTCGATGCCCAGTGCGGACATGTAAATGACATTGTTTTCTAAGTTATCGTAGCAATAACACTCACTAACGGCGAAAGAAAACAACGTGAGGAAACCCGAGTGTCGAGGATCGAGGTGATCGAGGTGTTGCTCAGCGCTTGGAATTGCCAATCCGCGGTGGGCACGCGTGGCAATTAAGCCCATACTCTCTCTCCCTCTGAGAGAAAGCGTGTGCTCTGCAGTGCCACGTATATAAATTTTGCTGTGTAATACTTGAACGGTCTCAAATAAGGCACCATATTTGAATGCGTGGAATTTGAAAGCCTTGCATTGTGGTGCACTAAATTGCTCCTACCGTTTTCCAACAGTTTGGATTATTGTAGTTTAGCAATTCTGAGTTTTCAGCCCCACCGGTTGATCCTTAAGGGGGTACCGAGGACTAACTAGCGCCGTGGAAAGAAACAATATTTTACCAGTACGACGTTTTAGCAAAAAAGTTTACATCATTAAACAAATATTCATGGACATATCACACAGATTAGCCCTATACTAAGTACAACTAAACTGACTTGTGTTATAGGTGCTTACTCGACAATAGATTTAATACAATAAATACATAGATAACATCCAAGACCCGAGACAAACTAGAAAAGTTCGTTTCTTACTTTATTTCTTACTTTAACCCGGCCGGGGATCGAACCGCATCGAATCATTCATTATATTTCAGTAACGGCGTAAGCTACTCTTCTAACTTTTAGTTCTATGGATTAAGGGTATTAATCTTAATAATAGTAAAATCAAGTTTCAAAGCCTATATATGGCTTAAAACCCAAAATTTTGAAGCATTTTTATTGAAGGCGGCCGTTTTTACCATAAATTTTACTGCTGTTTGAACGAAACATTACAACATTGCAATAGTGACCGTTTATGCGCCATCAAAATATGCACGAATGTTTCTTCTATTCTGGTTCTCTCGATATACATGCCGACGGACTCCTCAATCAATCTGACAGAATTCACGGAGTGTATGAGTGAGATAAACGCTGTTGTCGAGGCCTATGATTGTAAATATGTGTTTGTGTTGGGCGATTTTAATGCGCACCCCGGTGAGCTTTTCTGCAATGAACTGGTAAGCTTTTGCTCTGACTTTAATTGGCGTTGTGTGGACATGGAGTTGTTAGGCAATGATACGTACACTTTTGTCAGTGACGCCCACGCATGTAAGAGATGGCTAGATCACTGCATAGTGTCTGATGCAGCATGGTCAACCATTAGTGGTGTAAAAGTACTATACGATGTATATTGGTCCGACCATTTTCCCTTGGAAATAACTTTTAATTTAGATATACTCAAACCAAAAATTAGTATGTGTTCAAAGTTGAAAAACAAGGTACTATGGGGAGAACGTGACTCGTTACAAATAAGTAAATTTAGTGAGTATTGTCAACACCATCTCAGAAATGTAGATTTTCCATCCGAACTGTCAAATTGCTGTGGTGGTATGTGTCAAGACGTGTCATATACATTCATTATAGATAAAATCTACGATAATATTGTTGAGATACTAAGCAAAGCAGCGGTCCTTAGTTACAATGCGAGAACTAATCGTAAACATCGGTATATAACTGGCTGGAATAAACACATAGCGCATGTGCACCGGGAGGCTTGATTGGCGTTTCAGCAATGGGTACAATATTGTAAGCCTTCGTCAGGTTTTTATTACAAAAACATGTGTGAATCTCGAAAGGCTTTTAAATCTAAACTGAGATGGTGCCAAGATAATCAACGGCAGATAAAGATGGATATTTTGGCTAAGCATTATTCGAATAAAGATTTTAAAATGTTTTGGAAGGAAACCAACAAACTGAACCCAAAATGGAGTATCCCGGTGAGCATTGACGGCAGTAGTGATTCTAACCGAATTGCGAATATTTTTAGAGAACACTTTAGGATTCAGCCGGATCCGGGAGTGAGTCCGGGCGAAGCGGGTTCGACGCCCTGCACTGAAAGTGGTAAAAACTACAAGGTCTCGGTGAATATTACAGTTAAACGTATATCGTCTATTATCGCGAAAATGAGGCGTGGTAAATCACCAGGACATGATTCACTAAGTATTGAGCATTTGCGGTATGCGGGCGTCCATCTTCCCAGGGTATTAGCCATGCTGTGTAATTTTTGCATTAGACACTCCTATTTACCATCAGAGCTAATGAAAAAAATGAAAATGAAATATATTTATTATCGGTTCAGAAATTAAAACTTACATTACTTAAAACTAAACACACAATATGCTAAGAAAAAAAACCGTATTGCCCTGCATGCATCACAAAAAGAAAAAATTAATACCTTTGTTATATATATCACAGAAAAACATGGAAACAATAGTTGTGCCCATAGTTAAAAACAAGACTGGCGATTCATTGGATAAAACTAACTACAGACCGATATCCCTAGCTACCATTATAGCGAAAGTGTTAGATCGCGTGCTTGACGAATATCTCGGTAAGCATTTAAACCTACATGATGGCCAATTTGGCTTTCGCCCTGGTATGTCGACTGAAACCGCGGTACTCTGCTTAAAGCAGACAGTCAGCTACTACCCTGGGAGGATGACGCCCGTATTCGCGTGCTTCCTAGATCTTTTGAAGGCTTTCGACCTCGTCTCGTACGATCTGCTCTGGAAAAAGCTTTCCGAGGAGACTGACTTGCCTCCGGAGCTGATTGATATGTTTAAGACATGGTATAATAACCAGACGAATGTTGTGCGATGGGTTGACAGCTATTCCGACATGTATAGGTTGGAGTGCGGGGTGAGGCAGGGGGGGGGGGTCACCTTTTTTTTTTTTTTGGTGTTCCTCCGCACCGCAAAGGACGGGGCCACGGGGACGCTTACGCACACTTCCGCGACCCCGTCTGCGGGCGCCCTTTCAGGCACTCCTTCGGCGGCGCCCCTGCCCCATCGCATCGGACCGAACGACGGGGCGAGGGAACGCCGCATCTCTTCGTTGGAGCGCATAGTAGCCAAGTGCGAACCCCTTGGCCACCACACGCCCCAACGCGCCGCCCCCTCCATCCCATTGTTGTGTGGTCCAATGGGATTAGAGGAGGGGCGGCGCACCTCCTCGTTGGGGCGCATGGGGGCCAATGTCCTGTTGGCCCCCACACGCCCCACACGCGAGGCCCGTCACGTCGCCCACCAGCACTTCTCTGAAAGCAGAGAAGGCGGTGAGCGACCGCGCGGGCCCCCTCCGTGCCAGAAGGCACCCTCGGAACACGCAAGGGCGCCTTCCGGCCCGCCGTGATGGAGGCGGATGGTCCCCCTACCCTCCGCGTCCCGGCGGCCACTCTGGTCCGACTGATACGAGGCGCGCGCGCTTCCGCGCAGCGGCGCCCCCCCCAGTCGGTCCTTCATTCGGTTGGTCGCCTGGGTCTCGCTCCACAGAGTGGAACAGGGCCCACGCGACCCCTCCCGCCAGATTATTCGCCGTTAGCCAGTAAGATCCGACAAGAAGAAGTTACTGACTAACGCTCAGGGTGCACCGACCCCACCACTTGCCTCTCCATCTGGTTCATAGAATCAGATGGAACGGAAAGCGGAGGGGTACACGTGAAGGTTATCTGGCATCGCACCCCAGGGGGGGGGGGGTCACCTCGCCCAAGCTCTTTAACCTGTGCAACCGGCTGATTGTGGGACTCAGTAGCTCGGGAGTAGGGTGCTCCGTTGATGATACTCCCATAAATAACATAAGCTACGCTGATGATATGGTTCTGCTGTGCCCTACAGTCAGCGGCTTGAATAAAATACTCAAGATTTGTGAAGAGTATGCGGTGGTCCATGGCCTCGGTATAATGCTAAAAAAAGTGAAATTATGATCTTTAAGGCGGGAAAAAAGACCCACGACATACCACCTGCCCTGCTCTGTGGCGCTCCCCTTTCCAAAGTGAGAAAATTTAAGTACCTGGGTCACTGGGTCACCGACGACTTGTCTGATAATAAAGATATCGAGAGGGAGCGTAGGGCGCTGTCGGTGAGGTGCAATATGTTGGCCCGCAGATAATTATGCTCGCTGTACGGGGGAGGTAAAAGTAACCTTATTTAAGGCCTTTTGCCAATCCTTTTACACTTGCAGTCTGTGGACCAACTATACGAGAAAGCCTACAGCGCCCTATGGGTCCAATATAACAACGCCTTCAGGTTGCTGCTGGGGCTGCCCCGATGCTGTAGTGCATCGGGGATGTTTGCTGACGCGCGAACGAATGATTTCCACGCATTAATCCGCAAACGCATAGCATCCCTGATGTGCAGGGTAAGGGTCAGTACCAGCAGTCTCCTGAGGGTGTTGGCTGATCGTACGGACAGTCCCATACAGTGCCACTGGGTGTCAATGCACCTTATGCCGACAAGCAGGGGGGCTGGCTGGGACTAGGCTGTACACTGCAGTAAATTTAATAATGTAAATAGTTTACTAACATATCATAAGTCAAATTGTTACTAACACTATATGGGCCTTGCCTGAAATAAAATAATAATAATAATTATTATTATTATTATTGGAATTAATATAGAAACCGAGTTTTGGTTGAAAATGGGCGGTTTATACAAAAATACTTCAATGTTCTAGGTCACAGGTCGGTTAAGGTTTTAAGTAGCTTTCTTTATAAAAAAATTAATGATTTTTTTAACTGAAACTTTTGTAAGGACTATAAATTATTGACTTGAATCTGGATTATTTGACCAGGTTTAGGATTTTACACTTTTTGCAAACATGTGCTAGAAGTAAAAAAAAAATTGTTTTTACACGGAAATGTTGGGAAATTCTAAAAATGCAAAATTAATGAGTAAAATCCGTGTAAAAACAGATTTTATTATGTATAGTGCGCTTACTAGCGCACTATACATAATAAAATCTTTTTCTAAGGTTATAGTTAACACGATAACCTTAGAAAATACTATGTACTAGAAGATATAAAGATATCTTATCTTGATAAAGAAAGTGAGATTTTTCCATTCCTGTCGCTAGTAAGCCCCGGGTAACCCCTTAAGCTTGAGTGTGAGTGTGTGTGTGTTATGAGGGCCGTTGTTTGTTTAAGCTTCGAGGATGCAATCTCGTTACGGCAACGTTACTGAGGCTTTTCTCTAAATTTACGTAAGGTATTCCAACGTATGACTGCTTATGCAGGCAATAGCTGTTTTTTCTGTTATTTCAGGAACTTAGAATGAGGTAAGACTATTTTTGATACCCGCAGTTTTATAGAAAATGTTATACTATGTATTTGATCCTAGTTTATAGATAAGATAAACAGATTCTAAAAATTGCTATATCTTCCTTTGAAAATTCTATCTCGAAATTACACGTTACAAGAAATTTACAAGTTACAAAAAATTTGAGATTATAAAATATTAACTTGATTTTTTTAGTCGTGATTCTAGGTATATTTACCACTGTATCTGAAGCTTTTGTTTCATTACTGATGTACAGCATTTGTGAGTCCTAAAAATCCTACTTAAATGTGAGTTTGTGAAGATGTTTAGACATCCCTCGCGAAATAACGGTTGAACGGATTTACATGAAACTTGGCGTACCTACATGTAGACAAAGATCTGATTTGAGACATACGATACGTTTCACGTAAGATAATTTCTAACCCGGGCGCTGCCGCGGGTTAAAGCTGGTAAGTCAATTAATCAGGTAATTTCTGAACGCTGGATTCTGAAAGGAGAAATTCACAATGTACTCTTCTAAGTATCTCTCAGTTTCGTTCCTTTTTTGACTAATTGTACTAGATAGATTTGAGTGAAATTCTCAATACGAAAACCGGTGAATAATCTTACATACTCTTTGACTATGCTACCGGGGAATGGACGTGCCGTCGACATCCTCAGGGGAATTTCTTTCATATTTTCACAAGATGAAAGTCCACCCAGTTCTTAGAGAATAAAGAATGTCTTCCACTTTGCCTACGCCATACAAACAATACTCAATTATATATACACACACACTCCACGCGCACACACACACACACACACACACACACACACACTCACAAACACATACCTCTTCGCATTATTGTATAGACGTTTGGTACTAAGTTTATCTATTGTTGACTTTCAGTTTTGTTGAATACAAACTTAATGGACAATGGACATGACTATGGCCGCTGCTTTCCACATAGTACAAAAGCAGCGGCCATAGTCATGTCCATTGTCCATTAGTTTATTTTTAGTAAAATCTTGTTGGTGCCTCTTTTGCCCTCCTATACCAAACCTCATACCTCCAACAGTGGGTTAATTCAAAAATTACACTAATATTATAAAGGCGATATTTTATGAGTGTGTATTTATGTTACTTCTGACGTACACGTGAACTGTTTTTTACTTGAACCCGCAATGAAATGAAGTTGCCACGTTCGTGCAATTACAATGCAGTAACAGAATCTAGGGCTAGGTCAGGTCTGTCCTGCGAGGGCCATGTAAAAAGTCTTATCTAATCCAATATATACCCTGTGCCATTCAGTCACAAAGATATTGACTTTGGAAAACGCCCAAGTGTCGAAACTTTAACACATTTTCATCTCAATAATAATTAATTGACGGAAGCCAATAAATTGGGCGCGACAATTTACGATGTAAAAATCCATCGCTCAATTTCGTTATAATAAATGACACATGGTGAATATCGTAAATCAGAATCATTTTTTTTAACTCCAATAAGAGTGTGGGCTTCGCATGGACTAAACGTAATTAATACGACAAAACCTGTCACAATAAATAAGGCTCCCTTTGTTGAGATCCAATGTTCTCATAAAGAAAGAAAAACATACATTGCAACAACAGTAACACACAAATCAATTACAATTAGGCCAAATATAGAAACTAAAAATACTTTACAGACTTTTTCGCGGTGTGTCTCTGCTGCTGCAAATGGCAGCTGACTCCATATAGTGCTGGGTGCGTGAACCCTCAGCGCTGATTTTCAGTCAGTACCGAAAGCCCTAAGTTCTCTATCTGATGTAGTTTCTGATGTTTCCTTTTTCCTCGACTGCGGTGAAGCCCAAAAGTAGGGTAGGTGTACTAGGTGTGAAGATTTGTCCGATTCTTTCATTATCATCAACCATTTGACGCCCACTGCAAGCTTCCCTCATGGTTTTCCAAGCTTAACGGTCTTACGCCAGGTCAGGTCAGGCCAGATGATCGCCAAGTCAGAACTTTTTCGCCCCAACGGTCATCAGTTCTTCGAGCTATGAGCCCCCTGCTAAGTCAGCAATTTTTCGAGTTATATCTTATCTGGTACGGTTAGCCAGAGGTAGCGGGTTCGAGTCCCGACACGGGCGGAATTTTTTGCCTCTAAATAGGTTTTTAAAGTTATATCTTTATATTATATCTTTTTGTTATATCAAGTTAGATCTTTTCATTCCTGATTCGATCACGCAGTGACACTCCTAACATAGCTCTCTCCATTGCGCGTTGGGCGACCTTGAGCCTTCTTACGAGGCCCATAGTCAGCGACCAGGATTCCGATTCAACTTCTTAACCAATAACGATATACTTGTACCGTCCTGACAGCTAATTCTGGAAGTTAGTAAATCCGGAATTAAGTAAGTATGTAAGTACAGTCTGTTAGCTTTTAGAATATACTCGTACTTCGGCTACTATCGGATAGAATCGGATATATTCGTGTAATAGAAATATCGCAACTAATATGACACTTAATTTCGAAATCGGAACGAATATGAAAACTTAGTTTCGAAATCAGGGCAGGAAGTAGTAACACTCGTGTGCTTTCGGCGAAAACCGAAGCCTACTCTAGAGTCAGAGGTATAAAAGCTAACAGACTGTAGTAGATATTTATCAATAGATTCGTACTGTCGATGTTTGGATGTATATGAGAGTGTTTTTACACCCTTTAGAGTGAGTCCCAAGTAAGCTGCTTGTGCTTATGTATTATGTTATGCGATCATCTCATTCGGCCCAAGAAGGTCGTAAAATTTGCCAGTCGTTTCTATTCGAGATGCCGCGCCGAAGGCCCATACCGTTATTGTTAGAGAGTACCACTTCACTCGTCATGAAAATGTTATTTCCTTGTTATACTCTTGTGATGTTGTTTCTGCAAGGAGGGCCTATAACGGAAGTCTTGCGACGGGGTTTGTCATAATTCAAGCGCTGCTGGTTTACTTTGTTTACAGAAAGTTTGTTATGATGCTCATAATATAGTTTTATATTAAATTACATTTAATGTTAAACTATATGGAATTACGTTTTTTTACGTAGCCTATACGAGTATAACCGTCCCATTGTACAATGCATGTACAATGGCCCAATCTTGAGGGCACAGGCCTTCTCTTAGAGAGAGAGAGAGAGTGTATGGGCTTAATTACCACGCGTGCCCACCGCGTTTTGGCAATTTCGAGCGCTGCGGCGAAGCAACGGCTGCCCAGTGGAACAACAGACTTGGAAGCGAGAGACCCAGATTAGATTTCCAGTGCGGGCGTGTATTAATGACTTTGTTTCACTAAGCTTAGATTAGATTAGAAATTTTTTTATTGCACAATAAGCATATTTGTACAAAGGCGAGCTTAATACTAATGAGTATTTTCTTCCAGCTAACCTTGGGTTATGTGGATAGTAGTGCGGGTAGTGCCCAGAGAGAGCTAAGTAAATAAATTATCATAATATAATAAAATCAAAATTAAAATCAGTTTGTTGATTGTCAATATATAATGTAAGCTGAGACCGCCAAAAGAGTAATGGTAATGGTCAAGTTATTTTTCGATTATACACGCTGATTTCTGAGTGATTCGAAAGCTGCGGTTAAATTAGTCGTAGTAATAAAAAAAAATACATGACCGCACACACGCACCGCTCTGGATGGCTACTACCTACTCGTAATAGTTCTAATAGTTTCGGGTTTGTGTCGAGATAAGTTTGAAGAGTGCTATTTAAAAAAAAAAAGCAATCTTGCGTATTCAATAGCTATTGTCAGGCACGTTAAACTTGTTATGTCCTTGAAACCATTCAAAATTAATGCGTGGCGAGAGCATAATCCGATTCGAAAAATGGAACGTCACAAAGCGGCAAGTGCGAAACAAGAAATGGATTCCAGTTCGTTCTAGATATCGCGTGTCATCCGTAACCGACAGTCACCCAGAGACAATCAATAGTGAGCGAGCCACAGGATCACACAAATATGCACTAGAAGAACGTTAACTTCTATCACGGACCGTACACGTCAAGGTCGACGATACAACGAGCAAACATGCGGGCGGCACGATTTTAATTAAAAATAATCTTTAAATATTCTTTAAGTTAGTGACTACAACACAAGTGCAAGAAAAATGCCGTTCCCGTGTCGGATTCGTTGGCTGCTGTTATTTAGGGTTCCAGATTCAATAAGGAACCCTTAAAGTTTCGCCGTGTCCGTCTGTCTATCTGTCCGCGGCCTAGCTTAGAGACGATTAGTAGTAGAAAGCTGAAATATGGTCTAGATATTGAAATTAAAAACATTGTAAGTAAAGAAAAACCATTTTCACACTTAATTGTCCGTTTTCAAAATATCAATCTAGTGCATTATTTTGTTAGAGTTGCTTTGAAGTTTGTATGCAAAAAGTGGCAGTATGATGGTTTCACCACGATGCTTTGCCATCAACACTCTGAGAAGAAGAATTGGTGCGGCTTTTAATATTTTTTTTTGTTATTGTAGGGAATGTACTAAAATCACACAAAGCTTGAAAACGCTAAATGCTTTAGCGTTCTCATGACGTAACAAAAATCATCTTGAAACATTTTATGCATCATATTTTGCATCATCATCATACTTTGAGGAAGCGAAGGTGATCTGTCAGTATCGTGGCAGGTGGCAGTCCCTGGTCTCTGCCTACCCCTCTGGGATACAGGCGTGAGGTTATGTATGTATGTATGTATGTAATTATGTATGTATGTATGTATGTATGTATGTATGTATGTATGTATGTATGTATGTATGTATGTATGTATGTATGTATGTATGTATGTATGTATGTATGTATGTATGTATGTATGTATGTATGTATGTATGTATGTATGTATGTATGTATGTATGTATGTATGTATGTATGTATGTATGTATGTATGTATGTATGTATGTATGTATGTATGTATGTATGTATGTATGTATGTATGTATGTATGTATGTATGTATGTATGTATGTATTTATGTTTAGTAGCTGGTAGGCGAGGCGTCATAAAACGCTTGGTCTGTGAAAAGAAACATTTTACTGGTTATCTATTTCGAGAGCCGAGCGAGTTAAGCTGCTGCAGTGTACATTATGCACAGGATCCTGTAAAAGAATTTTCCGACGTTACAAATGGCGGACATTTATTAGACTTTGCGTCCTGCTGAACCGTTCCCGAAGATAACACATCGATGTTGAGCTACGGGAAGAAGAGAACTCTGAGCTAAAGTCCCCTTTCAAGTTAAATAAAACTGAGATTGCTCCGGACAAGAGCGATTGCTTCGAAATCTCGTTAAAGTCATTCGATCAATATTGAAATCTCTCTTTGTCTACTTACAATTGAGTTCTAGCACCGAGAATCGTTCCTCCTTTAAAACAAACTAGGGAATTAAAAGTGCTACCAAAGAAAAGAAAAATCATTTATAAATAGTTTTTGCATCCGAAAGTATCCAAAACCAGCGTGCGCGCATGCAGCGACTATCATTAGTCAACGTCATCATCGTTCATAAGTTGATGAAGCGAAGGTATTCTGTCAGGATCGTGGCAAGTGGCTGTCCTTGGTGTCTGGTTACCCCTCTGGGATACAGGCAACGTTACATAAACAATGTTACAAAGAAAGATCTCAATTATAGTGTAATACGCTACTTGACTCGAGTCAAATTTGACGCAATAATTGTATATTTCCTGTAGTATTTAACGTAAGAAACTGAAATATATTGCCTTTGCTAAGTAAGTATGTCGGGTGACTGCAAAATTTGCAAATAAAAATATATCATGTGAGTACAGTGATATCGTTCCGATGTTAAACCTAACTGCAAAGTAGGTAGTCGGGGCTGTAAGTAATGCAATTTGCTTAAGTCAGATGTCGCTGCCTGTACGTAATACAGAGAATATTGTAAAGAGGTTCGAAATTTCACTGATGCCGTGAGTCGCCCATTGGCTCAATTGGTAGAGCGCTGGTACGGATAGCCAGAGGTTGCGGGTTCGAATCCCGGCATGGGTGAAATTTTTAGCCTCTAAATAGGTTTTTAAATAAAAATATATTTTCCGCTTTTAATTCGGAACGGTGAAAACGCTATCCGCCATCTTGAAAGCATCTTTGGTTTGTAAACATACTTCTGTCAGCCAGAGCCAGTGGACATTTTATAGGACTTACATAAAAGTGATCTGTACATAAAATACACCTGAATTTCAGACGATGAAGTATCGGGGGTATCTTTTGGCAAGTTTGATCTAATTTTTTTCGTATGTTTATTTCATTGGGTCACGAATCCACAACTTCCCGGGGCTCTTTATTGACATGTTTTTGCATTCTCAAACAATGCAATAATGATAATTGCTATATTTTGCATGTAAACTCGATGAAATCATGGTTGCGTTGTTGTTATTTCACTATTCTCACAGATCACTCACAGATGTTGAATGTCAAACTTTGTTTACAATCCTTCAGGTCTTCAAACCATAGACAAAAATGGCTGACCGCGTTTTTGGCTGTTTAGCAAAGTAAAGTATTAAAATATATTTTTTTGTTGCTTTTAGGTCCTCGAGAAATATACTAAAATATTTTTTGGTCTAATGGAAGAGATATTTACCATTTAAGACTTACTTGAAAAGAGAATTAAGTAGCGGATTCCCGACAAATAACAAGAACAAATGTAAAATGTAATTGACTTAACATGGACATATTTCGGGTCCTATATTGGTGGGTGATAACCAGTGGTCGGAGTAGGTATATTGAATTAAGGTCACTGACATCAAACGTATATGTTAATATGGATACGCCTCCGAGTTTCCGGATTATTATGATAAAAATACCGAAACATCGAAATTATTACATAAAACTAGTTAAAAATGTATCAATACTCTCAACGCTATGCTGCTAGTGGCGTAGATGACCAAAATTTAATAGTAAAAAATGACTGGTGTGTAAAAACCTTGTTGTAGTAAAAGTGTTGGAGTAAAAGCCTAAGCATGTATAAAATGATATAATAATAATATTCATTTCAACACACGACATCCGGCAAACAGGGTCTTTTGTCCTCTTATCTCTATGCTCAACGCATCTGACCAATTAGAATCAAGTATCCAGGATGACTCATTGACTGTTTGTTCGAAAACAATGCGCTCGCACCGACATCCAGACCAAGTGGCTCACTCACTTATTTCGGTTCGTGGAGTGCGCTTATTTTATGTGTTGTGAATATCTTGACTTGACCCTGGCTTGTTTACTGTCTTCTGAAATCTACTTAAAACGAAGAATTTGGCTTATAACTACGGACATCGATTGATTACTCTTGGATTGGGCCCATTTGAAGTTGTTTTTGTACGGGTAAGTTTTAATTATTTTCACTATTTAAGAAGGTTTTAGAACTTGGAAACAGTTAAAAAAATCACTTTATAGCAATCATCACAGCGCATGAGAGTCCGGTTTACCAAATTTTTGGAAACTCCGGTACATTCCGGAAGAAATGCATGTCCATGTTATGATATCATGACGCAAGTATCTAAAATCAATATACCTACTCCGACCTATGGTGATAACTGATAAGGGATGTAGCTGCGATACCATACGCTTACATGAAGGAAAACATCGTGATGAAACCCGTGGTTTGGTTGACTCTGTATGTATTGACTTGTCTTTCCTGTGGGCTGGCCTGCTTAAACTGTCAGGAGGTATATAGGCAATCGAACTTCGTCTAAAAAACAATGAGCCTTCACCCATCCAGCGTGAGTGCCACTGAGTGCCAGAACTCATCTCATTACGTAGTTGCAAATACCAAAGTTTTGTTCCAAAGTGACTTTGAATTCTTCGGACTTCAGTTCAATCAAATTCCAAATTACGTGTCTACTGTTAACTTATTCCAACTACGCGGATGTTAGTATTGAGTAATAGATCTACTTGCCGGAGATTATAGCTATGTCTGGAATGGATAGCCTAGAACTTGGCCAACAACCAACGACTAGCCCTAAAAATAATTTCCGCTAAATGGCTGCTTTTGAGAAACTTTGCTCTTTGTCTAGAACCTCTGAGCAGGTCGACTAGCCAGGCGTGAATTCCCTTAGTGTAAAGTTTCAGTACCAGTTGCGTCCAGTATCAAAGGACAACTCTAGCAACTTCTTGCAAACATTAGCCCTAGGGTAGCTACTAGAAATGCCAAGTGCTTATGTAAATCGGCTGGGCGCGTGTCGCACGCAGGCGTCCGTTAATTCAAGCACCGGCTATGTTTACGTTTACATTCCTCCCATAACGCTGCAGCGGCCGTTTCTAATGCTGTACTGTATTGTCACACAGCTGAGGCCCTATTTCATGGTTTAATGTGACGATCTGATATTTTTTTTTTATTAGAAACCTCTCCAAAAGCCTTCATTGCTCTCGTAAAATGTTCCATGTTCCGAACTGAAAATATTTTTTACTATGCAGTCTTTTATTCTATATAGGTTTTAAATATGCATGAATAGAATTTAGATATTTTGTAGCAAACGTAAGTTCAACACTCAAACTGGCTTAATTTTAAATAAAATTAAAATATTTATCAATTTAAAAAGAACACAAAGTATAAATTAACATTAATTGGCCTAAAACTTCGTCAAACATAAAAAAAACACAACAAGCCTTACGTATAAAGTAGGTTTGTCTCTTCCCAATTTGTGTGTTAAACTGAAACAGAAAAGCGTTGAAGTAAAAATAAACATTGGTGAAAAATATTTTCACCAATAAGTCATTCCGATACGCTCCGTGCTTATCTGAGCCTTACATATAAAGTAGGTTTGTCTCTTCCCAATTTCTGCGTTAAACTGAAGCAGAAAAGCGTTGAAGTAAAAAGAAAGTTTGTGTAAAATATTGCTCAAGACAGCTTGCCGCCTCACTAGGACCGGGGCGAGATGACCCACCCACCGCTGCGCCGCCGGATACGGCACTTCAACTACCGTCGTCTCTCGAACGGACCGATTTTCATACATACGCGACGCAAACGATTGTCCCATTACATGTACATAAATACTTAATTGTATTATACTTCTTTTCTTTGAATACATTCCACTATTATTTCATTGTAGACATTCCGCTCTATAATAGCCAATATTTGCACCAATATTCCATTCCGATGCGCTCCATGCTCATCCGCACTGAGCCTTACATATAACGTAGGTTTGTGTTTTCCCAATTTATATGGTAAACTGAAACAAACAAATTAAACAAAAAAACATTTTTTCTAAGGTTAAGGTACACGAGCAGTAGACATAATTAAAACTGTTTTTATACGGATTTATGCTCGTTTATTACATTTTTACAATTATCCGACGTTTCGGCACTTTTTCAGGTGCCATGGTCCCGGATGACATCCGGCAGTTTTAGTTAAAAAACATTGTTAAAATTAATATTTCCTTAAAATAGTTGTTGGTTACACCTCTAAAACCGGGTGAACCAGGTTATCCAGGTTAACCAGGTAGCTCGGTAAAAGCTCTTTCCTTCTTTTTCTCGCATCTTATTATTATTTCTTTGACTGACAAAACAGAAAAAAACAAACACTCGACAGCAAAAAAAAACGCCAACGTAGATTCTAAAATCTTTCTCTATGCCATAGTGTTCGGCGTTCAATATCCTCCCGTCAGAAAAACTACATGAAGCTGTTCTTTCCCTTATCGACGTCATCACAAAGACTTTTTATAGCCGCGAACTTCCGCACGTAATGTCCCTCGAAGATTCGAAGCCCTGACATGACGTTTTGCGATAGCGTATCAGACGTATCCGCTTTTCTTGACGCTTTCGGGGTGAAAAATGGCCCCTGAGATACCTTGTGGAGGCCGATCAATGAGATAACTAGCAGACATTACATCGAAAATAACTTCATCTGTGTACAGCGTGAGTGCAATGAGACCATTTTAGTTGATATCATGACTTGAGTAATTTAGTTTTTAAGGGACCACCCGATAGGGTTCTGTTTGAACATCATCAATCTCAATAACTACATTAGGCATTTCTGGAACAGGACTGTAAAGGTTTTCTATAAGAAAGGCCGTCTTAGACAGGAAACATCTAATGTCTTAGGCGCAAGTATGCTGTAATATCCTTCTTGGCCGTAAGTTCTAGATTCCTAGGAGCTATCAACATTGGAGCGTTACTCATATGATTTTGAATTTTTACAAAAATGTTTTAATAAGATTTTTTTTTACTTTAAAGAAACGGCCAAACGCAGTGTTGGGTTCCGCAAAAGAGGGCTTCACATAACTAACAACTTCCTCAAAGTCATTTTCAGTGAAATTTGTACGAAGTTTTCCTTTTATAAGTTGGTCGGACTGTTACTCGTCGACAGTAAAGCTTACCTAGCTATGATAGGTGTCCTTTTAACTTTATTATATTTGCTAGTGCACTGCATTTTTCACGTTTCTACAATCAACTGTCTAGCCGGGACAGGGATGTCCTACTGTAAAAAAATGGCTTCAAAGCTTAATATTTCGCACACGGATCCTATGGATATGGAAATATGGTTGTCCTCCATTCAAGGCACATATATTTTACCGTTTTAAAGAAAAATCGAGCAGTCGGGTAAAAAGGTGAACAAAAGAAGCATATTATACTATTTTTATTTTTAATTCACTAACCCGTACTAAGGCCATTTTAAATTTTAAATTTTGTACGTAATACAGAGAATAGTGTAAAGAGGTTCGAAATTTCACTGATGCCGGTGAGTCACCCATTAGCTCAATTGGAAGAGCGCTGGCACGGATAGCCAGAGGTCGCGGGTTCGAATCCCGGCATGGGTGGAATTTTTGGCCTCTAAATAGGTTTTTAAAAGAAGCATAGAAGCAGTTTATTTCAAGGTGGTTCCTGGTAATAAAATAAATTGGTACGTTGATTATATACAATTTTATGTCGATGGACATAAGGCCTATTTTGCTGCAATTATGAAAATGGATGACAATTTTGTTTCACATCTCCTACACGGAACCTTCTTCACGGAAATAATCATTTATCACACCATCAACCTACAAAGTAAAACGTAATACCTTTCAATCAATCACCCTTGCCCTAAATTTGGAGTCAGCCTTTTGAGCAAGACAAGTACAAAATACACTTTAAAAAAGTTAGGCTTAGGCGTAGGGCGCATAAGAAGTAGGTACGTGGGAAGAGGACGCGAAAAACACGCTGCGTCGTTTCAATTCATACAAAACGTATAGTCTGTTAGCTTTTACAATATACTTCGGCTACTCTCGGATAGAATCGGATATATATTCTGTTATACAGGGTGTCTCATTCAAATCGGTCAGTATGGGAAAGTCTGAAACTATAAGACATACGAAGATCTGTTCTGAGGAACCATGTCATCGATTTTAATAACAAGAAAAACTGCATTCATACATTTTTAAAAACATCTGTACTCCGTTCGGGAATCGAACCCGGGTGTTTTGAAAAAAAAAAACTTCTTTTAATCAAACACTAACAATCAATTGAAAAGCCCACTTAAAATAAGTATGTAGATACTTATTTAAAAATTAAGATCGTACCTAAACGTGTTGAATATTCTATTGAAAAAGGCGGCGGTCACTTCGAGCACCTACTAAAATAAATTAAAGTATGTGAAAACAATGCATTTTATTCATTTTAGACATCATGTTTCATGCAGACATTTACTGCTTAAGACCTACACAATCGATATCTAAATAGAAATAGTGTAGGTTTTTTTTTTCAAAACCACCGGGTTCGATTCCCGAACGGAGTACAGATGTTTTTTAAAATGTATGAATGCAGTTTTTCTTGTTATTAAAATCGATGACATGGTTCCTCAGAACAGATCTTCGTATGTCTTATAGTTTCAGACTTTCCCATACTGACCGATTTGAATGAGACACCCTGTATATTATAATAGTACATTACACAACTAGGGTGGTAATACAAAGAAAGGCCGAGATCGCAGAAGTTTGCGGCCCGAGCTGCAAGCGAGGGACGTAAATATGCGATCGAGAGCTTTCTTTATTACCTCCCGTGTTGTGTACATCTTTTTATGTCTACACTTGGCCAGAAAGCGGCTTTTTCCGTACGCGCAGCGTGCGGAAAAAGCCACTTTATTGCCAGGTGCGGCATAAAAGATTTTACAGTATTTAATCATATTTACAGGACGGTTTTTTTTGTTGCGTAAATCATTTATATATTGTGTTTTCTAAGTATCATCTCTTAGTGTATAAAATAAATAAATTACCAAACTTTTAACAAATAAATTTACATTTGAGCACCCTCCCCAGAAGCGGCGATGATCTGGGTGCAGCTTTTTACATTTAGGTAACCTTTTGATTAATTTAAGTTATTACTATATTTAGGTAAATTTTAGGTTATTTCATAAAATTATTGTTATAATTCGTCTCTCAAAATTATTTCATTTATTATGAGCGTAAAAAGAGGCATTACACATTCTTAAAATTCGCAGAAAGCTTCGTCATAAAAATTAGCACAATAAACAATACTAAACTAAATTAATCATAAATACCGCCCCAAGACACAAAACACCCGACCCAAAAGTACCCATGACGTTAGCAGCATTACCTCGTTGCACCGTCAGGGACATCCTTTGCATCAGATATGCCCCGGAACGAACGTCATCAGGCGCCGACCGATCTCCCAAATAGTATAATAAAAAGTAACAACAGTTATCTGTCTAGGAAGTGAGTAAAACTAATTATGATATCAAAATACGCAATAGACGCGTAATTATATGATGTCACGATATGTGTTATTTTCAACTCATGTACGCATTGTTTTATTAAGTAAGCAAGTGAATTAAAACTCTGTAAAAAAGCGCTCGTTAAAATAAAATAAATTCTTCCGAAACGTGTTGATAAAAAGTTACAATATTGGAACCGTGAAATCCCTCATTCTATTAATAACGAAGGAATTCAGTTAGTACGTGCTATAACTGTAAATACTGGAAACGATTTTCCACGAGTTCGTATTATGAGAAATACAAGATAAATTTACCTTGTTACCTGACTGCGGTAGAGCCTAAAAGAAGGGGAATATGTTTGGCCCGTATATGTGTGTATGTATGTATGTATGTATGTATGTATGTATGTATGTATGTATGTATGTATGTATGTATGTATGTATGTATGTATGTATGTATGTATGTATGTATGTATGTATGTATGTATGTATGTATGTATGTATGTATGTATGTATGTATGTATGTATGTATGTATGTATGTATGTATGTATGTATGTATGTATGTATGTATGTATGTATGTATGTATGTATGTATGTATGTATGTATGTATGTATGTATGTATGTATGTATGTATGTATGTATGTATGTATGTATGTATGTATGTATGTATGTATGTATGTATGTGTGTATGTATTTGCGTGACCCAGTGTGACCAACTTCAAAATCTACGAATCCTGCCTTACATAAGCTGAAAAACTGCCAAAAAATGCCCAACCACACCAAAGAAAATGCCAAAAAAAATGCCAACTTTAATTAGGTACATTATGAAGATGCGTATGGCCTGATAGGTTTCTTTATTTGTCGTCACAAAAGAAAACATTTTGCTAGATACATACAGAATATTGTACTTTTATTGAACAAATAAAAAAACTTTACAGTGTATAGTAGTTATATTTCTTTAATTAATAATGATTAGGTACACTAACTCACCGATGACTGCCCAGTGCCCACTGTACCTAGACATATTCTTCGTATGTTTGTTAGTTGTTGCATGTTCTTTCAGCGCAGACAGTCATGTAACTAATTTGATATTGCAGGCTTTGCAAAACGCAACATCTGGATCGTCTTTGGCTTTAATTATCCATGAAGAAAGCAATGGGTCTTGTTCCCACTCTGGGTGGTACGCTCGTTCGTTTACTCCGTGTTCTTTGTTAAACTATATGTGGCAGGAAACTGCCACATATGGTCACACTGGCGTGACCGTCATAGGCTGTATGTTACTGGCATAAATCCAACGAAAAATTATTTGGCTGATAACTGTCAATTGGCCATATAAAAAAACTGACTAAATGTTTACTGGACTCGTGCACCAAGGTTCCCCTACCGGCATAAATATAATATTACTTACCCTTTGGTTATCCGTGCTTTAAGCTTAGGCCCTTCGTGTTTGTGTAATCACCAAAAATTTTCGATGATTTCCCGTATAATTTACTTGATTTAATAAAAAAACTTTTATATAAAACTAAAATTCAATGATTATACTATTTTTATTTTTAATGCACTAACCCGTGCTAAGGACAAACGGATCTGGCACGGATAGTCAGAGGTCGCGGGTTCGAATCCCGGCATGGGTGGAATTTTTAGACTCTAAATAGGATTTTGAAATTCAATGTTCATTTATGACAATCGCAGAGTCGATCAACTCACAGATTGATAAGTAAGAAGACTTTTACGAAACATCCATCGAATCTACACCTATTTTATTATTATTTAACTTGTAACGCTAACGTCGCAGTATACTACTACTACTACTACTTGCTACTTTGAGTGATTGAATTGTAATATTACTACTAAGTTTTATAGCTATATGATGTTATCGCGGCCGAGCCTGACTTGTACGATGACGCTAGTCGCGCGTTTTCAGTCTCCAAAGTCGCGACCCTTCCAGTACGTTAATTGTCAAATTCTGACATTTCTCCGCCACAAAAAGCGTGAATCGTGCCATCGTACTACCAAGGCGTAGGTCGATCATTTTATGGGGAGCAGGAAGCGTGAATAAGGCGAAGCAAAAGGCACAAAAAAGTGAGCCGAAAAGTCGCGAATAATTTGGCCAATAAGGAAACGATCCCGGGTTTTTTTATTACGAAAGTTTCAGGGTGAGTGGCACTTTTTCCGTTGCATTGTTTTCTTTTTCTTTTACTCTCTGAGTGGTCACGGCCACTTTGCCTATTTGGACGAATTGCCTTCGCGATTGTAAACGTCACCTACTAATCTAAATGATGGAATCGTGCCAAGCTAATAGACGATTTCACATAAGTACATTATGATATAAGTGCGGTAAGTTGAAAATTACAGCCGAGGCGATATTACTAGCCCGAGCCATCGGCGAGGGCTATAAGGAAGCAGAGGCTGAGAGGCACGTATGTCATACGACGTTTTATAACATATTTACGAGGAAATTAATAAAACTCTGACTTTGTTATCATCACTACTTGACGACATTTTCAAATAAAAACAATACATCGAAAAGAAAAAGCGCGCGGATTTATTTTTACTTGTCCACAAATAAGCGATGCGCGCGCATCAACTTTTTTTTTAGGCAAAGGTACAAAAACAGCCAGTATTACTAATAAAGTAAATTAATATTTTTGTGTTTTTGTTACAGATAAATTGTTGTAATTTAAATTAATTAAATTAAAGAATTAAATGTTTATTTGTTATATTTTATCTCCCAAAGTTAATTTTATTCATAAAATATTGACCACTTTCTTGACATAAAACCTCTTTGCTAAGATTTTTAAAAGTATCGTTCATTTTTAGACGGAGTATCTTAAAACTTTATTAAAAAAAAAACATGTGCCTTTTACATTACATTATCGCACAAGTACGTAATGAGATACATAACGATATTGAAATTGGTGTAATTACAACCACTTTACGAGCAAATATGTTATAATAGTACATTACATAACTAGGGTGGTAATACAAAGAAAGGCCGAGGTCGCAGAAGTTTGCGACCCGAGCTGCAAGCGAGGGACGTAAATATGCGATCGAGAGCTTTCTTTATTACCTCCCGTGTTGTGTACATCTTTTTATGTCTACACTTGGCCAGAAAGCGGCTTTTTCCGTACGCGCAGCGTGCGGTAAAAGCCACTTTACTGCCAGGTGTGGCATAAAAATAATTACTATACCGTTAGAAAACGTAACGTGGTTTCCAAGTTATGTTCATTTGTGAAGTTGTCGTAGCAATACCACCCGCTGATGGTGAACGAAAACATTGTGAGGAAATCTGAGTGTCTGATTTGAACACAAATACCTCTGCGTTCGAAATTGCCAATCCGCAAAGTACTCTCTCTCTCTGAGTGAACGCCGCCGGTGCATTGCACTTTATAAAAGAAACTAGGGGGCGAGCCCCCTGCGCGCTTACGCGCGCCAACCCCCAGCCGCTCCGAGCTGCGCTCTCCGCGGCGCTCGGCCTAGGGCCTCGCTAGACACTTATTGTAGGGAATTGTTGCATGGGAACATGTATGGTCTCGGCCTTCGGCCTCGGCCTGGACGGAGCTCGGCCTTCGGCCTCGCCGCAGCGGGGTTCCTCGTGCCCGCTCCGCGGAGCTCGGCCTTCGGCCTCGCAAGTTTGTCCCTCTTTGCTCTTGCGCTGGTACTTGTCCGCCGTAACCTGAACGTTCTCGGCCTTCGGCCTCGGCCTGGACGGAGCTCGGCCTTCGGCCTCGCCGCGGCGGGATTTCTCGTGCCCGCTCCGCGGAGCTCGGCCTGCGGCCTCGCAAGTTTGTCCCTTTTTGCTCTTGCGCTGGTACTTGTGCGCCGCAATTTGTATGGTCTCGGCCTTCGGCCTCGGCCTAAACGGAGCTCGGCCTTCGGCCTCGCCGCGGCAGTACTTTTTGTGCCCGCTTCGCGAAGCTCGGCCTCCGGCCTCGCAAGTTTGTCTCATTTCTCTATTGAAAAGTCAATTTTAGTACTAAATCTCCATACAAAAATTTGTCATTTTCAATCATCAATATCTCGGCCGCCATCTTGAAATTCCAAGATGTCGGATTTTTCTCATATACCTGGGTCCTTTGGCAACGCGATGCCGTTTACGGCATATCTCCAGCATATGCCCAGTTGGCTGCCGACTTTTTTGCGCAAAGGTCGATTTTTCGGTCGGCTATATCTGCGCCGCCATTTTGAATTTCGAACAACCAAAATTTTTTTTTTCAATCGGATCACTATATCACCATTTTATCAAAATTTCATCCAAATCGGCCGGTAAACTACAGAGTTAGCACCTTTGCGTAGTGGAACGCGTTCGAAATTCAAAAATCGGCTTCATAGGATGGCTGTAATTCATACATTTCCTACAACTTTCTCATACATCATTTTCGTCCAAATCTTACCGTTTCGGAGAAAACGTATGGATGAATAGATCAGTGAGTATACCGGATTGTAGCTTTATATATATATAATAATGATACTCGATCCTGAGTGTTTGTGGTATTATCATTTTCTCCATCTATCTATAATCCGCCCACATCAACCCATTGCTGGGCAAAGGCCTCCTTTTTACTGCGCCATTCCTCACGGTCCTGTGCTAATCCGATCCATTTCTGACCCGCAACCCTCACGATGTCGTCTGACCATCGTGTCGGTGGTCTGCCTACCAACCTCCTTCCCTCCCTTGGCCACCACTCCGATACTGCCCTGGGCCACCAGTCGTCTTCCCTTCTAGCCAAGTGTCCCGCCCATCTCCACTTTAACTTTATTTCCTCAGTATTTATAAATTCCAATCCGCTGTGAGTTTATAATCTCTTTTTCTGAAAAAATGCCGGTGCTCTGCAATGGGATAAATATTGGCTACATAAAAGAAAATATTATAAATTAAATAATATTGGTGATAAGAAATTTCATATGAGACAATAACCTGTCCTAATTCCAAAGTAGGATCCCCTATCCTATGATAACCAGGAAAGGACTTCACAAACATGGAAATACTGGCCATCAAACAAATCAAATAGCGCGGCCTACAGTGGTTATCGAATTCACAACCTCTGTTTGGCGGTCAAGCTTGTTAACGGTATTCCAGTAGTCTGCTTCAGCTCCAAATTTCCACAGCTATTTTGACCCGTTGTACGTCCCGACTGCTGGGCACGGGTCTCTTCTTGCATCGCAGGAAGGTTAGGCCATTCTCCACCACGGGGTCCATGTCCGGGTTGGTGGAGGATTGTAAGACAGTGGCGAGCAGATGTCATCAAGCCGCCTATGAGCCGTTGGTGCCGGCTGTCATGTAATAGCAGCCATGTAAGACAGCTTTGCCATGTTAAGCGGCTCGATAACTTCTGACATAGACGTTACTTGTTTCAATTTCTCAACCGTTGTCAAATTAGCACCTTTTGGTATACAAAATGTATAACACTTCAATGAAGTGGCGCTGAATTTTTTCAGTAAGTACGAACTTGTACGAAAGTAGGCAGTTTCGTAGGCCGAAAACCCTCGTTGCGGAGAGATAGGTAATAACATTACTTATTAATTCGTTGTAAAGCCACAAAACAAACACTTAACTAGAAGGACCACGGAGTATTGTGTGCTCTCGGGCTTTGTTTAACCTCTATGATACTCGTAGATTGATAGATAGAATATTCTTTATTGTACACAGAAATTACAGTAACAGACATTATATAAAAATATTGTACAATTGGCGGCTTTATCACTAAAAGCCATTTCTTCCAAGTAACGACAGACGGAGACAAGAAAGAAATTAGATGGACTCAAACACGAATATTCCGCACCTCAAAAGGAATAACGGAACACTTATTGGATCACTATGTCCGTCCGTCCGTCTGTCTGTCTCTCTTTATCTCGGTAACTGGTGGAGCTATAGATTTGAAATTAAATCGTATATTCAAGTCTACAGCTCCTTGAAATTGTTAAGACGTGAAACTTTTAAGTTGACGCCAAAAAAGGTTACGGTCATGCCGCAAAAAACGTGTTTTTCTACATTCAAGAAAATCAAAATTCATAGGGTAGTTCCTGTTGATCTATCACTATGGAATTAGGCAAGTTATCTTGTAATATACTACAAATACAGACAAAATATGAAAATTATACCTTAAAAAATGTATCAAATCATAAAAGAATTGTCATTAAAGTTCGGGAAAATCTCCGAAGAAACTGCGAGAGTTGATTCCTAACTACTCATAATATCCAAGTACCTGCCTACAAATTTATACGGAACCCTCGGTGCGCGAGTCCGACTTGCACTTGGCCTGTTTCTTATTTCTCAATACAAAAATCTGATACCTACCGACGGTCGCTGCGTTGTATAAATTAGTGATATGACTAACGCAAACTAGATCGGTGATCTGCATTTTATGTTTCCACGCCTCCTGACTTAAAACTATTGAAATATCTGTTTTTGTTTCACGGTTGATTTCATATCACGAATCAATATGATTATAGTTCCTTACATAGGACTTTCAAACTACAAATTTATTTGTGGAATTTAGCAATGGTCGTGGGAAAGATAGAGGTTTGATACAGGCTGGTAAAGGTTAATACTTCTTTTATGGGGCATTGTATACGTTTCTACAAAAAGTTCCCTAGGGGTGTAATAAGCTTAGCAGTAATGCGTTTCAAAAAATGTGTAAAGCACACTCTGTGCCAAAAGGGCTGCTTTAAAGATTATTTGGATGACAAATTGTCTGGAGTTAAAACCTGTTTAATGTACGAGTACTTAAGAATAATATGATACAGTACGATTTAAATCAGCTAACGATTCGGCCAAACTCGGTAATTGTCGTGAATCCCTCATGTCTCACATAGAGTTATTAATTTACTGATATGACCTTCAATTATATTACTCATTGGTTTATTGAATACAATACTAGAACGATATGAGCAACAAAACCTCCTTTGTAGCTCAAAAAAACCGAATCGTTAACTGATTTTAATCGTATTGCAACTTTATTATTTACGTATCAAAAGACTCAGAAAAGTTTAAGTTTGGATTAATTCTGTCCATTTTCACCAAAATTATAAACTTAAAAAAAATTACTTGTACCGTTTATTAAGTCATAGTTTCTGTGTTAATTTAATAAAATAATTTGCATTGGAAGATGAACATAATCCAGCTGTCTGATAGCTGCCCAACTAAACGCATCGATACATTCACTAAGTTTCGTTATACCAGTCGTGCCCACCCTAGCGTCCTTTTTGAAAACTACAAGTACTTGTCGTGTCATTAGCTGATCTCTATGATCATCTTTGTATTATTATACTATTTTTATTTTTAATGCACTAACCCGTGCTAAGGACAATTTTAAAAACCTATTTAGAGGCTAAAAATTCCACCCATGCCGGAATCGAACCCGCGACCTCTGGCTATCAGTGCCAGCGCTCTATCCAACTGAGCTAATGGGCGACTCACCGGCATCAGTGAAATTTCGAACCTCTTTACACTATTCTCTGTATTACGTACAGGCAGCGACATCTAGCTGAAGTAGATTGCATCACTAACAGCCCCGACTACCTACTTTGCAGTTAGGTTTTAACATCGGAATGATATCGCTGTACCCACATGATTATACTATAGGTTTTTAAAATTATCTTTGTATTAGTAAATACTACTTTGTACTTTAGAAGTTTCGTTTCCATTACTTTACTTTGATTTGCTTTGCGCTCTGTACCTACACTTCTGTATCTAATTTCAGTTGTACAGGTATTCTGGCAAAGTTAGGTTGTGGAGTAGAATATTCAGTACGCTCGCGGCTAGGCGCGTCGTTTTCATATTCGCGCTTCGTATTATTACAGCAAAATGAATAAGTTGCTCATTCTATAGAGCTGCGCCGAAATGAGTAGTCTAAATTCAAGTACGAGATTTGGTATCACAGCTATGCAGGGTGCTCTGGAAAGGCACGGAGGAAGTTAACTTATTACACATCAACAAACATTGTTTCTATATTTCGGAGCTGAATCGTTGTGAATTTTTTTTTAAATTTTAAGATAAGATAAGAATATTCTTTATTGTACACCAGGAAAAAAAACAAAAATAAAATAATAACAAAGAATGTGTGTATTGAGGACTAGACTAACCCTTTTAAAGATCTTTTCTTCAAAGATTTTCGAAACAAAGTACTTGAGAGAGTCTATAATGGCTTAAACTTGTGATTGTGTCCTTTTCCGACTAGCATCCTTTCCATTCACAAGTTGTATTTTTTTTAAAGGGTGAGAATATCTTAAAAGATGTACCGCCTGGGAATTCAGAGCAAAAATATGGATTTTAAATATTTTTTTTGTTACCTGGAACCAATTTTTTACAAGGGCACAAGAAATAAATGTCACTAACATACTATAATCTGTCTACCTTTTACAAAAATTGTATCTGCAAATAAAAGTAATGCCGGATGTAAACACGGTGTTTATGATATTGCATTAAAAACGTAACGTAAAACTTAACGCCACAAAAAGTAAATTAACTGTTACAGTTTACAACTAGTCAAACATCACAACCACAAATGTTTTGTCAAATAAATTATACCATAAATTTTAAGACGTGGTTCTTTATGTAGCCTTTTTACTTCCCACTGCAGGGCACAGGCTTTCTCATAGAAAGGGAGAGTATGGGGTCTACTATACTAAAATGAGTGGTCTTCTTATTTCACAGATCGTAAGAACGTGAACTGGTTTCTACATACCCTGTATACACCCTGTATGTGTGAGGAAGCAAGTGAAAACTAGTAACCACATAATACAGAAGGACGAATCGCCTCTTCTTCTTTCGTGTCGAAAGCACCAACTTCCTCTCAGACATCTCGCTCCCAAAACCGCGCCACTGCGAGCGCGCCGGGTGATGCCTCCATGAGATCTCGCAAACTGCACTGGGGAGCTTCAGGGCAGACACAAAGATGCATTGTTGTTTGTGCAGCTCCACATCGGCACAAGATGTCAGCATCTTCGGGCAGGATCCCCCATCTTTTCAGGTTATCTCTGGATCGAGCAACACCACCGCGCAGACGGTTAATCGCCTAATAGTTACGTAACAATGCCGCAATCCTACGCTACGACCGTCTGAGGCAACCGCGCACCCTACCACAAGAGGGTCTAATTAAGCCCTCTAAGAGCCTCAATGTCCCTAAATGCACTCATCAAGAGACCGTAAGTCTTCTTCGCAGCCCGTTGTTAGCATAGGTGTTGTTTACCTAATTAAAAGTCCGAAGGACTTGTGGTGGAACATCCGTATAATTAATTTTCGCTCTCGCGTGTAAGGCTGCAAAATTGTGGTTTTCCGTAGATGTTGCGTGGTTTTCATACGGTTTTGCCTAGAACGACGAATACTTCTCTATTATATCCATGCTTCTTTTACGCCTGTTACTATTAATAGTAGAAACAAAACAGCCGTATTTTCCTATGGTCGACAAGGGAAATAGCAGGAAATATTTGCAATAAAACACCTTAATGTATTCACCTCTAGTGATAAGGCCGCCGTTTGTACTTTTAGGTTGAGAAGTATCTGACTAATTTCCATTTTTATGTGTAGTGAAATGTTCTCTGTCTAACTATATATTTAGTTACATTTATATTCAAACTAGTGACAAGGTTACTTAGTTCTTATACCATTCATAATTTGCAGATGGTACAGTGCTACACAAGAAATAAGTCTCGCGGATGTACCTGCGCAGATGACCAAATTTTAGATGTGCGGCAAGTTGATCGACCAATCAGATAGTTTCATTTTATGGCAGGCCGCGCGCCTTTGTTGCCATTGGTTGATTCAACGTCATCGATGCAGGTGACTGTTAGTTTGGCAATATTAGCGTGAGCGAAATAGGTAGCGCTACGGCGGCAATTAATTCTGCACCTTAACCGTATCGGTTAAAGGTCATGTTTAATGTACTTATCGCTTCGGATACTTTCGTCACACTTCTTCCTAGTCTGCGCGAACGTAGACTGCCGAAGGGACTTTTATGATGTGTAGTACTGTACTAAAGTTATTACTCCAGTGATTAACACTACACCACAGATTAAAAAGACAAACTCTATACTCTTTACCTTGAACCCACGGTTGTAAAACTGTGCTTCAATCACGCACGCCCTTTTTATCAAAATTGACTAAACAAGATGGCGCCTCCCTTTTCTTCATAATGACGTCATAACATGCAGGTTTGATACCTTCATGTTTAACCTTGGTGAGCAAGTAAATTTTTAAGTAGGTATACTAATAAATTAGTTAAAAGGATGTTATAGTATATTACTTAGCGGCCAGCGAACGAGGCATTGAGGGACGAACGTGTAAATATAGGCCGATGCAAAGCCTACCCACACATCCGTATGTCCAATGCCTAGTTGTAAGCAAGACTTGTAGGTATACTCAACAAATAATAAATTCGTGGAAATAACTAATAAAGAGTTATTAAGACAGAACTTTATAATTGAAAATAAAATTACTTTTTGGAGTCAATGACGAACAACAGTATGTTTTCCCCCGTTAGTGTTTTTTTTTTTAATAAACAGCCTTCTATTTGCAAGCCAGTTCGAAATTTATAAAACCTTTGCTGAGTTACCTGCCTGATTGTCATGTTTCGGAGTAAAAAATCGTTCCATTTTTGAATTACACGAAAGATATGAGTTTACTTTGTAATTAATTTGGCCGCTAAAAGACGACAGATATGGATTTTCGTACAACTTTTTCCGGCCGCCTGCCCCCAATTCAGTTCAGAGTTTTCTATCCTGGGCCACCTCTCAGACCACTCCGGCAGATGGTTGTCGAGATCATCTCTCCACTGTCTTCGGGGCAGGCCTCGATTTCGATTTCTGTCGTGTGGCACCCACTCGGTGGCGAGTTTCGTCCACCTATTCGCATTCGACAGACAATACCAGACCAGCTCCACTTCAGTTTCGCCGTCTGGGTATTCGGGTCCTTACGCGTAGTGTGATATTTCGGACGCGATTTACTTTCCTCAGGCCCAAAATACTGCGGTCCATCGCTTTCTGACACGTATAATATATAATATTGTATATAACATTTTCAATTAATCAAAGTATGTACCATTGCTATCTATGCACTTTTTTCTATTTCATAGGTAGTTCATTGATCCCTTTACTAAAAAGAGCATTCGGACGAGAATCAACATTTTTGAAAGCAAGCGGAAAAGATGGGGGATCCTGCCCGAAGATGCTGACATCTTATGCCGATGTGGAGTTGCACAAACAACAATGCATCTTTGTGTCTGCCCTGAAGCTTCTCAACAGTTTGCGGGATCTCATGGAGGCATCACCCGGCGCGCTCGCAGTCGTGCGGTTTTGGGAGTGAGATGTCTGAGAGGAAGGCGGCGCTTTCGACACGAAAGAAGAAGAAGATCGGTGTTGATTTTTTTCCCTAGCAAGACGTTATCCACATTTTGACTTTTTCCCTTGCACCAAGTTATACAAATTTCGAAAAAAATGGTAATCTGTTAGAGCATGGTCCAGAGAGTATGGTGGATGTCTTAGACATTCCAATTGAAGCTCCCTTAATTTGGTAGCCGTCTTTTGTGCAGTATGTGGTCTAGCGTTGTCCTGAAACAGCAGTGCCCTAGAGCGATTGACTAGCCTCGGTTGTTTAGCAGCTAGTTCATTCATCATGGTTTGCAGTTGCTGACAATAGATATCTGCCATCACCGATGACACCGGCACTGGTCCTCCAAACGGTCACAAGCAACTTTCTTTGAGTCAAATTTCGCTTGGGGCATGACTTGTCTGGTTTACCAGGGCTCAACCATTGCGATGAGCGCTTCCGATTATCGTACAGGATCCACTTTTCATCACAGGTATTGATTCGATTTAACATCCCTTGATTATTGTGCCGGTTAAGTAATGTAACGCAGCAGTCGACGCGCGTTTGTCGATTTGCTGCACTCAATTCGTGAGATACCCACCTTTAAAGCTTTTTTACCTTCCCAATTTGCGTCAAGTGGATTAAAACAGTTTCATCACTAACACCGCAGCCTACAGCTAACTCGAACGTGTTTTTAGTTGGATCCGCTTCCACTATAGCCGTCAATTCTTCATTATTAACTTTGGTCTCCGGACGCTTACGGGGCGGGGCTTCTACAGGTCGAAATTTCCAGAACGAAAACGTTGAAACCAAAAACTCACTCTGTTTTGTTTTGAGACACCGCCGCCATACACATAATTAAGCAGAACTCTTCTGCAGCACTGGTGCCACAGTGAATATCGTACTTGTAAATAACTCGATATTACAAGTTCGCCATTGTGCAAGATGAACGACGCTAAAGAAAAAACAAATAAGCAAAAAAAAACAAATGAATGACTGTTTTCGAAATTCAAACATACCAGCTAAATATATTTATAGAATTTTTAATTCTTAACCGATGAGAAGATGTTTCAGATCAAAGTGGCAAGTACGACGAAATGCCAATTTCATCTGTAAGGACCTAATATTAAAGTTATAAAATTTCGCTGACCCTATATTCTGTACAAACATGATATACCTCTGCACTTTTATAAGCGACTTGTTTTTAGTTATTCTTCGTTGCAAACCTAAGACGAACTCAGTTTAATTATGTTAAGTGCAGTTGTAATTTAAAATTCAAAACAACGACTTCCTTTGTTGGCAAAGGGCTCTCGGGGACCTCCACCGAATATGATACGGAGTTTTAAATTGTAATTCTATTAAGGTTGAAAAGCATTTTTAGCTTATTGGAATTAATTTTACCGTGATTGTTGACATATTGAGGTTGACGTTTATTGACGTTGTTCCAAAGATTGCTTTTAAGCATGTAATGTTGTCTCGCTCACACAATCTAAAATTTTCAATGATTTTAGGAAAATAATTACCTATACTTTTGATAAATGTTTGATTCGATAATTTTGCTGTTTCGTGTATTTTGCTCGTTCACCTACTTGGTTATTTTGTGTTTCTGTGACAATTTGAATCTTCTTTGTTAATTCGGTCTGTGTCTCTATCAGTTTAATAGTTAGTAAAATTACGAACATTTAGGACATCGTTTTATTATCCTGTAGGTTGAGAACATTTTCAATCACCAAAGCGTGGTTGAGAAAATTTGATGCTTACATTGATAATGAAACTTCTTTTTTATCAAAAAACTACGTATAAGAAAACAAAAAAGCATATGAAAATTTCTGTAAATTTGTTTTATTTTCTTGGTCTGTAAAACAGTAACAAACAATCAAAATCACAGACAATATTAGGCTTAACAATGAAGATCTAGAATATCACCCAAAGTGTATAGTTAATGCGTAATGTTATTAGTATTTCTTAATGATTCGCAACACGTAATATTATTACCTATAAAACCTTCCGATCGATTGATCGATTTGCAAATCCTTTCCGCGGTGGGCACACGTAGTGATTAAGCCCAATATGTCTCTCAGTGAGAAAGCCTGTGCCCTACAGTGGAACTTATTTGTGTTACTGCTTTTATCTGTCACTGAAATGTTCGATATTTACTATAAAGAGAAGCGCTCGTGGCCTAGGCGAACCGAGTGATTGGATTCAATCACTTGAGTTAAGCAACAACAAGCGCGGTCAGGTGCAGGATGGGTGACCGTCCCATAACTACCGCTAGTGGCATTTTTCCGAGCGCTTCCGTGCTTCGCAAGGCATTTTAAGCCGTTGGTGCCGGCTGTCATGTAATGGCAGTCGTTAAGCCGTGTCAGAGGCCTTATGGGCGGCTTGATAACTTCTGACAGTAAGACCCTCCTCTGTCTTACCATCCTCCACCAACCAGAACTTGGCCCCTGTGGTGGAGTATGGCCTAACCTTCCTGCGAGGGACTCAGGAAGAGAGTCCCAGCAGTGGGTTCAACATACAAGGGTTGATAACGAACGATAAAAATTACCGCAAGCTAAGTAATTGCTCGCCCATTTCAGGCCCAACATCGTAATAATATAATTCACATCACCCGGAAACGTTCACTTAACCAAGCGACTTCGTACGCTTGAGTTTGAACAAAATAGCACCCTCGTACAATGGGTTTCCCAACTCCACGCCGACTTGCCTCGACAATTTCTCAACAAAGCCTCTGTTAACGCGATTCTATTGTTTGCACAAGAGCAGTGACGAGAAAGCTAGTTTTGGCATGGGAAGTTGAATATACAAGAATAGAAGTTAGATACTCTTTTCTCATTTAATTGACACTGGAAAGCTATACACCATCTTATAGGCTAGTTTTTTATTGACATATTTGAATATAGAACACACTTCTTTTATTTATTTTTTATTTGAATGAGCATCATTTTTCCGAGAATCTGGCGGGAATTCACTTGTAACAATGGAGCTCAGTCGACGTGATTTTCGCGCTATGATTTATTATGACTTTAAAAAAGGTTTAAAGCCTCAAGAATGTTTTGAACTTTTGGCTTCTACTTTTGGTGAGTCTGCTTGTTCCCGAGCAACAGTATTCAATTGGTTTGCTGAATTTAAAAGAGGACGGGATGTCTTGAAGATGAAGCGAAGACAGGACGGCCGCCAACCGCGGTCACGCAAGAAAACGTTCGTGTAGTCGAAAAACTTATTCGCGAAAACCGACGAATTACATATGTAGAGCTAGAGCGAGAACTGGGTATTGGATCAGCAGCAATGCAAACCATAATTCACGACCACCTTTCTCTCCGTAAACGTTGTTTGAGATGGGTGCCGCACAAACTTACCGATGAGCAGAAAGACCGTCGGGTGGATTGGTGCCTATTCATGATAGATAAATTCAACGGAGGCGAGAAAAAAAACGTATATGATATACTGACAGGTGACGAAACATGGCTATATAACTATGATCCCGAATCAAAGCGACAGTCGACTGTATGGTGCTTTGAAGACGAGCCAACTCCAACGAAATGTCGCCGTGCACGAAGCACACAGAAACAAATGGTCGCCTCGTTTTTCTGCAAAATGGGTCATATTGCTACTGTTGTGCTAGAGAATGAAAAAACGGTGAACTCCGAATGGTATGTGACAGTTTGTGCTCCAACAGTAATATCAGCTTGGTGTGACAAGCGACCGAAGTCAGGAATCCGGCACCTTCTCTGGCACCACGACAATGCGGCGCCGCACACGTCTGCCAGAACACTAGACTTTTTCAACTCGAAAAATGTGTCAATTCTCCCTCGCCCGCCATATTCCCCTGACCTAGCGCCTTGTGATTTTTACTTGTTTCCAAAAATCAAAGAAAAACTAAAGGGGAAGAGGTTTGAAAGCAAAGAAGATGCGCTGGTTGCCTATAATTTCGAGATTTCTGAGGTATCTAAAGAAGAGTGGTCACAGGTATTTTCCAATTGGTTCAGACGTATGGAAAAGTGTATACGTGCTCAGGGTGAATACTTTGAAAAGATCGATACTTGTAATAAAGAATAAATTTTATAATTTTTGAGTATCTAGTTTCTTTTGGCATGCCCCTCGTACACAATATTTTTTGTTCATTTATTTTATTTAGAAAATATTTGAGATCGAGATAAATAAGCTAAGCTTTATTTAGTTTAGTTATTAATTGAGTAAAACTTTATATTACTTTGTAATTCATATGCTAAGAAAGTGACTTTGGATAGTTTTTTCATACGACGACTATAATCAATTAAACTTTATCTCAATATAAATATTTTATTGATGGGTTAGTATTAGATGATCGTAAAAGCAACTGGTCCACGGCATCAACTTGTCCTAAAATCATCTCGACAAAATTGCAACTAGACTAAAAAGTAACTCGTCAGAAATTAGTTGGACAAAATATGAGGTTGCCCATGAAGTAACTGGACTCTATAGATATAGTCTTATAATCACTTGGACAAATTCGCAATTCAGCTAAAAAGTTATTGGTCTCAAAAGCAACTCGTCAGAAACACAATACAGTTATTCTCATATTCGTAGAACTTACTCAACCAAAAACATGAATGTAAATAACTCTCTTTCTTCGTCAGGCGGGTAAAAATAGGTGTAGGTACTTAAAATATTTCTACGTTTCCTCAACTAAACTTCACCGAATAAGTCTGAATTTTGCCTCAGATTTTCCAATTTTTACTGATTTACTGTCATACTTCCTAATCTGAACGCTGAGGTACGATTGAAAAAGGATAATGTTACCCGACACGCATTTAAGACGAGTTGCTGCACGGGCGACCAACTATGTAGATCACTTGTTTTTTAAAACGAGTTCCTTAGCAGGCGACCAACTATTTAGAATATTTTAGACTAGAATAGATAATAGGGCAGTAGACAAAATAATTTTCTGACGAGCTGCTTCATTGACGATTTATTTTTAAGTCTAGTTGCAATTTCGTCAAGAATTTTAGGACGAGTTGATGCCGTAGACCAGTTGCTTTTACAATCATCTAATACTAACCCACAGAAATAACCCGTTAACCATCATATTATTGAGATACAATTCAACAAGTTTTTTTGGCGATCGTGACAGGACCTTGGCATTTTCTTGTCCCTGGCGGCACATGCTAAGTAGACACCTTTTGCTGCTAACTTGAAATTCGTTATTTGTAGGCCATACATTTTCTAGTTTGTCTCGGGTCTTGGACGGTATCTAGGTATTTTATTAAATCTATCGTCGAGTTAGAACTTGTAACACAAGTCATTTAGTTTTTTTACTTAGTGTAGGTCTAACGAGATAATGATTTTTTTATTTATTTATTATTATGTGTTTTTCTGTTTTGAATAAACAATTTCAATTTCAAATAGCATGTATAGGTACATGCGAGCTTATCTCTAATAGTTACAGATTTCCGTCAACAAACCTTTAAGATGGGCCTTAAACGGCCGTTTTTAACGGAAATCGATTAAAGTCCTATGATGTTAATACTAAGTTAGTTCTAGGCTATTCTAAAAATAGTTATTACAGATATCAAGATTTTTTATGTTTACTTTTTGAAAAAAAAAACACTATGATTTTTTTTTTCATTATTAGCGCTAGTTAGCACCCCAAACCGCCTTAAGAGTCGGAGCAGCGGACAGAAACTGGTCTATGAACGTGTACAAAATGAACTAGATAAACTGAAGAAAAAAAAACCTTAAGACTAACATAGGATGAAATAATACACTACGTTGACTAAATACCTTTAAAAATAAACCACGGCACCTGTAAAAGTGCCGAAACGTCGGAAAATTGTAAAAATGTAATAAACGAGCATAAATCCGTATAGAAACAGTTTTAATTACCTTTAAAAATAAACAAAATACACAGTAAATTCTGTGTAATTTCCTTTTTTTATGTACAATAAAGTGTTATCAATTGACCTAAATTTACATTTTATATTTAAATGTAGTCGTGGTGGATTACGGCCTGTACCTTCCTCAGGGATGAGACTCGTACCCCTCGGCGAGACGTAATGCGTCGATGATGATTTAAATGTACTCACAACGTTCCGTCTTAATAAAGTCACTGTGTAAACTGTCTTGTTTGAAGACTCTCAAAGGGACTGACAACAGGGTAAGCTTCTTTTGTTTCTCGTTATTTCCCGGGTGCCGGGTCTCTGACTATGCCTGCTAGGCGACGTCGTCTTTAAACAAATTCTTTTATTTTATTAGTCTACACCCAATTTTGACTTTGCCTCTGTGGGGTTTAGGTCGTCGTCGTCGTCGTCAGGCTATACAAGTCCACTGCTGGACATAGCCCTCCCCTAAAGAGCGCCACGTTGTGCTATCATAGGAGGTAGTGCCCATAATCCCCACGCTGGGCATGCGGGTTGGGGATCGCAGTTCGGTGGTTTTGTACTGCAGGGGGCGCTGCTGCCCACCCCCCGGTTTGTTTAGGTGTTGGTTTAGGCGTGGGGACCTAAACCCTGAGCGGGATGGGTGAGATATGAGGCGGTGAAAAGGGAATGCCGGGCTCACCAGAGCTGATTTCTTGACTTGGAGATGTAGATATGAGCCGACTGTGAGGATGACGGTATGGATGAGCTGATTAGAGTCCAGTCTTCACAATAATGTTCAATGCACAATAATTATATCACGATGTCCGGTTTAGTTTTGGGCCGGCCGGCGCGCGCGCAATTTATGGCAATTAGTTCGACACTGACACATGTGCGGAACCAAAAAGATAGTCCAAAAGTAAAAAAGGAAGTTCTTGCCAGACGCTTTGAGAAAAACTTCAATGACAGAGGTATTATCACGCAGTAGAACGAGAGGAGTTTCATTCTGCACCGTGATAATACCCCCCGCCTTTGTAGAGGTATTCAGTGAGCGAGATGCTTAATTAGAAGAATAGTTCGCGAGGCGCCGTATTTAATTAACTCTAATTGTTACTGGTTGCTCCCATTAGAACACCAGGAAGAACTATAAAACTTCATTTTCACTTTTATGTGTGCAGCCGACAAGTTATTCCATTTGAAGGAAAGTTTGCAACGAAAATTCGTATAGCTTAATGACTCGCGATGCTTTATACATATTATATTATACATTTATTCACACGAAACACTTACATAAGAAATGACATGTACAAAGGAGAGCTTATCTCTGAAACAGATTTCTTCCAGCAAACCTTAACCCTATGTTCATAAATAATTCTATACTAGACGGGTTTAATCGCGATTATTTGTTGGATAAAACTATAATGATTAATATAGTTACGTTTCACCTAATAAATAATCGCAGTTAGACATGTTTAAAAAATAACAACGAAAATTAGGTTAGTCCATTAGCTGTCAAGTGTACGTTGAACTTTGTAGTTTTTAATTTTCATTCGTCTTTTAGAAATCTACAATTAATGCTTTCATTGCGATAACAAAGTAGCTTGTAATTTGTCCCGGGACTTGTGTTTAGAGTCTAAGTTTCTGTGTTACTTTTGAGTGATTGTCAAGTGGAAAAAAGTTTCGTTGTGGATTTTTTATCGAGAAAGAGATTATGAAATCGTAAATTTTTACCTTTTGAAATCAACCCTTTGTATGTCTCCACTGCTAGAGCACGGGTCTGTTCCTGCATCGAGAGAGGTTAGGCCATACTCCACCACGGGGCCAAGTCCGGGTTGGTGCAGATTTTTACCTTCACCGGACGAAAATGATGATTGATGCAATAGTAGTAATATCAATGGCGCTAGTAGCATTCAAAAACGCTAAAAACGCTGAAATACGACGAAAAGGTCTATGTGACCTGGAACATAAAAGAACAAATCGATTAACAGCGCATTCGTAAAATACGGATGAAGATTTAGGCGCTATTGTGGAACATACTTCATGACCTTCGAATCAAGCAACGCTAGAAACTCCCAAAAGCCACATCGTACTGTGACATCATAAATAATGTTAATACTACATTACGTACCATAAATGCTCTTGTTTGCCACGATAAAGACATAAGCACGCAACGTACTCGTAAGAACTCCATTCCGAAGGTTTTTCGTAGCGAGCAACCTGTTGCTACGCGATGGGCGATGGCTACACAGCGCATGCGCGAGTGCCGAAACAACGAGTCAATTTTAATGAGACCCCTGGAATTTGTGACAAACGCCCCTCTGGCCCCATTATTCATTAGCGCCTCAGGGGAGGTGAGGGGTCTCCGAAGACTGGTCGCTGTACCGAAAATGTATTCCGTCATTCGCCACCGATTATCGTTGGCCCACGCACAAGCAGCGCGTTCCAACGCAACTGGGCGTCATTCATGCTCTGGTGTAGCCAAAATACTTTATTAATGATAAATACATATTTTTACGCGCTAATGGTGAAGGAAAAAGTTTTGCCTATGCATAGATAGATAGAATATTCTTTACAGTAACAGAAATTATATAAAAATATAGTATAAATGCATCTACATTATGAGATGATTTATACAGCGTCCAGTAGCACTTTCACTCACACTAGATGGGTTAAGGGACCACTCGGATGCAGCAGTGCCTGGGTATTTTTTTTGATGTACTATGTGAAGAAAAACATCGTAAGAAAACCAGAGTGTTACAGATGTTCACATCCTCAGCATTTCGATTTTTCTCAGACCTAAAATATACACAAAAAAATAATAAAAATCGGTCTAGCCGTTTTGGAGGAGCTCGATTGCCAACAATGTGACACGCGATTTTTTTAAATATTATATATAATTGTTTAGATAAGTTATTTAACTGAATTATAGTAAAATAAATTAGTGTGCTCGTTTCAATCGGGTATTTTTAAGGGTAAATAATGAGTGAAAATGATTGATCAATTGAAAAAATAAAAATATCGTATAGATGAATAATAATAATAATAATAATAATAATAATAATAATAATAATAATAATAATAATAATAATAATAATAATAATAATAATAATAATAATAATAATAATAATAATAATAATAATAATAATAATAATAATAATAATAATAATAATAATAATAATAATAATAATAATAATAATAATAATAATAATAATAATAATAATAATAATAATAATAATAATAATAATAATAATAATAATAATAATAATAATAATAATAATAATAATAATAATAATAAGAATAATGTACATTGTACAAACAGGCGAAGTGAATATATCTGGCTGATAGACAAAGTGACAGTAAATTGAGTAATCACGACTGTGGATTTGATAAATTCACGAACCGTGGTCATGATTCACGGCTTTGCCCTATTGGTGTGCATAAATGTCAAAAGAAATTTTATTTACAGGCTAAGCAGATAGGCCTAATCGTACAGGCACTAACCGGCTCTGTACATGCTTTGGATATTAGCAAGCAAACTTTTTGTACTGTATGTAAGGTAGATTTCCGAACGCCAGTCATCAATAAACCTTTGAAACTATACTACGTTGTTTGACTCAAGAACGCCTCACACTACATGGCGACCCTGCCATACGTGGCCTCCAAGGAACGCGCGGGTCACCAGAAACAAACGTGTTTTTTTTTAACGAGCGCACGGCGGCGGGCCAATGGCGGAAAATAATTAGTTAAAAATCAAATATACGAGCATTTTCTACTACTTGAACTAAGCTGGAGCTGGATCCGAAGAATGGAGCGGTCTATGAATATACTAGTCTAAACTTGGAGTGTCAGTGTACGCAATTAATTGAAATTACGGTGTTATTACGTTTGTTTACCTACTGGAGCAAACATTATTTGACGAGATGGCGATTTGATTCGACGATTTTATAATCACGACGCATCATCGGCTAAAACATCGACGACGAGACATGCTTTTCGGCGACATATCTACTGATTACCTACAAGATGATGACTACAAACAACCTACGTTATGGATCGACTAAGTAGAAAAGGAAGGTTGTTCTACAAATCGTAAGAAGAAGATGACTCGGTGAAATTGTGAGGCGAAAGTGTTTATTAATGTTTACTGATTAATTAGATAAGATGGACGATAACGGTTTCTGAGGTTAGTACCTATGTGCCAACTAGTTATAATTTGCTATGTTTTAAATGGGATTAGAAGAATTAGAAGTCATATTTAGTGAGCTTAATTACATACAGGTAAACCTAAGAAAACTGGGTCCTAGAAAGAGGTTAAATTGTGAAAAACTGGTAAAAGAAAAGATTTGTACTGCAGAAAGGTTATATGAAAGCTATAGGTAAGTTAACGTTAATTGATATACAAAATATAGAAAGTTTAGTACAGTATGATGGTTATATTTTGGATGTTTTAGTAAGGCAAATCCTGGAAGTATATAAAAAAATTGAGAGTTATAAGCCGGATAACTTTGACATGGATAAGTTTGACATTAGAACCGCTGCGGCCTTGGTCCCTGTAATGGACAGTTGTGAGGAGACTGTGGAGAAAATAATCGATGGGTTAGAGATGTATTCCGACTGTCTGGGTGATGAAAAAAGTAAACAATTGTTGATTTCTTTTGTTTTAAAAACGAGAATCACTAAATTTGCAAAACTTAAACTAAAAAGTGAGTACAAGACAGTGGCAGATTTAGTATTAGACATAAAAAAATACCTACTAATAAAAAAATCAGCAAGTTCGTTAATGTCACAGTTAGAGAATATCACACAAAAAGATCAGTCCATTTCAGATTATGGCAAAACACTAGAGGAACTTTTCGTGAATTTGACCATTTCACAGGCGGAAAATAACCAAAAAGCTTTTGAAATTCTCAGGCCGATCAACGAACGTCATGCAATAAAAAAGTTTGCAGATGGGCTAAGAAATAGACGGTTGAGCACTATAATTGCGGCGCGAAACTTCACAGAGCTGAAAGAGGCTGTGAGGGCGGCTGAGGATGAAGAATTGTCTCAGCCACCCAACCCCGGCATGGTAATGAACTTGCACGGTAAGTTTGGCCCTGGGAGAGGTCACCCGACCCCCAAGCGTGGGCGGTGGGGTTCGCGTGTACCATCCGGCGGTAGAGGCTATAGTCGTGGCCGGGATAGTGAAGGTGTCTACCGAGGTGGTTATGATGGAGTGAGCGTGTCGTGGCGAGGTGATAATAATCGGAGACCCTACAATAATGTTAACCGAGGTAGAGGTCGCTATCGAGGGAATTTCAGAGGTTATCAAAGGTCTCGGGGTGGTCGTCAGGTAATGTTTACAGCTAACACACAGCAGGATATTACCCCTACCCCTGCCCCATCACAAGAAAATTCCAGTGTACAGTTTTTTCGAGCATAAAATTCTTACTTGTCAAGGTTTAGATTACGTCAAATTCAGCGTTGGTGATCAAGAATGTACATTTTTAGTAGACACGGGTGCTACATTATCGGTTTTTAATAGGCATAAATTACCAATTGATACCCCCCTCTACAAAGATAATACAGTCATAAAAGGTATAGGTGGTAAGATACATACAAAGGGCTATGCTTTTATTACACTGTTATTTCCAAATGGACTGACTGTCCGCCATAAGTTTTTCATATTGGATGATATGCCTTGTGAAGAGGATGGACTCATAGGCCTAGATTTTCTTAGATTTTATAGTGCAAACATAAACCTCACTATGAATCAACTGACACTGCAAAGCGGAAGTACAGATTGCTTTATAAAAATACATAGAAACAGAAGCGAATTTAATTTGGATATTCCGTTAAGATGTGAATCAATTCACATGATTAATTTAAAGTCTGATTTTGATCCGGATAAAGACTATGTTATATGTGCCAAACAATTAAATGAAAATTTATTTTTGGCAGGAGAGATTGTAAAACCACAAAACGGTAGGATACCAATAAAAATATTAAATACTAGTGATGTAAACATTCGATTTCCAATGTTTGAACTAGAATTAGAATCATTACAAGATTACGAGATATGTTATTTTGCTACAACTTCGTCAGATGTTAATAGAGTCAAGCAATTGCTACAGACTTTAAATTTAAGTTATCTTCATGTAGATGAACAAAAGGCGCTTGAACAAATTTGTGCTAAATATGCAGATGTTTTTTATTGTAATGGAGACACCTTAACAACGACCAATATTATGCAACAGTCCATTAATGTAAGACGAAATACACAACCTATTTACGTAAAACCGTACAGGCTACCTGAGTCATTAAAGCCAGAAATTCAAAAACAGATAGACCAAATGTTAGACAATCAGATAATAGAACCTACAAATAGCGAGTGGAATAGTCCAATTCTTTTAGTACCGAAAAAAGCAAGTAAAGATAGTGATAAAAAGTGGAGATTAGTAGTAGATTATAGAAAAATTAATCAAGTTATAGAGAACGACAAATTCCCCCTCCTAACATTGCGGAAATATTAGATTCGTTGTCAGGAGCTACATATTTTACTCATTTAGATCTGCAGCAATCATATTATCAAGCCAAATTAAAACCAGAAAGCAGAAATGTTACTGCATTCTCTACAAGCTCGGGACAATACCAGATGAAGCGGTTGCCCATGGGACTAAAGATAAGTCCCAGTGCGTTTTCACGAATAATGTCAGTTGCAATGTCAGGCTTAACCTACGAGAAGTGTTTCGTTTATATGGATGACATTATTATATTTGGTAGAAACTTAGAAACACTTAATAAAAACTTAATAAACGTATTTGAGAGACTACGGAAAGTAAACCTAAAGGTCAACCCACAAAAATGTGAATTTATAAAGAAAGAACTTTTATATTTGGGCCACATGGTTTCAGCGCAAGGAGTGTTACCCGATCCAGAAAAAACAAAAATAGTACAAAATTATCCCAAACCCGTAAATTCAGAAGAAGTGAGGCGATTCGTTGCATTTTGTAACTATTATAGGAAATTTATTAAGTCATTTGCAGAGATTACAATTCCATTAAATAAACTTTGTAGAAAGCATGTAGCATTCGAATGGAGTGACGAGTGTGACAAATCATTTAAGACGCTACAAAGTGCTTTAGTGTCGCCACCGATTTTAGATTACGCTGATTTTTCAAGCGAAAATGAGTTTATCCTTCAATGTGACGCGTCAGGAATAGCGATTGGATCCGTCTTATGCAACAAAAATATGCATCCAATCGCCTATACAAGCAGACCACTAAATAAGGCAGAGTTAAACTATCCAACCATTCAAAAGGAGTTACTAGCTATTGTTTGGAGTATTAAGTATTTTCGTCCCTATTTATTTGGTAGAAGTTTCACAATAATGACAGACCATAAACCTTTAATATATTTGTTCGGAATGAAAGACCCGTCAAGCAGACTTTTAAAGTTTCGTTTACAGCTAGACGAGTACGATTATAAAATAATTCACATTCCAGGAAATCAAAATGTAGTGGCAGACGCCCTAAGTAGAATAATAATTACTTCAGATGAACTTAAAAAATTACAAGAAAAAGTATCAACAGCTATGGTGATGACAAGAGCTCAAACAAGGCAACAAGTGCCACTAGAAGATACTAGTAGTACTAGCAGTTCAAGTAACATAACGAATCCTATTATACCTACCGATCCAAGGCCTGATCAACCAAGGATAGTGGAGATAATAAGAAAACCGAATGATTCTGTGGAGCTAAAGTTTATAATAGGTAAAGAGATAGACAAATATAAAAACTTAAATAAAGTTACCAAAGAAAGCCAAAGTTTAACATTTATAGAGAGTGAGATGACTATATACATCAACCTTAATTATATGTCGCACTTTACGCGAGCCGAATTTGCGAATATGTTAAGTAGTTTTTGTGAAGAGATAAAAGTAGAAGAAGTTTGTATAATTAAATGTGAAGAAAGCGCTAACTTTTTAGAAGAGTTATGTAAGGAAATAAAAGGAAGAGACGTGTGGTCCGGACCACGAATACATATACTAAGAAATATAAGGCGAATAACGGATAAAGACGACAAAACTATAATTATGAACGACTACCATCTATTGCCAACCGCAGGTCATGCTGGTGTACGCAGAATGGCAAATAATATAAAATCTAGATATTACTGGCCAGGTCTAGAAAGAGATATTAGAGATTATGTAAAAAAATGTTCAAAGTGCCAAACAATGAAACATTCCCCAGGAAATAAGGTACCGATGGTAATAACTACAACAGCTTCCGCGGCATTTCAAAAAATATTTATGGATCTCGTAGGTCCACTGAATAGAGATCAGGATGGTAACTCATACATATTGACACTTCAATGCGAGTTGAGTAAATATATAGAAGCATATCCCTTAGTTAACAAAGAGACTGTTACTGTAGCCAAAAGTTTTGTTAACAATTTTATTTTAAGATATGGCTTGCCAGCAGAAATTGCAACAGATCGTGGGACTGAGTTTATGTCAGATACAATGGTACAAGTGTGTAAGCTTTTGAAGGTAGAAAAAGTAAATTCAACGGCCTATCATCACCAATCCATAGGAGCGTTAGAAAATTCGCATAAACATTTACGCAGCTACTTGCGAATACAGTGTGATGAGCATCCAGACACTTGGACACAATGGCTCCCATTTTGGTGTTTCACCTACAACACAACAGTCCATACAGAGACGAAGTACCAGCCGTATGAACTTGTTTTCGGTAAAGCATGCAATTTGCCTAGTAGTTTAAGTGATAGAATAGATATTTTGTATAACCCAGATAACTATGTTTTAGAATTAAGATGCAGATTACAAAAAGCTAGTAATGATGCACGTAAAAATTTAATAAGTAGTAAAAAATTAAGAAAGTTGCGTTACGATAAAAATAGTAAAGACTTTATTTATGTAAAAGATGATTTAATATTAATAAAAAATGAAACAGGGAGTAAAGTTGAAAAAATATATAATGGACCATATAAAGTTTTACAAGATTTAGGTCCAAATGTAAAAGTTATAAAAGACAATAAAACAGAAATTGTTCACAAGAATAGAACGAAATTGTTTTATGAATAAAAATAGTTAAGTTTTTGAAACTGTTACAAAAAAAGTAATAGAGTAAGTTTGTTATTAGTTAGAATAAGTTGTTTGGTAAACAAATTTGATGTTTCTCAACATTTCTAAATTTTTCTTTGTTAGTATTTAAGATAAAAAAAGAGCTTGTTATTCTTTTTTTATAATTTTTCCCCCGGAGGTGTACTGTATGTAAGGTAGATTTCCGAACGCCAGTCATCAATAAACCTTTGAAACTATACTACGTTGTTTGACTCAAGAACGCCTCACACTACAAGCCAAGTTAGCCAAGCAAAAATATATTATTTTATGTAACTGAAAACTAGTGCTATACGTGATTTTATCGGCTCTACGTACTTTTTAGGGTCCCTTTTAACATTGGCTTTGCATCTATTTAATGTGATGTTAGCGTTCAGTGGTATCTTCACTCGCAGTGGTTGGGTGAAGAGACCACTCCGACCCTCATAATAACCTTCAAAAACCTATTTAGAGGCTAAAAATTCCACCCAAGCCGGGATTCAGACCCGCGACCTCTGGCTATCTGTGCCAGCGCTCTTTCCAACTGAGCTAATGGGCGACTCACCGGCATCGGCATCAGTGAAATTTCGAACCTCTTTACAATAATCTCTGTATTACGTACAGGCAGCGACATCTGGCTGAAGTAATTTGCATCACTTGCAGCTCCGAGTACGTCCTTTAATAATAATCTTATGCTAAAACTTTGTATAACTGAGTCCAGAGTCCATCATCATCAACCCATTATGTCCCCACCGAGGGGCACGGGTCTTGGATGTTATCTATGTATTTATTGTATTTAATCTATCGTCGAGTTAGAACCTCTATCACAAGTCATTTAGGGCTAAAGAGATCAGTGTAATATGCCCATGAATATTTATTTTAAAAAATCATGTTACTTAATTTCCGTACAGGCGATGTAAACATTTCAACGGTATAGAAAGGAAAACTTTCGTCGGGGTTTATATATGTTTATATTTTATAGTGAAAACTTAATCAATTAATTACACTTTATTGCACACAAACATTTCACAGGACATTACGGAATGACATTTACGAAGGACAGCTTATTTCTGTAAGAGATTAATTAGTATCAGATTGCAGAGAGAATTGTACATGTTTTGTAATAAGGGTGTTGTCATTTAAAGTGATTCTATGAGATAACTGAAAAAAATATAAATGGCTTAATACATTATAACGAAGCCTTAGCCTTTATGTTTTTAAAGTTTTTTATATTTAAATTTTATTTTTTATATAAATTTACTGTGTTACATTTAAAGATTGTGTGGAGAATAATTTATTTAACAGAATATGAATTAAAAATTAATATAAAGCGATACAAATTAAGGAATAAAATTAATAAGTAAACTAAAATCTACTGTGGAGAACGAAAAATAACAAAATTATTAGTTTTAAACTTCGACTATTGGCAGCGGTTTCATTTGTCGACACTGAGATTTTTTAAGGTTGTACGTAATTTCAATAAGACTTTGAATTTGAATCCACTTAAAGCCAGGAAGCCACCGCAGCAAGTAGGTTTAATTTAAGCTTCTGTAAGTTTCTTGGATAAACTTATAAATTACGGAAGTCACAATTTACATACAAACAGCCTGCTTGGCCGCCAGAGGCTTTTGTGTCAGTCCCCAAAGAAAAAGCGTTAGCGGTAAGACTTCATACATTCGATATCAACCCTGCATGTCCCCACTGCTGGGGCACGGGTCTCTTCCTGTATCGCAGGAAACTTAAGCCATAATCCACCACGGGGGCCAAGCCCGGGTTGGTTAGAATAGAAAACGTTTATTTGGTACCAACGGAATCAAAATAAAAACAATATAATGGTTTAGCGTGTAGGTAACTTAGGTTCTACATAGAGTACTTACTACGATAAATAAGATATAAGCAAATGGCACCAAAATGGCCGCCGCTCAGCATATTATGCCATGATCGTTGGAGACCATGACGCTGCTTTTAGCGGTCACCAAAATATATAGGTTAAGACTTTATACGTACAAGTCTCATTTTTAGTGGCCTTTTACAAAACGACACTTTCGAATTCACCGATTTGAAATTTTCAAAACACGACTACTGGAGTTTTGAAAATCTCGAAAAGATTGTTTGTTGACCCTCTTTTACTAAAGCATAATAACCTTTTATGAAACTTGCAAATGACACTGCCTGATGACGCTTTGATAAATTATGAAACGAGATACGAAACTAGCTACATCACATCACACTAATATTAAAAAGGCGAAAGTTTGTGAGTGTGCAACAACTGGAGCGATTTTAATAAAATTTAGTATGGAGTTAGCTAACACCCTGGATTAACACATAGGCTACGTTTTACTGCCTGAAAATATCTTATTCCCATGGGAAAATTAATTATTTTCCCTAATAAACCGCGGTTAACACTGCGGGGCACAGCTAGTGTTTGAAAACCTATTTAGAGGCTAAAAATTTCACCCATGCCGGGATTCGAACCCGCAACCTCTGGCTATCCGTGCCAGCGCTCTACCAATTGAGCCAGAGGTTGCGGGTTCGAATCCCGGCATGGGTGAAATTTTTAGCCTCTAAATAGGTTTTTAAATTTGTCCTTAGCACGGGTTAGTGCATTAAAAATAAAAATAGTATAATCATGTGGGTACAGTGATATCGTTCCGATGTAAAACCTAACTGCAAAGTACGTAGTCGGGGCTGTAAGTGATGCAATTTGCTTAAGCTAGATGTCGCTGCCTGTACGTAATACAGAGAATAGTGTAAAGAGGTTCGAAATTTTACTGATGCCGGTGAGTCGCTAATTGTCTCAATTGGTAGAGCGCTGGCACGGATAGCCAGAGGTTGCGGGTTCGAATCCCGGCATGGGTGAATTTTTTAGCCTCTAAATAGGTTTTTAAATTTGTCCTTAGCACGGGTTAGTGCATTAAAAATAAAAATAGTAACGCGTCTGTATCCCGGAGGAGAGAACAGAGACGAGGGTTTCTTACTGCCACGAGCCTGACAAACTTCTTTCACAGCATCAACATTCATTAGTCCCTGGTGTCAGTTTTGAGCATGTTTTAAATAAAGTTAGAGTTATTTGATATGTTATTTGGTCTGTGGTTGCTAAAAAACGTAGCCATGGATTGGATAGAGTATCCAGTGGCGCTAAGGAGTGCTTTGGGAAAGTCGTATTTTTATAAGTGCTGTATGCGTTTTTTATTTGTGACTGTTCTTGTTTCTTCTTGAAAATATGGGGCTTGTAACCTGAAATAAATAAATTTTATTATTTTTCAGTCCCTTCAACATTAAAATTTCATATAATAAAGACTATAACGTATTATGTCTGCTGCTGGCATCGGCAAAGCTTCGAACTCAAATGATACCCTGCCGTGCAACTCCGCAGATTCTCTCCGTTCCCAAGATCCCGTCGTCGGTAGCTGCCTGGGATTTTAGTCGTTAGCAGAACTTCTCCCGTGACCTGGACCATAAACAAACAAACCGGATGTAGGTGGGGGGGGGGGGGCGCCGAATCGTCGCGACACAGCCCGCGTGAAAGAATAAATAAGAGTCGACTTTCAAGGACTAAGTTAATGGAAGTATTCCCACTCGCGGATTTCTTGAGGCTCAATATAATGCACTCCATCCAAAGGTAGTCTGAAAGAAATCGCTCCTAGCGATAAGACCGCCAATTGTATGACATTACCTAGATTTAAGAAAGCATGGTTGCATTCCTTTATCTGGTTGTGCAATAAGTGTTCTCTATCTACCTGTCTGTCTATAATTCTAAGCTAGGTACATCCATCCTTCGACACATATCACATCTTTAGGTTTCCAGTTTTATGTATTAGTGTAACAACAAACAAATTATTAATTAAAATAATGTTAAGTGGGATTCAAATTCACGAATGACATAAAAACTTTTTTTTGTAATATTATATAAACGAGGCCGTCTTACATAAGTACTCTTATTTACACTTAATAATTTATATTATTTCTCTTTGTTCCATGTACCTACCCTGGTGGCTTCATCAACACAAGGTAAGTGAAAAAGTACACAAGACATAGCAGGTTAAAGAACACAGTTTTTACTATGTAACTACTTTTACAGGCACCTAGCTGTATTTACTATTCAAATTATTGCAGCATTTCCCGCACTCGATATCAAAATAGTAAGTCACAGAAGATGTTTCACCAATCTGTCATTAATGTGACAAGGGATACGGGTCAAATTACATCAGCTTACGTGATCTGCTACCCTAATAGCTCTCTACTGTGCTACATGATGACCTCTGTGGCGGAGAGGTAGCCCATCTGCCTACCATGCAAAAGGTCCCGGGTTCGAACCCCGGCTGGAGTTCAGTTTAAAAAAATCCCCAGGTCTTGGATGCTAACCTGTTTGTGATGTCGCTGTTTCTGGTTTTCACGACACAGGGTATCCTAGTGTGGGGACAGAAGCAATGTATGTGCCTTTATGTAATGTTATGTTACATAAAAGCCAGTTTTATGCTATAATCCTACGGGTTAGTCTGGGACGGATCCCTTGGGAGCGCTGTTGGTTTGCAAACGTTGCATCGTCTACATTACTGTACCATGAGTTTCTTAATATGTCACGCTACATTGCACGCTACGTTACGTCACATGTTTGACAGCTTGGTGAAATAGCGACAGTGAGATGGGATTTGTATTGATTCACATTAGAACCACATTTCTACACTTATTTTTATAGCGAAAATGTAAAGCAAAATCAAGAAATTTAAACTGTTGTACGTTGGTTATTTTAAAACATAGAGAGAGGACAAATGGTTTACAAAATTATTTTTGTAGTCCACACTTAGTTTTTACGTCTAAATACCTAACGTTTAGTTTAATATTTAGCCCTAAAGTGCCCTTAACCGAGACCTAAATGCTTTCCAAGTATAAGATTAATGGGACAATTTGTTATTTCAGACCGAGTGACGTTTAAGCCGGAGAGTAAGTCGAGCTATGGTTTTGTGCAGTTGAATTTATTATGTGTTTAGAAATTGCCAGCGCTTACGTTTGGATTTAGAATAAACTAATGCTTACATGCGTTGCCTTCGTTTGTTAGTTGATTGACGAATAGTTTTCACCCGACTTCATTGTTTTTGAAGGAATCAAAATCGTAGGCTTAGGATAATATCATTCAGAGTAGGCTTTGCCAGGATTCACCGAGACCTTTCTATAACGTTAATAATCATTGCGTAGGTATACTGAGTATTGCTGTGGGACGTATACAGGATGTAACGAAGTGTCCATGATATCTATCCAAAAATTAGAGAAGGGCGTCTACTGATCAGTACTAACATATTTTACTACGGGAAAAAAATTCAATCGCAAAATATTTTAGGTATTCCATAACCGCTATATATAACTATAATATAGGTTATAACATAGCTGTAGTGTGGAACAACTGTTATTGTCTAGACTCGGTCTAGATTGCGATGAGCTTTTGCGGTTGTCAGCTGATAGTTTACCACACTGCTGCCTTGTCCACTGATCTTGCATCGGAACGCGCTTGTTACAAAAAAATTTGCGGAATTTAATTGAGGTCTTTAAAAAGGAAGGGTTACATGAATTATTAGTTTTTAGTCAGTGTAGGTTACATGAATTATTAGTCAGCGTGTAACATTTAATGCCACGAAGTACCTGTAGACAATAATTTCGAGAGCTTTGCGATTTGATTGGCAGACTAACGACATTTCATTACGTAGTCGAAATGTAGTCTTCCTTTTGGACGCCTGTGGTGGAGTTTAGTAAAGGCCATTTTGAGGCGTTAGTATGGATGTGTTCATAAACATTTGTTTACTAATTTGAAGTAATCACTTCAGTAAAAAAATTGGGTACTGACGATGACAAGGTACCCTCCCTTTTCGGAACGAGGTTTCGGGTAAAATTTACTTTGACAAAGTTGTTATTTCTGTGAATGTTATTTCTTGAAGCAGTCAAAAAGCCCTAAGTCACGAATACTACCCGTGGCCCGACATGCACTTGGCCGGTTTTCAGTAACTGAGTTCAGTGTAAAGGAAAATTCAAAAGGAAGTAGGTAGCGTCAAGCCGCATTAAAACCGTCCTCTGAATGTAACAAAACCTTTTTACGAGCACTCCAAAAGTTTATAGTTGTGGCGGCATTTGTAACCTCAGCAGTGTTTTATTCTCGACACGGTGCTTGGATTGCACTTTCAGGGAGAACTACTTTGCTTACTGATTAAAATGAAGTTCATTTTGAAACGTTTTTTTTTTTAATTTGTTTCACTGTTTCGCAGTAGTTCAACGTAACAATAAACTTCTACTTCTGTTGTAAGAGCCAGTTCGTCCAACTTTGTGGCGTTAGTAGCAATCATTATCAAACCCTCAAACCACATTTTATCAAAAGTATACTCAGTTCTATATTAAACAAGTGTTATCATGATTGTTAATTAGGTAAAACGTAATAACCTTAATATAGCGATCAGGCCATCTAATTTTAAGAAAATAATTTAAAATGTTAGATTGTGAGGACGAGACAGCGTGTCAGGTGTAACAGCAACCTTAACGCAAAATATAGTAACTAGAGGTAATTACATTTTACCTAATAAATAATCGCGATTTGACCCGTTTAATATATAACTATGTATGAGTATTGCGAATCATTAAGAAATACTATAGTACCTAACTAGAGTACGGAAAAGCTGATCTTTTTGCGATTTTTACGTTTTCTCCGTAGTGAAAGTTATTCGTACAGTTATTCATAGAGGGTTCGAATGAGGCTCATACGTAGTTTCGAATAACATACCCCTATTTTTGGATTCATAAGGGAATTTTGTTACACCCTGTATAGTGCAACATTTTATTCGGAATATGATCGGCGTATATATTACGCAAGATAAACAGTACTGTATTTTTGTAGAATTTCGGTTTAATTTAGGCGGCGAATATAGGAGTAATGCGGTTTATAATCAGGTCTGTATGTTTTGAAGAATTTCGATTCCTTGTCGGCAGCGTGGCTGCTCATTTTCGTCACTAATTATTCCGATAGGTACTTCCGTCGTGAAAAGCCTCTTGCCTTTGAAACGTGGGCGTCTACCCACGACCGCAAAGCCTCAAGATTCCCAATGACAACTTCGGTTTATGATCCCAACGAAATGAATGAGGTGCTCAGTTGAATGAAGTTTTGCATACATAAACAGGGATACTCACTAAGAAAAGGGTCTCGGCTGGATGTAAGGCTTAGGAATGAAAAATGAATAACTTATTTATGTGAAAGAAAAAGGCACCACAAAATCAGAACATTTACGTTTCTACAATCTTTGTTCTTTGCATTTACGTAATGAGACGATTTTGCAGCGTCCAGTGGGCACCTCCAATAACACTAGATGGGTGAACGGGCCCACTAGGACGGTTCAGTGCCTGGAACATGCTTTTCAGATGGAGTAGGCTACAAAATATTAGCTAATCTTTATAAAAAGGACCCTTACGAAAATATATATCAGAAATAGTAAAAATTCCGGAGCGTCTCCGTCAGGAAACGTTGTTAGCATCATGCTGCACAGCCTGGTAAATTCTCTGTGTGGTATGCCTCAGGTAGCAAAAGGTTTTATTCAAAATAGCGTAGAAACTGCGGCTTAATGAACGTTACAAGTCCAACTAGGTGTCCATTTCAAAATCTATATCATTTTGGAGAAACACACCAAACTTAGTCTTTTCAAAGTCTTTAATTAACAAAGTTTTCAAAATTATTATAAAACTAGCTGACCCAGCAAGCTTCCTACCGCCTAACAGTCGATTCTTTATTTTTTTTCTCTTCGTAAGAGCCATCCTTCTACTTCAAGGAATATTCTAAAAAAAGAAGTAGCGAAATCGGTTCAGCTGGTCTCGAGATTTGCGCTTACCAACGAATTCAGCAATTAATTTTTATATTCTAGAAGATATAGAACTCATGCATTGTACTGGCTTCAATACCAGACATCTTTGTCATCTAAATAATCCCTTACGTTAGCTTTTGGCACAAAGTGCATTTAACACACTTCTTGAACCGCTCTTCAGGCAAGCTTAATATATCCTAGGTATGCCTCAGAAAGATGGACTTATCCAGGACTCCTTATGCTCCGCCCGATGAATACGGCAAGGAGATAAATATATATATAACTTTGGGACGCCCTGTATATTACCGTTATCGTGTGCATATTTATAAATTGATTTTAGTTCTCACGGGCTTCAGAACAGCGCAGATTAGGTAGATAAATAGTGAACCTGTTAAGGCGCTTCGCTACCAAGATATAGGTCGTGGGTTCGAGTCCCACTGAGGTCGCCGTACCTTTCTACGAGTGGCCTCAGTCTGGATATTTTTTAATCTTATGACGTCCTTCCCTGGTTACCATAATACAGGGTAACCTAGTCTGGGACTAGGTCAAGTGATTGTGTTGAGTGAAAGTTATCATTATATTATTATAAATGTTTCTTGCATAAAAAAAATGTATTAACGCATTAAGAAGATCAAAATTTAAGATCGGCACTTGGCTGGGCACATTGTTTCGAGTCACTGAGCCCCAGATTGTTGGGAGCTTCGTTTTTTGGCACGTTTCCTTTAACAATGCTATAAATATTGCTGAGAAAGCATTTGCTACATTCACTGGCACAATCTTCACTCAGACAAAAAAAATTGGTATGCAAGTACATCTTGAAAATGCTCGTACCTACCTTGTTACTCGGTCGTCAGTAGAATGTTAGTTAAAAACGAAGGCAACGCGCGTTTTGCAGGATACAGCTTTTAATTTAGCATATATTTTCCACCGCCAATATAGACAGTTAAATAACGAGCAAAGCAACGTATTAAGTGCCAGTATTATTTTTTTCTTCTTTTTTTATGTTTCTCCAGTAATGAAGGTTGGCCGTCAGGTCCGCATATTTTTCTTCGTTTCTTTCCAAGCGAACAGGTCTACGACGCTGGCTTCATCCTTCTTTTCTCTTGTGTTAAGCGGCTTATAATTATTTTGTAAGCCACGGCTCCGTGTAGTATAGGTACGTACAAAGGCCTAATTGTGAGTCTAAGGGGAAAAAGTTTAGGTCTAACTGACCAACTAAATAAATGTAATAAGACGAATGCCTATGGACCGTTTCAAGAAACAATCGATACCCTAATATTACCTATTATAAAAAACAATTTGGATGCAGTATTTTTGTTCTTGTTTTTGCTTTCAGATGCCAAATGACATAAATTAAACCGGCTTATAGTGGTCAATGCTTAGCACTCTAACATTCTTTACAATAAGTGCTTGCATAATTTAAGAAAAAAGTCATGGCTTCGTCAAAATAATTTAATATTTCTTGGCGGTGGAAAACTTCAAAACGAAAAACTAATTTCACTGCTGGATTAGGATACACGTGAATAACAACCAATGTAGTAGAGATGTTTTAGAAGAGTGTCTAGAATAAGTAGTTCAGTAAATGATGTTTGCTCGAGTGAACTTGCCGCGTCATCCAAGGACTAATGGGCCAATGTTTAATTTCGGAATGACAAGCAGAATTTTAATGAGACAAAAGAAGAGTGAGAATTTTCCGCGTTCACCCGGGCAAGCACTTAAGTAGAAAAACTGTTAACAGCTTCGTAGAAATTTAGATCGTGAATAAAACTAAAGCTTGTTAGTAGGGCGGCGTAAAGACCCCTAGCAGACATCGATAGATGAGTTATGTCAACTCTGTGACGACGAGTGTGCTCGATCGATGATTGGTCAATGGATATTTAAAATTGGAATTCGTTTGACGAATCAACGATCGTTTTTCTAAACAAGAGCTCTTATGGAAGCTTTTCAAACTGCAGAAATAAGAGAGCGTAGAATAGATTATAACACAATGTAAGTATCAAGGTAAGTTATTTCAGATTTCACTTCATCTATTTTCATTCACTTGAGCCATTCATTTCTTTGTTTAATTAATTATAAAAAGAAAAAAATCTCACTCACATGAAGCTTCGTCGAAAATCTTGAAGCAACGAAAATAAAAAGTTACAAAATAATCCAAGATTACCGCTTCGAGATACACCCAACCAAATAAAGTTATTAGCTAATGAACCTCACACCGAAATCCTATGGCGAAGTACTTCGAATCAATCTTATGAGGTTATAGTCAATCTCATTTAACCAATATATTGATAAAATTTTGGTTGGCCTTGAGACACAGGAGCTAATTAGAAGTAACGAGTAAATACACTTATTATTATTTATTTTGTCCTGTATGGTGTCGGCCTAGAGAATAGCACCAACCCAAATTCTTCCCGCGGGTGTCGTAAAAGGCGACTAAGGGACACACACCAGGGTATGGGCAGCAGCGCCCCTGCAGTACAATTCCACCAAACTGCGATCCCCAACCCGCATGCCCAGCGTGGGGATTATGAGCATTACCCCCAATGGTAGTACAACGTTGCGCTATGGCACTCATTAGAGGAGGGCTATGTCCAGCAGTGGACTAATATAGCCTGAAGAAGAAGAAGAAGATTATTTATTTTTAGGTATCTATGTATACTAGCTTTTGCCCGCGACTCCATCCGCGTGGACTTTATTAATTGCAACCCGTTGACTCCCTCAAGGGTTAAATTTAGAATAACGGCGAAACTCGTGTTCAATCAATTGTGTTGAAGAGTATTTATTTTATGTTTCCAACCCTTTAGTAAGTTAGCAACCCTTTTTGCCCCCTTAGGGGTTGAATTAAAAAAAAACCGGTTTTATTCCTTGCCTACATTACACATAGACCCTCTGTGCAAAATTTCAGCTTCCTAGGTCCAACGGCTTGGGCTGGGCGTTGATGAGTGAGTCAGTCAGTCAGGACTTAGAATTTTATATGTATAGATTATTTAAATATATGTAATTTAAAACGTATTCTCGCACTCTTTCACCATTAGGTATCAATATAATTTCGATTTTAATTATTTATGTGCATGCACGTACCGACTATATTCTTCATGCAATCCACTCCATCCAGAGGTTGTCTGGATGAGATCGCTCTTGGCGATAAGACCGCCAATTCTATAACATTTCTTAGCTTTAAGAAATCATGGCTGTATCCTTTTTTCGTGTTGTGCAATAAAGAGTTCTCTATGTATCTATCTATCTACACTGAAGGTTTGAAAGGGAAACACCGTGCGTTTTACTTTATTAAAAATAAACTCGTGCGTTTTATTACCATTACAATAACGCACAAGTACGTAATGAGTTACTAAACTATATTCGTCGTCATCAGGCTATACTAGTCCACTGCTGGACATAGCCCTACCCTAATGAGCGCCATAGCGCCCTGTCTTCAGCTTGCCGCATCCAGCATCTGCCTGCAGTTTTCCGCAGATCGTCATCCCACTATAGCACAAAACTATATTGAAATTGGTGAAATAAGAGACCTTTATGTATAATGACGATCTGCGAAAGACTGCCGACAGATGCTGGATGCGGCAAGCTCAAGACAGGGCGCTATGGCGCTCATTAGGGAAGGGCAATGTCCATCAGTGGCCTAATATAGCCTAAATGAGAAGAAGAAGAAACCCTTACTACGAGCAAATGTGGTATAAAAAAATTAACTGTTCTATCCGAGGTAAGGTAAAAGGAGCTACAGCAAGGTTCACTGGAGCGTTTGTACTCCTATGAAAATTTTGTAACAAAAACAAAAAAAAAATTATTCAAGTTAATGGACAAATAATAAATAATAATAAATATTTATGGACATATTACACAGATCTCGATAGCCCTATACTTAGTACAATTAAATGACTTGTGTTACACTCTAACTCGACGATAGATTTAATACAATACATACATTGAAAACATCCAAGACCCGAGACAAACTAGAAAAGTTCGTTTCCTAGTTTGACCCGGCCGGGGATCGAACCCGAGACCTTCAGTTTTACAGTCAGCGTGCCAAACCGCTGCGCCACCGAGGCCATCGTATAAAACATTTCACTGTTCTATTCGAGTTAAGATAAAAGGAGCTGCAGAAAGGTTCACTGGAGTGTTAGTAGGTACTCCTATGAAAAATTTGTAGTTTTTATTCCAGATCACGCCTATGAAAAGCAAAAAAAAACTTTATTCAAGTTAATGGACAAATTGAATGATTTATTTAGAAAGAACAATTTATGATTCCTTAATTCAAACATAAACCGTTTTAAACCCTATCTTTCAGAACAAAGCTCTGAAGTTATCTTTACAAACTTCCCTGAATTATGTCATAAACAATTAGGGTGTTGAGATTGTACTGAAGTTTTGATCGGAGACTTTAAAACAATAACTTGATACTTTTGCAAGAACGTTTTGAGATGCTAAGTTTCCTTTATCTTTATGAACCGTTTGAAGATTCGTTTTAAATAAATAATATTTGAAATCAGACAATTATTGCATCTAAACATTTGTATTTCATATTTTAATCAAGTAAAAAACGTTTCTTCTTCTTCATCAGGCTATTATAGTCCACTGCTGGACATAATCCTCCCCTAATGAGCGCCATAGTGTCCTGTCTTCAGCTTGCCCCATTCCGCATCTGCCTGCAGTCATCCCACCTGGTTGGAGGGCGTCCTACACTACGTTTGCCGAGTCGCGGTCTCCACTCAAGAACACATTTACTCCAAAGGTTGTCGGTTCTTCGCGAGATATGGCCAGCCCACTGCCACTTCAGCTCGCTAATTCTCTAAACGTTTGATTATCATTAAGCCTGGAATCATATTTTAGTTTTCTTAAATTTCAATAATCTTTTACTTTAAAACCCTTCTGGAATGGAAAAAGGCTAGTCAATTCATGGAGCGAAATAGGTTTGTTAGGATCGTGGCAAGTGCCAAATGCTGGCCTTTGTCTACCCCTCCGGTATCAACCCTCCTCCAGCACATTTGAAAATTTTCCAGTCTCCAATTTTAAGGGCAGCAGGTAATAACATGGCTAAGGAAATAAATAAAACCACAAGACAGAATCTTCGTGAATCTTAGTGTGGGTACATTGTGTAAAAGGAATCAAACTAGGGTTTCACGGTATTGGACATATTAACAATCATACAACACGATACGTCTCATCGAATAACAACGTATTTACCGCTGTAACCTAACTGTCAAATAATGACAGTTCCGTTCAATCGAGAGGTCGTGTTTTTTAATCCCGCCATTTGTTTTTGTAACGACTTTTTTTGTAACTTATGTACATTTGTGAAATTATAGTAGCAATACCACTCGCTAACGGTGTACATTAGTTACAAGCCGAGGCACAGACCTTTTTGTATTCATTTGTAATTCATATGCTGTTAAATAAATGTCTCTTTAAATGTTATTAATGCTTCTAGTATAAGTGATTGTTGTGTCTCGTTCCGCTTGAAGACAAATAAATATTTTCTATTCTAACTGTGAAGGAAAACATCCTGAGGAAACCTTAGTGTCTGAAGTGTTAAGATTACTCAGCGCTTGCTACGTAGAATGGCCCAAGAATGAGGCTTCAGCATACCCATTTTTAACCATTGCTAACGACCACGTTACATAAACTCATGCCTGTGTCTCGGAGGGAGCCTTTGTACTCGCCGCTTACCACGATCCTGACCAACTTCGTGATTGATTCCAATCACTCGGTTTGACTAGGCCACGAGCGCTTCTCGACTAGGCCACGAGCACTTCTTGCTTCATCGTCATCAAATATTCATTGCATTCACGCAGGCCATATATGACAGTATGGAAAAATAGGATGTTTTCCTGATGTACCTTTGATACCAAAAGCAGATTTCCTTGTGTTTTTCACACTTCAGTGACCGTTCCCTTCCCATAAACGAACACAAACACTTCCACGCCTCCTCGCTCCAAGCCGGTAGCTGTGAAATATTTCCCTCAATTATTTACGCTTGCCTAAGCCTCGGTCCCCTGTATTTTCACACGTATGAGAGCTTTGAGAACGCCTTATTTATTTCATGAAGGTTTTGAGGCCTTGTTTTCCCGATATGAACAATTTATTCTCAACTATTGACAGGGTCTGTGTTGAATTGTTTACTGGTAAATTAATTATAGTACGAGTACCTCAATAATCTGAAATCGAAATGTATGTATTTATTCTATTTTTATTTATTGAAAGAAAACAAACAACTGTACAATATAGTTTCGGGTCAGAGTGCTTAGTGCGAGTTTTTTAACTACTCGATCGCGTTAACGTAAACTCATTTTTCTATGGCATCGAGGAAGCGCCACCTAGCGACAAGTATGGAAATTAAAATTGCTGAGTGCGAGTTGTAAGGGTTTACGTTGAGAAGCAAAACACGAATAAACGCGAGTGCAAGTTGTACTGTGACAGCGTTTTGCCAGTTCGAACGGTTAACTTACTCATACTCACTACTCAATGCTCGATTAACGCGGTAGTAAAGTTATTCGATTGGATCTGTCAAACTCGCACTAAGCACTCTGAGTGCTTAGTGCGAGTTTTTTAACTACTCGATCGCGTTAACGTTAACTCATATTTATATGGCATCGAAGAAGCGCCACCTAGCGACAAGTATGGAAATTAAAATTGCTGAGTGCGAGTTGTAATGGTTTACGTTGAGAAGTGAACACGTTTACCAGCCAAAACACGAATAAACGCGAGTGCGAGTTGTACTGTGACAGCGTTTTGCCAGTTCGAACGGTTAACTTACTCATACTCACTACTCAATGCTCGATTAACGCGGTAGTAAAGTTACTCGATTGGATCTGGCAAACTCGCACTAAGCACTCCGAAAATTCTTACGTCTCGTAATCGTACAACCAGTGGCGTTTCCTGTAGATTGGTTCGAAGACAATAACAACTTCTAGAAAAAAAATCTATCTTATTCTGCTAACACCAATCAAGGACGAGATCAGTGGAGAACATCCAACAGCACATTAACCCCTACACATGTGCAGTCTGTTTTGTTACGGTACCAGTCACTCTGCAGCAGAAATGTCGGAAAGAAATGCAGCACTTAGTGTCAATGAACTGTCCATGCACTCTTCCAACAGCTACCAAGTACATCGAAGTTACCAACTTTTTCTTTTAAATCTATTATGTTTGTATACATTAAATATTGTTTTACTCTGATTAAAACGAAAAGGAAAAATGCAAATAAGTTAAATCTGTTTTGAAAGACACCGTTGTACTAATTACTATGGGAGCAATTTGGTATTGAAATAATAATATGTTTGTTTTGTTATTTATGATCATAATTACATTGTGTGTCGCACCTCTTATCTATATTATTAACTTTAACTATCTGTGGGAATGCTGAAGAATTGGTAAAATTTACTACGTTGACTCTATTTTTTTGTATGCTACAAGTTTGTCATTTCTGTTTTGTCACCTTGAAGAATTAAAATAAAATAAATAAATAATAACCTCTTGGATGATTTTTCAAATCATACCAAATTATACAGTTTGTTTCTAATTTCAGTTCCAAAGGAAAATGAACAGAATTATGTACGCCACATAAATTCATTCCGACCCAATAACATTACGAAAGGCCGAAGTTTCCAGAACTTGATAGACCATGGAAAGTAATTTAGTTATGTTTTACATTAATTCTTAGAAAACGGAGTTTGTTCCTTGACATTTATTAGTATTGGATTAGTAATGACTTTTCTCGACGCTTTGCAGTAGAAGCGAAAAGACAGACGCGACGAAATACCTCAAGTTTCAGATACCATCAGTAAATTATGCTCGTGGATGAGTACTGTTCGTGTGTCTGATCGCAGCACTCCTTATTTTTGTAAGACAATTGACTACTTATCATCAAAAAAAATACATAATTCGTCGTTGTCGTAAGGCTATACTAGTCCATTGCTGGACATAGCCCTTCCCTAATGAGCACCATAGCGCCCTGTCTCCAGCTTGCCGCATCCAGCATCTGCCTGCAGTTTTTCGCAGATCGTCATCCCACCTAGTCGGAGGGCATCCTACAATACGTTTAAAAAATATAATTGAAAATATAAAAAACACTAAACCAAAAACTAATTTAGCAAAAATTTTTGGGCCAGATCGCTGTCGATCTATAGCGTACCGAGAAGGCTGGCGAGGCTAAATCTTAAAGTTATTGATGACAATCATGAAATCTTATCATACGTTATATACTCGTACGAGGCTACTGATGTATTACATTTAATATGACTTGAGAAAAGATGGTCAGAGTGGACTTTTTTTCCCGCTGCCTTTTTCTCCACTTCAATAGGGCCCGAAGGTAACGGCTTAGATTTTACATTGTATATTGATCTTCAGCAAGTAGGACGTTGAAATAAATATGATTTTGTTTCTTTTTATTTGATTTGATTTCATTTCATATCGCATCCTATTCATACAATTACTAAGAACATACAGCATACTCCACTGTACAGACTAAGAAACCAGGTCAAAACAATAAGTTCGACTTGGACAGATGGGAAAATTTTCCCCAAACAATGCAGTGCAATGAAGTTCGAAGCCATGGCATGCAGAAAAATACTCATATCATATCTGCTCTACAGAGCACGATCTAAGAATTCAGAAGAATAAATTTGATTTAACCTTTGCTCAGTTACACTCATACAAAACTTGAGAGCTGCGATACTGAGCGACTATTACTTTATGAATCAGTTATAATATCTTAGCACATCAAAGCTAAAGAAAAAATGTCTTTGTCATAGCATATAATATAATAATTCACACATTAGTGTATGTCGTACGTACATTTGCAATGGTTCTCTATATGGATAATCAGATGAAATGTTGATATATAACAGGGATTTAGTTTCAGAGGTGGGAGATATTTTCAGACAGCCTTAATCAGTTATGAAATGATAAGCATTGAATAAAACATATTAACTATGACATTTAGAGGAAAGAAAAGAGAGATTAGAAGATACGTAATTTCAGCACGTACGCATAGCGCTGCTTTTCAGTTTGCTGCTTAATAAGAATTGTTCTTCACTGCAAACTAAGGACTTCCTATCTTTATTGAAATTAATTTGTATAAAAGTCTCTAGTGGCATTTTTCCGAGCGCTTCCGTTCTTCGCAAGGCACGTTAAGCCGTTGGTGCCAGCTGTCATATAATGGCAGTCGTTAAGCCATGTCAGAGGCCTTATGGGCGGCTTGATAACTTCTGACAGTAAGGCCGGCCACTGTCTTACAATCCTCCACCAACGTGGACTTGGCCCCCGTGGTGGAGTATGGCCTAACCTGCCTGCGATGCAGGAAGATACCCGTGCCACAGCAGTGGGGACATACAAGGGTTGATAACGAAAGTATAGCCCAGTAAGTTGTATGCATATTTTTCTTAAGCTAGACCACAATCTTGACTGCTTCGTTGTTGTAGATTGGCTACCAAGACAGAGGTCGTGGATTCGTATAAGTGGGTTCAGTCTGGGTGTATTTTCATGTTTGTGATGTCCTTGCCTCTTTACCATACCATAGTACAGTGTATCCTAATCTGGGAGCAGGTCGTGATTGTGTGTTAGAAGTTATTAATATTACACTAAATGTAAAGATCTCAACGTATCCAAACTTACTTTTACTAAATAGTATGTATCACCTCCACTTCAGTATAGCCCTTTTTAAAAGTAGTATAAAATCTATCAGTATACAATTGGAAGGAAAAATTGATGATTCGTATGGGAAATATTATTTTCTGTCGTCTTGTTACCTCCAAGGCGAAGTGTGACAGGAAGAAATGCAAATGGAATGTCATGAATGGGTGACGTAATTTTAAAATAATGGAAGAATATAAAAAATGGTGCAAACCATTTCATTTCTCGACTGTAGTTGCTGGAAACACGCAGCCGCATCACCTTTTTTCTATCAAGTCAAGTCAGGAGGACAATAAAAAGTTCAAATGATTCACAATTTCAGAACGAGACCAATCTAGTTTTAAGACCTGTTGACGTTGTCAGTCCAGTTAAACTTAGTTTCGCTCCTAGCTCCGCCGTGTCATTGGAGACGTTAGCTGTTTGTTGTTTGGCTGGCAGCCAATATCCTCCGTCAAACTTGGTAAGGCTGCAAACTTGCGATTTCATCACTTAGTTATAACTTTATTTGGTTGAGAGCAGTTCGCACTGGCTCACCCGTGCATACCAAATCGACGTCGGAATTTATTGATAGTTTCGCAGACAGCTTGATGGATGTATGGTGTGTTAGTGAAATGTGTAACACCTTCTCTACACTCTGGTGAAATTCATTCAGTACGATAAATGATAGATATTCTTATGCGCTGTACCTCTTACGTAACTGGAACAGTTACGTAAGAGGTATCACTTAGTTATAACTTTATTTGGTTGAGAGCAGTTCGCACTGGCTCACCCGTGCATACCAAATCGACGTCGGAATTTATTGATAGTTTCGCAGACAGCTTGATGGATGTATGGTGTGTTAGTGAAATGTGTAACACCTTCTCTACACTCTGATGAAATTCATTCAGTACGATAAATGATAGATATTCTTATGCGCTGTACCTCTTACGTAACTAGAACAGTTACGTAAGAGGTACAGCGTTTTGATAAATCTGTTTACTGTACCTACGAATAAATCGTTGTCTCTCCATTGAAGCGGAATCAAAATATTAACATACTGCTTGTTTGTTTCACTTTAACAAAAATAAATATTTACTATTTTTATTTTTAATGCACTAACCCGTGCTAAGGAACAAATTTAAAAACCTATTTAGAGGCTAAACATTTTTTCGGCATGAGTGAAATTTTTAGCCTCTAAATAGGTTTTTAAAAATAAATATTTGAGAACAGGTTTGTGAAAAAATTACGTGCAAAGATGGACTTTTTTCGACTGAAATTTCTTCCAGCCGGACTAAAAAAAATTAAATGTGAATGAGAACGGAGATGAAAAACTGCCGGCAGATGCTGGATGCGGCAAGCTAAAGACAGGGCGGTATGGCGCTCATTAGGGAAGGGCTGTGTCCAGCAGTAGATTACATAATATAGCCTGAAGAAGAAGAGAACGGAAATGGGCAGTTAAGGCGAAACCTATGGCTACCTATGTCAACATGATTACACTATTTTTATTTTTAATGCACTAACCCGTGCTAAGGAACAAATTTAAAAACCTATTTAGAGGCTAAAAAATGTGGGTACAGTGATATCGTTCCGATGTTAAACCTAACTGCAAAGTAGGTGGTCGGGGCTGTAAGTAATGGAATTTGCTTAAGTCAGATGTCGCTGCCTGTACGTAATACAGAGAATAGTGTAAAGAGGTTCGAAATTTCACTGATGCCGTGAGTCGCCCATTGGCTCAATTGGTAGAGCGCTGGCACGGATAGCCAGAGGTTGCGGGTTCGAATCCCGGCATGGGTGAAATTTTTAGCCTCTAAATAGGTTTTTAAATTTGTTCCTTAGCACGGGTTAGTGCATTAAAAATAAAAATAGTATAAAATGCTTTTTGACAATCATCTATAAACAAATTATCTATTTAGCGATGAGTGCAATAAAACGATAATGAGGTTTTTGTAGATACGACGTTTGCTGCGGCCATCGATTTTGTACTTTGCTTGACGCACTTAGTTACCTACGTATACAGATAATGCATCCCGCTATGAGATTACATTATCTGCTGAGTATCAGCCCACCGCACTCTGTTTCACGTCATAGTGAGTAAGCCATTTCCTCTCGCACCGTCATGTTAATATGTAGGTCCCAGTGCGCTCTTGTTTTACTCCGAATGTCCTAGTTTCAGCCAATTCCGACTAGATACCAGCGGTTAATAAAAATAACAGATGGACAGCTTTGGCTTCAGTCTTCTTACCTGTTAATGGACGAATGAAACTGTCACTATTCTCACTATTCGGTCTCTCTCTTTGTAACACTCAGAAATTTCTAGGCTGTCTGGAAGAAATTTCTTTTAAATAAGTCCGCCTTTGCAACTAATTTTTATCACAAACCTATAATTTAAGGTTTATTTTTAATAACGTTTTTATTGTACAATAAAGTGTAACAAACAAACAATTTTAGGTAGTTATACTATTTTTATTTCTAATGCACTTACCCGTGCTCAATTGGTAGAGCGCTGGCACGGATAGCCAGAGGTTGCGGATTCGAATCCCGGCATGGGTGAAATTTTTAGGAGGTTTTTTAAATTTAAGGTAGTACTTAGAGCAAATTGCATCGACCTATGTGAAGAATAATCGCGATTATGTTTATTATACTCGTATAACTAAGTAGGTATCGAAACATCGCATCGCATAATTACTCCTAAATATAAAAATTTCATTAGTTATATTTTCTTCTCTTTCAGGTTATATGTTAGTCCACTGTCCATTAGTTAAATATAGAATGTCAATTAAACAGACCACCCTGAGACATCTCTGACCCAAAGTTGCCAATAAATAGTTGTTTGTTGCACTTCATTGCACAATACAAGAACATGAGACGTGACACGTGTTTATTGTAGTAGTTCAGTCGATAGTTGTAGTTCAGGGATAAATGGACATGAAAGTGAAAATAAAAATTATGAAAATAAAAAGGTTTTATTCAAAAGAGCGCAGAAACTGCGGCTTAATGAACGTTACAATTCAAACTAGGTGTCCGTTTCAAAATCTAGATAATTTTGGAGAAAAAATGGACAAAAAAATCTAAACTTAGTCTTTTCAAAGTTCTTAATTAACATAGTTTATTTATTGTAAAACATAGAACTCATGCATTATTCTCCTGTTCCAAATTAGCAGATATGTTTGTTCTCATGGGGCGATCCCATTCAAGATAATTTTCAATATTTTTAGGTTCAAAAATTAATATGAGAGCATCGTACCAAAGTCAATTTATTGGAATCTTCTTCTACTCCTTCTTTGGTCCCTTAACTCCTAGCGGAGCATAGGGCCTCAACCATAGATTTCCACTTCTGACGGTGGTCCGCGGCAACCTCCAATTCAGACCAGCAAGTGCCGATCGACTTGGCCTCTTGGTCTATTGATCTTTTCCAGGTGGTCCTTACCCGCTCCCTCTTTCGGCTGCCCAATGGGGTATACGTAAGTGCTGGTCTGGTCAGGCATCTCTTATTTATTGGTATCACATTAACTATAATTAGACATAAGTCTTATAGTTATTTAAATATATGTAACAAAAAAATGTGTGCTTGAATGATAATAAAATCAAATAAACTCAAGTCAGATTATTACATTATACTACTTTCAAAAACAAACACCTTTAAAAATTCTACTTTACAACCTAGTAGCTACAACTAGCAGTGATACCTACTACTAGGAAATGAGAGTATTACTAGACTCCTAGTGATTTTTTGTAGGAAGAGTCCGATCCAAGATTTCGATCATATTCTACTCGTATTATACCATATCATATCTTGATATTGTCGGTTTATTCCATTTGCTTAGTCGTGGAAGTGATTTAGCGATTGCATGAAAACGATTAAGCTCATAGAACATGAGCGAAACTTTGTCGCACTCTTCCTGGAAAAAATCCAGTAAGTGATTCCATAATTCCGTTGACAATCAACGTTTTAATTCAAGAATTGTCGTAGTATTTTTGTGTCATCATTAGTGTAAAAATATGTATTGTATCTTCTGTCGCTACGTATTGAAGGTAAGAGGCTGTCAGTACTTCCATATTATGTCATCTCAGGAGTCTTTGCATCTCTACCATTTGACGTTTCTACCACACTGGCACAGACTGGAATATCGGCTTCAGAACTCACCTTGTTTGCTGTCAGGTGTTTGACAACGTTCGATACGTTTCCAGGCTGTGGCGTGGAAGTCTCCGCACGAGGGAAATTCCATTTGCAAGCTATGAAATTGTTAACGTGAACTGGTTTTGGCATTGAAATATGTAGCTTTTCTGCGATGGACTTGATGTTACGTATTCGTCGTGATGTATATTTTAGGAGGAATTGTTTTTGCTTTGTTACGAAATACGTGTAGATTCTATGCTTTATTTTCTAGTATTTGTTAGTAGATAAGTCTGTTCACATGGGTAATGTCACTCTACAGACACAGTGTCAAAGTAGAGTAGAACGTTTTATGATTCAACAAAAAAAGGCATTTGCGCCTACGTAATGAGATTATTTATGCAGCGTCCAGTGGCACCTTCACCCACGCTAGATGGGTGAAGGGACCACTCGGACGCTGCATTATTTTGTGCTTGCCTAGCATCCTGACAGCTTAATCAGCCTTTTCCTTCTTCTTCTTCTTAAAAGATAAGTCAATACGTGCGGAACCCACCGCTGCGGGGTTCCGCACGATGTTTCCCCATACTGTAGCACACCTTTGACTTTGTTTTTTTTTTTCGAAGTTTCGTTTTATCTGCAATTTTTTTATGAGCAATACCAAACCAAAAAACATTTCATGTTTGACTTAATTCGCAACAATAAGTATTACGTGCAATAGCTCAATAACCTTTTTTAAACTAGTTCATGTGTGCGCAATAAATACGTTTCTATCAATCAATCTGACTCTTTGTTCCATTACTCCTCCCAAACACTACGTTCAACAGAGCGTGTCTATTGCCTCGTGACGTGAACTGTCGCTACCGCCATATTTTTTGCAATGTAGTTGGTATTTTTATCAAAGTTTGTTTTTAAACCATTTTGGGTACATACTTACATAACTTCACGCCTGTATCCCAGAGGGGTAGGCAGAGACCAAGGACTGCCCATTGCCACGATACTGACAGATCACCTTCGCTTCATCAACGTTCATTAGTTGTTGCATGCTCGCACGGCGGTTCCGGGCACTTTTTATTTTCCCCTTTGCTAATACATCCCCTATTTGGTCAATGTATGTCCGCCTGGGACGTCCCCACATTCACAATACATATTTGTTTCGTCAATCTTTCTTCCTTCATCCTCTCCACATGTCCAAACCAACGCAACATTCCTTTCTCAATTCTAGTCACTACATCCTCTTTCAGTCCAGAACTCTAATCAGACTATTGCGTATCCTGTCATTCAAAGTAACAAACACTACACATACTGCTCAAGGACATCATTTCTACTGCATTAATTCTACGTTCTTCTTCTTTTGCCACACCGAAGTCTCACTCCTATACATAAGTATTAAATAGCTAATCTAGGTCTTTTCAGCTGCACACAATGGAGTGCAAGGCACTGTTTACACAATTTTGGGTCGTCAACGTTTCATAAATAATTACTAAACTTATTAGCCTTGGGTAACTCAAGAGCCAGATATGAGTGGACACGCAACTCCCTCGCCGTCAAGTATGTCCCATTCATATCCCAGAGATGTTAACTATATTTGGCTCCCTCACACATACTCTCAACTCAGTACGGTATGCATCTCCTGCTACTGTATCCAGCTCACACACAATACGCGAGAGTGAGATCAACATCGTCTGACATCGGTTACATTCGGCCGCATTTCTCGTCGTAACCAACGAGCGATGAGAGAAATTTCACCAAAAAAATTGTGTGATCTGGATAAAGTAGGGAATAGGTAGATTAGACTGACTCGACAATTGTGTCTCTTGTTTGTTTCCACACGCACTTAGTTGATTGACGTCGTATGAGCTAGAACACAAGTGGTGAGCGAGATATGATAGAGATATAGTGTGTCTCGGTGAGCAAAGATATGAGATATAACAACTCCCTCTAAGGACACACTTTGCCCAAGTCTAAAACGTATTATACGGCGTCACTGGCGCAGCGGTTTGGCACGCTGTCTGTACGGGTTCGATCCCTGGCCGGGTAAAACTAGGTACAAACTTTTCTACTTTGTCTCGGTTCTTGGATGTTATCTATAAATTTATTGTATTAAATCTATCGTCGAGTTAGTGTTACCTGTAACACTAGTCATTTAATTGTACTTGGCAAAGGGCTAAGGAGATCTGTGTAATATCAACATATTACACAGATCTCCTTAGAAGGAAAGGAAAAAAAATCACATAAATACAAGATAGGACAGGCCAAAGTCAGAGCGAACATCCTGCGGTGTGTGAATGTTTCCACAAAGGGTATCCGACTAAGTGTTGTGCTGAGGGTGTGAGCCCTCATCGCTGGTTTGCTGTTAGCAATAAGGGTACCAATCGACAGTGCCTTATTAAATTTTATATGACATAAACTGGACTTTAATAAGGTAATGTACTTATCTTGCCTGTTCGTATGTGTTTAGCGGAAACGTTTCGTAAATCGTTGTAAACACTTTACTGCCAATCTGCCACAAAATCGTTTAACTTCGAAAAGACACGACGATCGTTTCGAAATCCACAAAAGCATCGGTGCTGAACTAAGTCGTGTCCTATCAAGCGCATCTTATCGCTCGACTGTTGAAGTGTTGTGCTAATTAGTATCACAAGTGAAGTGGTTGTGTAGTGGGCACTCCAGCGTCCGCCTGGCTCTTTGCTCTAATTAAGTGCAATAAAAGTACGGTGTGAGGTGTTCGAATACCTCAGCGCTTAAAAGCGCTGATAATTAAGCCCGTACTCCGCTTTGGTTGAGAGGAGGACAAAATAAATACTTATAGTTTCATTTCTTATTTTTTTGTATAAACTTGTATTTCTTTTGCCGGTCTTCTTCTTCTTCTTATGGTGTCTCTGTGACTAGCAAAGGTTGGTAGTCATCTCTGCATATTTATCTCTGTCTCTCGCAAGGCGGAAGAGCGCGGCAGCACTTGCGATTCCGGTCCGCACCTGTAAGTTTCTCAACCAGGATTTCTTTCTCCAGTATGCGGGTCTCCTGCCTGAGATTTTTCCCATCATTTGCCGGTGGGGACCACTTTCCACTAACCACTTCAAAAACTCTGAATAAAATACTGTATAAGTGTTTTACCATATGAAAGCATATGGTTAGGGCCACTAACATTTGATAATAAAAAATAAAAAAACAAAAATTTGATAAATAAAGCACCCTAACTTTAACATATTTTAACTTTCGCGACTTGTACACATAGAATATTTACGGGACTTAATCGCAATAAATTAAATAGCAATAAATTACTACGCGACTAAGCCCCGAAAATATTCTAATCACCCTAACTTTTATAGGCCACACAAAAAAGTCAGTACTAGCAGTATAGAGATGCCTCTGGTTTTTAATGTTCGCTCCGCTATACTACAAAACTTACTTTCTCAATCTTAGTTTCGCGACTGTAACCTTCGAAATCTTTGATTTCTTAGTATAGCACTTTTAAATGCAAAAAGATACTGGACATTGTTCAGTGGACAATATTTTTTCTTTTCGTTCTTACAATATCTAACTTTCAAATATCTTTGCAATTTCCGTTTTTGTGAGCAATAATACGTTCTCCATCTATCTATCTAAGGTCGTCTATTTTGTGTCAGCGGGAGACTAAAAGATTGTCAGTCCCTTCGTTTAAACAATCGTTATATTATAAGAAAATGTTTGTCAAGCCGTGCTTCTTGGCTATATCGTCAAGTGAAGCCTAGATGGCCATTACTCTTCATGTTGATACCACATGCCGCCTGCAAGCTGCTTGTATCTTCTATCAAGTAGATTAAGATTTCACTCCGGCGCTAATGCTCTTCGAGTAGGAAGCATATTAAAATGTTTTGCATGGCCGGAAGAGGCATGAGCCCTTTGGACAGAGTGAAAAGATATACAGGGTGTAATAAAATTCTTAATACATCTTACAGTAACTTACGTAATTACTTTATTACGTACAACTTATATTACGTTATTACAACTAGTATTACGTTACGTAATGGCAAGCTGCACCATGACATTTTAATGCTGCAGTTAGGAATTCGAGTACGCAAACGATTAACATATTTTTGCGATTTCTGTTATTAAAAGTTGTTTATAATTTTGCGAGCATCTTCCCCATTTTCACCAAGGTTCAATCCCAGTGCGGGGAAGTACCAATAACTTTGATTTCTAAGTTATGTGCTTTTTTTAAAAACCTATTTAGAGGCAAAAAATTCCACCCATGCCGGGATTCGAACCCGCGACCCCTGGCTATCCGTGCCAGGGCTCTTACCAACTGAGCTAATGGGCGACTCACCGGCATCAGTGAAATTTCGAACCTCACAACATTCTCTGTATTACGTACAGGCAGTGACATCGCGTCGCGAGAGAGGTCGCGGGTTCAAATCCCGGCATGGGTGGAATTTTTAGCCTCTAAATAGGTTTTTAAAATTGTCCTTAGCACGGGTTAGTGCATTAGATATAATATATAAATATGTGCATTTGTGAAGAAACGTGCGTTCTGAGGTGTTCACATACCTCAGCGCTTGGAATTGGAAATCCACGGTGGGCACGTTTGGTAATTAAGCCCATAGTCTCTCTCTCTCTCTATGAAAAGGCCTATGCTCTGCTGTGGGACGTTTATAAGCTACATTAAAAAAACCTTCCCCATTTTGTAATGTAAATGAGGATTTTATTACACCCCGTTTACATAACGTGTCCGCCCAAATTCCAACCTGATTCACAGAGCTTAACATGTAGCGCAGTGCAAGTTTTAATGTGCAATAAGTTTTAAACGTTACGAATATTGTATCGGATACACTTGCTCGTGACTTTGTCGGAATAGTTTGAGATTGTTTTTGTGTAATGTAGTGTAGGACGACCTCCGACCAGGTGGGATGACGATCTGTGAAAAACTGCCGGCAGATGCTGGATGCGGCAAGCTGAAGACAGGGCGCTATGACGCTCATTAGGGGAGGGCTATCCAGCAGTGGACTACATAATATAGCCTGAAGAAAAAAAAAGAAGACTGACTTTAAAAAATATTTTAAAAACCTATTTAGAGGCGTAATATTCCACTCATGCCGGGATTCGAACCCGCGACCTCTGGCTATCCGTGCCAGCGCTCTTTCCAACTGAACTAATGGGTGACTCTCCGGCATCAGTGAAATTTCAAACCTCTTTACAATATTCTCTGTATTACGTACAGGCAGCAACATCTGGCTGAAGTAATTTGCATCACTTGCAGCCCCGAGTACCTACTTTGCAGTTAGGTTTTACAAATTGTCCTTAGCACGAGTTAGTGCTTAAAAATTTTTTTTTAATTATTTTAAATAGTAATCTATGGAGTACTTAAAGCGGATTAAATGCTTGAAGATCTAAAGCAGTCACATAAAAGTTGCATGGGCCTTCGCCGGGCAGTCCTGTCGGTTGGTCTGTTGGCACTTTGCCCGGCCAGTATAACAATCGTTTGGCCCGGCTTTCACAAATAAAAGATATTTGATGTAATGGAGTGGCGGCCGCTCTATTGCAATTCTGCATACGTCGGCGGAATTAACAGCGGCTGGTTGGGTCAAGTGGTATTATAATACGTGGTATTACGTAACCCTTTACTAATACCTCTGTTATTTGGTCGAAGTATGTCTGCCTAAGACGTCCTTAAAAAGTACTCGGAAACGGAGTGCAACGGCTACTGAACGTTGATAAAGCGAAAATGATCTGTCAGAATGTTGACAAATGACAGTCCCTGGTCTCTGCCTACCTCTCTGGGATACAGTCGTGAGATAGATAGAAAACACTTTATTGTACATAAAAATGGAAATTACTCAGATATTTCATAACCAAAAAGTACAGACGGTAGCCTTATCACTAAATGGGATCTCTTCCAGACAACCTTTGGACGGACTAGACTAATATACGGTTATGTTATGTTACGTAACCTTTAAAGCCTTATAATGGCTTATGATTCATCACTAAATTACCATCGGGCGACTATACCTACCTATCTGTGGGAAATACTGAGGAGTTGACAAAGTGTACTTGTAATAATTTTATCTTATGAGTTTGACAATTCTGTTTTTTCTCCTTGAATAAATAAAATAAAAATAAAATATACCCAAGTTGCATGGCTGCCTGTAAAATGAAAAAAATATATATTTAGTTTCGTAGTTTTACGTACTTAGAGCCTTATTAATACAGCGCTCTTCTGAGATTGCTCTTGAGTGTACTGTCAAGTAGTTGTTTTGTTTCGAACAGCAACATATTAACTCTTTATTAGATTTTAGAAGCGGTATTAGCGAAACAGTAGAACTTTGGCGTGTCCATCGGGAGGCCGTGGCTTCGAATCCTGGCATTTAACAATGACTTTATTTTCTAAGTTATGTACATTTGCGAAATTATAACAGCAATACCACTCGCTATTGGTGAATGAAAACAAATACCTCAGTGCTTGATATTTCCGATAAGCGGTGGGCATACGTGGTAATTAAGTCCACAATCTATCTATCTTTCTCTCTCTCTCTCTGTCTGACGTCTGTCTGACAAAGAAATGCATTATGCATTATGAGTATAACGAACATTTAGTAGCGCTTTCGCTAGAATGATCGTGAAATTATTCTTAGCTATGTTTGGCTCTGTCTGTTCGATATATCTAGAAAAGGCGAATGATCGATTTTCTATAACAGGCAAATGCTCAGGAAGCCAATTCTCACTTCATTAGCAAATAAGTCGTATACAGTCGTATACTTATGTCTTGGAATCTACATAAAAAGTCGAGCGATAGCCAAAATCTGTATTCTAAACGCTTTGCTGGATTGAATTCGAATGAGAAAATAATTGTCTAATGACTCTGTTGAGTTATCTTATTTTTATGCGACAAATGTCTAAGCCTTCGAATACATTGCGTCTCTTCTTTCAATTCGCATGGGCGAGAATCGGCCGCCAGGTCGATCACCACCATAAGGAATACTAATTTAGATCTTATGGGCCCTAATAATATGTACAGTCACAGTTTATAGAATGAAATGGCTGCACCTTGAAATGGGGCTGGCACTCTAAATCAGTCTCAAAGGGAACCGCGCGTTAATTCTTTTGATATCTACCCTTGTATGTCCCCACTGCTGGTGCACTGGTCTTGCAGGAAGGTTAGGCCATACTCCACCACGGGGGACAAGTCCAGGTTGGTGGAGGGTTGCAAGACAGTGGCGGGTCTTACTGTCAGAAGTTATCAAGCCGCCCATAAGGCCTCTGGCATGGCTTAACGACTGCCATTACATGACAGCCGGCACCAACAGCTTAACGTGCCTTGCGAAGCACGGAAGCGCTCGGAAAAATGCCACTACCGGTAGTCGATGGGGTCGGTCCCTATCCTGGACCTGACCGCACCTCTTGTTGCTTAACTCAATTGATTGATTCCAATCACTCGGTTCGACTAGGCCACGAGCGCTTCTCGTACATTCTTTAGTTTGACTTTCGTTCCGTCTATTTTCCCATAGTATATTATTTTATGTACCCTATAAACATCCCACAGCAGGGCATAGGCCTTCTCTCAGAGAGTGTATGGGTATTAATTACCACAAAAAATACCAACAGTAAATAAATAACTTCCACACAACACCATCACCTGTCCTGGTCCCAAACTAGGATACCCTGTGCTATGGTACCCAGGCAAGGACATCACAAACATGGAAATACTTTCAGACTAAACCCAAATCTTGGGCAGCCCCCAGTGGGAATTGAACCCACGACCTCAAGCATGGTAATCAGACGTGATACTGCTGGATGCAGGAGGCACTAAGTACCTTCTACTCATTGAAATGAATGAATGGGATTGTAACTAGGTATATTAGCATTTGAAAAAAGAAACCTGTTGAAGGCTCCTTTAGGGCTGAAGACCTCGTAAATGGCTCAAAAGTAAGTATTTCAGTAAACAGAGCGATATTACTTCGGCCACACCGTTTGGCTCTCTCGCAAGCGCGATATTAAGACACGGAGGAAGGCCAAAACGTGAACCTTCAAAGTGTTTTCAAACTTCCAACAAGATGCCTCACAAAAACTGCCTTTCAGAAAGCCTATAACCTTCTCTTCAAGGTTTTTTCTTGCGCAATTTTGCTCTTTAATTTAATTGCGTAGAACTCGCCTTTGCGAGGCTTCGCCCTGAGATATTTTTTTAAAGCAATATTCCTTACCTTCGACCAACCAACGGGTTAACATTGAGTTGTCTTTACATGTATGAAAACGCTCGTGACCTAGGTGAACCGAGTGATTGGAATCAATCACTTGATTAAGCAACAACCAATGCAACATATGTCAGTAGAACATAAGCCAAAAAACATACAAAAAGAACAACTGTTGGCTGTTCTGAGTAGATTAATAGGCTTGGTATACGAGAAATCGGGTGAGCAATTCTCATGTTATTACTATTAAAATACGTTATTGCATTATTAAAACAAATTGAAAGGTACAAACTAACAACATTATCTTCCAGTTAACCGTAGTGTTGCTGAACTAGAAATATAAACGGTAGCTTACATGAGTATAATAAACATGAACACAAGCCTACACCATCTATAAAAACCATGTCCCAGGCACTACAGCGTCTGAGTAGTCCCTTCACCCATCTAGTGTAAGTGCAGATGCCACTTGACGCTGTATAAATCATCTCACTAAGTAGGTGCAAAAGGCCAATATTATTTAAACACATTACAATTAATACAATAAATTTAAACCTGAATTGAAGGGGGATGCGTAATAGTCTTGTTTTTATTTACAAACGGCGTGTCGGAGTACAATAGAACCGCGCCAAAACGTTTCGAGGGCACAAATCAAGGGTTGATCGTGCTCAGAATTAGAAATAAAGTTATCAAAAAGAAATTATAGCCTTGGGAATAGCTTCTAGGGAAAGTCTTATGAAGTTATAATTTCCTTTTTATTGTATTATTCTTATTTGTAAGCACGATCAAACGTCGTTCTGTGTTCTCGTTTTTTATATAGCCTTGAAACGTCCCACTACAGGGCACAGCCCTTCTCTTACTTACTTTAATGGTATTTCTTCTGTGATTTCACAAATGTGGGTACGTAACTTACAAAACAATGTCATTGCCACACGCCGGGTATCAAACCCACAACCTCCCGAATGCGAGCATTCTAAATTCTACCGCTGTGCTCACGGAAAAGTCAAGCATGCTGGTATAGATAGATAGAGAACACTTTATGAACACTGCCAGGTATATATAGAAGTAGGAAAAGGCTTTATGAATTGTATGAAGAAAAACAATTCAATCACAATCCGACGTTCAAAGAGTACGTAAAAAAATATTCAAAAACTTTTAGACAAACTTGTTTAACAGCCAAATCGATAAGTATAAGTAAAAAAATTATGGCGTCTACTAATAAAATAAAAACAGTCTGGCAAGTAATTAACAAAGAAACAGGTAAAACGAGACCTAAGGACCAGGGATTTGCGTTGAAGATCGAAGGTAAGTTAGTTAATTCGAAGAAGGACATAGCAGAAATATTTCAAACTTTTTTTAAAAACATGCCACTGCATATAACGGCTAGCTTAAATTCTTCCTCCCAATTAGCCGATACCTTACTTTTGGAAAGTACAAATCCATGTAAAGTTGACTTCCAATTCTCCCATATAACTACCTTAACTATTGTCAAAACATTTAAAGAGTTAAACTTAAAAAAGACTGAAGATTTGTGGGGGTTATCGGTTAAATTAATATCCACTATAATCAATATTCTAGCACCTTACCTTGCTTTGATTTTTAATAAATGTGTTGACCAGGGAACCTTTCCTAATCTATTAAAGTTAAGTAAAATCGTACCCTTGTTTAAATCTGGTGATAGTGAAGATCCAAATAATTTCAGACCTATAGCAATACTGCCGGTGCTAAGTAAAGTTTTTGAGAAAGTAATATTACATCAATTGCAAACTCATTTTAGTATAAATAAGCTCTTCCATAAGAAACAGTTCGGGTTTACAAAAGGCCGCTCAACGACGGAAGCAGGCATAGCGTTAGTAAAGCATATCTTTGAGGCGTGGGAGGAGTCGCAGGATGCCATTGGGGTTTTCTGTGACCTTTCTAAGGCGTTTGACTGCGTTGACCACGAAACACTTCTCATAAAATTGCACCGATATGGTTTAAGTAATAAATCACTAAGTCTTATTCGATCTTACTTAACAGACAGAACTGTAAAGGTTGATATTAATAGAGTTAAATCCTCGGGTTCTGATGTAAAAGTAGGAGTCCCTCAAGGTTCTATACTGGGTCCGTTCCTTTTTTTGGTATATATAAATGATTTGCCCTACCTAGTAGAAAAGCTTTCGCAGATAGTGTTGTTTGCAGATGATACTTCCTTAATTTTTAAAGTAAAGAGAGGTATAAGTAATGTAGACGATGTAAACAATGCTTTATCTACTATTCTAAACTGGTTCACTATAAACAATCTGATGCTAAATGCAAAAAAGACAAAATGCATCAAATTCTCACTACCCAATGTTAAAAATGTTGACACGAGTTTAAAAATATCTGGTGAGAGGCTAGAGCTGGTAGAGTCCACGCTTTTTTTAGGCATAACGATAGACTCAAAACTGCAATGGGGTCAGCATATTGGAAAACTGTCGGGTCGGTTGAGTTCAGCAGCGTTTGCAGTCAGAAAAATTAGACAACTTACAGACGTGTCGACGGCGAGGCTGGTCTATTTTAGTTATTTTCACAGTGTCATGTCGTATGGTTTGTTATTATGGGGACGGGCAGCAGATATAGAAACCATATTTGTCTTGCAAAAAAGAGCAATAAGAGCTATTTACAACTTAAACAGTAGAGAATCGCTAAGGGAGCGTTTTAAAGAAATAGGCATTCTTACACTGGCTTGCCAATATATATTCGATAATATAATGTATGTCCGAAAAAATATAACAATGTTTAAATTAAATAGGGACGTTCATAACGTAAACACAAGGAATAGAAACAAGGTTGCTTGTACTAAATCCCGATTAGCCAAGGTAGGCACATCATTTGTAGGTTACTGCGTTCGTTTTTACAACAAAATTCCAGAACGTGTTCTATGCTTGTCTGAAAATAAATTTAAAACTTTCATTAAAAATTCGCTATGTAAAAAGGCATATTATAGAATAGACGACTATAAAAACGATCCTAATCCGTGGTAGTAAACCAATTCCACCGCGATTTTATTGTTAAGTATAACTAAGTATAACATATTTTATAATACAAGTGTGTACAGACGACGTGATTGCATATTAATAACTATATGATACCTTATATAACTGACAAAAACTTAACTGCAAGTTTGCTAAAGGTCATTCGAATGGTAGCGTGGTGTTCGGGTCATCTATCTCCCTCCAAAATGGTTGAGACTGATGATGGCTGAGCACTGCGTTATGCTCGTGAACGAGTGCTGTTCGTGTGTCTGGCCGCAGCACTTATGTTTTCCCCTATTATTGTGAGACATTTGACTAATGCTTTGGCATTTAGGGTTGTTAATGGCAATCATGAAATCTTATTAGGTTTACATATGGCAACTGATGTATTTGGTTTTTAAGATGATTTGAGAAAAGATGGTCAGAGTGGAGTTTTTTTTTCCGCTGCCTTTTTCTCCACTACAATTACGGCCCGAAGGCGGCGGCTTACACTTTACATTGTACATTGACATTCAGCAAACAGAATGTAAATTCTTTACGTTGAAATAAAATTATTTGAAATTTGAATTTGAAATTTATTGTACATAAAAAAGGCAATCACACGGATATTTCTTATCCCAAGAGTACAGATGATAGCCTTATCATTAAAAGTGATCTCTTCCAGAAAACCTTTGGATGGACTGGAACACTGCATACGGTATATTATGTAACCATGACCATGGCCGATGACGAAGCGTACGTGGCCTAGTCGAACCGAATGATTGGAATCAATCACTTGGTTACGCAACAACAGGCGCGGTCAGGAGCAGGATGGGTGACCGTCCCGTGACTACCGCGAGTGGCATTTTTCCGAGCGCTTTCATGCTTCGCAAGGCACGTTAAGCCGTTGGTGCCGGCTGTCATGTAATGGCAGTCGTTAAGCCATGTCAGAGGCCTTATGGGCGGCTTGATAACTTCTGACAGTAAGGCCCGCCACTGTCTTACAATCCTCCACCAACCCGGACTTGGCCCCTGTGGTGAAGTATGGCCTAACCTTCCTGCGATGCAGGAAGAGACCCGTGCCCCAGCAGTGGGGACATACAAGTGTTGATAACAATAACAACCATGACCATACCGCGGGAGTGAAATCTAACAATGAAAGCATTGTTGTTGTTCTTTTCCTTCAGTGTGCAATAAACCCCTAACTAATCTTTCCGTTTATTATCCGAAGGGTCACTTTAGACTGCACTCCCAACTCCTAATGGTCTTCAGGGACCCTCGACTTGGGGTCAATGGAATTCATAAGTCTCGCGAGAAAGCTAGCCTTTGTTCGCCGATTTTCTCGGGGGTGTAAGCCTTTTGCTGGAATGGGAGCTTTTGTTTTAGATAAAAACTTAAAAATGAAGAGTTAGAAATGTTTAACTTATATTCTTTTTAATGCACTAACCCGTGCTAAGGACAATTTTAAAAACCTATTAACGTAATACAGAGAGTACTGTAAAGGGGTTCGAAATTTCACTGATGCCGTTGAGTTGCCCATTAGCTCGGTTATGAGAGCGCTGGCACGGTTAGTCAAAGGTCGCAGGTTCCAGTCCCGGCATGGCTGCCATTTTTAGCCTCTAAATAGGTTTTTAAAATGTTTTACTTACGAGTATAAGCCATATTATCACGGCTGGTGGTTTACTTCTTTTTTACTCTATTGGACATAAAGAAATAAGTATTGACACAAGACGTAAGCGTGACGTAAACCAATTCATCTAAATTAAGGCCTAATCTGACTCAGACGAATTTGAAAATTTTGAAGATAATATCTGAATGGATAATATCAAATACACATAGATATATACATACATCATAGATGATGGGTATTTACTTAGAATGACAAAAGATCGATTTATTTATCGATTCATTTGTCGAAGTACGTGTAAGTAAGATGCTGAAGGATTTTTAAAAGTGTCTTAAATATTTAATCTATTTATGTTGACAAGTGCTTGTGTTGTTTAAAAGTTATTTATTATTACTAGTATCTTCTAAATTCATCCAAATTTACTAAATAACTACTATACAGACTTACAACGTAACTGCACACACAGTAAATAAACGGAATGACATATTGGAAACTTTCGTGTATAAAAAAAATAAACAAAGTCGAAGGTAAAATATGAATTTAATATACCTACTGGTATTTTATATTTCGAATAGTCTATTAACAAATGTTTTGTTTAGTTAACATAATTACACCGTGGCTTTTCCGGTCACGTTTAAGTGATATAAAATGACTTCATTTAATTCGTCTGTTCGCTAAAGTATTTTCCTTTGAGGTTGGTGCGGTTAAATAAGTTTGCCAACATTAGGAATGTATATCTGTCTATACTGTTTAAATCCATGATTAAAGTATTTGGTTCGCGGTGTTATCTTATCAATATTTCATATTTTGTGAAGAATATGACTGGAACGAAGCGCTCGTGGCCTAGTCGAACCGAGTGATTAGAATCAATCACTTGAGTTAAGCTACAACAGTCGCGGTCGGGTGAAGAATGGGTGACTGTCCCGCGACAACCGCTAGTGGCATTTTTCCGAGCGTTTCCGTGCTTCGCAAGGCACGTTAAGTCGTTGGTGTCGGTCGTCATGTAATGGCAGTCGCTAAGCCATGTCAGAGGCCTTATGAGCTGCTTGATAACTTCTGACAGTAAGGCCCGCCACTGTCTTACAATCCTCCTGGGATGTTCCTCCGTACTCGCAAGGGACGGGGCCACGGGAACGCTTGCGCACACTACCGCGGCCCCGTCTGCGGTCCCCCTTACGGGCACTCCTCCGGGGGCCACCAACGCGGACTTGGTCCCCTTGGTGGAGAATGGCCTAACCTTCATGCGATACAAGAAAAGACCTGTGCTCCAGCAGTAGGGATATGCAAGGGTTGAAATCGAAGGTCTGGAATCCCGTTTTTTTTAAATTAATCCGTTTACTTACTCCACTCTATTTTCGATCAAATGACAATATAACAATATAACAAATATAACGAGTCTAAGATAGCAATAGTCTAATATTTATTTAGACTTGTGCCATCTCATATGTAAGATGCTTGTTTCTCGACAAATGATTGGTTTATTTCGAAGTACTTAGCGTTATTGAGTTTTTCACGAAGGAACTCGTCTAACTTCTCCTTTGTCAGTAAATTGATTCTGTTGACTACAATGAAGAATTCGAAATGCCGGTGTGGGGAAATTGATAGTCTTATAAATGAAATAAAACACAAACAAACGAAAAGTATAACAAAGTCACACAATTTATTATTGAGTCATAAACTCATAAGTCACTTATTTCATTAACTTCATATTTATATTTATACTATTTTTATTTTTAATGCACTAACCCGTGGAATTTTTAGCCTCTAATTAGGTTTTTAAAATTGTCCTTAGCAAGGGTTAGTGCATTAAAAATAAAAATAGTATAATCATGTGGGTACAGCGATATCATTCCGATGTAAAAACCTAACTGCAAAGTAGGTAGTCGGGGCTGTAAGTGATGCAATCGACTTCAGCCAGATGTCGCTGTACGTAATACTGAGAATAGTGTAAAGAGGTTCGAAATTTCACTGATGCCTGTGAGTCGCCCACTAGCCCAGAGCGCTGGCACGGATAGCCAGTGGTCGCGGGTTCGAATTCCGGCATGGGTGGAATTTTTAGCCTCTAAATAGGTTTTCATATTTATATTTTTCAATCGAAGTTTTTTCACATGACTAATCCGATTGTCAATCACTATGATACTCTACAGTCTATTTATTCTTACTTGTCCAATTTAGTAAACAAGATTCTACGCGTAAACTGTAACTTTTTAGTCCAAAACTGCCATATTTCCATAAATGAAGTAACTTGGAACACTCCTTTCTATAACACGCTGCCAATTATATAAACATAGTTCATGATAGTTCATGAATTTGCGAGAAAATGTCTAGTTTAGGCATCTAATCTCAATTTTAAGGTTAGGATCTTGTTTACTAAATTGGACAAGTAAGAATAAATAGACTGTAGAGTATCATAGTGATTGACAATCGGATTAGTAAATAGACTGTAAGATTCATTTCACTTGTCAATTTCAAGTTGAACCATTTAAATAAATAACCATACACATCTTGTTTCAGTAAACACACTGTGTTACCGATTGATTTAGTTTGTTAAAAATCGCTACTAACATACGTCCTTTGCCGGTATTCGACTTTTCACGCGTGTTGTGTTTCAAGGGATAGTTCAAAAACAAAAATTAACCAATAACATCAATACAACATTTCCACCAATCTTCATCATCGTTGCCACCATCCTTCATCATCGATTGAAGTATCAAGCCAAAAAACGGCTTATCACCCTTACAATTGTGCTCATTAATCGTTTGTTGCAGCCGACGAGAACGGCTCGATATCGGAGACAATACCGGACCGACCGGTGGAGCTGAAGAACTTCCCGAAGCTGTGTGAGCAGCGGCGGAAGTTTCCTGTTCTCTACAAACTTGAATTCCAGGTGAGAAAAAAACCAAAGGGTCTGTTATAAACAATCATTCAGCCCTTACTTGTCCTTGCTAGAAGCGCTCGTGGCCTAGTCGAACAGAGTAATTGGAACAATCACTTGAGTTAAGCAACAACAGAAGCGGTCAAGTGCAGGACGGGTGACCGTGCCGCGACTACCGCTAGTGGCATTTTTCCGAGAGACACGTTAAGCCGCTGGTGTCGGCTGTCATGTAATGGCAGTCGTTAAGCCATGTCAGGGGCCCTATGGGCGGCTTGATAACTTCTGACAGAAAGGCCCGCCACTGTCTTACAATCCTCCACCAACCTGGACTTGGCCCCCGTGGTGGAGTATGGCCTACCTTTCCTGCGATGCCGGAAGAGACCCGTGCCTTAGCAGTGGGGACATACAAAGGTTGATATCGATATATTGATAATTACAATAATTAATTGCGAGTGCTTTGCACCTGCAATTGGCACAAACGCCAGCCCTCTGTTAGAAGTTTTGTGTACAACGTTTAATGTGTTTGTGCTGATGGTGTAATAACCATATATATAATATGTGCCTTAATGAATAAAATAAAAATAGTTACCACAGCGATTACATAACTTTTCAACATCTGTGTGCGAAAACGAAATATCTACTGGATTTTGTCATACAATTATGTGGCTCCATATCACTGCCACGTATCAGATATCCACTGATATGCAGTATTCACTACGTGTGATACATAATTACGCTACATATCTATACGGCAGAGCTAAGTAAAAATTCCGCTTTCGCACACACATGTATACGTGGAAATTTACGTAATCGAGGCGTTGTTGTGTAAAGTATGACTTAAGTTAATAGCATTGCATTATTATTTTATTTTATTTATTTATGAGTGAGTAGAAGTTAAAGTCAGAAAACTATATAAAATTAAAAGTTTATGCTTCTGAGATTGACTGCCCCCAAAATGTACGCATACGTTCGTTTAGGTATAAAATAACACTTAAACATGACCACAACACTATTGTTAAATAGTGCTGTGGTCATGTTAAAGTGTAAATAAACAATTTTATATTAATTTCCTGGAGCTAATATAACAGAGATTAAGTTTAAAAGGGATCATAGTGAGTAGATCATAGTGGCTCTTCGGCATTTTATTTTAAATTATGTGAGGCTATTATTATATATTATTTCTTAATGTTTCGCGATACTCATACAAAGTTATATATTAAACGGGTCTAATCGCGTCATAGCATTATATACATCCAGACCTTGACAACTTATGAAAACAGAATTAAAGAGACGACTCATAAGTATCACTGGATTATAAAAGGAAGTGTTATTTTAAAATACTTGAAGGCAAAAAGGTACAGGGTGTCGTGGGTTAATACGACTATTTTAGTTTCTACTATAAATTCAATCGAAGTAATTATTGAATTTATAGAAGAAACTAAATCAGGGGAGTCAAGGGTGCTGTTAATAATTTTGTCATCACAGGAACTGCTATTAAGTTTCACTTTTGTATAAAATTCAAACACAAAAACGAATGCTTCTTGCATTAAGCACGCCCTTGTGCATTTACTCATGTAATTAGTGCAATAAAGGATTAAAATAATAATAATAAAAACTCTCCCCAAATACATCTAAACGTGTCACAGAGCTAGCGGTATAATATTATAGCCGTTAATTTAGTTGACGCCCGGCTAAGTCCGGCGGACGTGACCCGCCGGCGGACGGAACAGCCATTGTATTGCGTTTACCAGAGCTTAACTGACTTAAGAGAGGAAATCATAGTTCCCACAACATACAAGTATTTAGTAGAAACTGATGATGGTGATAATAGGGTCCAAATGTCACAGTTCATTTGTCCTGGATTATAGTTTAGGAGCTATAATACATTTATACATATAATACGTTTATACATAAAAGTAGATAGATACAGAATGTTGCTACCTGTACGTAATACAGAGAATATTGTAAAGAGGTTCGAAATTTCACTGATGCCGGTGAGTCACCCATTGGCTCAGTTGGAAACAGCGCTGGCACGGATAGCCAGAGGCCGCGGGTTTGAATCCAGGCATGGGTGGAATTTTTTGCCTCTAAATAGGTTTTTAGATACAGAATACTTAACTGTACGTAAAAAAATAAATTACACAGATAATAATAATACTCATGGACATATTACACATATCTCGTTAGCCCTATACTAAGTACAACTTGTATTATAGGTGCTAACTCGAAGATAGATTTAATACAATAAATACATAACATCCAAGACCCGAGACAAACTAGATATAAGTACAGAAGCAAGTACCTACTTGTTAACGGTAAAATGACGTGACCGCCCGGCTTACGGAACAGTCATGGTATTGCGTTTACCAGAGCTTAACTGACTTAAGATAGGCAATCATAGTGCCCACAACAAATAAGTATCTAGTAGAAGCGTGGTGATGATAATAATAGGTTCCAAATGTCACAGTTAATTGGTCCTGGCTTATAGTTTCTAGTTTATACTTATAAGTGGTTAGATACAGAACACTACTGTACGTAAAAATTTAAATTACACAGATATAAGAACAGAAGCAAGTACTTGTTAACGGTAAAATGACGTGACCGCCCGGCTTACGGAAAAGTCATAGTATTGCGTTTACCAGAGCTTAACTGACTTAAGATAGGCAATGATAGTGCCCACAACATATAAGTATCTAGTAGAAACGTGATGATGATAGTAATAAAATCCAAATGTCACAGTTAATTTGTCCTAGTTTTAAAATTTATGCATAAAAGTAGATAGATAGAGACCAATTCATAAAAAAATCTAATTACACAAGTACAGATTTCAAAACCTATTTAGAGGCTAAAAATTCCACCCATGCCGGGATTTGAACCCGTGAACTCTGGCTATCCGTGCCAGCACTCTTTCCAACTGAGCTAATGGGCGACTCACCGGCATCAGTGAAATTTCGAACCTCTTTACACCATTCTCTATATTACGTACAGGCAGCGACATCTGGCTTAAGTAAATTGCATCACTTACAGCCCCGACTACCTACTTTGTAGTTAGGTTTTTACATCGGAATGATATCACTGTACCCACAATGATTACACTATTTTATTTTTAATGCACTGACCCTTGCTAAGGACAATTTTAAAAACCTATTTAGAGGCTAAAAATTCCACCCATGCCACGGCACGGGTCAGTGCATTAAAAATAAAAATAGTATAAACAAGTACAGATGTTAATTATAAAATTCAAGTTCTCGTGCGTTTTTCTAGGAACCCGTCTAACCCCTATTTGCTACCCTAAAGTTTTAAGCGGATTTTTTCATCAATTACTTACTAAAAAAACATTAGATTCATTCAATCTATACGTGGCCCGCGACTGGCTTACAATCTCTACCAACCCGGTCTTGGCCCCCGTGGTGAAGTATAGCCTAACCTTCCTGCGATGCAAGAAGAGACCCGTTCCCCAACAGTGGGGACATACAAAGGGTCGAATATATACTTTGAGGTTCTATTTATGCTTACATGTACATATTACGATGAATTAAAAGGGTTTTATTGGACAAACAAAATTTCTAAAGTAATTATGTCTCCGAAAGTATAAAAAATACTACAAGATTTAAGTAACTCCTAACGTAAATATTAACATGAAATTAGTGAGGCGCATAAAACCAACTAAGCATCCCTTAAGGAATGGCCTTATTCAGGGCCTTAAAGTCATGACTATGCGGTCTCATACGGTTCTGCTAAACCGACTTATTTTCTCCAAACACCTTACGCGGCAAGCTAGCGTCTTGGGAGAGGTGATTTGCACAAAGCAGTGGCTATCTTAATAGGTCACCGCTCACTGAACAAACATTGCCAAAACGATTGCCCGCTACAGCGGAAAAGCCGCGAAGAAAAGGAAAGTATACCAGCAAGACACAACAAGATATTTTCCGCACTAAAACGTAGCCTATGTGTTATATCACATCTCACGAATATTATGAAGGCGAAAGTTTGTGGGTGTGTGTATGTTTGTGTAACCCGTCATGGGTGGAATTTTTAGCCTCTAAAATAGGTTCTTAAATTGTCCTTAGCACGGGTTAGTGCTAAGGACAATTTAAGAACACAAAAGTATAATATATATATATATATATATATAATATAATAATAATATAATTACATTATATTATTTTATTAATATTTTAGTTTGTTACATGTTCACATATAAACGGCTGGAGCCATTTCAATAAAATTTGGTATATGCATCTACGAAACAGCGCCCAGTGGCACCTTTACTCACACTAGATAGGTAAAGGGACTACTCTGACGCTGCAGTGACTGGGATATTGTTTTTGTAGATAGAGTTGAATTGTTGTAGAACTTTTAAAAATAATAAAACTGGAACGACTCCAACTTTTGCTTTATTTATACTGTTTATTTTATAATAAAACAGAAAACGGATAAGCAGGTAAAATAGTCAGATCTAGTCAATGTGTGAAGTGGTAATGATGAAAATGAGGAAAATCGAAAAATGTGTGAAATAATTTTAAGTATGGTCAATGGTCAGACGACATCGTGAGGGTTGCGGGCCAGAGATGGATCAGGTTAGCACAGGACCGTGAGGAATGGCGCAATAAAAAGGAGCCTATGCTCAGCAGTGGGTTGATGTGGGCTGATTATAGATAGATAGACAATTTTAAATATTTGAAAGTGATAGATAGAAAAAGAAATATAAAAAAAATTGTGTAAACAGGTTTGCACCGTTAGAAAGTAACTGTCCTAACAGCTTAGTCGGATTAGCCCACAGGAAAGACTAGTAATGCGTGCGGAACCAATCACGCCACCGGGTTTCCTCATAAAAGCCCCAGCAGAAAGCATTATATGTGATCTAATACATATATATATAAGATCACATACAGCATAATCAACGTAATTACTTATATATTGTTATTGGTTTGGACATGTGGAGAGGATGAAGGAAGAAAGTTTGACAAAACAAATATATATTGCGAATGTGAGTGGAAGGACCGGTATGGGACGCCCCAGGCGGACATACGTCGATCAAATAGGGGATGTATTAGCAAAGGGGAAGATTAAAAATACCCCGAACCGGCGCGCGTGCATGCAACGACTTATAATAATAATAATAATAAATTCTTTATTTTAAATACCAACATTTTACATGTAAATAAATGACTACAATCGTTTGGTGCTAAATCTATTGTACAATATTCTTGTCGTTGCATCCTGTCTCCTAAACTAGGCGAAAAACCTGTATCTTAGGAGAAGGTGAAATTAAATTAAAACATAAAACATGTGCGTACAAACTTTCGTCGAGATGCACTGAGCGGACGACTGTCAGTCAATATAACAATATTATTTGCATGCAAGAAAAACAAAAATAAAATAATCAGAGAAAAAAAAAACAGTTTTTAACCACTCAGATGAAGGTGCGTGTGTTTGTTTGTGAGATTGTGTGTGAATATGTGTGTGTTATGAACGTTATTGAAACAAAAGTGACCTGTCAGGATCGTGGCAAGTGGCAGTCCCTGGTCTCTGCCTACCCCTCTGGGATACAGGCGTGAAGTTATGCTATGCTATGCTATGTATATTTTTTAAGCCAGCGCCTCATTTGTCCACTCATACTAGCGTATTTGAGAAGTATTAACCATCCACTGACGGGTTTTCTGACGAATCTTTAGGTTTTACTGGTTCTGTAAAACATGAGTCATAGATCATTGGCGAATACGCGAATAGCCAAATTAAGTGCCAGCATTCGATATAAAAAAACGAATACTTTGAAAGGGACGTCAAAAGACTTAAACTAATATTGAAAGAGCTAGGCCAAGCAGATTTTAAGATTTGTTAACATAAGGAATTCTCAGAATAAATATTCTTTCATTCGTTATGGGTACAGATTTGAGTAGAGAGACTATTAATGAGTGGTAACAGCTTTACAAGATTGTAACAGATAGCCAGCCTATTAATGTAGTATATACGTCTCACTGCTGGGCACAAGCCGTCTCCCAGAGAGAGAGATAGAGAGAGCTTAGTCAACTATACCAACTTTCCATCGTTATGTTGTCTGGAAGAAATTGCTTTTAGCAATAAGGCCGCCAATTGTACTATTATATATTTGTAATTATTTTGTATTTGTTATTTTTCCAGTGTACAATAAAGAGTATTCTCATCTCATCTCATCTCATCTTTACCACTCTACCGCGGATTAGCTTAAATACTTAAGTTAATAATGTCTGAAATTTATCTGTGCATTAAGTACAAAAAAAGTTATTGCCAAAATACAGGACCACCTAGTTTGGCAATTAGTTGAATTAATAATTTTATTGTATCATATGGTGAGAAATAAACCTTAACTTTACTTTAGCTGTATGAAGCACTTTTCTACGTAACCACTTCAGACACTCGGGTTATCTTACGATTATATTTATTTTAGTTTATTTACCTATTTACATGAATATTGTAAAATCGCAGTAAAATTACACTAAAGCATTACAATATTATATCTGAGTTTTTTTTTTTTTTTCTTTTGATCACATTTAGCGAGTGATTTTGCAACGTCAATTTCGAAAATTCACGTACATACCTTAGTAAATAAGGGAGTAACAGGTTATGTCGTTTTTTAATCACTTAAGTACTAAGTAAGCTAACTAATGTTGTCTAGAAGAGATCGGATAAGCGATAAGACCGCAAATTGTATAACATTACATAGATTTAATAAATCATGGTTGTATCCTTATTTCTGGTTGTGCAATAAAGTGTTCTCTATCTATCTAAGTTAGGTTACTTAGTATTAACGTGATTTCAAACCTGTATTTATGAAACGTAAGATAAATTGTGTGTTGCCTTGTTATTTCAAGATTCTTTACTTTGAGACAGCTACCCAGAGAGATAAACGCTAACTTTATTGTAAGGGATGTGTTTGGCAAACAATTTTCTCGAAGTTACAAGGTGAAACTTAGAAACTCGCTCCCTCTGTGACCTAAGTATTATGTAAGTTTAGGTCAATCACCTTCAATAAGATTGAAGTGGTATTAAGTACGATTTTGTAACTATTTTGAGCCCATAATCTAGTAATACGAGATTATGGGCTCAAAATAGTAAATGTAAAAATTTAGTGTCACAGTGTTTGTTATCGAACTTCTCCAAAACGGGTTCACACAATTTTTATTTTTTTATTTATACAATAATCAATAAACATTTTTTTTGTGTATATTTCGTAGGTCGTAGACTAATTGATATAACGAAACAACGTTTGTCGCGTCAGGTATGAATAATGTGAGCCACAAAGACATATATATGAATCTCTCGTTCCTTTAACTTTTCTTAAACGCTCTTCCGGGAATTTGTTTCAGTAATACTTCATTCATAGAAATATTAACCATACAGCCACAAAACTAGGTTGATAACTAGGTTGCAAAATAACTAGGTTACCTACAAGAGATAACTTTTAGTGAAAAGGCCGCCGTACGTACTCTTAGGTTAAAAAATATCTGCGTAATTTCTATTTTTATGTCTCTATCTATTTAAATAACGTTTATCCAAACAAGCTAGTGCGTTAAAATTAGAATTTCGCCATTCACACTCGAGTTGTGTGTGAAGCTCGGAACTGGAAATATCCAGCTTCAATCCAGCCCGCCATAAATAAAACATGACCCGCATTCAAAAATTTTGTCTGTCGGCTTACAAATACTAAAATATGCAACGCGTCGCGAACACGGCCCAGTGCCCGCATTAGTTCACATGGAGGCATTCTGTTTGCTTTTATAACCAGCGAAGCATTCCAGATTTTCGCTGGGAAAATTTTTTACACAAAAGGTCTCGCTTACTGTATGTTCCTTTTTGTTTTGCAGACAGCCGTGAAAGTGGAGACACATAATTGTCGGCACGCGACAAAAAAGTCCAACGCGCACAAAAACCAGAACCAAAAAGTCATTCCTTGTAAGTTATGTCTACTTTTACGTTCACTTAAGCAACTAAAAATGCATGAAATGAAATGAAATGAAATGAAATGAAATGAAAAGGTTTTATTCAAAGTAGCGCAGATACTGCGGCTTAATGAACGTTACAAGTTAAACTAGGTGTCCATTTCAAAATCTGGATCATTTTGGAGAAAAAATGGACAAAAAAACTCCAAACTTAGTCTTTTCAAATTCCTTAATTAACAGAATTTACACAGATACTACAAAACTCGTGAATTTTACATGCTTGAATTCCAGACATCATTGTCATCTAAATAATCCTTAATATTATAGTAGCTCTTTTGGCACAAAGTGTACTTTACACATTTTTTGAACCGCGCTTCAGTCAAACTTAATATATCTTCAGGGATTTTATTGTAGAAGCGTATACAATGCCCCATGAAGGATGTATTAACTTTTGCCAGCCTAAATCTTGGGATCAAAAGTTTATGTTTATTTCTAGTATTTACATTATGTTGGCTACCTGCAGTTTTAAAGTTGCTAATATTTTTCCTGACATACATAATATTTTCATAGATATACTGACTGGCAACTGTCAGGATGTTTGTTTCTTTAAAGAATTCTCTTAACGAGTCTCTACTGCCTAGCTTATAGATGAATCTGATCGCTCTTAATCATGTGTCGAGAGTTGAGCTTGGCCGCAAGATTTTTTAGCTCAACACATCGTTCCTTCTCCCATATCAGTGTGATGCTCAAATCTCGACAAACGAATTTACCCTTCGTGTGCATAATCGTAGTCCGCTACGTAAGCTTGCTTGCGCGTAGCAACGCTACGCCAGTCAAGGCTTCGCGTAGCGCTACGACAATTTTATAAGAGAGCGTAGTACTCCAAAGTCGTGCTACGGAAATTGAGACTGCACAGACGCTTGGTATTATGTCGTAGCTTAGAAAATAAGGTTCAAAATATTTTTGTAGATATTTGATTAGTGGTTATTTATTACAGATGACTACAACCGAGTGGTGCTAAACGGAATAGACCGGGAACCAGACTCCGACTATATAAATGCTTCCTATATAGATGTGAGTACCTTACTTAACCAGTAGTTTGTGTACGCAGTATGTATTGCTATGTTTTTGTTACGTTACTAGGCAAAGGCCTGCTATACAAAAAAAGAAAACGTAATATTGCCAAGAATCTCCTTTTCTCCTCCACACATGCGTATAACTTTCACGAGTCATAAACAAAGAATTTGAAACACCCACCCTTTTTAGGCCACATGACAAATACTTCAACAGAAAAATTTAGGCTAAAAGTACAACGGGCTTCTGAAAAATCTATTAATTTTACTCTTTATTGAGAAGCTTTATAGAAAAACTTTTATTGTGGAATTCTAAAATCACCAAAACATATCAACTTTTTCATAAATTTGCTAGCTAGCGTTTTCATAGAGCTAATTATTCTTCTAGATGATATTTTTTGTAAAATGCAGTATGGTCTCATAGTATAATTAGTTTTCATTCACGAGTTTAATTACATTCTTAAAACTTACTTTTATTTTAAGATTGAAGCATATTTTACTACAAACATATCTTACCGGGACTTTTTTAAAGCATGCTGATTTTATTTTTATAATCAGTTCCCAAGACTTTCCTGAAGCCTGCAGAGCATTTTATTTAGAAACTCGTTTACCAGGACTTTTCTAAACTATCCAGTATATTTTATTTTATAAACCTGTTCCATGACTTTTTTTATTTTTGATCTGATTTTGCACGCAGCATATTTTAATTTACAGTTTCCACAGTGCGTCTATAACACTGGCAAAGAAATGATAATGGACTGTCAAGATGATTAATTTATAATGCAAAGAGATTTTTTAGGGTAGTTTTACCGAAGAAATGAGTTTAAACAGTTGAAAGGGTTTTCTGTATATTATATTGTAGAGTTAAAACTTAATAATCAATTAAGTCTCTTACGTTAACAACGGCATTTAATCAAATGTATTAAAGCGAGGAAGTTAGTTGAGTAAACCCAACAGCACTTGCACATTTTTTTTATTTCGTTTAAAATTCAAAAATTACGGTAAGAATCCTGAACGAAAGTTTCCTTTTATTTTACGCCTGTGCAGTGAAAATCCCAAAATTTAAAAAGTATATACTGTATCCTGACAAATCCTGGTAACAACCTGATCTTCTGTACTGCTCAACTAGTACTAACACCACGCTAGTCACACAACACTGATTTGCCGGCGAGGAAAGAAAAAAAGGTTTGCCTTTATGGGGGCGTAACGTTTTACTGCATGTAGTAAGAGAGTCAGAGGGCAAGGCGGCCTGCCCTTGGAGTCAGGGCACGTTCCTTATGGCCCTTGCGATAAATAAACGGCAACAACTTTGGTGTGATTCAGAGGCCCTCGATAACTGAACGCTTTGTTACGCTACAAACCTTTTAACACCATTTTAAAAACATTACAAACATTGCATGGAATCAGACGTTACTTTGCGGAAATCGATAATAGCATTAAAATGGGAATTTTTTTTGCTGAATTCCGCCAAAAATCCCACAAGCACGAACAAGGTTAGTAAATGCAGGGCCTTCGAGGCATCCTCAGGCTCACTAGTGCAAGTCATTTGCACTTGCCTCGTGTTAGAGGCGAAACGCGTCGCGTATTTTCTCACAAGGGTATTGGTGTCGGTGGTGGTGTGTTCGTGTCTTGCTTCTGCTTGAAAAAGTGGGAGGGAGGGCGGTGCATTAACTAACCGCATGGTGCTTGTGGGATTTTTAGCGGAATTTTGCAAAGTAACTTTGTAACGGTGCAAACCTCTTTACACCATTTTTATTTCTTTTTCTATCTGTCATTTTCAAATATTTAAATTTTGTCACTCATTCTTCGATTTCCCTCATTTTTCATGACTACTACTTTACTCTTTGACCAGATCTGACTTTTTACCTGCTTCTCCGCTTATCCGTTTTTATCCAGTTTTTCTGTTTTATCTACAAATAAAACCACACCTGAAGTCGTTCCAGTTTATTATTAATTATAAAAGTTATACAACGTTTCAACTTTCACATTTTAATGCTTTTTATAAACATAAATTTGTATAACTAATATATCTTAAAGTTATAAAAAACTTATTTAGAGGCTAAAATTTCCACCCATGCCGGGATTCGAACCCGCGACCTCTGGCTATCTCCGTGCCAGCGCTCTTTCCAACTGAGCTAATGGGCGACTCACCGGCATGGGTGGAATTTTTAGCCTCTAAATATGTTTTTTTAAATTGTCCTTAGCACGGGTTAGTGCATTAAAAATAATATATGTTTAAGTTATGTTTATTCATGTTAACAATTAGTTTTTTTATTTATTATTTTCAATTATGAGCAAAATAAATCTAATAGCCACGTGACTCCACCGTGATTTGTAAAGTAATCTGCATAAGAATCGAAGTCCTGTTGATTTTTTAAATGGATTAAATTACTTTATTTATTAAATTACGTGGCTCCGCACGTATTGGCTGGTCTTTCCTGCGGGCTAGGTCGATTAAGCTCATTAAGGTCAGAATAATACAGGTGCTGAAAATCATCTAAAAACACTGCAGCATCCAAGTGGTCCCTTCACCTATCTAATGTGGGTGAAGATGCGACTGGACGCTGTATAAATCATCTAATTACGTAGATGCAAAGTCCAATTGTATACCTAAAGTTCTGAAGAAGACGACAAAATTGTATACCACCTTCAGTCCTGGGGCCTAATTATGTAAGTATCCACTGAGATGAGTGCCGTGGTTTTTACTTTTTTTAAACTACTGTTATTTTGTTATTGCCTGTTATTCGGTCACCGATAAGCTTCACTCTTTCTTCTAAGACGTTATGAAAGAGACAGAGTTATGTGAGAGTGAAAAACAGTATCCTCAATAACTTATAACTTTGAATAGGGGAACGGAGCCGACAAGAGAACGCTTACTTTGCAATATCTGCTCGGATTACTAAATATCCAGTTCGGTATTGGTCCGTAAATAAGGAACAACGAAAGAAGGCCGATGACCCGCTGTTATGCTATTATTCTAAGCGTACAGTCTGTTTCTGAGCTTTTAGACTATACCTCGGCTACTATCGGATAGAATCAGATGTATTCGTGTAATAGAAATATCGGAACTAATATGACACTTCCCCCACTGCTAAATGTCCCCACTGCTGGGGCACGGGTCTTTTCCTGCATCGCAAGAAGGTTAGGCCATACTCCACCACGGGGGCCAAGTCCGCGTTGGTGGGTCAATAACTTTTGAAAATTGTGAAGAAATGTTTTATACTGAGCAGGAATTATTACATTCGTGTGCTTTCGGCGAAAACCGTCGCCTACTCTAGAGCCCGAGGTACTCGTACATTCTAAAAGCTAACAAACTATACGTGGGTTTTACCTGGACTTAATTTTTTTTATAGCTTAATATCACACTTTCATTGTTGCTGACCGGCCAATCAACCTTTTTTAAGTATGTTACGATTTCTAAGTGTTATATATATGTGTGATTTTTAAAAATGTGACAATGTCAATGCAAAACAAGAGAAAGACGGGTTAATGATTCCTAAAAGCTATTCGCTTTTTTCTCAATTTTTACGTACATTCTTTTTAATTATAATGGCGAAAGTTTGTGAGAGTGTATGTTTGTTACTTCACGTCTAAACGGCTGAAGTGATTTTAATAAATAAGAAACGCAGTCATAGTAGCAATACTACTCGTTAACCGTCAATGAAAGGATCATAAGGAAACCGGAGTGTCTGAGGTTTTCAAAGACCTCACCGCTCTCACCGACCTCATTGCCAATCCGCGGTGGGTATGTGGTATTAAGCCCATTCTGTCTCTCTCTGAGAGAAGGCCTGTAACCTGCATTGGGACGTTTATAGGCTACATAAAAAAATACATAGCATATTATGCTCACGCCTGTGTCACGGAAAGGTAGTTAAGACCATTTGCCCTGTTCCTGACAAACTTTTTAGCTTCAAATAAGTTCTTGTAATACGACAATTGATTATTCATAACTGTTTAAAAATAAAATTGATATGAAAGGCACTTGAAAAAGACAATTTTTAAGAGCCCTTTCGTGTAATGGAAAGTCAATAAGAGTGACCCGCAAAGAATGGATTAGGGTACGATAGTAAAAGGTTATTTGGGTATTTACATACTACGACTTTTCATCTTACGAAAAAAAATCGCCACCAAAATTTAACTTAAGTAAAATAAGTGCTTTATTTAGTATATAACAATATTATAACATTGTAAATTACTTGTTTTGAATAAAATTATAAAGTGTTTGAAATATCCATAATTTTATCTCCTACGAAAGCCTCAGACCGATAGATGTCTTTTTAGCCTATTGTAGGTGTTTCATATATATATATATATATTTTAAATCACAAAAAAGTATAGACTGTGCAACTGAAAAAAAATAGCGATTGGACTTATTTAAAATCACATCCCACTAATATTATAAAGGCGAAAGTTTGTGACTTCTTCACTTATAAACGTCTAGAGCGATTTTAATAAAATTGGGTATGGACTTAGCTGACACATTGGATTAACACATAGGCTACGTTTTGCTGCGGGAAAATATTTTATTACAGATAGTGAAACTATATTTGTTTGACCGAGACAGCATAATAGACATAAATACAACCTTAATAAAACCTTAATGAAATTGTTAGTGTTCAAGAAAAAGGGGGTTAGTTGAAGTTAATTTCGGGAATAACTAACCCCCAGTTTCTCTTACACTCGAACGTTAGCCTGCGTTTTCTTGCACTAAAGTAGAGCCAATTTAATAGGCCACATTTGCCATGTGTCAGTTTTAGCTTCATAGTGAGGTGAACTGCTAAAAGACATCGATTAAATCGAATAATTCGATACGGACTTCAAACATTTATGAATCGAATGCAGTTATTGTGAAAGAGTACGTATAGGTACTGTAATTTTAATTGAGTTCCATCGAAAATCAAATCAAATAAACAATTATTAATCAAATACCTGTCCCATCATTGTCTAACCAAAATTTATAAAACAAAATAAGACACGTATATAGTTTAACCAAGAAAAACTGCATTTATTCACTAGAACTAATAGAACTATAACGAGTGTTGTCATCGTCATCACTGCTGTCCGCTCCCAAAGATATAATAAATTCTTCTTCGATAATGTTGTCTATTCTCACATCTCGTTCAAAATCATCGAAAATTATTTTCTTTGTTTTCTCGACGACTTTTCTCCAGTCTTCTGAAGTGACTGCTGCACATGCAGTTTGTTGCAGAACCATCATTTTTGCAGTACTGAAGGGTGGCTCAGTATTGTTACGCGCAGCATGACCCTTTTGTTTGTGCCCAAATAAGCTCGATAGCGTTATACTGGCAGTGGTAAGGTGGCAATCGAATAACTTCGTGTCCATGCTCTAGTGCTATTTCATCAATTACATAGCAAGGCTTGGATGGCTTGTTTGCTTTTACCAAATTCAACAACTCAGCTTTCAATAAAGGTGGACTTGCATCCACATTTTTTTTTCCAGCCACGAGACAATTTCATGCTTTTTATTTGCTTGAGTTGGTGGTTTATCAACTTGTACAAAGTTTGGACCTGGAACGAACATTATGGACAAGCTCTAGTGTTGCCAAGAACATCCTACTAGTTTTTTTTTGCCTAAAAGTGTAATAATATTATAGTGAAACGAGAAACAATAAAATATTTACAAGATAAATCGTCTAAAAATTAACACTCAAACGAAAAAGATATTTATAAAACACAACAAATATTTCACTTTGACCTTCTACAAAGGATACCTGCGTTAACAAGTTGTTTTCGGATACATAAAATGAAAAAACGTTAGACCTGGCTGAACGGACGAAAGTCCTTTGCCTATTCTGCTATCAGCAGAAAAATAAGATAAAAAAAATTAAACTGATTTTGTCTTTATTCAATTATTTTTTTATTTTTTATATTATTGAAAGATAATATAATAATGAAAACAAAACTCTTGAGAAACATTACGCATAGGCCAAAAAAAAATTAAAGTTTTATTACGATACAGGTCTTGTATGGACACCTGTATAATAATATAACTTTTTAATCATAATGATACACCTATACAACCTCCAGCTGGACCAAGAAGGTTGAACCTCTACTTAAAAAAAAAGGTTTCAATGAACGAGTCCGCGCCGACGCAACACGCATGCGCAATCGATGTTTGCGCCTTGGCGCCAATATTTAACATTTAAAAAACTTTTTAATATAAACAAAGTTTGGTTCTGTTTTTATGTAAGTATTATAGTATGAGAGTAGATAAAGTAGTGAATGACACTGTACCTATCTTGGTCTTATAACAATCGTGTGATACTATAAACTCGCCTACAGTTCATTTCTTTAAAATACACTAGTGTTATAAGAATTCTTATTATGCAACGGTACCTATCTTAAACTACTATTTTCCCTTCTCATGCTATAAAAGTTCGTCTTTATGTGATGCATACTAGTTGTACAATCTACTAATAAAATAATCACAATATGGAATGATGTATGGCGATACATTCCTTTATTTAGGTAATCATTGCATTTAATACAACTTTTTCACTGATGATTCCTTCGATTTTTACAGTAACATCCCTAGTTTTTAAAAATAAAAAGGGTTGACCGACATAACCTTGTGATGAAGTTCAGTTTTTTAGGACAAACATTGTTTATTAAGTTTAGAATGGTTTATTAGTCAAAGTAAATTGTAATAATGCCTTCTTATGACATTATTACAATAAATATGTATTATTAACTGAAGAAAGTGAAGCAATTGTGCAGTTCTAATTTTGAAAAACTAAATAATATTGTGTGCCCTGCGTTACAAGGTTACGTTGACGAATTTCGATGAAGTGTCAAATGTGACCTATTAAATTGGCTTTACTATAATGACAATTTATATCCATCCAAATTTCGCATCGTGTAAACGTCTCTGGTCGCGGGCCGCGTAATAATATTCCCGATAAAAGGGTAATTTTCTTTAGGTCTTCATTGTGCTGGTCCATAATGGCACGATGAAAATAAAGTTGCGCGGGTAAATTGACAATAACCGGAAAGAAAATAAGCCTCACTTTCGAAAAAAATTCAAGTGATTGACATTATTAACTATTGTCCAAGGCATATAGCATAGAGTTAGAACTTTCGGCACATTTCTGCCTCGATTGTCTAGCAGTATTACGTTTGATGGCGCTGCCGGAGGTCATGGGTTCAATTCCCACTGAGTGCAAGCGAGAGCCCCAGGTTCGATCCCGAGTGCGGGCATGTACCAATGACTTTGTTTAATTTCAAAGTTACGTACATTTGCGAATTTGCAGTCGCAATACCACACGCTAACGGTGAAGGAAAACATCGTGAGGAAACCCGCGGCTTGGTTGGCTCCGCACGTATTGACTAGTCTTTCCTGTGGGCTAGGCCGACTATGCTGTCAGGATGGTATAGGTGCTGGGCAAGCCTACACCATCTATAAAACCATGACCCAGGCACTACAGCGTCGGAGTGGTCCCTTCACCCATCTAGTGTGAGTGAAGATACCACTGGACGCTGTATAAATCATCTCATTAAGTAGATGCAAAAAGGCCAATATTATTATTATTATACATCTGTGAAGATAGCAGCAATACCACTCGCTAACTGTGAAGGAAAACATCGTGAGGAAACCCTAGAGTCTGAAGTATTGACATACCTATGCGCTTTCTACGTGCAATGGCCCAACTATGAGGTTAAGCAATATATTTTTGATTTTATTATTTATACTGCGATGCAGGAAGAGACCCATGCCCCCGCAATGGGGACATACTCGTATAAAGGTTGATAAGTATTGATTATTACCTACTCCATCCACTCCATCCATCGTTAGTCTAGAAGAGATCGTTCTAAGCGATATATCGCCAATTGTATAACATTACTTAGACATTATGGTTGTATTATACTATTTTTACATATTTTTAATGCACTTTAATGTACGTAATGCAGAGAATAGTGTAAAGAGGTTCGAAATTTCACTGATGCCGGTGAGTCACCCATTGGCTCAGTTGAAAAGAGCGCTGGCACGGATAGCCAGAGGTCGCGGGTTCGAATCCCGACATGGGTGGAATTTTAGCCTCTAAATAGGTTTTTAATTATGGTTGTATTCTTTCTTTTTGATTGTGCATGTGCAATAAAGTGTTCCCCCTACCTAATGCCCGGGATACACGATGATAGTTTTTTAAGCTAAGATAGCACGCTAATTATCTGCTAAACTGTCCTAGGTTGTTGACCTGGCTTGGAACATGCTAGTCCTGCTAACATTAGGCTAGGATTATTTAGAGTTAGTACTATTAAAGCTGTCCTGGCTTGTAAACTGGGATACTAGTTCGCAAATGGAGCTAGTTTTGTCTACACGACACGAAAGTACTAGCTTGCTAGCTTACTGACAATAGCTTGAAAACTAGCCTCGTGTAACTCGGACATAATTGCGGAAATCTCAGGTATGACTGACTGTCCTTGCCTAGTTACTATCGATATTAACCCTTTATATGTCCCCACTGTTGGGGCACGGGTCTCTTCCTGTATTGCAGGAAGGTTAGGCCGTACTCCACTACGGGGGCCAAATACGGTTTGGTGGTGTTACTATAATGGTGCCTAGTTACTATAATGATTTGTTAATCTAATTATTTTAGTTGAGTTTTTGCGTTTGGCTTTCTGCTTTAATTTATTGTATAATTGTGGGTAGCTGTTATTGGCTTTATTAACTGTATTTCATTACTTGTATTATCATTGATTAAGTTCGCTGTTGATACCCCTAAGATATTAAAAATAAAAATAACACGGTACCCTAGTTTAGGACCGCTTCCAAACTAATCTAGTGATAGCAAAGTTTGGAGAGGCGCTCTCTGAGGATTACTTTAGATTGATGATGTGTCGCTCGCGTCTCGCGCATCTACGTTATGATGTGGATAGGACTTAAATTCATCTCATCTTGTTATGATGATTTATGTATGACATAAGGCTGCCAATTGTGCGCTCTGTGTAGCATATGTAATTCCACTATCAAGAGTAACAGTATTAAAAAGTAATTACTATTTTATTGACGACCTCGGTGACGCAGCGGTTTGGCACGCTGACTGTGAAATCGAAGGTCTCGGGTTCGATCCCCGGCCGGGTCAAACTAGGAAATGAACTTTTCTAGTTAGTCTTGGGTCTTGGATGTTCTCTATGTATTTATTGTATTAAATCTATCGTCGAGTTAGCACCTATAACACAAGTCATTTAGTTGTACTTAGTAGATATAGGGCTAACGAGATCCGTGTAATATGTCTTTGAATATTTATTTATTTCATTTATTATTCATAAAGATGATACATTACACTTAGCATCAAGTTACGCTTTAATTTAATACAAAAATAATACATGTGAATACGCTAAGATTTGGAGCCTCTGCTTCCTAAAAGAGGGAAGAGACCCTGTAGCTTAGGGTAAGTAGTGCTCATCCTCAGTTATATGTTACAATATAATAAAATGTAAACAAGAGGTTATCTTTAGTTACTAAAACTATAGATAACCTCTTTTTTACATTTTATTATTTATGTGTCTGTAATCGTGTGGGCGTGTGTATGTGTGTGTTTGTGTGGCGTGTGGTGTTTGGATGTGTGTGTGTGTGTGTGTGTGTATGTATGGGTGTGTCTGATATATACATAATAATATGTATTTGACACATATACTTTAACCTAGAGTGATACCTAGAGCGGTTTTCACTCCATAGCGGTGGTAGCGGAGAGCGTCAGAGCACCGGCTTCTCATTTGATAGGTCGTGGGTTCGAGGCCCTGTATGTACCAATGAGTAGGTTACCTAAGTTACGTATGCGTACATATGCGAATTAAATATGTCAATACAGTCTGTTAGCTTATAGAATATACCTCGGCCACTATCGGATAGAAGCGGATATATTCGTGTAATAGAAATATCGGAACTGATATGACACTTAATTTTACATAACTTTTCAAAATAGCGAAGTTTTATACAGAGCAGGAAGTGTTATTTTGTGCTTTCGGCGAAAACCGAAGCCTACTCTAGAGCCCGAGGTATGTTCTTATAGCTACCAGGCTCTGACGGCAAAGAAAAACATTGTGAGGAAACGTGTCTAAAGTGTGATCTGATCACATACTTCAGCGCTTGTTATGGCTAATCTGCGGCGGGCACGGGTTTAACCCATACTATCTCTCTCTTTCTGACACAAGACCTGTGCTCTACAGTAGGACGTATATATGCATAGTTACTAACTCCATTTGCGTTTACCAATGTCATTGTGTTCGTACATTATAAGCTACATACGTTTGTGAAATTGTAGTATCAATACCGCTCGCTGTTAGTGAAGGAAAAAATACTCGTGAGGAAATCTGAGTGTCTAACGTGTCCACATAACTCGGTGCTTGCAACTGACAATCCTCGGTGGGCATGCGCGTTGATTAAGCCCCATACCCTGGCTGGCAGAAGGCCTGTGCCCTGCAGTGGGATAAAGGCCTCCTCTTAGATATAATAATGCAGCTTAAATATACGTATGTATAAACTACATTATTATAGTTATTATTTTATGTTGAAAAGTCTTTAGTTTCATTTATGACAAAAATGTTGTAGCTTTATTAAAACGGAGACTATTCTTGTACTTTCTTTCTTGGTATTTTAATTGATCACAGTATTTGTTATTAGGTATATATATTTTGTTAACTAGATAGCTGAAAATGCATCTATACTTTTCCAATACATTTGCACCAGTGTTGAAAATTTGCATCCACTTTAATTACTAAACAGAAATATATCACGGCTTAAAACATGGCGGTACTATTGGAGCCTATAAATTAGTCCGCAACGTGGTCGGTGGTCTAAGCACAGTTATGTAGTTTCGTTTACACCCATAATTTAGAATTTATTGCGACAGCAAGCCAATATCAAACTTTGTATCATAGCCACACTTGACATGGAATAGATATTTTTATGTAGTCTATATGTCGGCCTCGGTGGCGCAGCGGTTTAGCATGCTGACTGTAAAACGGAAGGTCTCGGGTTCGATCCCCGGCCGGTTCAAACTAGGAAACAAACTTTTATAGTTTGTCTCGGGTCTTGGATGTTATCTATGTATTTATTGTATTAAATGTATCGTCGAGTTAGCACCTAAACCACCAAGTCATTAAGTTGTACTAAGTATAGGGCTAACGAGATCTGTGTAATGTGTCCATGAATATTTATATTTATTATACGTCCCACTTCAGGGCACAGGCCTTCTCTCAGAAAGAGATATTATGTGCTTAATTACCACCCGTGCCCACCACAGATTGGCAATTTCAAGCGCTGATTTGAACATCTCAGACACTTAAGTTTCGCACAATGTTTTCCTTCACAATTAGTAAGTGGTATTACCACTATTATATTACAGCATATCATCTATCAACTCTTGTATGTCTCCACTGCTGGGGCACAGGTCTCTTCCTGCATTGCAGGACGGTTAGGCCATACTCCACCACAGGTACCAAGTCTGGGTTGGTGGAGAATTGTCAGTTTGCGGCGGATTTTACTGTCAGAAGTTATCAAGCCGCCCATAAGGCCTCTAAAATGGCTAAAGGACTGCCATTACATAATATCCGGCACCAACGCCTTAACTTGGCTTTCGTGCGAAGGCACTAGCGGTAGTCACGGGACGGTCATCCATCCTGCACCTGACCGCGCCTATTGTTGCTTAAGTCAAGTGATTGATTCCAATCACTCGGTTTGACTAGGCCACAAGCGTTACATTTTATATCTTCCTTTATATTATCGTTCTTGCTAAAATTGGTAACATTGCTATTTTGTGATCAACGATCGAGAACCTATTGATGGGGTAGTTTAACTACTCAGACACTATGCATTGCTCACGATGTTTTCCTTTACGGTTAGAGACGTGGAATATCTGATAAGTTTAAGTTAATTGATTACATTTTAAATAATTCTCTTTATGCAAAGAATTTCTTTCTAATTCACTCATTACGCCAACGAGCTGCCTCAAAACTTAACTAATTAATGAACTTTTTTATGCAAATACGGTACGGAGTAGTTAACTGCTGTCGTCTGCTGAATCTTTAATTATACTCTGATATACAATAAAGAAATTATTCTTAACACACTTCTATTTTAACAGTAGTTTGACAACACGTCATACTCTGCTCGGTTACTTTCTTTTTCGTAGCCTATAAGGGCTTACTACAAGGCAAAGGCCTTCTCTCAAAAAGAGAGAGATAGTTTGGGCTTAATTACCTGGCGTGCCCACTGCGAGTTGATTTGAATTACGGTTGACATTATAACATACAATGTACAATATGTACATCCCTCTTAAACTCTGCCGTCCCTATTGATAAAAACACAATTCCGTAGAGCATCCTAAAAAGGCTGACGAAAATAATCTGTGGTGGAGACTTCACGAGGAAGAAACTTAACCACAGATTAAATAAAGTTCCTCTAGTACAGTACAATACAATACAGTGCAATGCAATGCAATGCAATGCCTTTATTTTTTTACAGGTTTGGGGATACAGGGAAACGGGGTGATTAGATACTGGAGTATACATATGAGTAGGACTTTCCATCGTAAGGTTGTCTGGAAGAAATTGATTTTAGCAATAAGTCCGAAAATTTCACTATTTACCTTTGTAATTATTATGTATTTGTTGTTAAGTATGTGTTTTGGAGGAATCGCGTTTTTATAAATAAGACGGTAACTCTATTAATAGGGTGTTCCAAATTAAGCACCACAATTAAATGCCGTACATCAGACATACGAGTATATCATCAAATATATTGATACTAGAACACATTGGATACATGTAGTTGCAAAATTATTGATTAAGCACACTCAATTATTCCGCAAATTCAGGCCTAATTAACGTCGAGGGTAAGGGGTACAGGGAAACGGGGTGATTTGACACTGGAGTATAAATTAATATGAGTGTTACTTTGCGTCGTAAGGTTGTCTGGAAAAAAATGTTTGAGCAATAAGGCCGCCAATTGTATTATGTACCTTTGTAATTATTTTTTATTTGTTTTTTTTCTAGTGTAGTGTATTCTTATCTTCATCGAATTCTTATCTTAGGAACATTAACAACTTAACTTACACACAACAAAATCAAGTGACCTGGTTCCAAACTAGGATACCCTGAACTATGGTAACCAAGCATGGAAGTCACAAATATGAAAATGAGGCTACTTGCACACATGGCGTACATGTGTGCAAGTAGCCTCATCATCCCAGTGGGAATCAATCAAACCAACGACTTCTGTCTTGCTAGCCAAGCGCCTTAATAGCTAGAGATAAGATAGATAAGATAAGAATATTCTTTATTGTACACCAGAGCACATATTATAAAACATGTAAAGATACAAAGTACAATTGGCGGCCTTATTGCTAAAAGCAATTTCTTCCAGACAACCTTACGACGGAAAGTTGCTGAAGGAAATTAGAGACGGGTAGTCGGTGCAAATATGAATATTTTAATACACTACTAGAGCAACGAGACTGTCCAAAAAAAGGAAAAAAAAAACTAAACTAACCAAGTGATGCAAATAACTTTAGCCAGATGTCGCTACCTGTAAATTATAGATAGAATATTGTAAAGAGGTTCGAAATTTCGCCGATGCCAACACTTGCCCATTAGCTCAGTTGGGAGAGCGCTGGGACGGTTAGCTAGAGGTCGCGGGTTCGAGTCCCGGCATGGGCGGAAGTTTCAGCACAGGTTTTTATAAACTAACCAAACCATTAAAACAATTTGTTGTCATCGATTTCCTACGGACTTTACAACTATAGCAACTTCTCTTGATATCTGACATGAGACGACCTACTTATATGTACCTTGTTGTAAAGTTCAGTAGGAAATCGGTGACAAAAATATATTTTTACCGTATTTATTTGAAAAATAATTAGAGTAAACACGGACTGAAATAGCTTTTTGATCCCTAGGAAAGAAAAGTGATTGGAATTTGGAATTCGAATATTTCTAGTAAAAGTTCCAATCATCAAAAAGATCAATCACGAACACTGGATGGAGTAACTTGGCTATACGATAAAAAAACGCGCGCTAACGTTTTGGATTGTATAGTGCGTTCACATTAACTTGACGCGTGAGAGAATTGGTAGCACTGAGATGTTTACTGTTACCATGTTAAATAAGAAATCATTCCCATTACTTGGGGAAAATAAAAGGATTGAGGGCTTGTTTTAACATCTTCCGATTAGGTCCAAAAGCTAATTCACATGTTATGTCCTTGTTACCAATTCTCTCACGCGTCAAGTTAATGTGAACGCACTGTATAAAGCAACTTGTTGTTTGTGGTTTCGCTTTTTTGGGTGCAGCTTAACTTAATATGTACCTAATATTAATAAGTTATGAATGGAACTGGTAGTTATTCTTAAAAAATAAAAATAATAATAGTTTTAAGAATTTTGCTAAGTCATCCTTACTATGAGAAAATGCTAGTATGCAGATATTATGTAAAAAAATAGGTTATGTTAAAAAAAAACTGGTAAAAGTAAAAATATCTGGTAAAACTATTGTAAACGAGACTGCTCCCACAGTCAAACCAAGTAATTGGTTTTGTGGGGCCTTATTTATAACATGTAATGTGCTCTTAATATTAATAAATACAATACAATACAAAAAAAAAACCAACTTAGAAAAAAGATTGTAGAAAAAAGTGCGGTTGAAATGTTTTCCTCTACCTTTGTTCGTAATTGTTTACATACTCAATTAAAAATAAGTGGATCTTCAAGCAGCAAGAATGAAGCATTCTATTAACTCTGGAAGACATTGTTCCGGGCGCTAAAAATGGGCTATAATATATAAATAAACCTTCTATTATATTCTTATTCCTATTATTTACGTTCATAGAAAACGCACTTACTTATAATCAACACATCACATCACACTATCGCGCTAATATTACAAAGGCAAAAGTTTGTGTGTACGTTTGTTAATAGCTGATACGGTGAATTAATATATGGCTTTTACAACGGGAAAATATCTTATTCCCGTGGGAAAATCGATACGTACAAACTACGGGTTGTAATGGTTATGATTAAAAGTAAGCTGTCCACCTCGGGAATAACACTATTTCAAGTTCATGTGATGTACCTACTTTAAATCCCTTGTTGCGCTCAGTAATTCAACTCAATCTTAAGCTCCGCTTTGCATCCAAAGGATCACGTTCACCTTAAAAATAGTGGTTTGCTGCCTTGGCAAACAATCTACTGATTGATATCCACCCTTTGTGTGTCCCCACTGCTGGGGCACGGGTCTCTGCATGCATCGCAGTTCAGAGACCCGTGTCGTGTCGTAAATGGTCTTCCTTTTATTTCTGATAGTATGTTATTTAGGTAAAAATAATCCTTATGATGAAGCGTTCCGATCGGCGGCGTGATGAAGCTACAAAGTAATTCTTTTTCTCGTGTAGCGGGTTCAATTCCCGGTTCAACCGTGTAATTATTTAAAAATCTATCAATGCAGTTTAGATTGATTTTGAAATTAAAATAATGTCTTCTTTCAGTAAACTGTTCCATCTACAGTATTAAAGGTACTTTCCCTCCAAGTGGCATAGCCGTGGGACGCCCAGTATATATCTTGTTGTGTTTTGTGAATTTGTTTCTGTTTTGTTATGTTTTTAGTATTGTGCCGTTAAATAAATTATTTCTCTCTCTCAATAAATAATTAATAATAATGTGATTGTGTATGCCTTACTGGCTAGTATTCGCAATACCACACGCTGACGGTGAAGGAAAACATCGTGAGGAAACCCGCGGCTTGGTTGGCTCCACACGTATTGACTAGTCTTTCCTGTGGGCTAGGCCGACTAAGCTGTCAGGATGGTATAGGTGCTGGGCAAGCCTACGCCATCTATAAAAACCATGTCCCAGGCACTACAGCGTCGGAGTGGTCCCTTCACCCATCTAGTGTGGGTGAAGATACCACTGGACGTTGTATAAATCATCTCATTAAGTAGATGCAAAAAGGCCAATATTATTATTATTACTGGCTAGTATGCTATGCAGTCTCCCTAATGACAATTTCTGTTGTATTTACCACCAAACGATTGTTGTAATTTTGACATGTCACTTTTGTTTTTTAAAATAAACAATTAATTATTATTATTTCTGTTGTCCAGAGTATATTAAAGCCGAACGCCTACATCGTGACACAAGGACCAACTGAGGACACAGTGGTGGACTTCTGGCGGATGATCTGGCAGGAGCGGGCCGCCGCCATTGTCATGCTCACCAAGACTTTCGACTTCATCAAGGTAACCTACCCTCCATTGAGGAAGGAGGCCATTCTCACCCATGCGAATTGACAGCGTAGACGCAAAATATTCGAAGGATAAGACATTTGTTATATAGGGAAGAGCGGGTGATCGTGCTCTTCCACTATAAAGGGAAATTTCCCGCCAGGCAGATCGTATGCCTGGGTACGGCCGGTCCAACTATTGTTAGTTAGGCACTGTATTTATGGTATGTCATTGAAACACTTTGATTGCGCGATGCAGGAATGTTGGAGTTTGTAGTGCGCGCGCAGAGTTGACATGTGCTCGCCACAGTTACATAAAATTAAGATAACTCGACTGAGTCATTAGACATTTATTTTCTCATTCGAATTCAATGTAGGATGGCGTTCAGAATACAGACTTTGGCTGTCGCTCGACTGTTTACGTAGAATTCAGGTGATAAGCCTTAGAGTCGTATACGAATTATTTGCTAACACATATATACATAACCTCATGCCTGTATCCCAGAGGGGTAGGCAGAGACCTAGGACTGCCACTTGCCACGATTCTGACAGATCACCTTCGCTTCATCAACGTTCATAAGTCGTTGCATGCACGCACGCCGGTTCCGCGTACTTTTTATCGTCCCCTTTGCTAATTGGCGAATTATTTGCTAATGATATGAGAATTGGCTCCTTGGTCTGAGGACCAGACCGCTTTCTGTCTGATAGAGCCCTAAAGTGAGCTTTAGGGCTCTATCAGACAAAAAAAAGTGAGCTCTAAAGTGAGCTTTAGGGCTCTATCAGACAGAGAGCAGTTAAGCGTTCCGCCTTCTGCGCCTCCTGTGTGAGTATATCGATGTAACGTAATACAACACAGGGGAAGTAAAACTGCACCTCTTGAACTTTTGAATGCCTGACCGTTCTCTGTCTGATAGAACCCTAACATCAGGTGAGTGAAAATACAACGGAGTTTCTAATGACTCGCTCTACTCATACGTGGTTAACTATTAACGGCTCGAATCGCTATTATTTATTGTGTTGACGCGCCGCATTTTCCCGGTGCTAACTTGCGCCATCAATGGAAAAAAAATCATAACTTTTTTTAACACAGCATGAATCTTAACAATAATTGTGATAAAAAATTTTAGAACCTACAGTCTAGGACCTAGGGTCAAAAACCCAGGACTTTAATCGATTTCTGCTAAAACGGCCATTTTTGGCTCCAACCTCAGATTTTTGAACCTAGGTTTTGTCAGTAGCTTCTGGAGCTACTATATTTATTAACATTTATGATATGTACCTTTTCCGAAGACGCGTTTCAACCATCTAACGTGAATGAAGATGCCAATGGACGCTGTATAAATCATGTCATTACGTAGCGAAGGCCAAAAGTTTTTTACTTCTACCACGATGCCTCGATCAGGCTGAGAAGCCGAAAATGAGATATTGTCGAAGGAAATATTTACTGTATGCTACTCGTATACTGAAAGTAAGTGGGAAAATGAAATGCAAGAAAGTGCCCCTGGCTTGTATGCCTTACCTACCGATATGACTTTGTTATTGTTAACTATATTTCAAGAGAATGTTCTTTCCATTGTGAGATAGCGGCAATGGTATAACATATTTGTAAATATTCGTGATTTCCGACCACTTCCTCTCTAATGATTAGGACAGCGCCGACCGTAAGACTCGTAGTTTAATTTAGATTTTTAAATTGTTTGGTAAACGCAATGCAACGTTTACCAAACATTTTAATGTGTTCGCGAGCCTTCGCGACCCTACAAACGACTTCGACGAAATCCGTGTAAAACGTATGGCAAACCGTTTGTACGCGGTTCTGTAGTCTCCACATGAAAATGAAAAATGAAAACACTATATTGTATATGAAGAATAAATCACAGAGTTATTTCGAAACATCATAAATTACGAATTGTAGTTTTTCAAAAACTTAAAATACTTTTTTCACCGTTGATGATAAAAAAAAATACCAAAAGTTTATAACTCACAATTAGCTGTTTGATATTTAAAAACGTAATTATGTGTTAAATATAATGGATATTCTATGTTGGATAATTATTTAGTGAAGGCGCCCGTGAAATTAAAATTTATTGAAATAATAATATTAAGCCTATACTATCTTCTTGAGAGAAGGCCTGTGCCCTTGAAAAGGACGTGTATAGCGTACCTACATAAAAAATCCCTGATAATTTAATTTTTTTTTTTACTCTAACCAAAAGTTCTAAAAAGAAACTGTGTAGTCGGTTTTAAGGAAACTGAGCATTTTTGACATGACAACATAATATTGAGCAAGTTTTTTTTTTTTCAAAGGGGTTTTGTTATTGATACAGAACAAGATTAGATAAGATACACTTCATTGCACACATACATTTTGAGAGTACACGAAGAAACGGTTTCAAATTTTTGCCTCATTTCAAGACCAGGTTGTGGTGGTCAAATATTGACAATACAGTAATCGGCAGCAGCGCCACGTAATAGCAGAGAACGCCTTTGCATAATACGATGAACAATTTTCATAAATTTTCTTTCCACCTGAGCGCGGCCAATTTACAAATTCAATAAGCCGTTACAACCAATCATCGCGCCATTAGATTACCACGAGCAAAATTTATGCAAATGCCATTCGTGAATGTGCGAGAATTGTCTACATTTTGGATTCTCGCTTGGAGATATTAAATTATTGTTGCAAACTCACGTATGCCTAGGGAGCTTCAGGCTAATTGGGATGGAAGTAACGCCCTAACGAGGAAACTTTTTCTCATAGAAACAGCGACTAATTTTACTCCATAGCTCTGCACAATTTTAACAGGCCTAATGGGAAACTATAATGCAGCTGAAGAAGAAGAATATGAAGAAGAAGAAAAAACATTTATTATAGCCACAGTACACACGCCACAATAACAAAGCAAACTTAGAACACATTACTAAATAATATTAAAATAAAAAAAATGAAAGAACACTAAAGATTACGGCGTGTCACTGCCGCTATAAACGGCAACTGACTCAGCATATGCTGATGGGCAAGCCTTCAGCGCTGATTTTCAGCCAGTGCCAGATGCTCCGCGAGCGTTACAGACTGCGGTGTGGTGCAAACATGGGAAATACCATACTGAATAGAATACTTATATATAATATAGAGTAATAGTTGTATAGAATAGAATACGTAGTAAATTTATAATTACAGTTAAATACAGCTAAGTCATGAGATGAATTTATACATCGTCCTGATGCCTGCGACATGCCACATGCCACTGGATATTTTCACTCACTCACCCTAGACGGGTGAAGGGACCACTCGGACGCTAAAATGCCTGAGACATTGTTTTTCGATGGTTGTTGGCTTGCCCAGCACCTACACCATCCAGACAGCCTAAAGGAAAGTTTCCTTCCAGTCAGCCTAGGCCACAGAAAAGATAAGTCACTACATGCGGAGCTCACCAAGGCGCAGGTTTCTACACGCTGTTTTCCTTAAAAATTAGCGTGTAGTATTGCTACTATAAATTCGTAGGTGTACCTAACTTTGAAAATAATAGGTACATGCTTGCACTGGGGATCGAACCAGTTTCTCTCACTTTCGAGTCCTTTGTTGTACTCACTAGGCTACCACCCCGAAAAAAACGATACGTGGTTGTTTTGTTTTAACAGACAAATAAGGGTGAAATCAGCCTTAACCACAAAAAGGTCGTAAGAAATTTACAACCTTATTTCGTGGGACTTTTTTCTCAGAGCTTATCACTGCGTACCTCCGAGCTATACCAGCCAGTGATTTTAGGATGTGCTTAGTTGATTGGCTGGGTTTTTGAGGACAACGATTTGATTGAAAATAAATGTATGTATGTCCCTGCGATGAAAGAAAAAAAGAAGAGAGAAAGACATTAAGGCGGATTTACATTACGAAATTAGTGTCATGACATTGGTTTCGTGACATTAGTTTTACCAACAGTTTTACGTGTAATTTAGTACTTTCATAATGCATGCATTAATTTCACGAATGCAAATCACTTTCGTGCTCTGGCTGATTTTTTGGTGAAATTAGTGTCATGCAACTAATTTCATAGTGTAGATGCGACGTGAAGCTAGTGTCGCGAAAGCGCCTGCGGCGTGCGGACGTGCGTATTGATCATCGTGATTCGTGCCACGTTTCAAGCGTTTGAAAATGGCAAGCCAACGATGGAGCACAGATAAAAATATACAATTCATTGATGCATATCAACAACAAGAGTGTCTCTGGGACCCGAAACACCTACAATATAAAAATAGGGATGCCCGGGATGCTTTTTTGTTATAAATCCATCCTCGAACCCACCAACGTCTTTTTTTTCTTGCTAGTCTTTTTTTAAGTTTATAAAGAAGCATCTCTTTAACCACATTAAATATAAAAAAATATAGCTTAGATCCTGCGGGGCCATGGTTACCGCGGTACTGCGGATTTCACGACACTAATTATTTTACGAAATTACTTTCGTGTATATCGAAACTACTTTCGTAAAATTAATCCCAACCTGCATGACACTAATTTCGTAATGTAAATCCGGCTATTGAAACAAATTAACACATCACAGGAAAGAAAAGGCATAGGTACCTACCATTCATAGCTATATACAAGGAAAACAAAAACTATTTACATAAGTACAAGATGGGACAGGGCAAAGTCAGAGCCTACATCCAGTAGTGTGTCAATGTTGCCACAAAGGGCATCTGACTCAGCGTTGTGCTGAGGGTGAGAGCCCTCAGCACTGCAGTAAGATATCCGTGCCCAGAAGTGGGGACGTACAAAGGCTTGATACCGAAATCTATGTAGCTGGTTTCATGGACAATAAATCCTAAGTCATGTTTTATTTTCAACGACCACGTTTTCTTGCGTTGTTAGATGCAAAAAATTTGCTATGCGATTAATTAATATGAAGTTGGTAGTACCAATTTTTACTAAGAAAGCCGACAAAGATGGTTTACACCACTTTATTACTGGTACTACACAGACTTTGACACTGAAAAGAATGGGCTCACTGCGACGCCATATTTAAATTATATTGACTTTTTAAAATGTCACCGGAAGCCCGGACATTCTAACAAGATACGTAAACAAATGTATTACATTGAAATGTTTTTTTTTTTTTCATTTAGGTAATGTGTGTCCAGTACTGGCCACCAAACAAAGAAAAAGACGAGACGTACGGAGACATCAGTGTGGGCATCGTGTCTGAAGAGGAGCTGGCAAACTTTCACATACGCACTTTTCGCCTCTATAAGAAGGAAAAGGATGTAAGTTTATTATCCACTCCGTATTGAATATTTGTACCTAACGCCCCATTTTTTTTTTATTTCGCATGACTATAAATAGAGGGCAATGATTGATCAAATTTTGAAAAAATTTCCCCAGATGGAATATTTCAAATAAATTGAAGGCTCCGAAGCTTTCAATTTAGTTCGCTGAATTTCTCGTCGAATAGTACACCTAAAATTATTTTCCCAGTGAAACGAAAAATCAGTTTTGCATTTCAGATTAACTTTCTGCAATTTTTAATAATTCATTTTGAACTCTGCTCTGTGTTTGTACTCTGCTCTGTACCTTTCGTTTTATTTTGAACTGTAGTCAAGGCGAACCAACGTCTACGTAACTTCGTTATAGAATCGCCTTTCCCTTGTCAGGTGGTGGTTGAAGAGCGCTTCATTCTACAGTTCCACTACACACAATGGCACTCACACACGTGTCCCTTCAGCAACGCGCTGTTGGAATTTCGGCGGCGGGTGCGAGCCGTGGTCGGCAGCCGGCTCGCCGCCAACCCCGCCGCTGGCCCCATGGTGGTACATTGCAAGTAAGTCATCGTCATCGTCAGGCTATACTAGTCCACTGCTGGACATAGCCCTCCCCTAAAGAGCGCCACATTGTGGCGCCATAGGGGTAATGCCCATTGCAAGTAAGTATACTAAACAAGTTGATATGACAACCGTTCAATCGATATCAACCCTTGTATGTCCCCTTGCTGGGGCACGGGTCTCTTCCTGCATCTCAGGAAGGTTAGGCCATACTCCACCACGGGGTCAAATCCGGGATGGCCAATGTCACAAACATGTTCAAATCCAAGCGACAGTCACCTGCGTGTGCGGGTGGTGGTCATCCAAGCCGGCTCGCCGCCATCTCCGCCGCTGGCCACATGTGGTGCATTGAAAGTAAGTATACTACATAAGTAATCATGACGTCCGATACACATTCAAGTGATTGTACGGTGGGGCTAGTGGTCGTTCAGGCCGGCTCGCACCTAATGTCACCATGGTGGTCCATTGCAAGTAAGTATAGTAAATAAGTACCTTATGACGACCAATATTATGTGCAAGTCCAAGCGATAGTCACCTGTCCGTGCGGGTGGTGGTCGTCCAAGCCAGCTCGCCTCTGCTCCGTTGTAAAAGTATATTAAATAAGTAGTCATGACGACCGATATTATGTCCACATTCAAATGATTGTACGTTGCGGGTAGCGGTCGGCCGGCCCGCCGCCAACCCTGCAGCTGGTCCCATGGTGATACGTTGCAAGTATAACATTTACATAGAGGCACATGCATACTAAATAAGTTGTCATGACAACCGATATTAGGTATGTCCACGTCCAAGGGATAGTCACCTGCGCGTGCGGGTGGTGATAATTCATTCAGCTTCGGTCTACAAGTAAACAAACCGTTGATAGTAGTCCTCAAAATGCCGGAGACAAGTTATCTACGGGACATAAATATCTGATCCTTTGTTTCCTACGTACACAATGTTTACTTGTTGCTTAATATAATTCGATTTATAATTATTTACACTTATACAATTTTATTCTATGATGACATCTTTAATGTTTATATCGATCTTAAATTTTATAATACAATTCAATTTACAATACAATTCAATAATCTATTCTAGTTGGACATTTATTATTTTTATTTTTATTTTGTACTTATTATTTTTATTTTGGCCCATAGGCCTCGAAGATTCAGCACGACTTAGTATAGTAATAATAGATTGTGATGACATCTTTTATCTTATGCTTAATTAATCACCAAATTTAATTAATAATTATCTTATTGTTATTATCAACTGTGGCTTTGAGTAGGTAAGCAAAGTTTGCACAGGCTCGATTAATTTCTCGCTTTACTAAATCTGTTTGGATATGATACATATAATATTTTCACATACGTATATCTTATTTTGTATGTATATATGTGTGTATATATGTGTGTATGTATGTGTGTACATGGATATATAAGAAACATATCATTTACTCACCTCTTTGAGCTCTGCACGCCGCTCACACTGGGTACCGGCAGAATACCAGCGCTAGAGTTTTCCTCTTAAACTCTCAGCACATGCTGAGTCGGAACCCGTTTGCATTTGCCACACACACGTTGAAACATTTTCAGCATTCGTCCCTATCTCACCAATAGGTACTTACTGTACCGCACAACTGAGTTATATTTGTATCACTATTCTGTAGTCAATGTCAACTCTGTACTGTTAATTTGTGATGTATATATGATGTATATAATATGTGATGATATATTTATACCTACACGTGTGTGTCTTATGGAAATAAAACTTTTATCTATCTATCTATCTAAGTTGTTTGGTTAATTATTTATCTCATTAATTCAATAAATAAAAAATTCTGAATTCAATTTTTCGGACCGGTACTATTGACTTAGAAATGGAAAAAGTTGACTTTAAATGCCTTAAATCGGTTTTAAAACTCATAATTTATACAAATGTATTTAATTAACATTTTTTTCACACTGTCAAGTAACAAGACCCCTGGGGCTTGAATATTGCTGGTAGTAGCTAATATATAGTAAGTATATTGGACAGCAACCGCCACCGCAACTCAAAAACTGGAGAAACGCTTTTACCCGCGAGCTTACAAAACATAGAAAATGCGTGGCAAATACTTAGCCCCCCAAATGAAATCTCCTTTTGAATTACCTTAATTATAGCTTTAGAAAATTTGGTTTTCAATTATATTTTCTTATATTATTCGAACTAACACGCTTCTTATATTCTTTAGTACAGGACCGCTGTCATTAAACTTGTTCCTACAAAACATTATTTTATTTTCGATCTTTCAATTGCGTTGTATCTTGGTCGTATCATGTTGTTGTAGGTAGGTACAATGTTATAGGTACAAGAGCCACGAACAACTAAACACAGACCGAAGTTACGATGCCAACATTATCTAAGACAAAGTTAAGGGAAATATCAGTAATAGAGATATTATTTATTTTCTAATCTAATGAAGTGCTCGTGGTCTAGTGGAACCGAGTGACTAGAATGAATCACTTTTGTTAAGCATAATAGTCACGTTCAGGTGCTGGATAGGTGATCATCCAGTGACTACCCCTAGTGGCATTTTTTCCGAGCGCTTCCGCGCTTCGCAAGCCACGCTAAGCCGTTGGTGCCAGCTGTCATGTAATGGCAGTCGTTAAACCATGTCAGAGACACATGGACGGCTTGATAACTTCTGACAGTAAGGCTCGCCATGGTAGAGTATGGCGTAACCTTCCTGCTACGCAGGAAGAGACCCGTGTCCCAGCAGTGGGGGCGTGTATTAATCATTTTCTAGTCTAATAATATATTCAATGAAATCTATCTTCGACAGTGATGGTGGTGGAAGATCTGGTGTGTATCTAGCAATAGATGCAAACCTTGAGCTAGCTGAGGAAGAAGACTGCTTCGATGTGTTCGGATTCCTCAAGAAACTAAGACAATCGCGGAAAGGCCTTATAGAAAACGAGGTAAGAGCCGTATTTGTACCTACGTATATACGTACGCACTTTAAAAAGCTAATTATTATTCTGCTCATTAATCTAAACAACTTTTATTACTGAGATAAACGAGAAGTATGTTTCAGCTATTCCATTTCAAGTTTTGATATTTTCCAAAGTTAATGTATGAAACTACTGGTATATTTTTTTATTTTTGTGTCGCACTCGTCAGAAAAGTTTTATTGATGATTGGAACAAAGCTAAGTTTTACCAAACATTTCGAAAACATGCTATGTCGTGCTGCATTATCCTAAGGCTAAGGCGTGACGCATATAGGACGTGGGGCAAGGGCGCGGACGGAAAAGACGCGGCGGCCTTTCAATTCACTTTCATACAAAATGTGCTGAAGCCATAAAGGGGGCGATGACGGGAACCCCATACAACGCGTTTTGTCTTTTCTGCGCCCTCGACCAATGTACTTCCTATATGCCCCACTCCTACGAGAGATGGCATAAGTGTAAAAATAATTAATGCCTACCGTGGATTGTTGATTTGAAGTAATGAGGTAATAAATACTTTACTATTTTAGTTTTCCTAAGCTATCCCTTCACAATTAATGAATTAATTATATTGCTACTACTCACATGTACAAACAAATGTACGTTACTTAGAAAACAGTTTAAGAGCCACTTGCACGAGTCCGTAAAACTAGTTTTAAAACAATTTCAACCGAATTCTCAATACAAAAACCTCTCAAAATTATACTAAACCTAGATTTGGGGGAACTGCGCAAGCGGCTCTAAGACTAGATGTTAGCCGTCCGAGCATACTTAAATTCCTGACTAATGATAAAATAGTTGTATAAACTAACCACATCGCTTCTAGGAACAATACAAATTCATCTACGACACGTTAGAAGAGCACGTGGTGTGCGGCGTGTCGTGGTTTCCCGTGTCCGGGTTATCCCAGACGCTGAAGCAGAAGTCTCAAAGGGACCCGGTTTCGAAGCTCAACGAGTACCAACGGGAGTACCAGCAGATCTGCAAGCAGACACCAAGGTTTACCATCGGCGACTGCGCTGGTGGGCACAGGGGTGACAACAGGGAGAAGAATCGAGACGTTTTAGTTGTGCCGCGTAAGTTTTTTTTCTTTTTTTAATATTGGGAAGACTAACAGCACATTACAAAGTTTAAAAAACCTATTTAGAGGCTAAAAATTCCGCCTATGCCGGGAGTCGAACGCGCGACCTCTGGCTAACCGTACCAGCGCTCTCCCAATTGAGCCAATAGGCAAGTGCCGGCAGCAGCGACCTCTGGCAAACCGTGCCCTTTCGCAACTGAGCCAATGGGCGACTCACCGGCATCAGTGAAATTTCGAACCTCTTTGCAATACTCTCTGTATTACGTACAGGCAGCGACATCTGGCTGAAGTAATTTGCATCACTTGCAGCCCCGAGTACCTACTTTGCAGTTAGGTTTTACATCGGAATTATATCGCTGTACATACCCACATGATTATATTATTACAAAGAATAACAAAAACATTAAATGTACGAAAGGCCAATTCGAAGTCTCCACTCATAGAAAAAAATTAAGCACTTTGTCGGGTATGACGTTCGTTCCGGGGCACACCCGATGCAAAGGATCTCCCTGGCAGTGCAACGAGGTAATGCTGCTAGCGTCATGGGAACTTTTGGCTCGGGTGTGTCCCGGGCGGTATTTTTGATTAATTTAGTTTAGTTTTATATTTTAAAAACCTATTTAGAGGCTAAAAATTCCACCCAACGTACAAAGAGTTGATATCAATTGAAGAGATTTATCTCTTTATTTACAATAGCGTTTTGCTTGCGCAAATATTTTTACAGGAAAAAAAAAACAAAAGACGACTTATAGAAAATAATAAGTTTCAAGTAGCAAGAAGGTTGCATACTTTTTGGCAGGCGCAAAGATTAATCATTTCTTAACCTAAGAGTATAGACCAAAGAGTATATAACCACTTGGTATAGACCTTTTTTATGTTCTGTGGTATAGACGGCGGCCTTATCACTAAAAGTAATTAGAATTTTCATCCGAGTGTAAACGATACGAGTAGTAATTTTAAAAACGTTTTTATTAATTAGTACTCGTAAATATTAAACAGAGTCGTCTACTGATGTTTCCATGAAAAGTTTCACAGAACCATGCATTTCCAAGTCACATAACAATAGTTTTATTTTGCTTCACTAACACGAAAATGCATAGCGATATGGCGCTTAAAAAAGGAAAAATGTTTTACAATAAAAGGCGTGCTTTTACAGTGATTAAACATATGTATGTGATCATGATTTTTTATTGTTTCAGCCGATAACTTTCGTCCATACCTGACCTCGTTTCAAGGAAACAGTTTTACAGACTACATCAATGCTGTGTTCGTGGACGTACGTAATAAATACAATCGTCAGACTTATTTAAGGAACTCTGGAAACGATTATACCTACTTACTTTCCTCGACAACAATTTCAGGGCTACACGAAGCCGAGGGAGTACATAGTAACGGAGTGGCCATTAATCAAGACCCAAGGAGAGTTTTGGTCGCTGGTCTACGATTACGAGTGCGCCGCGGTGGTAGTTTTATGTGTACCGCCCAAAAATTCGGTGAGTCCTTAACAAAGGATACTAAAAAGCCTTTTATGTTGCCTAAGTGACTAACTGACCAAGCGACCTTTCACTTGGGTAAAATGTTACAGTTTGGGCAACAATGAAGTCTTCCTCGCTAAGTTGCCTTGCGGTAGATATGTAAATTCATAATGCTGATAATCTAAATAGCATTGTATGTTTGTGTCAGTTAGCAGATCAGGTATCTGAATTTAAAATTAAATCTAGTTAAATACTCACTAACTAAATAAGTACTGTTGGTGGCGATAAAATCTTTTTTACTTTACTTTACTTAGGTATATAAGTATATTGTCAGTGTGCTGTCGTCAATAGGTATAGTCTGATGAATATGCCTCGGCTACTATCGGATAGAATCGGATATATTCGTGTAATAGAAATATCGGAACTAATATGCACGGATGTCAATCCGTGCTAATATGATACTTAATTTCAAAATCAGAACTCGATCATCTGCACGATATAAACCTTCAAGAAGTGCATACTACTTTATGGCTATCTAATAACTGCATAGAGATGTTAGTACGCCTACTGCAGTAAACGAGGCTGGCAGCGGATCTAATGGGGGCACACTTGTAAAGGGGGATTCCGCTAAATGGTCGAGTGAAAGACGTAGTATATGATGTCTATACTTAAGTACTTTTTAAAAGAAGCTCAATTGTTTTACTTAAATACTCACTAAGTAAATAATTAAATAGTCACTAATTAAATACTCCAATAACGTTCTGTCACGCTATTTTCTCACAAATTTAAAGAGTCAGCAACAGTTAACTATTTAATTAGTTAAATTCTCAAATCAGAAACTGGCCCTATGTCAACAACAAACGTGAAGTAGCGATGGCGCAAGTCACGCGTTATGAGAATATGAGAATTTCTGACTTGCGCCACATTCTTGAACATGGCTTAAAAGCATTTAACTAAAATTCTTTAAAAACCTATTTAGAGGCTAAAAATTCTTTTTACAAATTTCGATTTAAATGACTACTTACATAGAGTAACATTTAAAAAGTGGTACAGGTCGCCCTTAAGACATGACTTTTAATGTTTGTATGACTCGCTTCATCGTGCTACATAATATATACTGATTTAGATTTGGTCTTCTCTCAAATAATATTTTCTTTTGCAGCAACACTACCCACCATTCTGGCCGGAGGGTCGGCATTCGAAGAAGTACGGACCAGTGTTCACCATAGACCACGTATCGCATAATCATTACACGAACATCAAGACTTGGATATTTAGAATCAATAAGAAGGTAAGTATGTTTTTCCCTTACGAAGTTTTACAAGCGCCAAAAATTGTCTCCATGCAAATTGTGCCAGTGGGGGCTCTCCAAATCGGCCAGCAAATTGCTGTGAGTATATTCATAATTACGCTGTCACTGCAATAATGTTAAATCAGCGTTCACATCACATCGGTAGTCATTTTCGATTTCATATGAATAAAACTGTAGGTCTGTGAACAGATGAGACGCACTTTTTTGGGCGTTTGGTTGGAAGCAAATATTTAAAGGGTTTTTTAATCATAAAATTTTACAGTATGCTGATTGATTTTAACAGCCTAATAACACCTTGTTTAGCAACATAAAGCTTAATTTAATAACAAGGTACTTTTAGAGTGTACAGAATCCTGAGTGCTTAGTGCGAGTTTTTTAACTAAGTACTCGATCGCGTTAACGTAAACTCATATCTCTATGGCATCGAGGAAGCGCCACCTAGCGACAAGTATGGAAATTAAAATTGCTGAGTGCGAGTTGTAATGGTTTACGTTGAACACGTTTACCAGCCAAAACACGAATAAACGCGAGTGCGAGTTGTACTGTGACAGCGTTTTGCAAGTTCGAACGGTTAACTTACTCATACTCACTACTCGATACTCGATTAACGCGGTAGTAAAGTTATTCGATTGGATCTGTCAAACTCGCACTAAGCACTCAGAAGAGAAAGTAGGAGCACTCAATCAAAAAATTATCGAGAAACGAACAGGTGTCTACTGTTCATCTATCCATCTATCCTGCAAGTAGAATGAAACGTTTATTTCCATTTTTATATTTCCACCGAACCTAAAAATTAAAATGTATTCTTTAAATTATAGCATAAAGCGATTCATGTGAGATGCGAAACAAAAAAAATAACAATCGCTTCTGAATACGCCTTAAAACACTAAATACTGGAGTGCAAGATATACTCGTATACCTACCGCTGTAAATACAGCCGATCAAATCATAAGGGGAAAATACTAACTGAAAATAAACAGAGCCGTGACATTATACCTTTTGTGGGGTATTCGCACAATCTCGCGCAAAGTAAACAGACACGTAACGTCGTAAATTTTGTGGGGTATTTTCGTTGTGTTGATGGACGGCGTGTGTCTGAGTAGTTCATAACATACGGCAACGCTTGTGATTATAGACAAGGTTGGTAATTAAGTCCATAATCTGTCCATGAGTGAAGGTATGTTCCTTGCAGTTGGACCTATAATAGGTAGGTCACATAAAAATGATGGAGGGTAGTTCATAAGAGAAATAAATGTCACAGCATCGTCATTGGCTCCCCGAGTTTTAGTGGGTGCGTTCCGAAATGCGATGAAATCGATTACAGTGCCAATCCATATACGTGCAGTAGGCACAAGAACCCTATTTCGTGCGAGATACTTTGAGACTACTAAATTTGGTTGGATTCGCGCTGTAATCGATTTCATCGCATCTCGGCACGCAGGGAGTAATTAAATCGTCTGACAGCTGAGGATGTCACTCCTTTGCCCTCCAGATAGTGTCGCTGACGGAGCTCATGGCCGGCGTGAAGGCGCCACCGAAGACGGTACAACTGTTCCAGCTGACTTGCTGGCCGATGGGCCATAAGGTGCCAACGTCCACAAACTCGCTGGTCGAGCTCATGAACATGGTGGAGGGTTGGCGTCGAGACACTGACTACGGGCCCGTCTGCGTAGTATCGCCGTGAGTTGTCATCCCGATCATGTGATATCTATTATACTTACTTGATTTATACAAATAGAGTATGGAATGAGGCATTACTTTGCGGAAATCCATAATAGCATTTAATTTGTTTTTAAAAGTGAAAATTACTTTTAATTAATAGCATTAAAATGTGAAAATTACTGAGCATCCTCAGGCTCAAAGCTTAAGAGTCTGAGGATGCCTCGTCTTAGAGGTGAAACGCTTCGCGCATTTTTTCACACAAATTGGTGTCGGTGGTGGTGTGTTCGTGTCTTGCTTCTGCTTGAAAAAGTGGGAGGGAGGGCGGTGCATTAACTAACCGCATGGTGCTTCTGGGATTTTTGGCGGAATTTAACAATGTAATTTGCATATTTTAACTGTACAACATTTCATATTTTACAACGCGCAAAACTAAAAATACCGTTTCTTAATGTTGCTTAATCTTGATTACGAAAAAAAAATTCTGAATTTTTATTATTGCTTAATTTTAGAGAAAATAAATGAAAACGAAAAATTGTGTGATGACGTCACACATACGGTGGAATGAGGAGGTACCGTTGCCTAATATAAAAATGATATGACAGATGTGATTTTCAATTTCATTCAAATGTCATGTCGGGGAAATTACTTTTCCTTTCCTTAATTCCAATGGTTTTTAAAAAGGCGACAAGGGCGTTATTATTATTAAGCCGTATGTGTGACGTCATTTGGCGGTTACGTCCTTTTAGAATAAGACGAAATTCAAACAGAAAATTATGAATGAAAATCATCGAATTTCCGAAATTAAAAAAATATGGGTCGTGATGGCATTATCTGGTTACCATAGCACAGGGCATCTTTGTTTAGGACCAAGACAAGTGATTGTCTATGCTAGTTACTCCGAGTGTATTCCATCTTTGTGATGTACTTGATTAGTTATCATTACATAAGGGATCCTGGTTTGGGACCACGACCAGTAATGGTTTTGATTGAAATTTATTATCCATCAGTTCGTTCGTTCGTTCGTTCATTCATTCATTCATTACAAGTCAGATTATTGGAGAGCTCGTCTTTTGTCCTTGTTCGCTTTCTATGGGACTTGGGCTTCGTTGTTATTGATTTTCCGTATTTAATCAGCGACAGTCTCTATCTGTATCATGGCGGCATACACTCGGTATCGAATACAAAGTCTTCAAAGGCATGATATTATGATAAGCCTTTTTATACTCGTATGACTGTCCAACAAAAACAAGAGCTATGTTTTCAGGGTTCTGTCTCTAATTCGTAATTATTTATTCCATCAGAAATTCTAGACACTTGCAGTGAACGATTTGAGAGTACATACTTACTAAGTTTTTGTTAGAATACCTACTTAACTGACCAACTAGTAATTATGTACGCTAATCTATGTTTATCGCGTTGTACCGGCAGTCTTTTTTTTTAATTAATCTGTTTTTTTATAGGCGCACCGAGGAAAAAGGAAAATAGGGGTGAATCTGGCTATTACTTTACTCTGTGTTAATAAGATTATCAGGGGTCTCTATTTGTATTTTCCACAGGGATGGGCGAAGTCGAGCGGGCGTATATTGCGCCGCGAACGCTTGCATTGAACAAGTCGTGCAGCACCAGGAAGTGGACGTGTTCCAAGCCGTGAAGACGGTGCGGCGACATCGCCCGCAGCTCGTCGAGAACATGGTGAGACATGGTCTCTTTGTGTAAGGAGTTCTTTGTAGCTCCCCAAACATTCTTCTTCTTCAGGCTATATTAGTCCACTGCTGGACATAGCCCTCCCCTAATGAGCGCAAGATTGTGCCATCATTGGGGGGTAGTGCACATAATCCCCACGCTGGGAATGCGGGTTGGGGATCGCAGTTTGGTGGAATTGTACTGCAGGGGGCGCTGCTGCCCACCATCAAACCTTGAAGCCATATTATTTCAAATGAGAACCATCAATTCCAAGACCTGAAACATAAATTGAAATACAAAGTAATGAATGTCGGTTTTTTCTGAGGATAACTTAGCATAGACTGAGAAGCTACAATGGCACTGATAATACAAGGTTTTTTGACTCTATTAAATTTTGTTTCAGACGGAATACAAGTACTGTTACGATCTCGTGCTGCATTACGTGTTGCATTACTTAAACAAAGACATGAACAAAAAGAAGTGAGAGTGCGAACTCAAGGACGAGCTCTGGTTCATCGAATTCGGACGAGGGGCAGCGCTACCAACTACACCTGAGGAGACAAGCCCTTCGTCCCAAGGGAAGAAGGGAACAGTACCGGGAAAGCCCGACGCACAGGGCGCGAGGCGGAAACCACGGCGAGGGTTGTCTCTAGACCGACTGGTCCCAGCGGCTCGTCCACCCTTGCCTCACACTGTCACTTTAGAGGCCCCGCCGCGGCCTCGCCATAGCGATCGCCCGCCCCTACGCCGCTCCATCCGCCTAGAAGACGAAGGCGCTGCCGAGGAACGCCGCCGCGTGTTCGGGCACGGCCCACATCAGGTGTCCTTTGACGAAGGCGACGTGACCGACGAGGAAGAGTACGAGCACGAGTGTGAGTGCCAGCACGTCTCGCTCGACCGATCGCGCGGTACTTCGGCGGAGACCCCCGATGACGTCGACGAACTGGAGTTCGCCATCTCTCCCCCTGCGGAGCCCACACCCCCTCCAATGCCACCGCGCCCACACTTACGTGGCGTCTCTTCTGACAGAGTCCTGAGCGACCGCCGCGACGGCTCCCCCGCTATCAGGGCACCGGCACGCGCGCTGTCACAGGGCATATTCGAGAGGAGGCTGCCCAAGATATACAAATTCGGACTGATGGACAAATCTAAAAGGGCGAGTTCTAGCGCACTGTACGAACGCAATGACGATCGCTCGCCGACCGAACAGTTTTACAATGCGACGGGGTCCACGAGGCTCAGCTCACAGGAGTTGTTCGAGAAGTTCTGCTCGGAGGAGTTCACATCGTTGTATGGGAGAGGGGATGACAGGCGCAGACGCGCGCCTCATTCGAAGTCGACGGGCAGTAGTGGGTCAGACGTACGCGCGTGCTGTCGACGCGCGCCGTGTGGCTCACAGCCCGCGCTGGCGCAACGGCACGTGTTGCGCGCGCGATCCGAACGTTCTACTGACTCCGAAGAACAGTCTTCTCCCGGCCGCCGCAACCCGCAGCACCAGCGTTCGCAGCCTTACGAATACGATGACGAGGAGGGAGAAGGGCAAGACGACTTCTCTCGTTCGGCACCGTTGCTTAGCCCCGACCGGTTTGAAGCTCGTTTCACTTTCGATATCTCTGAGCATAGTGAAGTGCCGTCCTGCCGCGACGAGACTCCGTCCGATGCCACTGAGACGCGGAATTTAACTCTTTACGAGGAGCCTCATTCGGATCGCACAAGTCTCTGTGAGTTGTATGATGCGGCGTTCTCGTCGAACCGCCCATCGTTCAAACGCAGCAGCCAGCGTCGGCGCGATGGAAACTTCGACCTGAGTGTGCTAGACTTTCGTGCGATAGACGACGAGAGTCCGTGTATCAGCCGTCAACCTTCAGAGCGAAGCGCCGACGAGACCCTGCAACAAAACTCTGATTCCCGCAGCTGGGCTTCAGACTCCGTCTTCGCTACTCCAGAACGTCGAATCAGAGAGTTGTCGCCGACCTCGATCGATACGCAGAAGTTTATCTCGGTGCAGAGCGACTCAATTCGAGCTGACTCTGCTGCGGCTGACTCGACTGTCGCTGACACTACAGTAGTGGAAGAGGAGCCGACGAGTGTAATAGAGCGCGCGGAGTACGCTCTGGCGTTGAAGCTGGGCCGCATCGATCTAGAAGAGGGAGAGGATGCAGTGACTTTACATAGTGAAGGCGACGCTGGGGCTGTGACGTCACCTGGCTCCGACACGACACGCATGTCGAGCCGCCCTTCGATGCACAAGCTCGAGCCGATAGAGCCGGCGCGACTGAGTGGAGGGGCCGGCAAAGGCGGCCGGACCGACAGCCCGGGGTCCAAGCGCAGTCGCCGTGGCGCCAGCGAGCCGCGGCGCCCCAGCCGCTGCTTCCCGCTCTGATGGCGGGCGGCGGCGCCCCGCCCGCGCCGCAGCCCCCTCACACGCCGTGCCTTCCCGCCGACGCGCTGCCACCTACTTAGGAGATGCAACATCAACATACATGTACTGTTCGATGAACTAGACGCTCGTGTATTCAAATTAAACGGAATCCGATGTAGGTATAGCTTAGAGGATTCCTAACTTTTAGATGACGTATTGAGTAAAATATTGATAACTACCCTTACTACTAAAATAAATTAAATCTTGCTCTTATATAAATGTACTTTAAAACCCTAGTCACGCCTGTTTACCTACTGTAACTGCCAAATTGATAAGTTATATTAAAGTTTCATAGTGTAAATTAGAGAGCCGTTTGGGCGGCAATTCTAGCGCTAGGTAGCTAGGCAGTGCCTAAAGACCGTCTACGTATGTAGAGCTGAGCGTAGATTCTAAATCTATTAGATAGGATTGATCTCGGGCGAGGCTTGGCCCCCGGCCGCCCCGCGCGGTACTCACAGGGTCAACTTTAGATAGACATTTAGCGTGGACCTTATTTATGAACGTCGTTCGGATGACTGAGATTTCAATATCGTTTTATATCAATTCTGTCGAGTGTTCTTCGGCTGTCGTAAAATGTCTTTTGCAAATGGAACCTTATAGGAAATCTCCAATAAGCTGTAACAGAATTATTCCACGGAGTTTGCGTATTGGTAGAATTTCTCCGCAAAATTTTGTTTGTATTTGAATATGATGTACTCATACAGAAGTTAGAGATTATTTCATTTACTGTAGCTTATTGTACCTACATGTAACTTTTACGAACAATTAGTGAAACTAAGTAGGTATTGTATTGTTTTGTATTTTGATGTTAGTGTCGTGTCAATGTTTTTAGTGCTCGTGCCATTCTATTCCAATTTAATCGTAATTTGTCGGACATTTATCAAGTGGTAGTTTATCGGGTGGCCCAAATATATGATATAATTAAGCCTTCCTCAATCACTCAAGAATAACTCAACTGTTTTCCTGTGATCCCAACTCTGCCAGGTGTATTGTAACAATACTTCTTCTGCCGGCGCAGCCGTCCAATCTAGTTTGAATGATTTTGAAGGAAATCGTTACGTTCTTTTAGGTGTCAGTCGTGTTGAGACCCGCAGCTAGGCTAGGGTTTCGATGAAAAAAGATAGTAAAAAGATATTAGTATTGCTTTAATTCAGTGTTTCAATAAATAGATCGCTACAGTATTTAAAACCTATTAATCGAATAAAAACATTTCGTGGATATAGCTAGTCCTCGAATCTTAAGGCACAAGGCGAAGTCGCCCCTATACTGCGTTCCGAGATGCGATGAAATCGATTACAGCGCGAATCCCACCAAATTTAGTAGTCCCAAAATATCTCGCACGTAATACGGTTTTCAACACACTTGCTCGTAAAGTGACTCTTATAACACCGGTTTAAGAACCATAATGCTGTCCATTATACACGCGTGCGTAATAATATTACAGCACAAGTGCTGTAATGAATATAGTTTTAATTTTATCAACTACAGAACAAATAATGACAGCAAAGAGTTTTCATATCTAAAAATAATAATTTAATTTATATTTTATGCACGTTAGTATCAAAATACGATAACTAAACATTTATTTTCATCAAATTGCAATCAAAATAAGAAAAAGATAGACATATCTAAAAGCCAACTTGTAATTCAGAAATATCGATTTATAGGCTGTACGGAAGTTGTTACATTTGCCTACATTTGACAGCGCGCAAATTAAAAAAGTAAGCGCGCGCCATTTTCAATCTCAGTTCTCAAGAAATAAAACTTTTCATTGTTTATTGTGAAAATGTCGAGTTCGAGTACTGATACTGAAGAGGATATGGTTTTAACTCCGCAAGACATACTTAATGAGGCGCAAAATGCCAATGAAAGTTTGATACCCGAGAAATCTAGGGAAAAATATGTCGCAGCGTATGAAAATTTCCTAACATGGAAAACGGAAAAGAACGCGAACTCTTTTTCTGAGTCAGTATTTTTAGCGTACTTTTTATTTTTATTTACTTGTGCTTGTTTTTTATTTTCCTCACAAGTGTGTTGAAAAACGTCGTATGACACTCGTGAGCATTGGTCATTACAGACTCGGTTCCATAACTGCTCTCGCCTTCGGCTCGAGCAGTAAACCCACCTCGTCTGTAATGACCAACTTAGCTCACTAGTGTCATAATGTACTATTTTAATACACTTGCTCAAAAAGTGGCGTATTACAGAGACGTATAGCGTGCGGGATGTGGGCTATTACACACTAGTGTTTTTTTTTTACCTTTCCCGCACTCGTGCGTTTTCTTTCCCAACTGTCAAAATAATGTCTATTAAAAAGAAAAAGCAACCATGAAGTTTTTACTAAAAAAAAACATAGAAGTTTTTATGAGCTACTAATTTGTTTCAATATCAGATTTAATGATTTGATTGAATGAGTTAAGTTAGGTTTCATTTCATTTCATCTTCTTAAATTTCATTTTCATTTCATATCAATAAAAAATTCTACTGAAGACTTGGCTGTATGGGCATAGTTCCCTTTGCCTACTAGAATGGGTAAAAAAAATAATCTCTGCTTATATTTTTTTACGGTTGGCGCCATTTTCCACATAATTTTTCTTTATTAAATTGCTTATTTTTTTCGCAACTGTATTAAAATAGTCGTTCAGTACACGTGCGGAACCATCATTGCAACTTGTTCCGACTGTCAACCCTCGCCTTCGGCTGCGCCTCGGCTCGGGTAGACATTTGACGGAACTCTTTGCAGTGACAGCCTTTCCGCCCTTGTAATGAAATATACTATTTTGTGCCTACTGCACTTAGGTATATGGATTCGCACTGTAATAGATTTCATCGCATCTCGGAACGCAGGGCTAGTTAGGGTTTTCAAATGTTATCCAAAACGATGACATCGCTTCGCGATTAATGCGTGCTGAAAGTGCTCGATTAAGATCGTGATCTGTGATCGGGCGTGGGTACCGGCAAAAACCGCGTCTTGGCGAAAGATGGTGATTAAAAAAAACTAAAATACTTATATAATAAAGTTTCATTGTATATGAAATCTTTTTGTCCATCAGCCTCCTTTATCGTATTATTTATTTATTATCATCTGGCAACCCCACCCCTCCACTAACGTGAGGGTCTGGTACTTGTGTGAAGTGAGGAATCTTTATAATAATTAGAAAAATGTTAGCAAATCCTTTTGTGCCATCCTGTATCATTTTGAATTATTATTTGTATAATTATTATCTATTTATAGGCAATATTTCTTTTCTTCGTGTTAACTAAACACACCTTATACCAATTGTATAGAAACGAGTTAATTTTATTTTATTAAATGTGCCAACCAGTACAACTAGACCGTCTATTTTAAGTCATTAAGATGAGTCTACTAGGCGCGCTTTTTACAAACTATAGAAGACATGTCACGGCCCATACCAAATGTACCCAGCCCGGCCCTAAATATCGATAACAACCCTTGTATGTCCCCACTGCTGGGGCACGGGTCTCTTCCTGCGTCGCAGGAAGGTTAGCCATACTCCACCACGAGGTCAAGTCTGGGTTGGTGGAGAGATTTGGAATAATCGGAATAAATTCGGAATTAAGTTTATGAAATCGTGGTTATTTTAAAGAAGGATCAAACCTTGTTTATTCGAAATAAATACATAGGTCCAAACGTCGTTTGTTTGGAGCGTGGCCAATGTCCGTAATTAGGTATGTATATAGTACCACACTGGAAAAAATGTACTAGGGTGAAAGGGACTGGGGCGGCAGTATCTCTAGTTGTGCTGGTTAGTTACAAAGTGTATTTTTCAAATTATTCATGAGTGCCAATTCTGTAATAAAAATATATTTAATGTAAGAATATTAGCTTGTGACAAGCTCAGTGTGCCAATATTAAATGTTATTTAATTTGAAGTAGATCATTATTACAAATAAGAGCAATTTCCATACAGTCTGTTAGCTTTTAGAATATACCTCGTCTACTGTCAGATAGAATCGGATATATTCGTGTAATAGAAATATCACATATGACACTAAATTTCGAAATCGGAACTAGTATGGCACTTAAAGGTACACACAGAGCAGGAAGTAGCATTCGTGTCCTTTCGGCGAAAACCGAAGCCTACTTACTGCCCTTACTTGCTTATTGCCCGAGGTATATTCTAAAAGGTAAACGACTGTAGTTTTGTTTTAATTTATAAACGACCGGGCGGATGGAACTAAAACTTTTCCAGTCGGTTAAAAGGCCACAAATGAAGGTTGGATCGTACTTAACATTGGAAATAAACTTCTTCTTCTTCAGGCTATATTAGTCCACTGCTGGACATAGCCCTTCCCTAATGAGCGCCATCGCGCAAGGTTGTGCCATCATTGGGGGGTAATGCCCGTAATCCCCACGCTGGGCATGCGGGTTGGGGATCGCAGTTTGGTAAAATTGTACTGCAGGGGGCGCTGCTGCCCATCCGCCGGTTTGTGAAATAAACTTATCAAATAGAAATTATAGCCTTGAGTTAATAGCTTCATAGAAAAGTCCATGAGACTAAAATTCCTTTTATTATGTTATTTTCACCTGTAAAACCTTTTTGTTTACAGGTCTTTTTTTTTATTTGTGTCTTCCAAACGTATTAGAAAATTTTCATAAAGATCATAGCTTCTCGTTTGTAAATAAAAATTAAACTAAGTACGTTTGTATTGAAATTGCTTCTTGATGGAGACTCAAGAGCGCTGGCGTTCTGGCTTATTGTTTTACTACCTAGGTCATTATAATAATCTAAATAATTATAAAGTTTTCACAGTATCGTTTTGTCCAATTTTGAAAAATATTTAAGTAACTATGTCCTCAAACATCGAAATGTAATTCATTTTTTTATTGATAAATCATCCATTGATATCCAGAACATAACCTGTATTTGCCAAACGCACAACTTAAGTATTTATGTACTTAACTACGTATGTTTAAAATTATGTAGGTAAGTGCTATCTATATCTACAGACACTGTCTGAAGACCGCCACCTATTTTTTTTAATCTCTATTAAAACAATTTTAATAACTGCAAATCCACAGGTACAGTCAGGAACACCCTATTTTAGTTCGACACCCGCACTATAGGAGCTACAGTCTATTTATTCTTACTTACCCAATTTAGTAAACAAGATTCTAACCTTAAAATTGAGATTAGATGCCTAAACTAGACAATTTCTCGCAAATTCATGAACTATCATGAACATGAATGTTTATAAAATTGGCAGCGTGTTATCTAAAAGAGTGTTTCAGGTTACTTCATTTATGTAAATATGGCAGTTTTGGACTAAAAAGTCACAGTTTAAGGGTAGAATCTTGTTTACTAAATTGGACAAGTAGAATAAATAGACTTTAGGTACCGTTGTCTGAGTCATCTGCCGCTGACTGTCCTTTTTTTTCCAGACGGAAGACTTTTTTTCTTAATTTTTTTTAGTATTTTTTTTTTTTTGAAAATATATTCTTTATTAAAACTGTTTTTATACGGATTTTACGTTTATTTTACATTTTTACAATTTTCCGACGTTTCGGCACTTTTTCAGGTGCCGCGGTCTCGGAAGACTGGAAAAAGTGAAACCTGAAAAAGTGCCAAAACGTCGGAAAATTGTAAAAATGTAAAATAAACGAGTAAAATCCGTAAAAAAACAGTTTTTATTATGTCTAGTGCTCGTGTTAACCTTAGAAAATACAATATATTCTTTGTTTTGTTTTATCGTGAATCCCTTTTTGTTACTTTTTTTTTAAGTGTATCTAGTTTAAGAGAAATCATAATTATCCTTATATTAAGTTCGTATTGTAAGTAAAAATTTCCATGTGGACCATTGTTCGGTGTTTTTTAGAACTAAATATAATACAATTTAATTATTGTAAGTAACGTACTTAAGAAAGTATACTTTTTAATTATAAATTGTCCGTACACTAATTACCTATCGAAAAGGAACCAAGTCAATGTTTTGTAACCACTAACGTATCTTTTTATTCAAATGCTGAACGTTGCTATTAAATTGCGACGCTGTTATCCAAAAAAAAATCGCATTATTCGAAGACTGCGCTGCGTTTAAAATATCTTTATCGTTTTAAAAACCTATTTAGAGGCTAAACATTCCACCCATGCCGGATTCGAACCCGTGACCTCTAGCATGGCTGAGTCGCCCATTAGCTCAGTTGGAAAAGCGCTGGCATGGATAGCCAGAGGTCGCGGTTTCGAATCCCGGCATGGAAGGAATTTTTAGCCTCTAAATAGTTTTTTAAAATTGTCCTCAGCACGGGTTAGTGCATTAAAAAGAATATAATCTTTATCGTTGTGCTTATAATTCTAAAGCTTTCGAAGCTCAATATCGCAGAACAGACTTAAGCGCAGCTAAAACGCTAGACTCGTCAACCTACATCCTAACAAGATCTCGCCGCACCGACCATTTTAAGTAAAAGAAAACATAGCTTAAATAAAATAATGATAGAACTACCAATATTAAAATTTACCAAATTATAAATATACACATTATAAATGGAGAATATTATATAAATGTAGGTTATTTATAATATTACATATATAGAAAAATTGTGATTAAAAGTTTTTAACTTCCAGAATTATTGTAAATTATTGAAGTATTGTTGTCATAAATGTTATTTGAAAAGTAATTTTAAAATTTATACATGGAACTTAATGGAAAATATATTTATTTGTTGTATAAAAACTACATCGTTTCATTAAGCGGAATTCCCTTACCCTACTGCAGGAAGAAAAACCCTACCTACGCGCAATTGACAACATTTCATATTTTACAACGCGCGAAACTAAAAATAATACCGTTTCTTAATTTTGCTATCTTGATTAAGAAAAAATATTTAGAAATTTTATTATTGCTTTATTTTAGAGAAAATAAATGAAAACCAAAAATTGTGTGATGGCGTCACACATACGGTGGAATGAGGAGGTACCGTTGTAAAAATTATATGACAGATGTCATTTTCAATTTCATTCAAATGTCATGTCGGAGAAATTACTTTTTCTTTCCTTAATTCCAATGCTTTTTAAAAAGGCGGCAAGGGTGTTAGTATTATTAAGCCGTATGTGTGACGTCATTCGGCGGTTACGTCCTTTTAGAATAAGACGAAATTCAAACAGAAAATTATGAATGAAAATCATCGAATTTCCGAAAATAAAAAAATTTGGGTCGTTTTTAGTTTCCTTTAGGACAGTAAAATACGTATGCTAAAAAATTGATATGTTGTCAATTCCTGGGTAGGACATTCTAGGCTTATGGCACTTTTCAAAACTGAAATCTCCAACGTTGCGGATTGAGGGAGAGGTTTAGTCCCAAATTATTACTGATCATCCGGTGCATGCATAACGGGACAAAATTCTCCACTGTTTAAATTCAATATAAGTTTGAAAGTAACTTTGAATTTTTTCTTGATTTTACTTACTGTCGACCAAAAGCTACATTTAGTAAATAAACTGAAGAAGAGTTTATTTACTAAATGTAGCTTTTGGTCGACAGTAAGAAAAATCAAGAAAAACTTCAAAGTTACTTTCAAACTTATTTAAGCAGTGGAGAATTTTGTGCCGTGTTTGTATTCTGGAAGGATAGACTTATTAAAGAAAATATTATTGTAAAAACACATTCTCAATAGTTTGTGAGTACTACAATAGAAACAAAAACATCATCGTCATCGTCAGGCTATACTAGTCCACTGCTGGACATAGCCCTCCCCTATGAGCGCCATAGCGCCCTGTCTTCAGCTTGCCGCATCCAGCATCTGCCTGCAGTTTTTCGCAGATCGTCATCCCACCTAGTCAACAAAAACATACCACATTTTAATATTTCTTAATGACCCGCGATGCTCATACATAATTACTTATATTAATCGGGTCTAATCGCGATTAGACCCGTTAAATATATTTTAACTATTATAACTAGCTTTTGGTCGAGATTCAGAAAAAAATAGGAAAAAACCAGAATAACTTCCCAGTAGTTGATTTTGAAGAAAAAACAGAATAACATAATCCCAGTAGTTTGTTTTGAAGAATTTGTTCATGAGACAAATTAATTGTAAGTTTTCTGTAGAAAACCCTTTTTGAAATAAACATTCGCAAAAGGCTTATTAACAACAAGGTACCAGGCCACCTATCATTCTTTATCAGCCAGCAATGGTAAGCATAATATTTTAATTATCACACAGAGCACAGAGGTTTACTCATTATATTGCTTGTTTAAAAAAAATCTACAATTTTATATTGTTTTATTTTCAATAATCCCACTTACCACAAATTTTGCAAGTGTTGGAGTTGGCAGTTCTACCAGCGTAAGTCAACGGTCATGTTGCCTACTAGTAGTAGGTACTAGTGATATACCATCGGGGATTAGTACTACCAGGTGTAATCCTTGGTAAACTAGTGACCCAGAGGGGTTTTTGGATCTGCGTTATCATCGTTATCAACCCTTGTATGTACCCACTGCTGGGGCACGGGTCTCATCCTGCATCGCAGGAAGGTTAGGCCATACTCCACCACGGGGGCCAAGTCCGGGTTGGTGGAGGATTGTAAGACAGTGGCGGGCCTTACAGTCAAAGTTATCAAGCCGCCCATACGGCTTCTGACATGGCTTGCCGACTGCCATTACATGACAGCCGGCACCAACGGCTTTACGTGCCTTGCAAAGCATGGAAGCACTCGGAAAAATGCCACGGTATTTGCGGGTATTTACGGTCACCCATCCTGCACCTGACCGCGCCTGTTGTTACTTAACTCAAGTGATCACTTGGTTCGCCTAGGCCACGAGCGCTTCCGGATCTACGCTTTTTGAAATTGCCTTGCCTCCACTACAGGGCACAGGCCTGGTGGTGGTGGTAGAACTAGTAACCCAGAGGGCCAAAAACTCGCCAGTCAAACTAACTTTTGATCCAAGACCTTTAAACTACCTAATGATGCTGTGTGCGTGTAGCGAAACTGAGAAACAGTATAGTTAGGTATTGGTCAAATGACGGTACTGTAAAATTTTAATGTATGTAGGGTAAAATTGTACAGTAACTAAACATGATTTATTACTATAAATAATAATAATATAACATTTATGTAAGTGCAAAAAAAAATTAATAAGTCGCGGGTTCGAATCCCGGCATGGGTGGAATTTTTAGCCTCTAAATAGGTTTTTAAAATTGTCCTTAGCACGGGTTAGTGCATTAAAAATAAAAATAGTATAAATATTAATAAATAAATAAAATAATAAATTATTTAACTTTTCTTACGAAACAGAAGCTTATGTAATTTTTGCTGAGTTACTGTTAAATCAATCTAAGTCAACAACTTAACTTGAATGACATTAGATAGATAATTATTCATTTGCACTTAGTTACCTTTACGTAACAAAACCTAAAATAATTTACGTTGCGGAAGTAAGTACTTGCGGCCGCGGCTGCTCTAATCTGCACTTAGCCGAACAACACAAATTTTGCTCCAGTTGCGCGATCCATTACAAACTTTGCATAATAAATCATGTATGTTTACCATTTGTGTAGGTTGCAGTCGTGGCTCGGATGCAGCCGCCATGAGTATTTAGAACAAACTACATACCCTATTAGTGTCCGCGACTTCATTCATATGGGATTCGAATAGACATTATCCTGAATTTTAATCCTGCATGGTTTGCACAAAGACGAAGAAGAATATTCTTTATTGCATGTACACCAGGAAAGGGCGGTGGTAGCGGAGCGGTGTAGAACGCCAGCCTCTCAATCGGGAGGTCGTGGGTTCAAACCCCGGCATGTACCAATGACTTTGTTTTCTAAGTTAAGTGAAATTATACATAAGGAAAACATCGTAAGGAAACCCTAGTGTCTGAAGTGTTAACGTACCTCAGCGCTTGCTACAATGGCCCAACTATGAGGCTAAGTGCGGAAATCTCAGGTCTAACTTTTTACACCAGCAATTACATAAGAGACTTAAAGTACAATGCAAGTGGCGGCCTTATTACTAAAAGTAATTTCTTCCAGACAACCATTGACGGAAAAGAAGAAACGGAAACTGAACGATGCATCGATGTATAGAAGTCGTGACTTTTGACACTTAAAACGCGCCACTTGCGTCATCATACTACCGTAGTAGGCCATGCTCTATTAGAAATAAATAGATGAAATTATTTTCTGTAACATCCTTGCTAGGATACACTCCGGTCTAAAAGGTGGCTCGTGCTTTTTCCGCAAAAACCAGTGGACAGTGCTGCTTGTGTAGTACGATGACTCAATTCACGCGTTTTTCAGAGATAAATTGTCAGAATTTGACAAGTAATGTACAAGAAAGTCACGACTTAAGACACAACTTACGACAAGCATCGTCGAACTACTCTTCCAACTATTTGAAAAACTTATAACAAAGAGTATTAAGAAAAAGATACGTAGTTAAGTATCTTCTTGCTTTGAACTTGCTTCCATTTTCCTTATATTTCGAGATTCAAAGGGCTGACAAAAAAAATGTGCGTAGATCCTAAACACAAGTTCTAGAACGACATATTTTATAGTGGAATATAGCTCTATAGGTCAATCGATTAGCACTGAAGGTACTCATATAATAGGGATGCAACGACCTACGAGCACCTAACCGTAATACATGCGAGTGTGGATGAATGGAATGAAAAATCGTATCGCAAAACGTGCAAGCGTCAATAAGATAAGATAAGAATATTCGTTATTGTACACTGGAAAAACAACAAATGCAAAACAATTGCAAATATACAAAGTACAATTGGCGGCCTTATTGCTAAAAGCAATTTCTTCCAGACAACCTTACGATGGAAAGTTGCTGAAGGAAATTAGAAAGACGGGTAGCCAGTGCAAATTTGAATATTGATACATACTTTCATTTTCTACTACATTTTATTTTACTACATTTTCATATATTTTACAGGGTGATTCTCTAAACTGCGCAGTTCCTGAAACAACGCTAAATAACACGCAATAATTAGAATTTGTGGTTACAATAACTTTTGTTTAAGAGTTACTCAGGTTTATTTAATTAAAACTGTTTTTATACGGATTTATGCTCGTTTATAATTTTTTTTACAATTTTGCAACGTTTCGGCACTTTTTCAGGTGCCGTGGTCCCGGATGACTGAGGTGACAGGTGTCTTTTAGAAAGCATAGATAGTTTAACCGGCATGACATGATGATTGCGCATTTTAGAAGAACGCTATACAAATGTGGACTTCGGTTCACATGCTACGTAAGCGCTAGTGTATAAGGCCTTATTATAAAAACCCGAAATTTTTTTCGTGGTCGTCTTCCGAAGGCATAAAACGCGCCAGTGTAAAACGAGAGCCTCTCATAATGAACAAGGCGACCCGAGAGAGAGGCAGTTTTGCATAATATTTTGCGAACTAATGCACTTGTCCTGCTGGACGACAGGAAACATTAGCTTGCCAAGCATAGTGCGGTGCCAGCGGTAAGTGGGAATGACAGAACTTCCGCATCCTTATAAGCATGAACATCTTTCAAGCACTTTACAATTTTTAACTAACATTGCACTTTGACATTATTATTGACTTATTTGAAACTTTTCGTTGACAATATTTGACCATTAATGGACTGAAAAGACTGGACTGAAGCGCTCGTGGCCTAGTCGAACCGAGTGATTGGAATCAATCACTTGAGTTCAGTAACAACAGATACGATCAGGTGCAGGATGGGTGACCGTCGTCTGACTACTGCTAGTGACATTTTATCCGAGCGCTTCCGTGCTTCGCAAGGCACGTTAAGCCGTTGGTTCCGGCTGTGTATCAGTGATCAGGTAATCAGGCCTTATGGGCGGCTTGATAAGTTCTGACAGTAAGGCCCGCTACTGTCTTACAATCCTCCAGCAACCCGAATTTGGCCGTGGTGGAGTATGGCATAACGTTCTTGCAATGCAGAAAAAGACCCGTGCTCCAGCAGTAGCTTTGATGTCTAATTTACTGGATAGACGCGATTTTTTACATTCAAAACGAGTGACTTAAGTTTTACATTAATCATAATTTTCTGATGAAATCACGAAACCACAAATGAGGTGACGTGTGCCATCGCACTACTCATTTTGTAGTTTTCTTGGAGCGTGGACGTTTCCCATTGACGGAAAAACCTACACCTAAAACAGCGAGCCTATCATATTACTGTAGGTAATATACAAAATTGTTGATTGAGAAAATAATATGCAACTAAATTTAATAATTTGAGAGTCAACTTTTATTTGTCAAAAAAAAGTAGCCATATATTTGAAATATTCATAATATAATGTCTAGCCGCAGACCAAGTTTGTTTACCGTATAATTATAATATTATACAATGATAAAAAAATACAATGTGCGCTTGAGATGGAATGGATGGATGAATGGATGGCTCGAGATGCTAACTAGCGTCACCAATGGAAAAAAATCATCTAATAGCTTGTTTCATAATACGCCTTTATCTAAAAGTGAACATGATAAATCTTAACAACCTGTGACTACTACGAGTATTTTTAGAACCCACAGGACCTAAGATCTATAGCTTAGAACTTGAATCGATTTCCGCTGTAAACCGCTGTTTTTGGCAGAAATTGATTAGCGTTCTTGGTTGTTCATTCTAGGTTCTAGACTGTAGCTTCTAAAAGTAGTAGTCACAGTTGTTACGATTTAGTTACGGCGCTAGTTAGGTATTCCCGAAGCGTCTTAAGTCGATTAGTAGGTCACGCGAAAGGGTCAAAGTCTGCCTTCTGCACGTTATGCAATAGTGTAGTTGTCGGCGTTTAAAAGCTTAATAATAATGGCGCTTGGTGGCAAGTTGCAACAAACGCTCATGAGCTCTGATGAATAACATACTTACCTACTCAGTTTTCCGGGTAGGCTTGTTTAATTTTTTTGTTGTTCCCTCAGAGACTATGGGCTTAATTACCTCGCGTGCCCACCGCGGATTGGCAATTTAAAGCGCTAAGGTATTTGAACACCTCAGACACTCAGGTTTCCTCACGATGTCTTCCTGGCTAGCGACTGATATTGTACTATAAGTCCACAAATGTACATAGCTTAGAAAAATTGGTAGGCCTATTCCTGTGGTTTATAGGCTACATAAAAAAAAAACTGTTTACTGTACAGTACAGTACAGAACTAAAGCCTTTTGTCGTATAAATAACGGTCAAGGTACCTTGTGGATGTAGGAAACTGAACTTCCTGTAGTGCCGTATCGCGATCGAGTAACCGACATACTCGTACAAATAGATACCGCAAGCTTAAGGGACGCGTCGGCACTCTAAGAAGATAATATTACCAAATATTACCTTAAAAAGGAGAATTAACATAGGTAGAAATCCTGAAGACTTAGCGTCGTGCCGTCTGGATTATTTAAATCTAAACTGATTGCCAGGTTGAAATGAAAAAAGAAGAGACCTCAAAGTCACATTACCTATCAATCGATCAAGAAAAAATTTCGTTGCAGTATTATTCTTCACGTCCGAGCTTTTCATCGAACTGAAAATACTCAGTGTCCACCAATTCCCATAAACTAATTATTAAAACGCCTATTTACCAATACTACTATCTTTTTTATAATTCTCTTTTTTATCGACTCGACTGACACCAAAACAAAACGTAGCGATTTCCTTGTGAAAATAATTCAAACTTGACTAGACGGTTACACTGGCCAGCTGTTATAAAGGAGTTGTACGAAACAGTACAAGAAGGTGCATGGCACATACTAAAGAGATAGATAGATAGATAGATAGAGAACTCTTTATTGCACAACCAGAAAAATATTACAACCATGATTCTTAAATCTAAGTAATGTTATACAATTGGCGGTCTAAGAGGTTAATTTTCTTTTTATTTTAAATAGTTGTCTTTTGTTATTTTACACGAAGCACTTCACCAACTATAAGAATGTATTAAGGCGCGTTTAAACGACGCGAACACGCGAGCCTGGCTCCGCTCGTGATTCAGCGCGCCACGTGCTGTTTAAACAACTACGCTCGGCGCGGATCGGCAAAATTCGCATGATCCATCGCTTGTCGGTTATTTCGACACGGATCAAAGGTGCGGGCGCCATCTTCGGCTCGGCTTGTGTTAATACGCGCCATCTAAACAGATGATACAGAGAGCGCGACGAAGAGCGCGGTTCAACAGCGCGATGTAGCCGCATTTCTACGGACGGCTTGGCTCGCGTAGGATCGTGCTACCCCGCGTCGTTTAAACGAGCAGGCTGGCGTTCGTGTGTTAATTCGCGCCATCTAAACAGATGATACAGAGCGCGCGACGAAGAGCGCGGTTCAACAGCGCGATGTAGCCGCATCTCCACGGACGGCTCGGCTCGCGTAGAATCGTGGTACCCCGCGTCGTTTAAACGCACCTTAAGTCAATGTTTTATATTTATTATTAATAAGTCCATTTATATCAATAAACTTATGTTTGATTGCGATCCAAACAAGAGCATCTTTACAGTAGGTACATTGAAGACGTTTCTCTATGTTGACAATTCTTAAGCACTGTACATTAACAAAGTTCGCAACATGAACGCACTTGGAATCCTGGGTCGTCTCTCGCTTTCGAGTTCATTGTTCTATCCACTGGATTAATAATAATTTGAAAAATATTAATTTAACTATATTGTTATATATAAGCCAAGCCAACTGCAGTACAGTGACAGCCCTCAATTTTGGGAAACTAACCAGTCCTTTACTTAGGAAACTTGAGAACTTGTCCTGAGAGCGAGCGCCCGCTTTTAAGCTACAGCGAGATTAAAAAGTATTGTTGAAACAACAATACGAGATCCAGCTTTAATTCAATTTATTCCCCGACCAGGCATTGTCAACGTCTGCGCTTGTTTCGAGTAGTTTTCTGTGCAGCCAGCGGAATCTGAAATCTGCATCGGCTGAAATCGGCTTTGGTAATTTTGTAGAAACACATTTTTTCTTGATAAAAAATGTGTATGGGTGTAAGCTTAGCTGTAACTATTTAAGAATAAAATAAAACTAACATTATAAAAACTGTATTTACACTGATTTTACTCGTTTAATTTTAATTTTTTTACAATTTTCCGACACTTCTTCAAGTACCGTGGTCTCGGAAGACTGAGGTGACAGGCATTCAAAAAATTTCCTTTCTGACCCTAGGCACAACCGCTATGCTCAACTGGTTGTGCCGTGGGCACTTTTGTTTCCCGTCGGGTACAACTGATTGGTCAGCTGGGAAAAAAATGTACCCACTGCTCAACTTATAAAACCTCCAATCGACGGTTGTGCCTTTTAATAGAGATCGTGGTTGGAACATACCTGCAGCATGGGAACCAAAATCAATAATTTTGAGTTCGTGTAAAATAATTGGTTTATAGATTTAATTTTAGCTTCAATTACTAATTATCAATATTGTTGACTTTATATAAAATAATTGTATTTTGGAACGTAACTTCAGGATTTCTTTTGTACTTTTTGCCGAGGGTAGTAAACTAACAGTTAATGATTTCAAAAAGACTCCTGTCACATCCGTCTTCCCAGACCACGGTTCTTGAAAAAATGTAAAATTAAACGAGTAAAATCCGTGTAAATACAGTTTTTATTACGTCTAGTGCTCGTGTTAACCTTAGAAAATACTAAAAAAAAAACATTTTTGAACAGGAAAACTCTGTTAAATAAAAATATGTCTCCACTGCTGGGGCCATCAGAAGTCTTTACATGCATCGCAGGATATTTAGGTCATACCTACTCCACCAAGGGGACAGAGTCCGAGTTGGTGGAGGATTATAATTTGTAAGACAGTGGCGGGCCTCACTGTCAGAAGTTATCAAGCCGCCCATAAGGCCTCTGACATTGGTTAACGACTGCCATTACATGCCAGCCGGAATCAACGACTTTACGTGCATTGCGAAACACGGAAGTGCTCGGAAAAATGTGTCTCTGGATGGTTACCCATCCAACACCTGACCGCGCCTATTGTCGCTAAGCCCAAGTGATTGATTCATCTAAATAAAAGGAAAAACCAGACTATGTACATTAAAATCCAAAATGAAATTTACTGCGTATTAAATATAAACATTTTAAATGATAAATGGGAAGTTTCTTTTTCAGCTACTTCTTTACATAATCCAAACATTCTGAAACTAACATCTTTGACCTACACATTTTCGGTCTATTTATAAAAACTTGATTCTTCGAAACAGTTCATATTGTGAAATAGTCTGTCTTGAAGGCAAAAACTCGACCATATCATTATTTGTTTTTATGACAAATAAAATAATTAATTTTAATTATAGGTAATAATAACATTGCACACAACACAATAACTTGACCTGGTCCCAAACTAGGATATCCTGTGGTGACCCGGCAAGGACGTCACAAACATGAAAATACACCCAGACTGTGGCCACTTGTACAAATGTACGGCGGCCCCCAGTGGGAATGGAACGCACGACCGCTGTCGTCTTAACGGCTTAACGGCTAGACCAACGAGACAGTCGACTTTATCATAAATCTAAATACATAGATAAATAAATCTTTCTCATAGATCTACAGCAAAATCTACGGATAAAACTGATTCTGTTTGCATTTTCAGATTCTGAACATACAAACACACACAAAGATGGTATCACCCACTGAATATTTCCGCTCGTATTTCACAATCCCGTTGACAGAGAATCTGCTCCGCCGCATTATTGTTTCAACACTATTGTTTTGCTAAACTGAAAAATACAAACCTGCCCAGTAGATACGCAATGCATACGAGACGAGCTCCATTCCCCGGCCAACTTATCTAGACCTCTTAAATTCCTTTCTTTCTCCCGACAGTGTAGTGGAATGAAACAAAGGTATTTTTTTTAATAATTACGTTTGTGTTAATCACTCTTCTGTCCTCACTATAAGAAAAATAGAGTGTTTGAATGTAAAAAAACCATACAATTGCGAATCGAACTCCTCCATCAAAGATATTTTTTACTCATGCTCTCTTTGAGAGAGAGAGGAAAAAAGAGAAGAGGAAAAAAATAAGACAAAAGTCTTATTTTTTTTTGTTCTTTTCTTTTCTCTTCTCAATGCCACTCGTTTTTTTTTACTACAAATAACTGTTCTGTAAATAAGTCAACCCATTACGGTTTAGAGAAAAAGACTTATGGAGGTCCGTCAGAGGAGGCTAATAATAGGGTTAGAATTTAAAAACCTATTTAGAGGCTAAAAATTTCACCCATGCCGGGATTCGAACCCGCAACCTCTGGCTATCCGTACCAGCGCTCTACCAATTGAGCCAATGGGCGACAATTGGTAGAGCGCTGGTACGGATAGCCAGAGGTTGCGGGTTCGAATCCCGGCATGGGTGAAATTTTTAGCCTCTAAATAGGTTTTTAAATTTGTTCCTTAGCACGGGTTAGTGCATTAAAAATAAAAATAGTGTAATAGGGTTAGAGTCAAGGCATTGGAGGCATTTATAGCCTCTAAATAGGTTTTTAAAATTGTCCTTAGCACCGCTTTAGTCCATTAAAAAGAATAACCTATAATATTGTTTTCTATGTTATTGTACATTTGTAAAGTTGTAGTAGCTCGCTAACGTCGTATGGAAACCTGAGTATCTGCTGTGTTCAAATACCTCAGCGCATGAAATTGCCAAATATATTGCGAATGTGAGTGGAAGGGCTGGTAAGGGACGTCCAAGGCGGACATACATCGACCAAATAGGGGATGTATTAGCAGAAGAAAAGATAAAAAGCACCCGGAACCGGCTTATGAACGTGGATGAAGCGAAGGTGATCTGTCAGGATCGTGGCAAGTGGGAGTCCCTGGTCTCTGCCTACTCCTCTGGGATACAGGCGTGAGGTTATGTAAGTATGAACTTGCCAATCCGCGGTTGACACGCGTGGTAATTGAGCTCGTGTTCTCTCTGCGAGAGAAGGCCTGTGCCCTGCACTGGGACGTTTATAGGCTACATAGAAGAATAGTAGATTATTGCAAAGGCAGCGAAATAGGCAATTGCAGGTCGAGTATGAGTTTGAAGGCCGAGCCGCAGGCGAGGACTGATGAGAGACAGGCAGTTGCCATTTCAGCCGAGGCATATATAGTGCTTTTCTTAAAAAAAATGCAAGATAATATAAAAGGGCCTTTTACATAATAAATTCAATTAATATTAAAAGTGATATTGCTCATGTTAGGACAATTATTGAACGAAAATGTTATTGTTTTTCTTTTGATTTCGCTAGAAGCAGGTTTTCCATCGCTAATTTAGCTTCCGATCTGAAATCTGGTGGAGTGCAGTCAATGTCTATTTCATTTTCAGTTTCATCGGAACTCATTTTAATTTATTATTAACCAAATAACAACGAACTCCGCTTTACCGCCAATTTTTTTTAATTTTACAGTTTGTGCCTAAGTGGCTATACAGCCACGAGAACGCATTGTGTACGATAGATGAAAGAGTTCTAAATTCAAACAGCACACCGTTTTATACAACATTGCCGGTGCGCTCTTCGTTCCAAATTCAAAGAATGCGCCGGGAAGTGATTTTGGTTTTTCAGTCTACGTAAATAAGATACTTCGCGTGTTCTTTATTCAAAAATAATGATAATATTTCCGCGCATGTTTAAGAAATAGTACATTACTGCAGAGGCCGAGAAGTAAGGGATTGCTGGACGAGTTTGGGATAGACGGCCGAGTCGTAGACGAGGCCGCCTAGAACGAGTCCTGCAATCCCTGTTCCGTCCGAGGATTGTATAATGCTTTTCTCAAACAATGCGAGGAAATATTAATATTAAAATAATTACTAGGTAATTAAGAAATAATAGTTAGTTTGCCGCCTTTTTTATTTTTTAAATACACTAACATATTTGAGCACCATGTTTAACCGCACAAAAACCAATACCATAGAAAGTTTTTTTTTTAATCTTGCAAGTATGCTTACAGAACTTAGTAGGTGGTTGGCTGTATGTAATTTTTCCTTGGTCAGTTTAATTTTAGTAAGTAAATTTAAAAAGTTAGAGCAGCGGACGGTAATGGATTTTCATACTACTTTACTGGCTTAGGCCAGTAAAGTGAGGCGGGAGCCATAAAAGAGAAACTTTGTGGCTTTATTTCATGGTAATAACACAAACATTTCCGAGCATGTTTGAGAAAACATCTTTAACTTCACTCTTCTCATATCCTTACTTTTCGCTCCTCCCAAAACCTTCTCCTAAAAATCCCTTCCCATCACACCACTTTCTACAGCTTTCACCGTGCGAGCAGTCCGTCCCTGGAATAGTCTGCCAGTGGAAGTACGGAGAGCCAAGTTCCTACCCACTTTTAAAACTATGGTAAAAGAATAATTTCTCGCTAGTGTTATGTGAATCTTTTGCTGTTATTTGTAGTACTGTTCTGATATTGTTATGCCTATAAATTTATATAAAATTATATTTTTATATCACTTTTTATTTATGTATATTATTTTTATGTATCTATATAGGGTTAGTATAATTATTTTCTTAATTAAGCATGTTTTATTCATATGTATCTGTAATATTTTGATTTATTTGTACATCTACTTCCTTCTCCAATATATTGCTCCAGTCTGTCCAAAGGTTGTCCGGATGAGATCACTTTTAGTGATAACGCCGCCGTCTGTGCTCTTAGGTTAAGAAATATCTGTGTAATTTCCTTTTTTATGTACAATTAAGGTGTCTCTATCTATCTAATTATTTATATTTCTCACAAAGCAGGAAGGGTCAGAAGATGCTGGTGGAAAACAGGGCTTTGCTCATTCGTGCATAACTGCCGCCTACGCGGTGTCCAATATGGTGGCGACTGTCTGCCTTTTATTACCGGCCCCCGGTTTATTACTAAAGAAACTCGTACTCTCTATATTGTTTGCCATATGAGGGGAAGTCTGGTAAAGATACGAGCATCTAAGCGAGATCTTTCTCAAATTAAACAAAAGGTAACAGAGCAAAAGTAACCATCTGTAAGTTGATATATTAGTCGAACTCCTTATGTTTTGAGATTTGTTAAACATAAGATAAAACAAGAAGGTAAGGATAATCTTTATTGTAAACCAGATCACATATTATAAAACATGTAAAGATACAAAGTACAATTGGCGGCCTAATAATGGTAAATAACATATAATAATAATAAGAAAAAAATTGTCAGAAAGAAACCTCGTTAAGATAAGATAAGATCTTTATTGTACACCAGGAAAAAGCAAACATAAAATAATCACAAATGTACATTGCATACAGTACAATTGTCTGCCTTATTGCTTAGAGCAATTTCTTCCAGACCTACCTATCTATGATAGAGAGTAGCTGAAGGAAAAGTTTTAAGTCATTGTTTTTCTTAAATTTATGGAGAGGAGATTTAGTAGAGGTTTCAGAAGTAAAGATACAGCTGATATCTAAGCTAGACTGGGTCTGTAATATTACATTTAGTAGCCCAGTGGGTAGACGATGGACTCGCAGGCGAGAGACCCAGATTCGATTTACGGTGCGGGCATGTACCGATGACGGTTTTGTAAGTTAAGTACCTAGGTACATTTGTGAACTTATACTGATTCCAAAAACTCGGTTCAACTAGGCCACGAGCGTTTCAAGGGCCAAATGGCCGGTCGGGTTCAATTATTAATATCACTAAGATTGGGTGAATATAGTTATATTCACTCGGTACACAATCTTATGTCCCTCTGTCTTCCTCCAAATTATAATTAATCATATAATAATTTAAACTTTGCTACTCTATGATTTTCTTTTCATTCAAATGAGGCCAAACTTAAGATTCAGAGGTCCAATCGTATTAGGCTATCATTAAAACCATTAAATTAAAATGTGAAAATTACTTTACCAAGTTCCGCCAAAAATCCTACAAGCAACATGCGGTTAGATAATGCACCGCCTTCCCTCCCACTTTTTCGAGCAGAAGCAAGACACGATCACACCACCACCGACACCAATACTTGTAAGAAAATACGCGACGCATTTCGCCTCTAACACGACGCATCCTCAGGCTCACCTGAGCCTGTGAGCCTGAGGATGCCTCGGATTTTTGGCGGAATTTAGTAAAATCATCATCGCATTTTAATACTATTATGGATTTCCGCAAAGTAATAATAACTGTATAGGGTCAAGTAATATAACTCACGAAGCTATCTGAAAATTAATATTAATAATGCTCCCGAAAATGCTGTCGGACAGTATAATGTTCAAGTATTTATCACTCAAGCAACCAACTGCAAAAACGTACTGCAAAGAAGACAGAAAGACAGTCTGACTACCCGAAAACTATTTTTTTCGGTTTATTTTAGGATACGTATCTACTAAACGCAATTTTTTCATAATGCAACGCGACGCAAATAAAATTACAGTTTAATGTGTTTTGATTTTTTGAAGAAAAAGAGTTCTTTTTTTCTATGATCACTAAACATAAATCGTTTGGATAGAACCTCTAGATGCTTAAGGCCAAATGTGCACCATTTCTAAAACTTGACTTACCTATGTCTTTTTTTGTGAGAAATAAAAAGCTATTAAGCGACATTTAAGAAATCTGCAAGTTCAAGCACAGACCTTAGTACAAATTGACTTTGTTCGTGTATCAAGCTAAGCTGAGGGATAATATTATATTGCTTCAAATTACGTCTAGAACCTAACAACAAAAGCTGACACATATTTTTTTCCGAAAACGTCCGTTTTAGCGGAAATTTACGAATGAACAAGTTGGGTTTAACGACGCGAGTGTCACTTAGTAATAACAAGCTGGTGCTGGAAATACTGCACAGGATTAATATTTTAAAAGAAAGAAAAGAAATAAATAAAATGTATTTATTTCACGACACAATATTCAAAACACATACACCAAACCATTAAAAAAAATTACACAGAAAGCACAAAAAAACACAGGTAACAAATAAATAAACTGTACAATACGAAAACAAAATAACAATTTTGAGTAGCTTATATTAGCGTGGCGTAGAAAAAAACTAACATTATGACATTAAAATTATCACATAAATACGAGTATTATTTCATGCAAATTACTTCAGCCAGATGTCGCTGCGTGTAAATAATACAGAGAATATTGTAAAGAGGGTCGAAATTTCGCTGATGTCGGCACTTGCCCATTAGCTCAGTTGGAAGAGCGCTGGTAGGGTTAGCCAGAGGTCGCGGGTTCAACTCTCAGCATCGGCGGAATTTTTAGCCCCTAAATAGGTTTTAATTATTATTAATTGTCCTCAGCACGGGTTAGTGCAACAAAAGGAATATTATAATGAATCCCATGTTTTAAGGCACATTTGACTGGGCCGCCCTTCTGTAATACGTAACACTGTGGAAGGGCTGTTTCTAGGCGTCAAGTCATAAAGTTCACGTTATTACAAGGCTATCACCGCAGATTATGAGAGCCTCAGGCGTTTTAATCGGGACTTTAGTGCAGAGTTAGGACGCCGTCGTTGGCATTCCTTTATTTATGCCGCCTAACTGTGACATCAACTGCTTAACAGCTTCAGATTACGTCAGTGACCTCCACAGGTCTGTGGGCTACTTATGTGCATGCAATCCCGATTCTAGACGTATATCTGTTCAATTCCATAGGTTAATTGATTTGAATATCTCAGGATTTTGTGCGCGTAATGTAGGGTTTGGTTTCATGTTGTGGGGTAGGTATATAACAAGAAACCGGACCGAGCAACGTATTATGGTGTATACGCTTGGTACTTAGAAAGGATCTTACCCAAGCTTGCAGCGTAGGACGTAAACCAGGGAGCGAGTCTCCAAAAAGTATAGTTCTTCAATAGAGTCATATTAGTCCGGTTACTGTCTTTTAATTCACACTATCGGTAGTCTAGTTACCTATCGCATTGCAATGGTATAACCCGTGCTACGTAACTCGGTGCCTCGCGCGACTCGATCTTCTTCGCGAGAGATGCCTATTTAATTTGCGCGGGTTACACCCCTGGAATGACATTGTACTGCCATTCATCAACCAATGTCGTGCTTAATTAATTCTTTTGAAAAACCCATGTAAGTATAGACTTTAGGGCCCGGTCTTTCGACGCATACGTGGAACCGAAGCCGTAACTATTATCATTGTACTTTAATGCACACAAAACATTTAACAGGACATTAGGAACCTGTGCTACTTAACTCGGCGCTCGGAGATAACATAACATAACATTTACATACAGGCACATACATTGCTTCTAGCCCCACATTAGGATACCCTGTGTCGTGGGAACCAGAAACCACGACATCACAAACATGTAAACGTCCAAGACCTGGGGTTTTTTTTGTTCCCAGCCGGGATTCGAATTTCTATTTAATTAGCGCTGGTTATACTCCTGTAATGACAGTGTACTGCCATCGCTATGTAGACTACCAAATTGATACAAATAAAAACCACTGTCGCGCTTATATTATTTATTGAAAAACTATGTAAGTACACTATTTTTTTTTTTTTTTAATGCACTAACCCGTGCTAAGGAACAAATTTAAAAACCTATTTAGAGGCTAAAAATTTCACCCATGCCGGGATTCGAACCCGCAACCTCTGGCTATCCGTACCAGCGCTCTACCAATTGAGCCAATGGGCGACTCACGGCATCAGTGAAATTTCGAACCTCTTTACAATATTCTCTGTATTACGTACAGGCAGCGACATCTGACTTAAGCAAATTGCATTACTTACAGCCCCGACTACCTACTTTGCAGTTAGGTTTTAACATCGGAACGATATCACTGTACCCACATGATTACACTATTTTTTTTATTTTTAATGCACTAACCCGTGCTAAGGAACAAATTTAAAAACCTATTTAGAGGCTGAAAATTTCACCCATGCCGGGATTCGAACCCGCAACCTCTGGCTATCCGTACCAGCGCTCTACCAATTGAGCCAATGGGCGACTCACGGCATCAGTGAAATTTCGAACCTCTTTACAATATTCTCTGTATTACGTACAGGCAGCGACATCTGACTTAAGCAAATTGCATTACTTACAGCCCCGACTACCTACGTTGCAGTTAGGTTTTAACATCGGAACGATATCACTGTACCCACATGATTACACTATTTTTTTTTTATTTTTAATGCACTAACCCGTGCTAAGGAACAAATTTAAAAACCTATTTAGAGGCTAAAAATTTCACCCATGCCGGGATTCGAACCCGCAACCTCTGGCTATTTTTTCTGAATTTGCTTAAGTCAGATGTCGCTGCCTGTACGTAATACAGAGAATATTGTAAAGAGGTTCGAAATTTCACTGATGCCGTGAGTCGCCCATTGGCTCAATTGGTAGAGCGCTGGTACGGATAGCCAGAGGTTGCGGGTTCGAATCCCGGCATGGGTGAAATTTTTAGCCTCTAAATAGGTTTTTAAATTTGTTCCTTAGCACGGGTTAGTGCATTAAAAATAAAAAAAAATAGTGTAATCATGTGGGTACAGTGATATCGTTCCGATGTTAAAACCTAACTGCAAAGTAGGTAGTCGGGGCTGTAAGTAATGCAATTTGCTTAAGTCAGATGTCGCTGCCTGTACGTAATACAGAGAATATTGTAAAGAGGTTCGAAATTTCACTGATGCCGTGAGTCGCCCATTGGCTCAATTGGTAGAGCGCTGGTACGGATAGCCAGAGGTTGCGGGTTCGAATCCCGGCATGGGTGAAATTTTTAGCCTCTAAATAGGTTTTTAAATTTGTTCCTTAGCACGGGTTAGTGCATTAAAAATAAAAAAAATAGTGTAATCATGTGGGTACAGTGATATCGTTCCGATGTTAAAACCTAACTGCAAAGTAGGTAGTCGGGGCTGTAAGTAATGCAATTTGCTTAAGTCAGATGTCGCTGCCTGTACGTAATACAGAGAATATTGTAAAGAGGTTCGAAATTTCACTGATGCCGTGAGTCGCCCATTGGCTCAATTGGTAGAGCGCTGGTACGGATAGCCAGAGGTTGCGGGTTCGAATCCCGGCATGGGTGAAATTTTTAGCCTCTAAATAGGTTTTTAAACTATGTAAGTATTCGACAAAAGCATCGACCAAATAGGGGATGTATTAGCAAAGGGAAAGATAACAGTACCCAGAACCGGAGTGCGTCCATGCAACGACTTATGAACGTTGATGAAGCGAAGGGGATCTGTCGGGCTCGTAGCAAATGGCAGTCCCTGGTCTCTGCCTACCCCTCTGGGATACAGGCGTGAGATTATGTATGTAGGTATGTATGTAAGTATTATCTATCTTAGTGGGTAGATAGCTCTCAGCTGTGCCGCATATTTTACCGGCAAAACACCGACCGTGAGGCACTTCACTTCGATATATATTTAATAAGTTTGTTGACACACCGGTTACACAGTTATATTTTGCACAACTCACTGACTTTACGGACACTATACTAGACCTCTACACACATAGACACATTTTGCACTCGAGTTATTTGGGTACCCATTTTCCAAATTAAAAATTCTTTACTTCTTTTTTTCAACAAACACGACTAACCGCAGTATGGCCGCGACGGAATATCAGCGTTGTGGGAGCACCTCGGTGCTCTTACAACACATGCTGCGTTGCGACCATTTTAGTGGCTCAATACCTACTTTAAACCTGAGCGTCACAATATAAAAATGTTTGTATACGTTTGTGATGTTCTGTTTTATTGTTTTTAAGCGTATGTAAATGTAATCAATGTTTGAAACGTGTTCTATTTGTCCTTTTTATTTTCTTGTATGTATGCACTCAAAATCTGCTTATAATATCTACACAGGTGACGAATCCTGAATATACGCGTACGATCCCAAAACTAAACAACAATCAACAGTTTGGGTGTTTCAAAATGAGCCGAACCCTACGAAAGTGGCTCGTGCAAAAAGCACTGTAAAGCATGGTGGCCTGCTTTTTTGGTATTAATGGCCATGTGGCTACAATACCACTGGAGAATCGCAGAACGGTTAATTAGGAGTGGTACACAACCATTTGTTTGCCGGAAGTATTTGAAGAAATACGCCAAAACAACCAGCGACGCAGAATCATACTTCACCATGACAATGCCAGCTGTCACACATCTCAGGAAACAACTACATTTTTGGATGGTCAAAAAATAGAATTGATGGGTCATTCACCGTACAGCCCTGATTTGGCTCCCAATGATTTCTATTTATTCCCAAATGTAAAGAATAAATTACGTGGTCAACGATTTTCAACCCGTGAAGATGCCGTAGATGCGTTCAAACAGCACGTTTTGGAGATACCTCAATCAGAGTGGAAAAAGTGTATTACAAATTGGTTTCATTGAATGCAACAGTGCATCGATCATAGTGGAAAATACTTTGAAAAACAATAAATGCATATTTAGCCATATACATTTGTTTATTTTTTCTATTCCGCATACATAAGTAGCAGCCCTCACACTATGTTTTTAATTTACATTTTAATTTATTAATGACAAATTTAATAAATAAGGTACATGCAGGATGGTGCGGGTTGATGTGTTCTCGACTGTCCACGCACAGTTAGAAGTTAATTACATTCTCGTTTTAGTCAGTTAAAAAACAATTTGATGTGGCTTAAATTAAAAATGAACTACATTAAATTGAGTACAAAGATGTTAGGCTAATAGTCAAGAAATGGGGAATAATATATGTACAATATCAACACTTGTATGTTCCCACTGCTGGGGCACGGGTCTCTTCCTACATCGCAGGAAGGTTAGGCCATACTCCACGACGGGGGCCGTGTTGGTGGAGGATTGTGAGACAGTGGCGTGCCTTATTGTCAGAAGTTATCAAGCCGCCCATAAGGCCTCTGAAGTGGATTAACGACTGCCATTTTATAACAGCTGGCACCAACGGCTTAGCGTGCCTTGCGAAGCACGAAACCGCTCGTAAAAATGCCTCAAGCAGTAGTCCCAGAACGGTCATCCATCCTGCACCTGACCGCGCCTTTTGTTGCTTAACTCAAGTGATTAATTCAAACCATTCGGTTCGACTAGGCCACGAGCGCTTCAATAATAATTGATGCATGAACTATTTCATGCATTTCGAATTTGCTGTCCTCGCAAACATTGTGTCAACGCCTACGATATATTGTCAGACCTCTTAAATACACACAAAAAAATCGTAAAATTTGGTGGAGCTGTTTCGAATGAGATCGATAACAAACACTATACATTTCTATCAGATTTCACATACATAATGATAGGAGAAAGAAATACAAATAAGAACCAGTGTTTTTACTATGACACCTAGTTTAATTAGTAATGTTCACTAAGCCGTGCGCTACTTCGAAAAAAACTTTTTCATTTCATTAACATTTGGTAAATATCTTGAGACTTTACCAAATGTTAGTGAAATGAAAAAGTTTTATTCAAAGTAGTGCAGAGACTGCGGCTTAATGAACGTTACAATCGAAACTAGGTGTACATTTCAAAATTTAGATCATTTTGGACAAAATGGACAAGAACACTTCAAATTTTGTCTTTTCAAATTCTTTAATTATCAGAGTTTACGTAATTATTATAAAACATTAACAAAATAATTATTAAAGTTATTAACAAAATAAACTGTTATTTTGTTAATAAAATTTGGTTAACCATTCTAATTAACATGGCTCCCGTCTCCTCTCTAATATAAGGCAAAGGAAATGTTGCAAGGTAAAATATTACCACGTGTATAAAACCCCAGTTCTGAAAGCCTCCGATAGAAACTTCTACACTTAATCTAATGTCATATTTCCTGAACTCTTTGATTTTAATTAAAAGTGCCGTTCAAAGCTCAATTCAGTTTCCATTTCCCACTGGATTATTAGAGAACTTACGGCTCTTTCTTACTCAACTTTTTAAATTCAATGATTCCCGAACAAAAGTTAGAGCGGAGTCGATCGGGATTCATTATTGCAATTGCTTTTGGTTCAGTCGCTGCCTCCTGTCTGCTTAAAAAAATATATATTCTTTTAAAACGCGCCTATGGAAAAGGGAAACAACATTAAGCTCAATAAATATAGTAGCTCTTTTAAAAACCTACTGACGAGAACTATTTGAAAAACCTACCGACGAGAACTAAGTCTAAGAATCTAGTACTTGAAAGAATTTTTGCCAGAAACGGCTGTTTTAGCGGAAAGCGTTTAATGTCCTAGGATGTTGATGCTATTTCTTAGCCTGTAAGTTCTAAATGAAATGAAATGAAAAGGTTTTATTCAAAGTAGCGCAGAAACTGAGGCTTAATGGACGTTAGAATTCGAACTAATAGGTGTCATAGTAATAAAATAGTTATCACTCTTAATAAGATTTATAATTAGTTGTGAATTCAATGATTCCCGAACTAAAATTAGAGCGGAGTCGATCGGGATTCATTATTGCAATTGCTTTTGGTTCAGCCGCTACCTCCTGTCTGTTTAAGGTGCTACCCAGTACTCTAGTCTGGGTCTCTTCCCTAAGGAAGGTATAGGCCATACTCCATCAGACCAAGTCCAGATTGGTGGAGGCTTGCAAGACTAGTGACTGGTCTTACTGTCAAAAGTTTTCAAGCCGCCCTAAGGCCTCCGACTTGGCTTAACGACTGCCATCTATCGACGGCAGCCGGCACCAACTGCTTAGCGCACCTCGCAAAGTACGGAACCGCTCGGGAAAAATACCTCTAGCGTTAGTCATACATTACTCATACACTAAACGCGCTTTATGTTGCTTAACCTTCATGATCGTTTAAGATTTCTCGGGCAGTCAGGGCTACGATTGATTTTTAATTACCAGTTTAAAAATGCACAATTTTGTCGGCTTCTCAATCGGGTGGTCGTGGATTTGAATCCCGGCATCTACCAATGACTTTGTTTTGTACATGCGTGAACTTATAGTAGCAATACCACTCGCTAACTGTGAAGGAAAACACCGCGAGGAAACCCTCGTGTCTGAAGGGTTATCAGCGCTTGCTACGTACAATGGCACAACTATGTGACTAAGTGCGGAAAATGTCAGGTCTAAGTAACTACCTAATACCGAGTTTTCAGCGTCTATACACGAACAGAGAACTTTATTTTATTGAAGTCGACTGAAAAAAAAGGTTCTTGAATCAATATATTATACCCAATACCTACTCGTGACTGAGTTGAGTCCACGCATATAAATGTTTATGAACTTTCGACAGTACACCGAGAAAAATAGAAACATAAAATATTTACAAAGATGTATAGCACAATTACTATTTATTCTTGGGCAATGTTAGAGTGAGTGAAACGCTCGTGGCCTAGGCGAACCGAGTGATTGGAATCAATCACTTGGTTAAGCAACAACGAGCGCGGTCATGTACGGGATGGGTGAGCGTCCCGTGACTACCGCTAGTGGCATTTTTCCGAGCGCTTCCGTGCTTCGCAAGGCACGTTAAGCCGTTGGTGCCGGCTGTCATGTAATGGCAGTCGTTAAGCCATGTCAGAGGCCTCATGGGCGGCTTGATCACTTCTGACAGAAAGACCCGCCACTGTCTTACAACCCTCCACCAACCCGGACTTGGCCCCCGTGGTGGAGTATGGCCTAACCTTCCTGCGATGCAAGAAGAGACCCGTGCCCCAACAGTGGGGACATACAAGGGTTGATATCGATATCGATCGAATGTTAGAGTGACAGTGTCTGGATCTCTACAGCCAAACTAGTAATCTACAACTGTATAAAAATTAGGTACGGAGGTTAGTACAGCCAACGAAAAAGGCGCTTGAAAGTACAAATTATTTTCCAACTTTTTAGCAGAGTATCTCAAGTTGTAAGCCATGTGAAAGAAAGTATTTTTTGTCCCTCAGATATCCGTACGACTACTCCAGCATTCGGTTAAGGTGCCAGAACTCATAGAATTCATTTTACTTTAATTTTTCAGTATAAAAATCTTCAAATTAAACTATTTTCGCAAAACTGCAAAGCAGTTAGTTGGCAAAGCGCTTGATCCATTGTGCGTATTATTTGAGTTGATTTGAGAATTTCGAATAAGTAACGTTCTGCCACGCTCTTTTCTGAGAAATTCGAAGAGACAGCATTCATCATCAACCCATTATGTCCCCACCGAGGGGCACGGGTCTCTTCCCGGAGGAAGGTATAGGCTATACTCCACCACGGGGGCCAAGTCCGGATTGGTGGAGGCTTGCAAGACACTGGCATTACTGTCAAAAGTTCTCAAGTCGCCCTAAGGCCTCCGACTTGGCTTAACGACTGCCATCTATCGACGACAGCCAGCACCAACTGCTAAGCGCCCCTGCGAAGCACGGAAACGCTCGGAAAAATGTTACTAGCGTTAATCATAGACGGTCACCCATCCATGCACTGACCGCGCTCTATGTTGCTTAACCTTCGTGATCGCTTAAGATCACTCAGCCGGGACTATGAGCGATTCAATTTTTAAATTTTAAGGCAGTGGATCTGTTTATATACATACATATTTGAGCTTACGCCTGTATCCCGGTGGGGTAGGCGTTATACCACTGCTGGATCTGTCACCGATTGCTGCATAGGTCTCGAGACACGCCACTGAACCCGATTTTTGGCTCTTTCGTATTCAGCCGAGGTAATCGTTCTTCTTCAATTAGGTATCTATTGTTCAGTTCAAGGAAAAAGTTACATAGAGGCTAAAAATTTCACCCATGCCGGGGTACGAACCCGCCCCTCCGGCCGCCAGGTTCGATCGCACAGTTCGATTAATCGAACTGTGAGGAAATTTATATTCTTATGGTTCCGCGACCTCTGGCTAAGCGTGCCAGCGCTCTTACCAACTGAGTGTAACATATAACTGAGGATGAGCACTGCTTACACTAAGCTACAGTGTCTTATCCCTCTTTTAGGCTTGACATCTTAACGTATTCACACATATTACTTTAAAAAAACCTATTTAGAGGCTAAAAAATCCACCCATGCCGGGATTCGAACCCGCGACCTCTGGCTATCCGTGCCAGCGCTCTTTCCAACTGAGCTAATGGGCGACTCACCGGCATCAGTGAAATTTCGAACCTTTTTACACTATTCTCGAATCACTGCATGGGTGGAATTTGTAGCCTCTAAATATGTTTTTTAAAATTGTCCTTAGCATGGGCATTGAATTTAGTGCAATAAAAATAAAAAGAGCATAAACATATTACTTTTGTATTAAATTAAAGCGTAACTTGATGCTAAGTGTAATGTTTCATCTTTATAAATAAAAATACTTATTACTTATTATCCATTAATTTAAGATTGAAGGAGAGCTTTGTTAAATATTCTGGTCTAAAACTTTTTAAGCCTTCCAGTGGCTTTACCCGGTTTTTCGTTCTGCTTTACTCCCCAATCTTTGTTAATCCGAAAAGGACATTTTAATAAATCACATTTCAATTCAGGACGTACTTTTGGTCTGCGGTCGTTTGGCACGAGCGCGTTAGCCCAGTCCTAATTAATTGAACCAAGGTACAATTGATGAGAAAGGGTTTATTTTCAAGTTTAACGAATATTAAGTGCACGGGGAGTCAGGGAGATTTTAATCGTCCTTGGTTTCTCCAGGAGTGGGTTAATTACACAGACAAGTCCTGGATGAGTCTTACTTAACACTTTTGCCGGACTGCCCAATAAAAAGCCGGCATCTGCACATTGATTATGTAACTTTTCACAAATACCTATATCTGCGTGTAAGCCGAATGTTTATTTAGCTATGCCTTTAGTGTATAGATATGGGACGTAATATGTATCACATATAGTGGATGCCGTTCCTTGTTACTTAATTGTAAGACAAAGTCCAGTAGATATTTCGTTTTTGCACACACGTTTTGCATACGTGAAAAGTTACGTGATCAAGGCACGCCTTATTATTACTGAAGTAGATGTCACGAGTCAAACATTACTAAAGTAATTTTATCAACGCAATACGATATCATTCTTCTGTTAATTCATGGAAAAAATATCAAGTAGTCATAGTACCCGAAAGCGTCGTTCATGCGTGCTACAAAGTTGATAAAGTGAAAAAAGTTTGTCAGGATCATGGTAAGTGGAAACTCCTGGTATAACTGCCTACCCCACCGGGATACAGGTGTAAGCTCAAATACGTATGTACACATACAATACATATAAAAAGATCCACTGCCTTAATTGAAACATGGAATTGCTCGTAGTCCCGGCTGCCTGAGTGATCTTAAACGATCACGAAGATTAAGCAACATAGGGCGTGTTCAGTGCATGGATGGGTGACGGTCTGTGACTAACGCTAGGGGCATTTTTCCGAGCGCTTCCGTGTTTCGTAAGACACATTAAGCAGTTGGTGCCGGCTGCCGTCGATAGACGGCAGTCAGAGTTAAGCCAAGTCAGAGGCCTAGAGCAGCTTGAAAACTTCTGACAGTAAGACCAGCCACTAGTCTTGCAAGCCTCCACCAATCCGAACTTGGCCCCCGTGGTGGAGTGTCGCCTATACCTTCTCCAGGGAACAGACCCGTGCCCCTCGGTGGGGACATAATGGGTTGATGATGAATTCAAACATTGTATTCCACAAACACGCTGTAGTTTTGACACGTCATCAAAGTTTTCATAGAATTCATGAATTTGGAAAAATCACAAATAAAACAAAAAAAAATGTTCAGGGATCATATTATTATAGCAAATAAATTGCAAGAAATAAAGTTGTAAAAAACTTATTTATTTTATTTATTTATGTTTTTGTATTTTTCATAGAATTATGACATAATGGCATAAAATTACAACTTTGCCAGAGAACTCAAATATTCACTCAAACACTTCATACATTATAAGGCATTACGTGCAAGTCGTGACACAATAGCGTGAGCCAATTTGTGTAGCGCGTTTTTGTACCACGTTATTTATTGACTTTTCGACAGAAAAATATTACCATGTTGCTTCTCCTAACATAGTCTCTCCTAGTATGTCAAACCAATTTTTTATGTAGGCTATAAACGCAGGGCACAGCCATGATCTCAGAGAAAATGCTTAATTACCCACTACGTTAATTAACTGTAATCATACTGTAATTAACGGCAATTACGTTAATTAACTGTAATTATACTAAATTATTTGAAATTAGTTTAAGTTTTAATTCTCGCTATCGCTTATGCGCGCGCTTCGTACTTAACAATCGAATTGTGAGCGTCGTCCACAACTCAGGTATGCTTAGTACGGAGTCGCTGGGAACTGGTAAATCAAATTTTTGCTGCCTACCCTTCTGAAAGTGAAAAAGTTTTATTTACCATACAAAAATAATAAATAATAATTATTCTCTCATTCACATGTTTGTGGTAAAAAGGATTTGGCTCAGCTTTATTGCCTTGTGTAATCAAACAATAAAAATGTTATTTATTACTGTGTTTTGTTGAGTTCTTATCACGTTTTGTTTGGATCTATTATATAAAATTTTAAGCTAAGTTTGATTTTATGTGGCGCTGAAATAAATATTTTTATTTTATTTTTGTTATTTTCATTTTTAGCGGAGGCAAAACGAAGCTTCTCCACCTATAAAGACCCAGATTTGTTTGAAGCCCCAAAGTCGGATACATCCGCTTGTCATCAATCTCCGGGTATTAAAAGGGTATTCCGATGGATCTTGGCCCCGAGCCGCGTGGGAGTCCGATCTTATCGGAGTGTCCCTGATTAATGATTTTCCATTTACTCGTTTCCTTTGTGGCGAGACTACATGGGGCGACCGGCGCGCGGTCCGGGTACCGTTCAAGCGTCTTGCTGGGAATATGCTGCTGACTCCGATATTACATACGAAACGACAATGACTCCAGCTACGTTAAAAAAAATATATCGTCGATATCGACTCTTGTGTGTCCTTATTGCCGGAGCACGGGTCTCCGATTGCATCGCAGGAATTTTTGGCCATACTCCACCACGGGGGCCAAGTCCGGGTTGGTGGAGGATTGTAAGGCAGTGGCGGGCCTTACTGTCCGAATTTATCAAGCCGCCCATAAGGCCTCTGACATGGCTTAACGACTGCCACCACATGACAGCCGGCACCAACGGCTTAAAGGGTTTGCGAAGCACGGAAGCCTCCGAAAAATGCCACTGACGGTAGTCGCGGGACGTTCACCCATCTTGCACCCTGTAGTTGGCCTGTAGTTGCTTGGCTCAAGTGATTGATTCTAATCAATCGGCTGGACTAGGCCGCGTGCGAAATTAATTATATATATATATATATATATATATATATATATATATATATATATATATATATATATATATATATATATATATGTATATATATATATATATACTTTTGGATATAAACTGATCAACAACCCCTAAAACTTTGATATTTTTGTATTTGTTTTGCTCCTCTTTATTTTCTTCTTGCCGAAGTGGAAGTTGAAAAGTTGTTTAATTATCAAGTACCTATTTAATTTCAGTTTCGGAAATCCTCGCGGCCTTGCACGCAGGCCTTCACACGCGTCAGGTGAAACTTGTTACGTTTTCTCCTCCCTAATAAAAAGCCCTTATCGCTGTCCTCCACTCTGATCTGACTATAGCAGTTCAGTAACTTGTTTGTCATTATTTGGTATTTAAAAAACCTATTTAGAGGCTAAAAATTTCACCCATGCCGGGATTCGAACCCGTGGCTATCGAGCTGAGCTAATTGAGCTCAATTGGTAGAGCGCTGGTACGGATATCCAGAGGTTGCGGGTTCGAATCCCGACATGGGTGAAATTTTTAGCCTCTAAATAGGTTTTTTTAAATTTGTCCTTAGCACGGGTTAGTGCATTAAAAATAAAAATAGTATAATTATTTGGTATTACTGATATTGTTGCACATCAACCTTTGCAAGCTTGCACGGTGCTCTGTTATGTTACGGGCGACTGTGCAACAAAAAAAAAAATAACGGTGTCGATGTTATTTTTCTTCGTATTGCAAGTATAGTTGTGTTCTTAATGTAGCAGAGAAATTCCTTTGTCTAAGATAGGTATTAGTGCAAAGTTGTGCGTCATTCCATCAAGAAATAGTTGATTGTACAGAGTGCAAAAAATACTTATCTGAGAATCAGAGGTTTTAGTACTCTTATACAAAAAAATCTAACTATTCGCTCAATTGGTAGAGCGCTGGCACGGATACATACATACATACATACATACATACATACATACATACATACATACATACATACATACATACATACATACATACATACATACATACATACATACATACATACATACATACATACATACATACATACATACATACATACATACATACATACATACATATATACATACTTACTAGCCATTGCATTGTAGGCGTCGCCACAGTTCGGAAAATAACCATATCGTAGGCGCGCCTTCTAAAAAAATATTATACACAACCATCCGTTCCATACACAAAACGTTTTCATTGGTATGGAAAGTAAAATAAAAACGACATTCTGCGTCTTGTAATTGGATTGATTTGCGTACTTCCCTTATCAACTTGTAGACTTTCGGGCGTTGAATAGGAAAATCTTTCACACCACTGCGCCGCGGCTATAAATCTATTGGTCCATTAAAATCTCTTCTTTCCTTCAATTTAATGTAACTGGAGCCGGAGGCGGGCGGTCGGGCGACTAAGTGGTTGGGCCCGCGGCGGCTGCGCACAATTTATGACCTTGTTCATTGCCCTGCCGCCACTAACCGCATATTGCTCGGTGTATAGGTACCTCCACTGACAATACCTACAGAGCGACTGCCGCTTAAAAAGTCAAGACAGTCCGCTGCCTCCGTTGCTTCATCTGAAAACTTGTGAGATTATCGAAGGTACATACATACATACATAACCTCACGCCTGTATCCCAGAGGGGTAGGGAGAGACCAGGGACTGCCACTTCCCACGATCCTGACAGATTACATCTCCTATTTGGTCGATGTATGTCCGCCTGGGAAGTCCCTTACCAGCCCTTCCACTCACATTCGCAATATATATTTGTTTTGTCAATCTTTCGTCCTTCATCCTCTCATGTTCAAACCAACGCAACATTCCTTTCTCAATTCTAGTCACTACATCCTCTTTCAGTCCACAACGTTCTCTAACCAGACTATTCTGTATCCTGTCACTCAAATTAACACTACTCGTACTTTTCAAGGACCTCATTTCTACTTTCTTGCTTTTTTTGCCCCACCCAAGTCTCGCTACCATACGTAAGTGTTGGGACCAGCACACCATTATGAATAGCCAATCTAGCTCTTTTGGAGATGTTTCCGCTGCACACAATGGAGCGCAAGGCTCCGTCTACACAATTTCCTGCTTTTACTCTTCTTTCTTTATCACCTTCACTCTTTCGAAGTTGCACGACGCTTTTAAGGATAGGTAGATCAGATATACAAGGTGTTGATTTGTAAAGTAACGCGCAGACTCAATGTGCTTTCTACTCAATAATACAAACAATATTTACCAAGGTCTTGACGGACAGACCGAAGGACAACAAAGTGACACTATAGAAGTGATCCAAAAGCCTGCGCTTAGTCCCCATGGGACAAAAATACCTGAATGGTCTACAAATGTCTCACGAGTACTTGTCACGGACTCAACGCATACGGTGTCCAGTCTGAGATTACGTTATGCTGTAATTTACTTGAAGTTGAAAACTAGTAGATTTTACAAAAAGTGCACAAAACAAACCATTTTAAAATGGTTTCGTGGACGAGTTATAAACTCTGCTTTTCACTTCAATGCGAGGAAACCGTAGAGTTAAAAAAAATTATAAACGCATGAAAAAACAAAACCCGCTTCGCGCCGTTTTTTTTAAATCTTATATTATTGATTTAGGATTGGGCTGCAGAACCATACTGCCTACTATTAAATTAATGTTGAATTAATAATTTTCTTAAATTAATTAAATTACCTACCTTACATCAATTAAAATTTTAATATCTTTTATGTCTTAAGAAACACATAAGGCAAATAAATAAATAAAGTAAATATTATAAAATTGTGTGGCTATATGGGTTATTTTCTTTGTCTTAATATAGATACATTTATGAGTAGATACGTTAATGCACTTGTGCACAAAAATCGATTTTGTGCGGCCTATATCCTGCACAAATTAGCAATTTCAGAGCATGAGAAATGATAAAGACGACCTCTGTGGCGTAGCGGTAGCGCGTCTGCCTACCATGCAAGAGGTCCCGGGTTCGAATCCCGGCTGGAAACAAAAAAAAAAAAGTCTAGGTCTTGGATGTTTACATGTTTGTGATGTCGTTGTTTCTGGTTCCCACGACACAGGGTATCCTAGTGTGGGGCCAGAAGCAATGTATGTGCCTATATGTAAATGTTATGTTATGTTTTAAAAGGAAATAATAGGTCATTCACTTTATTTCAAATTGATTAACGAATGGATATTTACAGTTGTTGCGCTTACTTAAGTTAGCTCTACTTTTTTTTCGTTTGCTCCACCCTACTTTTGTCCAGACCAGTCTCTCGATGTCATGGTAATTTTGGGAATTTTTTGTGTGGGGTACTTTTAGTCCTTTGTTTGCGCTATTCGATACAATTTATCACAGATCTATATCGATGGACAAAAAATACCCGGTCCCCCGGGTACATTGTCTGCGCAGGCCTTAAAAAGACTGCATACCGTATTTTAAAAAACCTATTTAGAGACTAAAAATTCCACCATGCCGGGATTCGAACCCGCTACCTCTGGCTATCCGTGCCAGCGCTCTTTCCAACTGAGCTAATGGGCGACTAGGTTAGGTTTTTTAAAGTTGTCCTTAGCACGGGTTAGTGCATTAAAAATAAAAATAGTATAATGCATACTGTATGTTTAAGTACATAAGAATGCAAAGCCGCATTTTAAGTTAGTTAATTATCCAATAACCAATCGTAATCAAGCCACTGCTCTAGCTTGATCATGTAACTTTTCATGTATACATCTGTGTGCGGAAGCGAAATGTTTACCCAGCTCTGCCCTATAGCTGAGGCGGAACATGTACCAGACATAGTGTATAACGCATTTCATTGGATATCTGACAGGTGACTGTTATTCGGAGCCACATAATTGTACGACTTCCAGTAGATTCTTCGTTTTTGCACACAGATAACCAAGGCGCTGGGCATATTAAACGTAAGTATAGATTAGATTAGAAAAAATCTTTATTGCACAATAAGCATATTTGTACAAAGGCGAGCTTAATACTAATGAGTATTTTCTTCCAGCTAACCTTGTATACCTACTTATTTACGCAGAAGTAGTAAACAAAGAGCTATTAGTATAAATTTTGGGTACCTATAGAATTAACGATTCAATTCCCTCCCCCTAAAGGCCTGCGCAGACGAGAACCTTTTGTCCCCAAGGGAAAAAAGTCCCTGAATCGTAAAAAATGTCCTCCGAGTAATTGTCGCTGTCTCAACGCCTACGGTGTGCGGTAATTAATTGTTCCCCGGAAATTGAGTGAAGCGTACGCTATGGAAGCAAATATTTTCATAGATTTCATTGTGTTGTAATTTACATGAAGTTGAAAAAGAAAAGGCGTTTGAAAACAAATCACCGAACTTTTGTCCAGTCCGGTCTCTTGATATCTTCGGTAACTTGAGGGACTTTTTGTACGGGGTACTTTTAGTTCTTCGTGTGCGTTATTCAATATAATTTATAAGATATCTAATTCGACGGACAAAAAAGTACCCGGGGAATAGTCCCTCGTCTGCGCAGGCCTTAAAACACATGGCCACTGTATGACATAAATCCTATAGGCGCCACGTTGACCTATTTCAAAGTCGGGCTTGTGGGGAATTTGCATCTTACTTAGATATAACTTAGATATGTCCATGAATATTTATTTATTTATTTATTTATTTTATTGGAGTGATATGTTTTTATACCGTAGAAAACGTTTAAAAAGATGGAATACGTAAAAAACTATTAAATACAAATATTAATGTCTACTATAATTAAAAAGTGTATTTTTTGGGGTTTTAACAGATCTCCGAAATGTGAAATAACAGCTTACTAATATTTTCGACAGGTTATATCTTGAAAAGCCTTAGGCGTAGGGAAAAAAACTTTTTTTTGTGTAAAGGCCTATGAAATTAAAATACTTTTTTTGCACGTTCCCCATTGCAATAAAAAGACTAGACAAATTGATGGCATCGGTAAATATTTAATGGAATGAAGTTTTCCTCAGATTGAGGAAAAGAAGTCTTATAAATAATCAGAGAAGTTTTTGCAAAAGTTCAGGACAAAAGTACTGGGAGAGCCCCATTTGTGTAGCGATTTTCAATTCTAGAGAACTCTTTTAACATTTAACAAGTGCAATTAGATCACTTGTCTAGATAACTCCCAGTATTCCCGTGGGTGCTTTTCTCTATCCGCGAAAATAACGGAAAATCAGTACTAAAACGACTTTTACTAGCGGTACTATCAGGAACCTCATTCTCATTTTATTTTTATTGACTGTATACAATAAGACACCAAAATGTTGAGGAATGAACCAATAAAATCGTATAAATGTGAGCTTATTTTAAACTTTCAAATTCAATTATTTGGATACTTCGAAAACGTCAAAATGAATGCACATACATTTTATTGGTTCACAAATAAACCTAGGTTTACTACATAGAATAATGCACGAATATAAGATTTACTAGGAGAATCCAATGTACATTGCAAATCCAACTAACCCACAGATTAACAGTAGGAGGTTGGCTAAGTATTGTACATCGAATTTTCATAATAATTGTAGTTTTTATAAAACTCGGCACTGAGGCGCTGACTACTACGTAAGTCGTCCACTTTATGGAGTTGTCACATTTAACCTGCTCCGAACTGCCAAATATATTGTAACGAGAGACAGGAGAAGTGACAGAGAAGAGGCGAGGTGGCGCTAGTAGCGGGCGAGGTGATCGAGAGGAGATGAGGAGAGGAGAGGAGAGGGGAGGGGAAGTATTGTTTTAAAAAAAAGAACAAAATGACGGGAGAAAAAAAAAAAGAGATGGCGGGGTTTTTTTTCTTGTTTTTGTGTTACCAAATGGAGTGGACCTTTTTTTTGTTGGATTATTAGAAGTAAAATAAAACAGTTGATTTGCAGTCCAGATGTTTTATTTTTAGGTCTCATTATAATATACGTATTTTGGCACTTTGTAATGTCAAATAGGTTAACCTAGACGTTTACGTGATGGAAATGTTCGAAACTACTAAAGAGTTTCAATCAAGAAGCAATTCCTATACAAGCGTAAATTGGTTTTTATTTACAAACTACATGTCGGATCGCAATGAAACTTTGCAATACGCTTAGAGCCTGTTTCTGAATTGTGAATTTCACTAAGTAAATATTTAAGTACAGTTTGTTAGCTTTTAGAATATACCTCGGCTACTATCGGATAGAATCGGATATATATTCGTGTAATAGAAATATCGGAACTTAATCTGACACTTAACTTTACATAACTTTTCAAAATAGTGAAGAAAAGTTTTATACAGAGCAGGAAGTAGTATTACACTCGTGATGTGCTTTCGGCGAAAACCGAAGCCTGCTCTAGAGCCCATGGTATATTCTAAAAGCTAACAGACTGTAACATTCTGTTACGCTCTTTTATGATTCGAAGAGACGGCACTATCTATTTACTTAGAGAAATTCTTAATTCAGAAATTGGCCCTAGGAAAACACAAATCGAGGTTTGATCATGATTAGAATTGGAGATAAAGTATTTTTTATAGCCTTAAGAACAGGTTCTACGAAAAGTCTTATGAGGCTATAATTTCGTTTTTATTCTGTTACTAGTCGGTGCCCGCGACTTCTTCTGCGCAGGATAACGAGTATTTCGAGTAGCTTTTATTGGCGTGGCGTACAAAAGGTTTTGGCAGCGCACGCCAGAATAGCTCGAAGATGTTAGATTTTTTCCCACTTACTCGACGCCATATTTTTGACAATTCACACAATATCCTCATAAATTATAGCCTATGTGTTATTCTGATGTATAAGCTAAATTATTGTAAAATTTCATTAAAATCCATTCGTAGTTTTTACGTGAAAGAATAATAAACATCTTCTTCTTCTTCTTCAGGCTATATTAGTTCACTGCTGGACATAGCCCTCCCCAAATGAGCGCAAGGTTGTGCCATCATTAGGGGGTGATGCCCCTAAATAAACATCTATCCACCCATATTAACAAATTTTTGCGTATTAGATTATTAGCATATGCAGTCAAAAGAATTAAGGAACTAACTGACGTCGCAACTGCTAGGCTTGTTTATTTTAGTTACTTCCATAGTCTTATGTCCTATGGCATACTACTGTGGGGACGGGCAGCAGACATTGAGACTATCTACGTCTTGCAGAAGAGAGCGATCAGATTCATTTATAGGCTGGGCAGTAGAGATTAGTTAAGAGATTTCTTTAAAGAAACTAACTTCCTGACAGTTGCCAGTCAGTATATATATGAAAACATTATGTACGTTAGGAAAAATATCAGTAATTTTAAAACTTTAGGTAGCCAACACAATGTAAATACTAGAAATAAACATAAACTTTTGTTCCCACTATTTAGGCTGGCAAAGGTTAATACATCCTTCATGGGGCATTGTATACGCTTCTATAATACAATTCCTGAAGATATATTAAGCTTGCCTGAATCGCGGTTCAAAAAATATGTTTAGCACACTTTGTGCCAAAAGGGCTACTATAACAAAGGATTATTTAGATGACAATGAGGTCTGGAATTAAAGCCAGTACAATGTATGAGTTCTATGTTTTATAATAATTATGTAAACTATGTTAATTAAGGACTTTGAAAAGACTAAGTTTGGAGTTTTTTGTCCATTTTTTCTCCGAAATGATCTAGATTTTGAAATGGACACCTAGTTTGAATTGTAACGTTCATTAAGCCTCAGTTTCTGTGCTACTTTCAATAAAACCTTTTCATTTCATTAGTACGAAGGATGATGTCCTCCTCATCATCATCATCATCATCACGAAGGATAGTAGGATTATCAGTCTAAAGCACGGTCAAACCTCGACTTTTATATCTATCTATAATCAGCCCGCATCAACCCACTTCTGGGCATAGGCCTCCTTTTTACTGCGCTTTTACCAGTTCTGACCCGGAAACCTCATGATGTCGTCTGACCATTATGTCGGTGGTCTTAACCTCGACTTAAGACCTCTGAACTTATTGGCAAAGGTTCATTGCAATCATTGCAACAATGTCGTTTATAAATAAAACCAAACTACTTTTGTATGGGAATTGCTTGTTGAGACGCATTCGTAGTGTAGAGCAGACGATATGACGTCATCTCGTTCGTCCCTTCGTCTCCAACATGGCGAGGCCGGGATTAATTTCGCGAATATGTCGTAAATAAGCCATTATCTTCCGTATAAAGCGAACATTGCCGAGGCCATATCCTGTTTCATTGCATCTCTAAATATTTTATAGGCCTGTTGCTCGCATACGTATGTGCAGACTTATAGGATGGTCCATAAATATTTTCATGATTTAACAGAATAGGTACTGCCTCTGTTGTCTGACGTGTGTTTTCATCGCTGTGTCCGCGGATTCGTTCGCATGGAATTCTTTACTAGATTTGTAAATTATTTCTTGGAACTTTTTATCGAGAATGTGATTTATCTGGTAAGTGATACATTAATAATGCAGACAGGCCTTCTCTCAGAGAGAGATTATGGAGTTAATCAAACGCGTACCCACTGGGAATTATTGGCAATCGAGTGCTGATGTATGTGTACACATCGGACACTAAGGTTACCTCACGATGTTTACCTTGACAGTTAACGAGTGGTATTGTTATCACATGCCGCGAATCGATCCCACGGGCTCCCAAATGAGATGTAGTGTTTTATAATAATCATAATCGGGTTCGAATACCTGCTGGGGACGAAACAAAACCAGGTCTTGGATGTTTACATGTTTGTGATGTCGTTGTTTCTGGTTCCCACGATACAGAGTATCCTAGTGTGGAGCCAGAAGCAATGTATGTGCCTGTGTGTAAATGTTATGTTATAACTTCCACGCAACACAATCACTTGTCTTAGTACTAAACTACGTGTTCTAGTCCCAAACTGGAATACTCGGAGCTATGGTAACCAGGCAAGGGCGCCGGACGTCACAAATATGAAAATATAAACCCAGAGACCTATAGGACGATTCTTAAAATTAAGGCGGGGGTAGGTTTATTATAGACCATAGTATAGTCTGTTAGCTTTTAGAATATACCTCTGGCTCTAAAGTAGGCTTCGGTTTTCGCCAATTTTCGCCGGTTTTCGTACTGATGATCGAGTTCTGATTTCGAAATTAAGTATCATATCAGGTCTGATTTCGAAATTAAGTGTCATATTAGTTACGATATTTCTATTACGCGAATATATGCGATTCCATCCGATAGTAGCCGAGGTATATTCTAAAAGCTAACAGACTATAGTTACTAGCGTTATAGAGTAGAGTTTGAGAGGAGGCTATAATTTTCAAGTGAACCGTGGGTTCGATTTTCACTATGGAAGCCGACGTGCATTTGTACAACTGGCAACAGTCTGAGTTTATTTCCATGTTTGTGACGTCCTTGCCTGGTAACCATAGCACCGGGTACATCAGTTTGGGATCAGAACAAATGATTGTGTTAAGTGAAAATAGTTATTTTAAATATTCGACAGAGCCAAAGTTATCGACATAGCTCAGAGAATCAGCAAGCTGAAGTGGCAGTGGGCTGGCCATATCTCGCGAAGAACCGACAACCGTTGGAGTAAACGTGTTCTTGAGTGGAGACCGCGACTCGGCAGACGTAGTATAGGACACCCTCCGACCAGGTGGGATGACGATCTGCGAAAAACTGCCGGCAGATGCTGGATGCGGCAAGCTGAAGACAGGGCGCTATGGCGTTCATTAGGGGAGGGCTAATAATATAGCCTGAAGTAGAAGAAGAAGAAGAATATTCACTAAATCACGGAGACAAGCGAGAAATTCACAAAGTATTGACTTCGCAAATTCTTAATTAACATACCGTAGGCAGGTTCCGGACGAAGCCTCAGCATACCTTCAATCCGTATATCCGCATCCCTCGTGAACAGAGCATAGATGTCAGCTAGCAATTACACACTCCAAATAATAAATACGTAGGTAAGTAACCCAGTTTCCCTAAGCGGCGGCAGAAAAGCGAAACTCGCATTTTGTCGTATTTTCCGAAAATAAGGACAGTCACGTTATCATGTTATCACCGAGACTTATTGCTTTTGACCCCGAGCGTGTCTCGCTTACCGAAATGTATCTGGCACTCCAGCGCTGAGTGTACTTTTGTTTCTCTAGCCGGTAATATAGAAATGGGGTTACACTCCTTATTGTGACCATGTGACTTACTGTACTTTATCTTAATGTGTTTGGTTTTTATTAATTTAATCTCGTGTTTCTCTTGGCTGTTATTCTTTATTTCCTTCTAGTCGTCGGAATCCCAAAAGTCGGAATCCTAAAGCCCGTTTCACTGGTTTCCTCCACAAAGGTTATCCTAGCGAGGGGACCAGGATTGCTATATATATATATATATATATATATATATATATATATATATATATATATATATATATATATATATATATAACCTGGCAACGTTCAACGGACGCACTCTGAGGCTTGCCCATAATCTAGCGCAGTTGGAAGTGGAGCTAGAGAAGATTAAATGACATGTTCTACGGCTATGTGAAGTCCGTAGAGAGGGGGAGGACGCCGTAACTGTAGACTGTAAAGTTTACCAATGTTAACCTTAGCGTGACGTCACGCGGTGTGATTGGTGTTTCAGTAAACATAGCTGAAAGCAGTATTATAATCTTTTCTGCTATGGAAAATATTGGTAATCTCTTTTTTTTATAAACCTAAAGCAGTGTTTTAAATCATTTTGATACGCACTCTCCCCTAAATCTTTAATAATTTGTATATATTGTCACGTCTATTGTTGGTTAGCAAATAATTTAAATAGTTTCCCAACGGGTAGCTTCTCAGCTAGAAAACAAGGAAAAGAGAACAAAAGCCTCCTTAAACGGCACCCGCCCTTCACAGTCCCATGGCTCCGCTCGTTCAACGACTCCCACTAAAATGAGTAATTGATTGACTCAAGACAATACGGGACTACGGTACAGCGTATTAATTAAACGGGTAACTTCTAAAGTGTGCAATTCTTGAAACACCCTAATTAGAGTTTTTGTTTAAAAACAACTTTTTTTATGAGCAAAGTTTTTCTCAGGTTTCTATATCTATAATCAGGTTTGGTTTCTCAGGTTTATATTTTTTTAAATATCAGTTTCGCTTTACTAGAGCACGTAGCATTTACCATTATCGCCGCTTTCAGTAAATTGTAATTCTACACAGAAAAATGTCTATTCTATGTAAAATATGGTTTTAAGCTTGTTATCCATCAAATAGTGCCTGTTCAAAGTACAGGAATTACAATTATAACTTTTTTTCTAATAGTGGGGAATCGAACAAAAAATTTCTAGCAATGGACTAATATAGTCTGAAGAAGAGGAAGAAGAACAAAAAATTTACAAACTTTTGCGTAAATGACAAAGAGTAACCGAAATTTTTTGGAATTTGCGCCTTTTTGAAAGAATCCTGTGCTAAAGAAATATTGATATAATATTTTCCTTCATTTTTTTTCTTATGATGCCTCTCGATTAGCAAAGGTTGGCAGTCAACTTCCCATATTTGGCCTCTGACATGGCTTAACGACTGCTATTACATGACAGCTGGCACCAACGGCTTAGCGGGCCTTGCGAGGCACGGAAGCACTTAGAAAAAATGTCACTAGCGGTAGTCACGGGACGGTCAACCTGACAGTGTTTTGCTTAACTCAAGTGATTTATTCCAATCACTCGGTTCGGCTAGGCCACGAGCACTTCTTATAATTGCATATCCATGCCAAGTTTCTTCTTTTTAGTAAGCCAAGGACAGTCAAAGGCATATGGATGGAAGGACGGATTGACAGACAGTAGGATGGACGGACCGACAGATATTCGACATAGATTGTTTGTTTCTTACACTTTATTGCACTATAAAACCATAATAACGACTTAAATAACAAAGAATGTTTATATTCTTTTTAATGCACTAATCCTTGCTAAGGACAATTTTTAAAAACTATTTAGAGGCTAAAAATTGATGATAAATGATGATATATATATGATAAAGTTTATCATATATCATCGTCATATTAAAATGAATGATATATGATAAAGTTTATCATACGAGTATATCATCGATGTAAGAACCTAACTGCAAAGTAGGTACTCGGGGCTGCAAGTGATGCAAATTACTTCAGCCAAATGTTGCTGCCTGTACGTAATACAGAGAGTATTGTAAACAGGTTCGAAATTTCACTGATGTCAGTGGTCTCCCATTAGCTCAGTTGGGAGTGCGCTGGCAAGGTTAGCCAGAGGTCACGGGTTCGAGTCCCGGCATAGGTAGAATTTTTGGCCTCTAAATAGGTTTTTAAAAACATACAATGTGATAAGATAACAATTACGTACACGAGATTCATTGTCAACTAAAGAAACCTAATAAAATGTAAAAGGAAGATATGTGCCTTTGCTCTCTCGCTCTCTCTTCTCTATTCCCCTCTCTCTCTGTTCCTAAGTCCAGCTATAGCGCATCCGTAGCACTAGACTAGCATGTATAAATCAATTATGCTAGTTTTTATTTTATTTAGGGTCACCAACAAGGTATACATTAATACATCCATTATTGACAAGCCCCAAGGATCTTAATGCTACTTTAATTATAGATGTCCATAACATGCTGAAAGTAAAATTAAAGACGCCTTTTTAAAAATACATACTAGCACCTAACCATATAATTATACGCTTAGTACTGTAACCGAAATTATACAAAGAAATCAAACAAACAACTCACACAGGTACAACTCTTTTTAATAATATGAGAGAGAGGTGACATGGCGGAAGGAAGTTCTGCATATAGTTGAAACAGATAATCGATAATTAGATAGATGAACATTCTGACAGGATGATCAAGAGGCATAATTATGGCAGTCCCTGGTCTCTGCCTACCTCTCTGGAATGAAGGCGGGAGGTCATGTTATATTACGTTACGATACGTTGCGTTGCGTTATGTTGCGTGGGGTTGCGTTGCGTCGCGTTGCGTGGCGTTGTGTCGCGTTGCGCCGCGTTTCGTCGCATCGCGTTGCGTTACCTTACAATACGATACGATAGGTTACGTTATGTTATGTTTAAACAGGCAATTTGGTATCGGTGCTTGAATCTATTTATGAAAACGGTTCCGATAAGTTAGTAGTTCGAGATCGATAAATAAAGTTAGTGTATGTCTAATTGGTATTCAGAGAGCGTCGGGAAAATCGAGCTGTAAGCCACAACTGAAACTTCATATTTGCGAGCACAAACTTAACGGTGGCTACGTTCACTTGGCTCAAGTATTTTGAAACTGACAGACAGCCAGTGTATCTGCGTTTCGTTCTTAGCTTAAAATATTACATTTTCATGATATTTTTACATGTTATGTTACTTATCTGTTGTGTAATGCTATAAATAAAATTAAAATAAAATAAAACTTATTTCTATATTTTTTTGTTACATTACTTAGTATTAATTAATGAATGTCATGCTAAGCCGTACTCCACATTGTAAGTTAATATGACCTCTTTTAAAAACCTATTTTTAGATGCTAAAAATTCCACCCATGCCGGGACTCGAACCCGCTACCTCTGGCTAACCGTGCCAGCGCTCTCCCAAATGAGCCAATGGGCGACTCACCGGCATCAGAGAAATTTCGAACCTCTTTACAATACTCTCTGTATTATGTACAGGCAGCAACATCTGGCTGAAGTAATTTGCATCACTTGCATCCCCGAATACCATACTTTGCAGTTAGGTTTTACATCGGCATGATATCGCTGTACCCACATGATTATATTATTTTTAATGCACTAACCCGTGCTAAGGACATTTTAAAAACCTGTTAAGAGGCTAAAAATTCCACCCATTCCGGGGCTCAAAACCGCGACCTCTGGCTAAAAAATATAAAATTATTCGTAGCACGGGTTAGTGCATTAAAAAGAATATAATTAATATTACTTCTGTTTTTTTATTTAAGCAAAGTACAGGTTCACGTTAGCTTGGATATTTCTGTGATCTGTCTTGTGTAAATTCGTATTAATAAAGATATTACAACTTAAATAGTTGTAATAGTACGTAGTGTACTTGTAATAGTGTATTCATAAAACAACAATTCATAATTTATTACGATTGTACAAACACACGTTCACATTGTAAAAGTTAAATAAATATTTGTTTACCACACAAACATCTTTGTTTAAGCCGTTGATGCGCTCGCTGTTGACCTCTTAGCTCGTCGGTACCCTTTTCACCGGCGAGCTCTCGGAGTATTTTTGTTGTTGCAGCGAGAACAGCGTTGCAGCTGGTTCGTTGAGGTGAGTCGCGTTTTGGGTTCAAACAATGTTTTAGGTCTTCCAGTAACAAATACTCGATTTGTTGAATAAGTTGGTTTTTAATGTCCGTACAACAACAGTGCAGGAAAAAGAGATGTGATTGATTGATAAAAAAAGAAAAACGAATGAATTAATTAATGAATGAATACAAAAAAGAATGAGGTATTTACAAAGTGTTGCCACTACATTGCAAAAACAGTATCTTGACTGAAGGTTGCCGTTAACATGCCCGCCAGCGTTGAAAGGTAGAGGCAGATAAGCAGATGTGTTGTGCAGATAACTTTCAACTGTCTTGGTCTGTGATCGGTAATGGACATATTTTGGCGAAACTTCGACGTATAACCCCAGCCGAAGTTTTAATGTCTGCCACTCGAGCAATCCCGTCAGGTCCAGGTATGACTTTCTCGATTCGTCCAAGTTTCCACCTCATTGGAGGCAGGTTGAGATCCTTCACGACGACCATCATATCCTTTAGGAGTTTCCCGTCTTCAGTCTTCCACTTATAGCGCAGTTGTAGATCTGAGATATATTCTTTGTACCAACGAGTCCAGAAATGATGTCTCAGCTGGTCAAGTCGCTGGTATCGTGTAAGACGGTTCGTCGGGCGTTCAGGCTGGACGTCCGGTGCAGGCAGTGCAGTAAGAGGTCGTCCGACAAGGAAATGACCGGGAGTGAGTGGAAGAAAGTCATCAGGATTGGAAGAAAGGGGTGTTAATGGGCGTGAATTTAAAATGGCTTCTATAGAGCACAAAATGGTACTTAATTCTTCGTACGTAAAATGACAATTCCTGAGAATTCTAACTAAGTGATGTTTGGAGCAACGCACCCCAGACTCCATTAATCCCGCAAAGTGCGGTGAATAAGGTGGAATAAACTTAACCGTAATGCTTTCCGCAGCCGCAAGCTCAGACAATCGATTGGAGTTTCGTTTTAAAAAATTTGCGAATCCGACAAACTGTGTGCCGTTATCTGCATAAAGGCAAACGGGTAATGAACGACGCGCGACAAATCGACGAAAAACGCTCATAAAACCTTCGGTGGACAAGTCACTGACTACTTCCAGGTGCACGGCCTTGGTGGCAAAACAGACGAAAACTGCAATCCAGACCTTTACGAGTTGACATCCTCGACCCTTTTTTGTAGCAGCCATGATAGGTCCAGCGTAGTCGACGCCAGCGACGCGAAATGGAAACCCAGGCGTTACCCTAGGTTCAGGTAAGTTGCCCATAATGGGAGTGACAGTAGCACCGCGCAAGCGTGCACACAGTACACATGTGCGGTAAACGAATTTAGCCAGATTTCGCCCTCCAATTGGCCAAAATGTTTGTCGAATGGAAGCCAATATAGCTTGAGGCCCTGCATGGAGCAAACGTAAATGTTCCTTTGTAAAAAGCAACTTGGTTAAATGATGCTTTGCGTGAACAATTATTGGATGTTTTTTATCATACTTAAATGGAGCATTACATAGTCTGCCTCCTACCCTCATCACCCCTTCATCATCTACAAATGGATTCAAAGGTGTTAGGGAATCCTTTTTGGGGAGGCAGGCATGTTTGACTAACTCATAGCTTGGAAAGCTCTCAAGTTGGGATAGCTTGCAAAGCAAATTGGAAGCTTCTGTCAATTCAGCAGTAGATAAATAAGCTGAGTTTATGATTTGCAGAGCAGAGGTGGACTGTATTTTAGTCTTAAGATTTTTTATGAAACGTATAACGTAGGCAGTAACACGTTTTAAAAAGTTGAAATTTGAATATTTTTTAAAGTCAATAACAGATGCTGTACCAGATGATGCAGAGAGCGCCGGAGCGTCAATAGAGGTGGTCAATACTACCTCATTGCCTTCACAATCACCATTAATATTTTTAGGCCAGGCATCGGTAGATTTTGTCAGAAATTCTGGGCCTGACCACCAAAGCGAAGCACCCACTAAGTCTGCAGCATTCAAACCCCTCGACAGATGGTCGGCAGGGTTGCAGGCAGTAGGAACATGTCGCCACGGTGAATCTTGAGTCAGCTCCAGAATGTCTGCAACACGATGTTTAACAAAAGTTTTTAAACTGTTCGGTATCATTTTTAGCCAACCTAGGACCACTGTAGAATCGGTCCAGAAGACACATTTAGAAACAGGTAAACGTAGAGCACTCTTTGCCTTTTTATACAGCTTGGCCCCTATTAGGGCTCCACACAGCTCAAGCCGGGGTATTGTGATTGGCCGTAATGGGGCAACTCTACTTTTAGCCATGAGTAATTTGACTGTCACTCCTTCCTTGTTGACACTACGAACATATAAACAAGCGCCATAGCCCTTCAGGCTTGCGTCGCAGAATATGTGAAGCTGCACGTCATGGAAATTGTTTGAGGTGACCTGTCTTGGCACTTGAAGTGTGGCTAGGGCAGGCAAGCACTGGACGAAGGCAATCTACTCCTGCTGGACATCAAATGGCACTTCTTCGTCCCAGGAGATCTTTGATAGCCAAAGCCTTTGCATTAAAATCTTAGCTTGTATGATAAGCGGACCCAGCAATCCTAATGGATCAAATAATTTGCCTATTACAGACAAAATGTGTCTTTTAGTGCACACGCAGTCAGTGGTGAGCTCCGCAAATGTAAATTTCAAATGGTCGGTCTTACTTTGCCACCCTAAACCTAGGGTTTTTCCCTCGTCGCCGCCGAGGTTTAAATCTTCAGCGTCGCCGCTGTCGATGCCGCTAAGTAGGCTGGGCTCGTTCGACCGCCACTTACGGAGGTACATGCCCGCAGATTTCAGGACGTCTCCGACCGCTGAAATTGTTTTTAGAGCAGAATCAATTTCAAAGGCACCAGATATAAAGTCATCGACGTAAAAGTCGTGTTCTATTTTTTCAGCTAGTTCTTTGTTTTGCTCCTCACATTCGAGGGCTAGCTGTTTTAGACACCTTACTGCTAAAAATGGTGCGCTGGCTGTCCCATATGTTACGGTGTTAAGCTCATAGATCTCAATTGGCTGGGACGGGTCACTACGCCACACAATTTTTTGCAGGTGGCGGTCATCTGGATGCACCAGGATTCGCCTGTACATTTTCTCGACGTCTGCCGAGAAGACATACGTGTACTGTCGAAACCTTATCAAGATAGCAACAAGGTCATCTTGGATTGTTGGTCCTACCATGAGTAACTCATTCAATGATATTCCTGTTGTACTTGGTGAGCTGGCATTAAACACCACTCTCAACTTGGTGGAGAGACTGCTCATTCTCAGCACACCATGATGCGGGAGGAAATATCCATTTAATTCTGGGTTTTTAAGTCGGGTCATATCACCTAGAGCTTCATACTCTGTCATGAAATTGGTATGCATAGACTTTAAGGTATTGTCTTTCTGGAATCGACGTTCCATAGAGAGAAACTGCTGCTTAGCTCGTTCATATGAGTGGCCCAGTACATCTTCTTTCTGTTTTAAGGGCAGCTTGATGCAAAACTTATCGTCGAGGTGTTAGCTTTGAAGTGCTCTTCACAAGCCTTCTCCTCTTTAGTGTAGTATGCCTGTGGATCCTGAACAGTAGCTTCGTCTAGTTCCCAAAATCTAGTAAGCTCAGTGCTGACATGATTGCAAGTGATGCTGTGCTGCTGCTTGCCAGGGCAATGACCTGACAGTACCCAGCCGAGTTTAGTCTCAGTCATCGTGGGTTTGTTTCGGCCTAGACTGATTCTCCCACTGCCAAGCAAATGCCAAAATACATCAGCACCAAGCAAAATGTCGATAGTTCCCGATAAATAAAATGTTGGGTCTGCCAACACAATTCCTGCCGGGAGATTAAGAGCAGCAGGGTTAACTTCCTGAGCAGGTAAGCTTCCTGTGATTGTAGGCAGTATATAAAAGGCAGCTTCAAAGCCGAAGTCACAGGTTTGTGACAAGACCTTACCTTTACATGTCTTATTTAGAGATGATTGGCTGTTATTAATGCCTGTGACTGAGGTGTGTGCCATGTTACATGGTAAATTAAGTTTTGAGCACAATGCTTCAGTCATGAAGCAAGCAGTACTACCACTGTCTAGTAGACAGCGGGCAGTATAAGCAACATTGTTGCAATCATAGATGTTAACAAGAGCTGTGGAGAGCAACACCTGACCTTGACCTAGTTGGTGTGCTGATAAAGAAACCATTGGATCAACTGGAGATGAGGAAATTAATCCTTGGTCTGCTGTTGATGAGTCAGGTGGAGTACGATCAAGATGAATAAGACTATGATGTTTTTTACCACAGACATTGCAAATAGTCTTTTTGCATAAGGCATAATTATGCCCAGGCTTGAGGCAAGTCCTACAAACTTTGTAAAGAGCAACTTCATCTGCCCTCTCTTTGTTGCTGGGTAAATTTAAGAATCCAGCACATTCAGCCAGCCAATGCTGGTCCTTGCACTTAGGACAGTGGGGTGGTTTACTCACTTGATTAGCTTGCTTTCCAGATGCTGCAGTGGGTGATGAAGCCACAAACACCTTTTCCTTCCTGACAGCAGCCGATGCCGGAGCTCCGCTACGTTCTGGTTTGCTCACAGGACAGCCTACACGTGCCGTAGGGTTCTGAGTCATCTCCAAGATGACAGCACGTTGGCTGAGGAAATTGAGGAAAGTACCTAAAGTAACCATATTTACAGAAGCAATATGCTCCTCCCACTGTCTCCTTGTAACAGAATCAAGTTTAGAGTTCCCAATGTGGATCAGCAGTGTGTCCCAGTGATCTGTAGGTTCACCAAGTGAGCTCAGGGCTCTTAAATTCTTGTTGAAACCATCAATTAGGCTGCGTAAAGAACTTGCAGACTCTTTGTGAATGGGTTGGATTGTGAATAGGCTTGACACATGATTATTCACTAATATTTTTTTATTGTCATATCTATCACAAAGCAGCTGCCATGCCACTTCATAATTTGAGCTTGAAGTGGACAGTTGTGCAATTACAGCAGTTGCGTTACCCTGAATTGAAGCCTTTAAATAGTGATACTTGTTGATGTTGTCCATGTCACTGTTATGAATCAGACTTTCAAATGTGTCTCTAAACTCTAACCATGTGTTACTGTCACCAGAAAACTTGGGCAATGATATGGTTGGCAACTTACATCTCACCTCGCGTCGCGGCGCCGGCGACAAACAGTCTCCACATGATGATGGTGGTGGGCTTCCCTCCACAGATGGCGTTCTCGACCGTGGTGCCACCAAGACTCTTGCACTAGCCACCGCAGCAAAGTAGCTGTCTTCAAACTGATCGCGTTCTAAAGTTGCCGAGTTCAAGTCCTCACACCGTAACTCCACTAACGTTTGCACTTCATTGAATTCAGTAAATAAGTCAGCCATTCTACCTAAACGCAACTCCACTTCGGCGGTCCGAGCCGGCGACAACGGTTGTTCGACGAGAGACGAGATGAATGTTTTGAATCGAGTTAATTGTGCCTTTAAAACACCGCGTTTTCTCACTAACTCCTCGTTTGACATAAGTTCTTTACCTTTCTCGGTTGCCATTTCACGTAATATGACTTATAAATTAGTTCCAAACCAAAAAGTTTACTTCTCAAAGCTCAAAAGCAAACCAAACAACTCCTCATGTGACGAAACAAATAAAAACTTGTCAAAGCACCGACGCACGAATGACAAGAGTCACAGAGCAATGTGAAATTGCGCGAATTGAACGTAAACTACAAGTTCAAAAACGAATGAATAAAAAATGGCTACCGGAAGTAAGAGAAAAGAAAAGTGAAATGGAGATGGAAAACGAGGAATGATTTTTAGGTTATGTTAAGGAAAGGACATGAAAGACTTGTAAAAAGGAACGGACTCACTCAGACTTGTCTGCTATTCGGTTCGAAGGTCCATGTTTAAGCCGTTGATGCGCTCGCTGTTGACCTCTTAGCTCGTCGGTACCCTTTTCACCGGCGAACTCTCGGAGTATTTTTGTTGTTGCAGCGAGAACAGCGTTGCAGCTGGTTCGTTGAGGTGAGTCGCGTTTTGGGTTCAAACAATGTTTTAGGTCTTCCAGTAACAAATACTCGATTTGTTGAATAAGTTGGTTTTTAATGTCCGTACAACAACAGTGCAGGAAAAAGAGATGTGATTGATTGATAAAAAAAGAAAAACGAATGAATGAATTAATGAATGAATACAAAAAAGAATGAGGTATTTACAAAGTGTTGCCACTACATTGCAAAAACAGTATCTTGACTGAAGGTTGCCGTTAACAATCTTTATGGTGTTTTTACAGTGATGACTTATTTTATGTGCATAGCTTAGGCTTAAAATTACAAAAAAATCCAATAGTCCCCAAAGTAGGTAAGGTTTGTAGTTACCTTGGGAGCTAATTAAAATAAAACTATCAAACAAAAATCAAAACCAACAGCTTCTGGGCCACAAAATAACATAAAACTGACTTGCAAAGATTAAAAAATAAAGGTAGAAGTTGAACATTAAAATAGACAAGTAGCCCCGGCGGCAGCGGCGGCGACGTGGTACCTGGCTATCGCAAACACGGAAATACATCTGGATTAAAGCCATGTGTACAAATGTAAAAGGTGGCCCCAGAGGTATACGAACCCACTACCTCCAGCATAGTACCTCTAGACTAAAGAGGGGGTCAAACACTAAAAAACAGTAAACTCGTCTATTACTGTGTTATTGCTGTATTATTAACACGAAAATTTATAATTGCTGTATTATTAACATGGATGATGATAATGATGGGGATGTATCAGCAAAAGGGGAGATAAAAAGTACCCGGAACCGGCGTGCGTGCATGCTACGACTTATGAATGTTGATGAAGCGAAAGTGATCTGTTAGGATCGTAGCAAGTGGCAGTCCCTGGTCTCTGCGTATCCCGCTGGGATACAGGCGTGAGGTTATGTATGTATTAACATGTTTGAGGACGTATGTTGTTATTTAAAAGCAAAAGCCAACTGTTTCAGGCAACAAGACCCGTGAGCTTGACTGTGCGCGGTGCACGGTCAGCAACACGTCGTCATCATCGTCGTCAGGCTATACAAGTCCACTGCTGGACATAGCCCTCCCCTGAAGAGCGCTATCATAGGGGGTAATGCCCATAATCCCCACGATGGACATGCGGGTTGGAGATCGCAGTTCGGTGGAATTGTACTGCATGGGGCGCTACTGGCCACCCCCCGGTTTGTGTCCCTTAGTCAATTTTTACGACACCCGCGGGGTGGTGCTGGTGCCGGGTTTGGGTTGGTGCCATTCTCTAGGCCGACACTACACAGCTGGCCAGCAATACGGCGACCTACTAAAGTGTACGGTGCTCACCCGTACAACAACACATTATGACAATTCAGTGTGCATTGCATTGCCAATGAACTCAATTAGCATATGCTGACGGGCAAGCCTTCAGCGCTGATTTTCAGTCAGTGCCAGTAGTGCTCCGCGAGCGTTACAGACTGCGGTGTGGTGCGAGCATAGGAAATACCATACTGAATAGAATACTTATATGCAATAAAGAGTGATAGTTATATAGAATAGAATACGTAATATGCATACAGAATGAAACAGGTACTTGGTTTTCACTAGCTGACAAAACAAACTACGATATACATAAACAAAAAACTTACACAAATGAATGGTTATCTTATTTCCTCATGAATGTTAATGCGAAAATCAGGCCTAAGTGACTAACTACATCGTAACTTATTACCTACACTTAGTAAGACCGTCCTGAATGTAGCTCAACGTGTCGCAATCGTGAAAAGTATCCACGTTCACAAAAATGGGTCCTTGAAACTTCCCCGTACAATGAACGGTCGCCAGAATCTCAAGTGATTCCGGGGGAACTACTCCCGCCGTAAATAACCTGAGGAGACTCGCAAACATCGCGCAGTCGATTTGCAAGTTAATTTGCCTGTCCTGGAATTTGGAGACCGAAGTACTAATAAAAGAACGTCTTCTTGCCAGACCAAGCCCGAGAGCCTCTAGCACGCGCGCGAGAAAGAGACAAAGAATCGCCACTAAAATAATAAACGTTAAAGGTTTCTGTGAGAGTTTTTCATAATAAAAAAATTAATCGATGAATGTGTTGGTAAGCTCAAATCTCGAGAGCAGCCGAACCGATTTCGCTAATTCTTTTTTTAGAATATTCCTTGATGTACGAGGATGCTAATAAATTAAAGAATCGACTGTTAGGCGGTACGAAGTTCGCTGGGTCAGCTAGTCTTCTATCATATAAAAATGAATCGCAGAATATGTTGGTAAGCGCAAATCTCGAGAGCAGCTGAACCGATTTCGCTAATTTTTTTTTAGAATATTGCTTGAAGAACGAGGATGGTTCTTACGGAGAGAAAAATAAAAAAAATCAAAGAATCGACTGTTAGGCGGTACGAAGTTCGCTGGGTCAGCTAGATAAAAAACAGACTTTGTTAAAAGTTTGTTTTGAAGTATATACAAGCATTTTATAGGTCCCCACTGTAGTTTACTTACTTAGCATGCCTTGGGTGCACCCATATGTACTACACAAAAGAAAATAAATTGTGAAATCTGTAACACTTAATACTGTAACTTAGGCCACGGCCATACATAAAGGACGTGGGACTAAAGCGTGGAAATTATTTTAGTTGATTTTTCTTGCTAAAAACGAGACGTCCTATGTCCTGTGCAATGTTCGTAAGATAAGAAATAAAACGGACTTTTGTATTGGCATATTGTTTTTTATTTTCAAAAATAGAATCCTTTACAGATAGCAACAAATTGCCTAGAACAAAATATCTGGCGGGTAAAAAGTTCTTCAACAAAAAGGCAAAAGACCGATACCCAGCATTGGGCAGCGGTGGGCTGTTGATGCATAAGTTCTTCTAGTTAGTTTGACCTGCAATTTCCGCACTTAGTCTCATAGGTTGGTATTTATACTTAGCAAGCGCTGAGGTACGTAACACTTCAGACACTTCATGTTCCTTCACCGTTAGCGAGTGGTATTGCTACAATAACTTAACAACCGTACATAACATAGAATACAATAATACGTCCCTGTTACGAAGACTAACTACAGCAAAATAGCTTCTTTGCACGAGCGAGTAATCTATTTAACTCCTTGAGTGATAATTTGGACATTGATCTATTTAACTCAAACATAACCACGGTAAGGCAAAAAAGTATCAACTATTATCTCGGTACCCTTACGCATGCATGAACGCATTATCTGGTACTATGGCAGTGGTTTTCTTTTCTTTATTAATTTACGAGCCCTCAAGGACGCGTCCTCGGTGCTGTAGTGTAGTTTAAACTCATTTTATATAACTTGCACATATTTTATACTTAGTTACCATATGCGGAAACTTATTTTTAGCTTATAGTTAGTCATTAAGAACTGTCCATGCTTATGTAAGCTGCAAGTTTCCCAAAAAGAAATAAATAAAATAATAATAATAATAAATAATACAAAGTCATAGGTACATGACGAGCTCGGTGGCGCAGCGGTAACACATCTGCCTATCATGCGAGTGGTTTCGGATTCAAACCCCGGCTGGAGACAAAAAAAACCCCAGGTCTTGGATGTTTATATGTTGCTGATGTCGCTGTTTCTGGTTCCCACTGCACAGGGTATCCTAGTGTGGGGCCAGAAGCAATGTATGTGCCTGTATGTAAATGTTATGTTATGTCGTTTCCGTGCCCTCGTCCTATGTCCTTCCTGTGTGTTCCAGGCCGTACCCTTTCGTAGTTTAAGAACTTTGTCTTTTAAACTGTGCTAAAAACGAGACGTTCAATATTCCTAGTCTTACGGAAATTCGAAATGTCAGATAAGAAGTTAAACGGACTTTTTTTTTTTATTTTTGTACTGACATAATTTGTTTTCATATCAAAAATCGAATCTTTAAAATATAGCAAGGAATTGCCTAAAAAACAAATATCTGGAGTCTAAAAAGTTCTTCGGAAAAAAACCCATAACCAGCAGTGGCCAGCGGTAGGCTGATAATGATGAATAAGTTCTTCTATTTAGACCTGGGAAATCCGCACGTAGCCTCATAACCGGCCAAATTGTACTTAGCAAACGCTGAGTTACCTATGTGATACTTCAGACTCATACATAACTGTTCCTTTACCGATAGCCAGTGGTAATGCTACTTTAATTATATATTAACCGGGTCGAATCGCGATTATTTATTAGGTAAAACATATATATATATATATATATATATATAGTGTACTTTTTGCATCTACTTAATGAGATGATTTATACAGCGTCCAGTGGTATCTTCACTCACACACTAGATGGGTGAAGGGACCACTCCGACGCTGTAGTGCCTGGGACATGGTTTTATAGATGGTTTTTAGGCTTGCCCAGCACCTATACCATCCTGACAGCTTAGTCGGCCTAGCCCACAGGAAAGACTAGGTAAAACCTAATTACCTTATTTCCCGACGTTTCGGCAGCGTTACAGTTGCCGTGGTCTCGGGTAGTCCACGGCAACACAATATAAACCTATGTATGAGTATCGCGAATCATTAAGGAATACTAATTCTTTATAAGTTACCCTCTTACTCGAAATATAAGCTCAGCAAACTTTTCTGCTTTTTTTTTTGATATTTTATATTGATTTTAACATGACTGTGTTGAACTTAAGGTACAACAATCTGCAATTATCTATATGTATGACTTATGTACAATAAACGTACTCTAACTAGATCTAAGAAATCTGCAATTATGCACATTATTATACTATTTTTATTTTTAATGCACTAACCCGTGCTAAGGAACAAATTTAAAAACCTATTTAGAGGCTAAAAATTTCACCCATGCCGGGATTCGAACCCGCAACCTCTGGCTATCCGTGCCAGCGCTCTACCAATTGAGCCATAGCCAGAGAAATTGAGAAATAGCCAGAGGTTGCGGGTTCGAATCCCGGCATGGGTGAAATTTTTAGCCTATAAATGAGTTTTTAAATTATGCACATTGTACATACAACTATGAAAGTGCCTGGCTACCCATAGCACAGGGTATCCTAGTTTGGGAGCCAGGACAAATACTGAAACTTTTGGTACCTAATAAACGTTTTTCATTTCATTTCATTTCACTATTTCTACTGTAACTTTAAAAATGTATTCCATAACTTTACAAATGTATATCTTTACATATAGCTTAAAACAAGACCATAGGTACATGCCGGGATTTAAACCCACGACTTTCCGATTGCGAAGCCGTCGTTCTACTGCTCCGCTACCAACGATCTAAAGTTCTTCTATATTATAAACTATATCCTACTGGCTGGGAACTTCAGACGTTTTCAGTATGCCTTACGTTGGCGTTGATTTAATAATGGACTCTTTTAGTTTCGAGAAACGAATGTAAATTGAACACCACCGAACTCTTGCTTTAGGGGAACCCTTTAGGGGATATTGTGTGAGATTATGATAAATTGTTGTAGAAAATGTTGGTAAATGTTGCTCGTAAATCCTGACAAAACGTCGTTTGTTATCAGATTTCTATGTTGGAGTAAGTTAGCATAAGGTTTTAAACGTAAATTAAGGGACCAATGCGCTAACAAACTGTATTGACAGTTTGGTACTATTAAATAGTATAATTTTTTTTTGTATTGGTTTTATTTACTTATTAGTTAATTCAAATAGGTTATACAACGGGTATTACAAACGAAAAGTAGTTTCCTTGATATTAAAATTAGTGAATAACTTAAACCTACATGTGTATGACTAATTTTAAACTAAATCTAAATATTAATAAAACAAACTTATAAATTAAAAATTAAATTTATAAATTCTAAATATATTATAAATTAATTAATATAAAACACTACCTAAATAGTATATATAGTGTTATAATTGTGAATAAATAAGGTATAAAAAATATTTTTGTTTTTTTTTATTACAGGAGGATGTCCTCCTGTGACCTGCTGCCTATTTTTAACCTATTTTTTTTACCTTATTAATTCACATGTGTGTCTGCTATAACTTCACAGATCTAGACAACTTAGAAATCAAAGTCATTGGTACGTGCCGAGATTCGAACCCCAGGAGGATGTCCTCCTGTGACCTGCTGTAGGGCGTATATGGCCAAATAAAAAAAACAAAAATATTTTTTTACCTTATTTATTCACATGTGTGTCTGCTATAACTTCACAGATATAGACAACTTAGAAATCAAAGTCATTGGTACGTGCCGAGATTCGAACCCCAGGAGGATGTCCTCCTGTGACCTGCTGTGGGGCGTATATGGCCAAATAAAAAAAAACAAAATTTGTTTTTACCTTATTTATTCACATGTGTGTCTGCTATAACTTCACAGATCTAGACAACTTAGAAATCAAAGTCATTGGTACGTGCCGAGATTCGAACCCCAGGAGGATGTCCTCCTGTGACCTGCTGTGGGGCGTATATGGCCAAATAAAAAAAAACAAATTTTTTTTTTACCTTATTTATTCACATGTGTGTCTGCTATAACTTCACAGATCTAGACAACTTAGAAATCAAAGTCATTGGTACGTACCGAGATTCAAATCCACAATCTTTCGATTGAGAAGCTGGCGTTCTACCGCTCCCCTAACACCGCTCTTTTGACAATATCTTCGCTTCGCGTATTTTAACTTCTATCTAGTTTCTATCACCGGTTTGCTTACAGAAAAGAACAAACACTTCTTCTTTTTCAGGCTATATTATGTAGTCCTCGACAATCATCTCCGAGATTGGTCACAGGTGGCGCTGGAGAGAACGGAATGGAGAAAAAGGGGGGAGGCCTTTGCCCAGCAGTGGGACACAATACAGGCTAACTAAAAAAAATAAATATTATGTAGTCCACTGCTGGACACAGCCCTCCCCTAATGAGCGCCATAGCGCCCTGTCTTCAGCTTGCCGCGTCCAGCATCTGCCTGCAGTTTTTCGCAGATCGTCATCCCACCTGGTCGGAGGGCGTCCTACACTACATTTGTCGAGTCGCGGTCTCCACTCAAGAGCAAACACAATACTTTTTAATTCTTGGTTTAATCATGTTCCCGCATGATAGACGGCGTGGAACAACCCCGTTTAACATCGGCTGTCAAGAAGTATAGCTATAAAGAATATTCTTATCTTATCTTAATAAATAAAACGTAACAAGTATCACAGAGGTGTAGGCTAAGACCAGGGACTTCAATTTGCCACGATCCTGATAGATCGCCTTCGCTTCATCAACGTACATAAGTCGTTGTATTGACGCACGCCGGTTCCGGGTACTTTTTATCTTCCCCTTTGCTATTACATCCCCTATTTGGTCAAAGTACGTCCGCCTGGAACGTCCCTAACCAGCCCTTCCCCCCACATTCGCGATAAATATTTGTTTTTTGTTCCTTCATCCTCTCCATATCTCCAAACCAACGCAATATTCCTTTCTCAATTTTCAAGTCACTACATCCTCTTTCAGCCCACAACGTTCTCTAATCAGACTATTGCGTATCCTGTCATTCAAAGTAACACTACGCATACTTCTCAAGGACCTCATTTCTACTGCATTAATCCTAGTTTAAAAAATATAGATCTATATACGTACATTTTAAGTTTTTTTTGTGTGTAGTTACAACTTTTATATGTAGACCAAAGTTGAATGAAATGACTACGAGTATGTACACGTTACGTTATAATTTTACTTTTATATGCAGACCAAAAATGAATGAAATAACTACACTCCTTTACGTTTACTACCCGCTTTCATCGCACAAACGCAAGCCAGCCTTCTTGCCGAAGCCTCAGCTCTATTTCAAGCCGTCTCAAAGGCGATTGTACTTGTAATCAAGAAAACTTGTAGTCTACAAATAAACTACACGATCTCTGGCGAGCATTTTTCACGTCGTGGGGCGACTCTGGACGTCAAAGTTTCTCCTTTAGCACCCCATTCTGCACAAGCGCGTAGCCAGGGCTTTCTTGGGGTATATTATATTATTATGCTAAAGTACCAACGTATTTCATGTGCAACAGAGGGTAAAGTTGCAGAAGTTTCTCTTTTTCTTCGTTTCCGTGTTGCTTTTAGAAGTGGGAATTTATAAGTGGCCTGAAGCTGTTAATTTGTTTTATATACAACTGTTGTGCGGCTATTGATCTTCCTAACGGAATAAATTAATACATACATTACAATACAAAAGCTGACGCCTAGACGTAGACATGTTTGCCTCTTGCCGCGATCTTGACAGACCTATTTTGCGTCATCGAGATTCTTTGGTCGTTGCGTGCACTCACACGGATAGGGATACTTCATAATATACTTTAAAATAGAGGCTACAATTCACCGGTACCATGTACCGTGAAAGGCTCTTCTTCAAGGCAGTCTACAACGAGTCCCCGGCTGCCAACACAGAAGATGGCTACAGCTTTTGTATTGCGCATACTAAAGCCTGAACGACTTCAATCGTTTAACAATCATCAAATTTCACACTAATTCCTATCGCAAACGACAGGATTCCGACAGGATTTGGTACGCTAATCAGGCCGCAGATGCCTACGCGGAGCCGCCGGAGAAAAAAGAAACATACATACATACAAAAAATACATACATACATAACCTCACGCCTGTATCCCAGAGAGGAAGGCAGACCAGGGACTGCCACTTGCCACGATCCTGACAGATCACCTTCGCTTCATCAACGTTCATAAGTCGTTGCATGCACGCACGCCTGTTCTGCGTACTTTTTATCTTTCCCTTTGCTGATACATTTTGGGGATGCATTTTAGGGACTCGCCAACCAGGGAGACTGTACTTCTAATCAAGAAATCTCGTAGCCTACAAAGAAACTACACGATTACTCTGGCGAGCATTTTTCACGTCGTCAGGCGACACTGGCCGCCAGTTTCTTCCTTAGCGCCCCATTCAGCGAAAGCGCGTAGTCAGGGACATGTTCAGAAAGGGGGCAGGCAAGGAAAAACTAATGTATAAAAAGATAGATAGATAGATTTAATAGAAATATTTATTTAGCGATACACAAACGTGTCATAACATAACGTGAAATAGAAACGTAACATCATAACGGACAAAGTACATTGTCAAAATTACTTTGTACATTCGACAGTAACATATGCAATCTATTCAGTTTTAAAAAACGTTTTAAGAATACAACAAAATATGCTTTACATAGGCCTTGTTAGAAGATAAGTGGATCATCATAAAGATTTTTGTATACGGTAATATTTTTTATAATAAATTTTATGACTTATTGTTTATAAATAACCTAATTCATAAAAATAATTTATAATAAACATTTTATAACTTCAACCGTTGAAAGATAATTGTTATTTTTTGGTACAAAAAGGCGGCTTAGAAATCAGACGTAATTTGTGACATAACAGTGTACTCGTATGAGCATTTATTAATATTTGACTTCAAGTCATGAAATGGCAGTCGTTAAGCCATGTCAGATGCCTTATGGGCGGCTTGATAATTTTCGATAGTAAGGCCGCCACTGTCTTACAATCCTCCACCAACCCGGACTTGGCCCCCGTGGTGGAGTATGGCCTAACCTTCCTGCGATGCAGGAAAGACTCGTGCCCCAGCAGTGGGGACGTACAAGGGTTGATATCGACGATTACAATTTCTATTACGACGTCAAATACTAGCGTTTCCTAACGATGTTTTCCTTTACTGTAAGCGAGCAGAATTGCTACTATAACTTCGCAATTTACGTAACTTAGAAAACAAGTGGGCTAAGGTTCTTGCGATACAGAAAAAGACCCGTGCCCTAGCAATGGGGCATACAAAGGGGTGATACCGAGTTCACATCAAAATAGTTTTGAATTAGTAAAATTTTTTTTCTATTATTACAGGTGCCCTCCTCTTTCCGTATCCTGGCTACGCCCTTCATTCGACCCCTCCGGCTAAAGCTTTGGCCTCTACTCGCTTACCTACTTTTAGACCTTAAGGAATTGATCTTTACTTAGTTCTTGTACTTCGTTTGAGTTTGTTTTAAAAGTATGAGGATTTATATCCCGAGAAAATTCTTTGAATCTTTATTTTTTTCTTTGTAAAGTTGTAGTGGCAATACCACGGCTAGCGGTGAAAGAAAACATCTTAAGGAATCCCGAGTGTCTGAAGTGTTTTCATACCTCAGCGTTTGCACTGGCCAATCCGCGGTGGGATTTATATTATTCGAAATTTGTGGGTTTAAATTTTTATATAAGTTTATTATGACTACGCTTCTAAGAAATGACCCGGGTAAAGATGAATGAATGAAATAATCAATGAATGATTAATTAATATATTTTATTTTTTATTTTATTTTATTTTAATCATTAGGTACACCAACAGCAAGCGCGCAAACTTGATAAAGCTTATACTAAAAGTGACTTAGGGCTAGCGATTATGCCAATTAAAGGTATACACAGCATTTTTAGACTAAGTTATACGCAGACAACTAGAAATGTAATATTACAATACGGTGATAATATATATGTTATTACCACGTAAGATAAGAAATTTTAGATAAAAAAAATATATGGATGGATGAACGAATTAATTCATAAATTAATAGTAATTAATAACTTCCACAAAACACAACTAATTATTGAGATGCTCTGAGTACCTCACACTTATTTAGGATACCCTGAGTGCCTATAACCACCAAAGTCTGTTATCTAAATAGAAAGTAGGTCCCCTCTGACTTAACTTTAATCTTTTGAAACTTTCTCCAAGTGCAATAATATAATGTGCGTAGTGAGAGCAAAGCTTGGCTCTGTCTGAAATAATTTACTCTTTACTGCGTTTTAAAATGTTTGTTGTCTTTGCATTGCCTTTTACCTAGAGGTTTATTTTTTTTAGTAGGTTTTGCTTACACATTTTCTTAGAGTGACATTAAATTTGTTCGACACTTTTTAAAGCGACATTCTAATCATGATTTAGAAACATACTTACGTTTACAAACAAAGCAAATTCTAAGCCTATCTAGATCTAGAACTTACCGGTAATTCCTAAATTGAGTATTTCACAAATAAATTACAGCAATATCCTCAGCAGCCGACTCTTCACATTTCTAAGAATAAGACAGATGACGATACGTAAACATTTACTAATTGTAATTATAATTGAATTATGATTCATTGATTGATCGAGACCATAAATATGTAGTGTGTGTGAGTATTTGTATTGTTTTGTAGTGGGCGATTTTTTTTTTCTTTTTTTCTAAAATATTTCTTTAAGTGAAAACTTGGCTCCCAGTCATTATTTCAATCGCAATTTGTTTTGTTCATAGCTGTAACCTTTCCTATTATTATAACATTAAAATCAGTAACCGCCAACTAGTAGCGTAGTAATTCAACATTCCCCCCCTAAAGAGTTCAAAGGGTGCACCCGAGCGAGTGGACACTGGAGTGACTGTAGTACTTGGTGGCGATTCAAAGTTGCTCAGCGTGCTACGGAACGGACTATGCTCGGAGTATTTTTGATAAAATGAGAAAATTCGCCAAAGAATTAAAGTGACTGACATAAGAAGTTGAAGTAGCAGTGTGCTGGCTGGTCAAATAATAATGCCGAAAAAACGGTGGCCGATGGGGTACACAGGTATTTGACTGGAGACCACTAACCAGCAAACGCGGCTCCCTAGACTGATGTTTGAGGCAGATTGTGGCTCGGCTGGATTAGGATAGCCGAGAACAGGAAGAAATGACTTGCAGGGGAAGTGGCGTGCCTTGGCAGAGGCCTACGTGCAGCAACGGAAGAATACGGGCTGGTTGATGATTAAGTGGCAGTGGACTGGGCTCATAGCTCGTAGAACTGATGGCGTTGGGGCGAAAAAGTTCTGATCTGGCGGACGACGCAGCGTGGGACTCCACCAGATGGTCTGACGACCTGGTTACCGTAGCGGGGAGACGCTGGCTGCGGACGGCACAAGACCGTGAAGCTTGGAAAACCATGAGGGGGGCCTATGTCCTGCAGTGGGCGTCAAATTGCTAATGATGATGATTGATTGATTGACCGAAAAAAGGCAAGCGCAAGGTTAGAGGAAAAATTCAGACTTCACACTTAAATGTACCGGTATGCAGATCCACCTCATGCAGGAGAAGCACTAAGCATGCGGCAATCTCAATTTATAATAAGCTTCCAACAAAAATTCAAGCTCTCTAATCATTTTATCAAGGCTCTAAAAGATTACCTAATGGAAATGTGTCCTTATAGTATCCTCGAATTTAATAATTATGGGAGCACCCAATGAATTTTTATTATTGACACTTAATTTTGACAAAGAATTCCATGTAATTGCAATTTTTTTTTTCCTTTTATTCTTTTGTTTTCTAATGTATGAGTTGTAATATATATAGAAAACGTTATATAGAGCATGTTAAATATATATATAGAGCACGAGACGACTCGTCCGTCGTCCTGCAGCGCAATAATTGTATAATCAATCCCACGGCACGTGACCCTGGGTGGCGCTATGAAATATTATAACCTTTTTATCCCGGACCCTTGTCAGGCGTCACTCCGCCGTCGCGGTTCTGCGGTACGGAAATAGCAGTAGGAAGACAGCAAGTTCCGCTACTAATTCGACACCCTTCATCTTTATACTATTTTTAATGCACTAACCCGTGCTAAGGACAATTTTAAAAACCTATTTAGAGGCCAAAAATTCCACCCATGCCGGGATTCGAACACGCGACCTCTGGCTATCCGTGCCCTTCATCTTCTAATTTCTTTCGGGGCTAAGTATGTTCGATCAAGCCTTAATTGAGAACTTGCATTAAAAAATGTTTTAATACAATAAGAGAGGTCTCGTGAAACGTTCACAGTCACGTAACGTTTAACGTAAACGTGTACATGTTTAACCTTTTTTTTCTCTACAACTTTTTGTAATATTAGGTACTAGTGGAAAAGTCAATATAGTCGGCATTATGACGTCGACTATGACGTCACTCTCTCCAAACGCCTTGTAATTTATGAAGCACTTAAGAATGTATATCTGTACCCTTATAAAAAACCTACTGAAAAGAATCTAGGACTTTAAAGAATTTTCGTGAAAAACGGTCGTTTTCTGAGCTAAACGATTAAATGAAGTAGTAGGTTCTAGATCCTGGTTTCTAGACGGTTTTAAAAACAGTCATCACAGTTGTTAAGATTTTAAAACATTTAATAACTTTACTAAAAACATATTGTAAAACAAGAATTATGTTTTTTTCCATTGGTTGCGCTCGTTACCGGGTAACGAGTCAAGGCGTACTTCTCGTTAAGACAAAAACAACGCTATGTTACTATAACCATTGAATTTTAATTCAATGCTATTACGTAGAATTCTATAGGTACCGATGGGTGCCTGGTCCCACCATGTCTATTGAAAAAAAATTAAATTGAAATGAAATGCATTATTACCGGTTCAGAATTACAGAATGTTTGATGCACTTTAATTTCAGTAATTTATTATTAAGTTAAGTAATAAATTAAGTTTGAATAAATAAAGAAAATACAAATTGTCCTGCAATCACAAAAGGAGAAAAAAAAAACATTACACATTATAAAAATAATACCAAAACCACGTTGCCCGGTCGGCAGCTACTAATATTTATTTATTTTTTCTTTTCTTCTTATTCAAAGTCATCCTACTGTCTTTCCATGCCTCGCCGCCGCCGCAGACTCGGACAGCGAAAGATACTAACATTTCAGCTGTAATGAGTTTCGTTGCTAACATTTTCATTGTAATTTAATTCTTTAAGAGTAGCGTCTAAATTTCATACAAATGTTCGTCGTACTAAAACTCTGTAAATACAGGGTATTAAAAAACTGACCCGCGATCTGATAGCTACTTATACTGGGCACCGAAACAAACTACTCTACTCATGAAATTTGCTGGTAAATCAAGCATCATTCATAAAGGTGAGCATGGAGACGACGTTAATTTTCAGCGGACTTATGACACTGACAATAATAGGCCAGCGCTACGCTGCTACGCGGCTGAGACCTAAACGTTTTCAACACATTCTATCTATCTTTTCATACAGCCCATTAATAGAGCCCACTGACAGGCATAAGCCTCTTCCCACTCTCGCCATCCAATAGATGCCCTAGATTGTGTCTTGCATAATTAAAACTGTTTTTATACGGGTTTATGCTCGTTTATTACATTTTTACAATTTTTCAACGTTGTGTCTTGCAATTTAAAATTCGATTTATAAAAGAAAACATAAGCCTAGAAGATGGTGGAGAGATGATCTCAACAACCATCTGCTGGAGTGGTCTGAGGTGGCCCAGGAAATAAATCTCTGGACTGGATTGGGCGAGGTCTTTGCCCAGTAGTGGGACAAAAACATAGAGGCTACGTAAAAAAGGGTTGGTCACTTTTTTAGGAAGAACGATGCTACTAGTAGACCAAAGAAAAGATACATAACATAACCTCAGGTCTGTATCCCAGAGGGGTAGGCAGAGAAAAGACTAAATAAAAGATACAATATTTCGGACACGCCCACAATTACTTTTATTTATTTTATTGATATGAAATAAAACAATTAAGCAATAAAGGCTAGAAATAGAAAGACTTCTTATAGGCGAGTCTTTATATACATGCGCCTACACGATATCAACCCCACCGCTGTTACACCAACTTCCTGCATTGCAGGAAGGTTAGGCTATACTCCATCACGGGGGCACAGTCCGGGTTGTTAGAGAATTGTAAGACACTGGCAAGCCTTAGTTTTAGAAATTATCAAGACGCCCATAAGGGCTCTGACATGGCTTAACGACTGCCATTACATGCCAGCCGGTACTAACGGCTTAACGTGCCTCGCCAAGCACTGAAGGGCTCGGGAAAAATGCCATAAGCGGTAGTCACAGGAGGGTCACCCATCCAGTAGGTACCTGACCGCGCCTGTTGCTGCTTACCCCAAGTGATTGATTCCAATCACTCGGTTCCACTAGGCCACGAGCGCTTCTGGTGTATCTGGTAATATACAGAATTTTATTTACAAGTACGACGAACAAGGTTTAGTGGACTAAAAAGTCTGGCGATGGCTGTCACATCATGCAAATATCACTGAGAGCTTTATGCATTATAAAATTGTAAGTACCGACCGTGTTTCTTGAACAGAGTATTATAAGTTGGCGAACTCTTTGGAATGGATTATAAAGCTTTGTGAGCAAAACAAGTCGCTCGCCTAAGTGCTTATCCCGAAGTTTATCTCCTATTCGTTTTATTGTTCTCGTATCTAATGTCTTTTCCAGGCTTCTTTTAATACTCTCCCCTTTATGGTAGACGATTACATCACAGTTATGATAGAAACAGAGTACACTTTAATGGGCTTTAAAACGAAGGAGCGAACAATGGCAACAGCCTGGTAATGGAACAAACTGATTTCTGTCAAATGACGCTTCGAGTTTAAACGAGCTCAATAAGTAATCACTAACATACCACGGTAGTGAGCAAGAAATTAATAGCTCGAGAGCAATTAATACAGGTAGGTAGCGTTTTTTTATGTAGCCTAATATAGGTCACGTAGCAGGGCACAGACCTTCTCTCAGAGAGAGAGAAAGTAAGGGCTTAATTTGGTACGGTTAGCCAGAGGTCGCGGGTTCAAGTCCCGGCATGGGCGGAATTTTTAGCCTCTACATAGGTTTTAACAAAAAGAATAAAATCAAGGGCATGGTAATTAAGCCCTAAGGGCTTAATTACCATGCCCTTGATTCCCTGTATACCACAGCATGCCCTCCCTGCATGCCCTGTATACCACAGCACTTGAAATTGCTAATTACGGCACGCAAGAAATAATCAAGTTGATTATTTCTTGCGTGCCGTAATTAGCAATTTCAAGTGCTGTGGTATACAGGGCGTCCCAAAGTTATGGGCCATGAAGGGAAAGTACCTTAAATATCGTAGATAGGGTATTTTGCTGAAACAAGACTTTAGTTTTTTTTAAAAATTAGTAATTCTGCATTCAAACATTTTCTAAAAATTACTTGCCTTGTCTGGGAATTGAACCGACTTAAATTAAAAAAAAAACCATCCCTCCTTTTATGATGCCAATCGAAATAATAGCCAAAAAATAATAACTCTTCTTAAGTAACATAGTATTTTAAAAGAAAGGAACAGCGTGAAATTAATCATTTTAATCAAATTAAAAACATACATGAAACTGCCGGCAAAATACCCTATCTACGATATTTAAGGTACTTTCCCTTCATGGCCCATAACTTTGGGACGCCCTGTATATTCAGATACTCAAGTGTCCTCACTATGTTTTCCTCCACGGTGAGCTAGTGGTATTCCTACTGCAATCTCACAAATGTGCGTAACTTATAAATCTAAGCTATTATTAGTACATGGTTCGAACCCATCACCTCACGAATGAGAGGCTGGGGTTTTACCGCTGCGCTACTAGTGAAATCGCACTAATTTTATAAAGGCGAAAGTGTATGAGTGTGTATTATTGTTACTTGTTCACGTCTAAACGGCAGGAGCGATTTAAAAAAAAAATTGGTATGCAGTTAGCTGACACCTTAGATTAACAAATAGGCTACGTTATACTGCGGGAAGATAAGTTATTCTTATGGGAAAATCGATAAGCCGCGGGGCACAGCTAGTATTCTATAAACGTGAAATAAACCGGCCAAGTGCGTGTCAGGCCACATGCAACCTGGCTAGTCCATCAGCATATTGCTGAGTTAGTTGCCATTTATAGCAGCAGGGACACGCCGTGACCTTTTGTTTTTCTTCTTTGTTTTTTGTGAATGTCATGTTTAGTAATATGTTTTAAGTTTGTTTTGTTACTGTGGCGTGTGCACTGTTTCTATAATAAATGTTTTTTTTCTTCTTCTCCTCAATGCAGGATTCAGTAGAAAAAGCAGTTTTTCGCCGGTTTTACAAAACTAACTTCACCAAAGTAATTTTCAGTGGATTGTACGTAGTTTTCCTTTTATAAGTTGAGGCATTTTACTCGTTAACTTGCAAAGCCTAAGCCGTGATAGTTTTCCTTTTGAGATCATCATTATGTGCTGCTGCTGTGAGCCTTTTCACTTTTCTACAACGAACCAAAACGAAAACATTGATCTTCGTAAACTACAATCAGTTGTGTTCTCAGCGGGATACTCTAAGGGATGTGTTAATTTACCTTATTCACTTGTGTATGTATGGAGGTCTCGGGTTCGATCCCTGGCCGGGTCAAACTAGGTTGTATTATATCTACCGTCGAGTTAGCACCTGTGACAGAAGTCATTTAGTTGTACTTAGTATGTTGCTAACGAGATCTGTGTTATATGTCCACGAATATTTATTTATTTCAATATAAGGCTGTTGTAACCCCAACAAATAAAATAAAATGAATCGTTAAGCCAGGGTAGGGCAGGAGGACACCCTAATCTGACAAAAAATGTGCTTGATAATAATAATAAATATTCATGGACGTATTACACAGATCTTGTTAGCCCTATACTAAGTATAACTAAATGACTTGTGTTATAGGTAGGTGCTAACTCGCTTAATAGCTTAATATTTCGCAAACGTATCCCTAAATCGAAAAATTTTGTACATATTTAACCTGTTACTGTATTTTCAGTGTATATTCTATGAACATTCTATCTATTTTCTACACTCATAGTATTTTTAAACATCCAATTCAACGGTATCCTACGGTGAAAATGAGAAAAAAATTACACTACTAATTTAGGTGTAGGGGAGAAAATGTTAACAGTTTTTTTTTTATTGTTATTTTAATGTTAACTTAATTATTTGGGCGCGATTAATATGTATATCTACGTATATACGTATATATGTACGTATAAACAATGAATATAAACTAATACAATTAAATACGTGTAAATACAATTTATAGAAACAAAAAACTTGCCCCAGGTTGGTGTCCCAAGTTCATATTTGAAGGTCAAAAAAATATTAAGTCCATTACAAGAGCCAAAGACAAGAGCGGTGGTAGCGGAGCGGTGTAGAACGCCAGCTTCTCAATCGGGAGGTCGTGGGTTTGAACCCCGGCATGAACCAAAGACTTTGTTTTCTAAGTTATGGACTTTTGTGAAATTATAGTAACAATACCTACTACTCGCTGACTGTGAAGGAAAACATCGTAAGGAAACCCTAGTGTCTGAGGTGTTAGCGTAACTCAGCGCTTGCTACGTACAATGGCCCAACTATGAGGCTAAGTGCGGAAATCTCAGGTCTAACTAACTAACTACAAGAACCAAAATCCACGTTGGAATATCAAAACGTGAAACTGAATTATAGACTCAAGCTAATTGGCAATCGAATTCAGGGCCGTGTATTGTGTTCTGTAATATCGGAACGGCGCTTATCGCCCGTATTATTCATGTGCCCCGACCCCGAGCTTACACTGTCTCGGGGCTAATTGGTTATTCGAAGCCTCAGTAATAAAGGTATGAGTTTCTTCATTTTGTTCTTCATCAGACTCAGCTTTGTGGTTTAGCTTAGCTTTTTCATTAAATTTTCATCCCCATGTCTTTCATGTATCTACGAGAACTCTACGCTTCGCTTTAAAAGGATACATGATATGGCAATATGTTAATTTGAGTTTAAACATTTACGCCCTTATTCATAATTGTCTGCTAACTTAAAGCGTTGCTAATTCTCGCTCTGTCTTATTCTATTGACCTAAGTCAGAATGAAAAAGAACACTCTTTAGGAGCGGTTTTCAGTTTTGCGGACCATTATGAATAAGGGAGAAATTATTTTACTTTTTATTTATTTATTTACAGAAACTACAGCACAATTTAATAAGCATTCACTGTCATAAATATAATTTATTTTTGGCCAATTACGGGCTAACATAATATATTTATAATTCTAATAATATTATTACGATATAGTCATGCCGTTCGCGGTAAAATTACACATGTACTTTGTATGAATAATACCTCTATATCCACCCTTTTGTATGTCCCCACTGCTGGGGAACCTACTAAAAATAATAATACCTACTTAAGACCTTTTATTGTATCGCAATAAATTAAATTAAATTGGATAGAATTATCTTACAAACATCAAACATTGCTATCGAACATTTTTGCATACTAACGTGTATTTGCGCCGGTCGCAACCTCAGATAATGATCTGAGGTCGCAACGCAGTACTTCGAAAATATATTAATGTAAATTTTTTCTCAAAAATTACATAGATTTACATTGACCACCAAGTTAAGCTTAACGTTATTTCTTATGTAATGTCCTGTTAAATGTCTCGTGTGCACTAAAGTAAACGTTGTCCGCAAACACTTCCTCGATATGTGTTATCCCGAGCTCCCCTGATCCCCTCCCGAGGATCCCAGCTGTGTGTAATTTTAATCTCACTACTGTCTTACTTCCTTATTAATATGTATTTATAATACCTATGTTGTGATAGTTTATTAGTATATATTTTTTTCATATATATTTATTAGGTATATCTTTTTATAAATAATTATTATGTATTATATGTATAAATAGTGTATATTTACTTACTTATATATTATATGTACTTATTGAGTATTTGTCCTTATCTAATTTTAACTAAGTAATTCTTCTTCCGTTTGTTTTGAATGCCTACCATTTAATTTCTTGCACCACCTGTGGTTGACTGGTAGAAAATGCTTATAGCATTAAGTCCACCACATTGCCATTGTATTTTTTTACTTATGTGCAATAAACGTATTAATAATAAAGTATAGTTACGTTACGTTTAAGCTTAACTTGTTATTTCTGTGCTACTTCGAACAAAACATTTCAGAATTTGGATTATATATAACAACTAGATGACCCAGCGAAGTCGATTCTTTAATTTTCGATATTTTTTTTTTCGTAATAACCATCCTCGTAGTTCAAGGAATATTCTAAAAAAAGAAATAGCATTATCGGTTTTGCTGCTCTCGAGATTTGTGCTTACCAACACATTCAGTGATTCATTTTTATATTATAGAGAAGATGCAGCCTATACGTTCCACTGTACAGTAGGGCACAGGCCTTCTTTCAGAGACAGATGATGGGCTTAATCACCATACCTGCCCATCGTAGACTGATACTTTCAAACGCTGACCTATGTGAACACCTCAGATACTCAGGTCCCATCACGCAACTTCGCAAGTGGAGGATTCTAACACTTGGATCAGTCCTTATTAGAATCGTTCACTTGCATGTGATTCATCTATGGCCCTCACTTTAAATCCGTTCTTTATTCATTAATGCATTAATATATCATTTAGGTTCTAGAAAGGGTAACAGCAAGGTTGCAATGCCTAAAAAGAGCACAGCAAACCAATTAGGAGCAATTACGGGATTAGGAATCATTCGTAGCCCTGGCTGCCTGATTGATCTTAAACGATCACGAAGTTAAGTAACACAGGACGCGTTCAGTGCATGAATGGGTGACCGTCTATTACTAACGCTCGTGGCATTATTCCGTTCGGTTCTGTGCTTTGCAAGGTACGTTATGCAGTTGGTCCCGGCTGCCGCCGATAGATGGCAGTCGTTAAGCCAAGTCAGAGGCCTTAGAGCGGTTTGAAAACTTCTGACAGTGAGACCAGTCATTAGTCTTGCAAGCCTCCATCAATTCGGACTGGGCCCCCGTGATGGAGTATGGCCTACACCTTCCTTAGGGAAGAGACCCATGTCCCTCGGAGGGGACATAATGAGGGTAGTGATGACGGGAGTAATTAAGATAAAATAAGACAAAAAAAAGTATTGCCTCATCGAAAAACAACATAAATAAATACTCAGCCAGGGATAGACAAATGAATATCTGGATTGCAATTACGGTCACATGTCAGTCATACAATTGATCTGGAAATGGCTATGAAAATGTCATGATACAACACGTCTTTGAACTTCTTCACGGAACCTAAAAATCGGTACTATCTCTCCTTACCTTATGTTGACGTAGACAAACGTCAATTTAATAATACTTAGTCAGTGGAGTATTTGAGAGTTCTATTACTTTGTTTTCGAAGGGATGAATTAGATTGCGTTCGTAATTGAAATTGAAACCGTCTCGATAGCAAGAAAAACAAACTATGTTTTTCCATTTAACTTGCTGTAAGCTTTTTAGAGACAAGGGATCGTAGCGGTGGGCGTAGAGGGGTATTCTAGCATGCCAAAATTCAATGCAATATGTCCGAAATAACGACGTTTGGTTTGGTAAACGTTGTACCCAAGGTTGTACAGCACTACACATCATAAAGGTCCCTTCGGGAATCTACGTTCGCGCAGACTAGGAAGAAGTGTAACGAAAGTACCCTAAGCGACAAGTACATTAAACATGATCTTTAACCGATACGGTTAAGGTGTAGAATTGATTGCCGCTACCTATTTCGCTCACGCTAATATTGCCAAACTAATAGTCACCTGCATCTATGACGTTGAATCAACCAATAGCAACAAACGCGCGCGGCCTGCCATAAAATGAAACTATCTGATTGGTCGATCTACTTGTCGCACATCCGAAATTTGGTCATCTGCGTAGGTGCATCCGCGAGACTTATTTCTTGTGTAGCACTGTACCCCCGCTTTATTTACAATTCTTTAATCTACTGTCAACGGGCTGACATTTAACAGAAGTGCATATAAAAAAACTACTGACAGCTTTTAATAGTAAGTTAACACACTGTTGGCGTACGGGAAACTTGGGGTTAGTCATACATTACAATTGCAAAATTGCATTACAATTGCAAAATACTTATTGACACTCTACCACCCATGGGAGACTAAAGGCACGTTTTGACTAAATCAACTGAATACACTGAAATATATTGAGTTGATTGATGGAATGATAGAAATGATGCAAATCCGCAATCGTATCGGAGGACGCGCTATGAGGTGGAGCGACGAGATTCGTACAGTGGTGGGCGGTTACTGGAAAGGAAGAGCCAAAGATCGGGCTCAGTGGCGTACTTGGAGTGTCAGTCCACTGCAGCTGGACATAGGCCTCTCGCCTATGTCCAGCTGCAGTAGACTGACACCGGCTGATTGTGATGATGAAAAAAAAAATTAAAAATCTTTATTTGACCGCCACATAAAATCCAACTTTGCTTATAATACCTATATCTATTATAACAGGTTCAAACAAGACGAGACATAGATTTAATAAAAATAACTAATAATAACTAACATATGAATGTTTGTTACAAAAGGTGGGTAGTTAGCAAAAATTGGATTTACCAGTTCACAGCGACTCCACACTAAGCATACTTGTGTTGTGGACGATGCTCACAATTTAAGTGCTAAGTAAGTAATGTATGAAGATGATGACACTGAAATGTATAGACGAGAAGGTCATGTTTGTTTAAGTGTCGTAGAGAGAAAAACAAACTGATGTAGGGCCAGTTTCTGCATTGAGAATTTCACTTTCAATTACTTAAATAATTAAGTAACGTTCTGTCTCGCTTTTCCCAGGGAAATTCGAAGAGACAGCACTACAGTTAAATGTTACTTAGCGAAATTCTCAAATCAGACACTAACTGACCCATACTCTGTTCAGGCGTTGATATACCTAATACCACTAATACTGACTGGTGTTGCCACGTTATGTATAAGGTAAAGTGATTCTTCACATAGATTTGCTATGACAAAACCCTAGTATGTGACCAACGTATTATCATTACATGATATAGCATGTCTATACAACGCAATCTAAAAACCTAGCCTAAGCAGTATATAGCTTGAACAAAGACGCAAGCTATTAATTTGACAACATAGAACCGGACGTAGGACGTGAACGGCCATGCACAAGGAGCCTAAGACAAGAGCGCGGCAAATACGTGTCGTTAATCCAATTTCATACAAAATGTACTAAAGGGAAGGGACAAAGCCTACACAGACGAGACAGGGGGCGGGGGCGTGATTTCTACTATACAAGTATACCACGCATCGCGTCTTTTCCACACCCCAGCAGCATGACTCTTCTGTGTGGCCGCTGGCTCCGATGTCCGCGCGCCAGGCTCACATTTTATAAAACTACAATTCTATATTATGAAAACTTGCGAGGCCGATTCCCACTGACTTCGCAATGCACGTACAGTTTATTTATCCTTACTTGGCCAATTTAGTAAACAAGATTCTACCCGTAAAGTATGGATTTTAGTCGCAAAGCGCCATATTCCCGTAAATGACGTAATCGGGGAGACTATTTTAGATAACACGCTGTCAGTTTTATAAACAAAGTACATTAAGTTGCGAGAAAATATGTCGTTTTGGCATCAAATATCAATTTTGATGTTAGAATCTGGTTTACTACATAGGCCAAGTAAGGATAAATAGACTGTAGAGTCTACTAGTCTTGTTAATATGGGCAATGCACATCGAATCAGAGTAAATCGTGAACTGTTATTCTATTAAACGAGCCCCGTGTAGCGCAACGATATTCATAAGAAGAGAAAAACAGTTAAGCTCAATTATATATATTTATTTAATGCACTAACCCATGCTAAGGACAATTTAAAAACCTATTTAGAGGCTAAAATAACTCTTTTTAAAAGCCCCTTTAAAAAGTCTGAATTCTAAAGAACGAACACCACAGATTAACTGCAACTTCGATACCACTGTGTGACACACACCATGGAGTTAACAATATTGACTAGGCAGCAAGAAAGATTGGAGGAGAACGGCACAGTTTATCATCATCAATGAGTCGTTTTCAGCACAAATTTACAAAGCAATTCATTAGATGACGGTAACAGGCGTAGAATTTTACAATTACAACTATAATTCGGCTCTCAAAATTAATCTGTGGCAAGCCAAATTTGTCAGACGTGTCCATGTTCTTATTTGTGCACGCCTATTATAAGCGCTATATATGAAGTGCTTTGTGAATTTGTGCTGAAATCGCCTCATTATAATGCTGATGATGAACGTAATCGTAACACAAGTTGGCTAAATTAGTGTGGAGAGTATGGTGCCTGCCTTCGTATGACTTAACTCTCCACGAGCTAAGCATTTAGACGACTCCAGAGTGTCTAAATATGTATGTATCCGACAGTAGTTCGGAGTAGGCTAAGTCAGACAACTCCACATAGTATAGGACTTACGTGATCACACCCCTGATCGACGTTTACATGTTTGTTGTAATGTCATCCCTAACGTAATGCAATAGGGAGCATGTATGTAAAGGTGCAGCATGAAGATTGCCTAAGCGCTAGCCCGCCTCTGTTTGTTAGCAGGCTTATGCCCCTCGTCTATTGCACCATGTTTAACGCATTTATTTTATTCATTTAGGACTACCAACAAGCAATACAACAAGACATTCACAGAAAAAAACACACCATGGGAATCCGCTACTTGACTCGTATCAAATTTGACGCGATAAATGAATATTTCCTGTAGTATTTAGCTTAAGAAACTTGCTAAGTAAGTATGTAGGATGGCTGCAAAATTCGCAAATTAAAAAAATATTTACCGCTTTTAATTCGGAACGGTGAAAACGCTATCCGCCATGTTGAAAGCATCTTTCGGTTGTAAACAAACATCTGTCAGCCAGGACCAGTGGACATTTATTATTATAGGACTTACATCAAAGTGATTTTCACGTAAATACACACGAGTTCCAGTCGATAAAGTATCGGGGTCTCTTTTGGCAAGTTTGAGCCAATTTTTTCGTGTGTTTATTTCACTGCGTAGGTACACGAGTCCACAACTTCCCTGGGTTCTTTATTGACATGTTTTTTCATTCTCGAGCAATGCAATCATGATAATTGCTATATTTTGCATGTAAACTCGATGAAATCATGGTTTCGTCGTTGTTATTTCACTATGCTCACAAATCACTCACAGTTGTTGAATGTCAAACTTTGTTTACAAGAGTTCAGAGTGCTTAGTGCGAGTTTTTTAACTACTCGATCGCGTTAACGTAAACTCATATTTCTATGGCATCGAGGAAGCGCCACCTAGCGACAAGTATGGAAATTAAAATTGCTGAGTGCGAGTTGTAATGGTTTACGTTGAGAAGTGAACACGCTTACCCGCCAAAAAACGAATAAACGCGAGTGCGAGTTGTACTGTGACAGCGTTTTGCCAGTTCGAACGGTTAACTTACTCATACTCACTACTCAATGCTCGATTAACGCGGTAGTAAAGTTATTCGATTGGATCTGTCGAACTCGCACTAAGCACTCTGGTCTTCAAAGTATAGACAAAAATGGCTGATCGCGTTTTTGGCTGTTTAGAAAAGCAAAGTTTTAAAATATGTTTTTTGGTTGTTTTTAGGTCCTTAAAAATATACTAAAATATTTTTTTTGGTCTAATGGAAGATATATTTACTATTAAGACTTACTTGCAAAGAGAGTCAAACAGCGGATTGCTCACCTTCTTATAAGTTAGCTCATCATGCAACTAAAACAAACAAAACTGTCGTCGGTATACCCTTGTATGTCCCCACTGCTGGAGCACGGGTCTCTTCAAGTTTAGGCCATACTCCACCAAGGGGGCCACGTCCGGGTTGGTGGAGGATTGTTAGGCAAAGGCGGCTTGGTTTTCTACGATAGATACGCAGACGTTCAAGTGGCTACAGAGATTTGTTATAGTAGCAATACTACCCGGTAACGGTTAACGTTAACGGTTAAGGAGGAAGCATCGTGAGGAAAGCGCTTGAAATTGGCCATATGGGGTGGGCACGCGTGGTGATTAAACCCACCTGCCTCTCTCTGAGACGAGGCCTGTGTCCAGTCCATATTTAAGCTACACAGAAAAATAATATTCACAAAGACAAATCTTGCCGGTCCAGGACCTAAAAATCTTTTTTAATTGTTTGCACCTTTATGTTCTGTTAACGTAAATCCTATGACATCTCTAGTGCCAGACATGTCATTTGATGCATTACGTTAACAATCATAATCGCCTGCGATTTAGGTCGAATGGAAAATGCTCCTGTATTGAACTACAATGCACAAAGGTCTTAAGAGTGAAAATAGGAAAATGTTAAACGTCTGGTGGCGTCTGCAGCGGCGGCGCACACTGATTGGATTAGTTACCAGGGGTGTAATTGAATAAAGGATCCGACCCGTATTGAACCCGATTTAAGGCTGAGCATACAATTTATATCGCTCCCATACCTTCCGAGGGCTATGTTGGGTATCTCGCTTAGAGATCGGATCAGAAAATAGGCACTTTGACCCGTTTGTGAAAACTAACTCAGATTTTAATTTAAATCACTCCCATACCTTCCGAGGGCTATGTTAGGTATCTCGCTTAGAGATCGGATCAGAAAATAGGCAATTTGACCCGTTTCTGAAAACTAAGTCAGATTTTAATTTATATCCCTAGCATACCTTCCGAGGCCTATAACATAACATAACATTTACATACATGCACATACATTGCTTCTGGCCCCACACTAGGATACCCTGTGTCGTGGGAACCAGAAACAGTGACGTCACAAACTTGTGTACATCGAAGACCTGGTTTTTTTTTTATCCCCATCCGGGATTCAAACATAGGCGTTACAGCTGCGCCACAGAGGCCGTCAGAGGCCAAAAGCCTATGTTGGATATCTCACTTCGAGATCCGATCAGAAAATAGGCTATTTGACGCGTTAACAAGCAAATAGTATGAAATGGCTGATATTTTTTTAAACTTTCCGCAGATAGCCTCATAATAAAAGTTTTCTAAACAGCCAGTATTTACCGAATTGCTCTAATTAAAGAACTTATTAATGTATCGACGAGTGGAATAACCCTTTTCACAGAAGTTTCTCCGAATCTTTATGAAACAGCTTGTATATACCTACAGTTGGCCAAGGGACTGACACGGAGCTGTTAATACCCCTCTAATTCCGAAATGGAATGAAATGAACTGGAATGAACGGCTTTTTTAAAAATAGAATGTAATTATTTATTTGCTGTCAGTGCTCCTTGAACAATTTGGGTGGTCGATTGTGTATTATAAAATAATTTTATTTATTCAAACTGTTATTGAGGCATGTATTTGGAACCTCTAAAGTTAATGTTTTCTTTGTTTTTTTTGTACATCTACTTCCTTCTCTAATGTATTAGTCCAGTTCACCCGAAGGTTGTCTGGAAGAGATCATTTTTAGTGATAAGGCCGCCGTCTGTACTCTTAGGTTAAGAAAAATCTGTGTAATTTCCATTTTTATGTACAATAAAGTGTTCTCTATCTCTATCTATCGCTGGGGATCTAACAGCGTAGATCCCCAGCGATAGAGGTGGGGAATTTTATTTCCAATTTTCCGTAATAGATGGCGACACATGGTGCGCCAATGTAGGTCTCCAGCAGGTGGCGCTAGGCGTCTAGTCGTAGAGTAATTGCGCAGACATGCACGAAAAATAGTACTTATTATTGATTTCGGCGAAGCCCAAAAGGAGGGGAATGTATTCAGCTAGAATGTATGTGGAAAATTATGTCCGATTCATGACGTTTTAGAGCCATTTTGGCGTTATTGAGTAACCAACATCCATACATACATAGAAACTTTCACATTTATAATATTACTGGCTGTGCCCGGCGGTGTTGCCTATGTGTTAATCCAGGGTGTTAGATAACTCCACACCAAATTTTATTAAAATCGCTCCAGCCGTTTAGACGCAAAAAAGTAAAAACATACACACTCACTAACTTTCGCCTTTATAATATTAGTGATATTAAGAATTAAGATTCTTTACTAAACAGTTGCAGCCCACACCGACCTACAAACCGACCTACAAAGTTGAGCATTTACTACGAGTAAAATATTTTTTTGTCGCACGTCGGACAAAAAATATTTTGCCTGATGAATGAGCCAGTAATAGCTTATTACTAGCTTATACATTACAGTACTCAACAAAAACTAATTTGTTGGTTTTGTAATTATTTGATGCTTTTTACAGCTCCATGTATGTCACCTCGCCAAATGTAGTGTAGAATCCGATCGATTCCTAAACTTTACGCTTTCAATACGGAACGATTCCATCCGTCAGACTGACAAATTCCATAATAATTGCAATCGCAAACGTCTGGATTTTTTGGTGTGCTTAATTAGGCCTCAGATTCTGATCATTTCAATCAACTTCATAGCTTTAATATAAAATAAGAAACAACCATCTCCTACAAATTTTGTACTTAAAAATTATTTACAATTCGTCGTGTAACTTCTTCTCAGTATAAATTTCTTCTCTAAGCTTATTCCAAAATTTAAACCTCTTCTCTTCTGGCGCTTTGATCATTTGCAGATCTTTATTCAAGTTCAGAACGTTAAAATCGTCGCGTCCCAGTGGCTTCCATTCTATATGACCCCGGAGCAATGACAATGGCGTCGGATTTCTGAAATCGGAAATTTGATTATAACGAAGAACGCAAATGGAAGTTCCCCTCGCCCATTCATCGGTTTGAATGACTTACAATACGCATTCCGACAATTGCGCCTTATTAGACCACATAATTGCCGACTGCTCTCGAGGAAGTATAATTAAATTTTCATTAACCTCACCCATATTTCGCGAAATTCGTCCACAGACGCGTGATTTTCTTAATGAAGTCTCTTTCTGGCGCTCCTTGCGCGCTAGTGTAGAAATCGTTAACGGATTTGCATCTGAACAAGTAGCAGACCTCATCGCCGGATGTCGCGCCCGGAATCCTCGTCGAGTTGTGAAGTGCGGCGCGCCATCCCACATTCAGGGGACTATTATACGACAGTCGGTACAAGTACACGTTCTTACACGAAACTTTGGCGTGCAACTTCGCCTGCCGAAGCAGCGGGTAAACCGTCTGGTCGGCCACGTACTTCGCGTACCGTCTGAAGCTCTTCTCCGTAATTGTTCCGTTGAGGAAATAAAAATCCATTATCCTTCGCCTTATCTCTCTGTAACTTTTCGTTCCGTAACCATCGGACTTCCCCTCGAACGGGAGCAAATACTGGAAATTGTAATTTAAACATGGCAAAAGATTGCGATTTTTCGCTAATCCGCATAACTTCTGAATAGATTCCAGAGATGTGTATCCCATCATAACATCAACATGGTTATTCATCATCTTTCGATCATACACTTCTACAGGGCTTTTATTGATGAAGGAATGTTTACTAGGAGTTTCCACTGAGGTGGTAAATGAATTGATCAGCCGTTGACTGTCTCGCATTTCAGTGCTGTCAAAAAGACTATGCGAGACTGCTGCAAGTTTATCAGTTGTTGCTGAAGACAACATTTTGTAAAGCCGTTTCCTGTCGAACTTATCAAATGAACCTCCGAGTCTCCAGTATAATTTGTTAGCAACTTCAAAGTGATAGCCTCTGTAATCAGCTGGGGACAGTGCAGTGCCACTTTGCACTATGACTCTTTCGTACCAATCCTCTGCAGCAGGTGACACAAGTAGCGATGCAACTATAGTAGCCGCTGACCCTGAACCGAAAACCGTCACCTTATTTGGATCGCCTTTTAGATATCCAATGTTACGTCGTACCCACTTCAGAGCCATCATAACATCCTTTGCCCCCATGTTTCCTTCTGCAAAGGTGTCTTCTGTATTTAGGAACCCAAAGATACCGACTCTATAAGATACAGTGACAACTATAACATCTTTGTCAATTAGGAAATCTGGTCCATGATCCTTAGAATACTCGTGAAGCCAAACCATGACTGGCAAAGTTATATCCTTCTGGATTAATGGTACAAATAGGGAGATGTAAAGGCAATCCTCGGTAATATACGATGAGCAGGAGTCCTTGTAAGTCATACTATAGTCATTTAGGTTAGCTAATAAGTCTAGACGTCCTTTCGGTGGCTGAAAACGCAAGAGAAACTTTGTTACAGTGAGTAATGTATGTAAGTTGAAAGGGAAAGTTAATCACGAGTTATAAAAACATGATAACGTTTATTTTTGTCTTTTCTGCAATGTATTGTACCCAACTTATAAAAGACGCCCGGTTATAGAATATCTACAATAATTTGACAATTTAATTTAATTGAAAAATGTCATTGAATACTAACAAAGTTTATCCGGTAATTCTGGGTAGAGTTGTTCAAATGTTTTTAAAACTCGGGGTTTTATAGACACAGATCTTTGAGAACGAAATCTGAATCTTAGATTAATCAAATTTTGAAGTCTGTTATGACATTATGTTTATGTTTCTTATTCTTAGTATAAATTGTTAGAAAAAATACGCAGTGTTGGTATAGGCGGCCTAATATTATAATCATTTATTTTAATGTCATTTCAATGCACAATAAAGACTATTATCTGCTAATCTGTGAGCAATCCCTACTGAAACCCCCGGAGAGAAGTAAGGGTTCCAATCTCGTTACTTGCAGAAATAATCAAACAGACCGGCATCATAATGTTTTCATATACAGGATGGAAAGTCCCAGCGGTATGTATGAGAAAAGTTTTTTTAATTTTCCGAATCTTTTAGTACTCCAACGATTGTTGGCCCCATAAAAGTTCTTGCTCAGTACTAGAAACATGTTTATCATCATCGTCATCATCAACCCATTACGTCCCCATGAAGGGCACGAGTCTCTTCCCTGAGAAAGGTATAGGCCATACTCCATCACTGGAGCCAAGTCCGGATTGGTGGACGCTTGCAAGACTAGTGGCTGGACTTATTGTCAGAAATTTTCAAGCCGCCCTAAGGCCTCTGAATTGGCTTAACAGGTTAGAAACCGGTTTGATTGGCATCAAAAATAAATTGTGATGCCAATCGAACATTGTAAAATGCAATTTTGTACAATTGTAAGTTTTTTGAAAATCTGTGTATAGAGATCAAATTTCATGAAAAATCATTGGTCTCCCAAGACAATTTTCGTGTAGCTGCAAAGGACAAAGTACTTCCCCTTATTATTATTATTATTATTAAATTCTTTATTGCACAAAACACAAAGTATTTGACACAAAGGCGTACTTAATGCTAAGTAGCAGTGAACTTTTGATTTGTAGACCCGCTGACCCTTAGTGACCCGCAAGAAGTTTTCACCCTGTACATTCATCCGCTAAATCTTGTAAATCATGCCTTCGCATCGTTATTGTTTTTTGGGCTTTCATTAATCTTCATTCCTAAACATACTACCATTAAGTCCCTACCTACAGCTTCTCTACCGACATAAAATAAACGTAGCTTTATTTTCCATTCCAGTAATAAGGCACCACTTTATAATGAATAGTAAAATGTTTGGTTGCAAACTAGATTAAAAATATATTACCTATACTCAAACCAGAGGGATTCTGCTACGATATCTTTATAGTTCCCAAGGTACTTAATAGCTTAGCTTAATAAAATGTATAGTTACCTTAAACCTCAGATCCCTTACGGGTGGTTCAGCGTAAGGGACTTTCCAAAAAGCCACATATGGTTTATTTTCGAGCAAAGTGAACAATTTCTGGCCCACTATCACTGACCCATTGGTTTCAACTTCCACAACAGTATCACTTTCGAAAGCAAAGACTTTGATTACAATATTAAGAAAGAAAATTATGGCAATCATTGCAGTTACACATTTTCTAAAGAATTTTTTCTAAGAAGCTAGACTTCGCTGATGTTGATAATAATAGTTTAATAGTGAAGAGATTGTGAGGACACGTCAGATGAAGCCAGGCTGGTGTTTTGAAAATAAGCATTAGCGGAGAAAATTCACTGAAAACATACTTCGCCTGACTTTGAACGTTTTTGCTAATAATAAATGCCTTGCAGTATTAACAATTAACAGGTGGTACGAGAGACGCATAGAAGAGAAATGTCAGAACGTCCGTTTAAAACCCCTTATACAGCTAAATGCCTGAAACTAATTTAAAATAAGAAGAACAATTTTCACTGTTTGGAAGTCATAGCTATTACAGTGTATCTTTGCAAAATTTCACGTCATGGGCTCTACTCTTATTTTGTCTTGTCAAATTTACATTTTTTGTTTTTGCAATACTTAAATGGTTATAAATGGAATCATACTATCCTAGAAGCACTCGTGGCCTAGTCAAACCGAGTGATTGTTCCCGGTCCTGGATGGGTACGCGTCCCGTGACTACTGCTAGTGACATTTTTTCTAAACACTTCTATGCTTCGCAAAGCACGTTAAGGCGTTGGTGCCGGCTGCTTTGTAATAGCAGTCGTTAAACCATGTCAGAGGCCTAATGGGTGGCTTGATAACTTCTGACAGTAAGGCCCGCCACTGTCTTACAATCCTCCACCAACCCCGTTGTGGAAAATGGCCTAACCTTTTTGCGACGCAGGAAGAGACCCGTGCCCCAGCAGAGGGGATATATAAAGTTTGATATCGAATACTATATAAAAAAAATTTACATGACACATGTGAGTTGATTTTACATTTTTCCATGCTTTTTATTTCTATATTTTAAAATTCATTTCTTTAATGTGCGTAAGGAGTCAAAGTATAAGCGAAAACTCCTAAATTATTTTTTCTCCATGAAATATGGAAAATTGTAAGATTATTCGTTTTAGAAAATTGTTCTCCTAAATCTAAGTCATCAGTAGTATTGAATATTATTTTACATCTCCCCTTGCTTTCTGTCTCTTCACTAATCTACGATTGTTATTTGTTGATCAATTAAGCAGAAACGTATAAGAATCTATAGTTACGTACTCGACTGAGCCTTTTGTGTTTACTTTATTCATATTTTAAAATATGTATCATTATTACCAAGGTAATTAAATATTGGCTGTTTAATGACCCAGAATTTTCGTAGGCAAACTTCGATACTTTTTCTGTTTTATGTGAATCGGTTTAAGTCAGTCATAAAGCGATTTATCAGGAAAGATTAGACGAGTCGCCACGAAATATTTAATCCAATAACGAGTGTGATCAAAACCATCAAAGTAATCACTTATGTCTTTAATGATGTATAAATGTTTGTTCTGTTTACTGTTATTTTACAGTGTATCGAGTGCAAATAGAGTGGTAGTTACGACGAATCAGGGAAAAGTGTCCGGAAAATTGCTTAAAACCTTTACGCACAAGGTGGAATATTATGGCTTTATGGGAATACCGTACGCCGCTCCTCCTGTCGAAAAATTGAGATTTCTGGTAATTTCATCGTTTACAAGCCTTGTTGATCCAAGAACCTAGAATGAATAACCAAGGACTTTAATCTTAGGACTAGGACTTTTTGATTAAACTTGTTTAAAGTCAATAACTTGAACCAAGATTATTTTCAGTAGGTTCTAAAAGTACATACTATGTTCGTTAAGATTTATGATCTTAAATTTTTGCAAAGACGCGTTATAAAATAAGATATGATTTTTTATGTTGGTTGCGCTAGATACGAGTAGCACCGCTTAGCGCCTTAATTTGTAAAGTAACTTCAACGCATTGACTTCCTTAATTATATGTTTATGCTCTTTTTCCCATTTTTATAAACATTCGTTTAGCCAGAAGAGGGGGAGGGGATAATCAAGGTACAGAGTATGTCAAAAATTTCGTCTTATTTATTAAAAAAAATTGTAATGCCTCTGTCAGAGACTCTTTAAGTAAAACGTTGCATTACAAGGTATATGAATGCATTCACAGATTCTTTTAATACCTGTGGATAAGTTAAAAAACGTTTTTTCTGTCGCAACCACGGGAGATAAACTAATCGGACATTTATATGTGACTTCATGTGTTTGAAGGTTTATAGCGGAGCTACAATGGTAATTTAACTTTACAAATCATAATTTAGTTAAGACGGTATTGGTATTTTAGTGGAATCGTTAAGAAGAGACGTTAGATTTTATTTATTTTAAAGTACTAAGCGTATCAGATCTAACCTTTGGACAGACAGACTGACAAAAATGGCAAGACTATAACAAAACTAACAAAAAATTCTTGTTCACAAAGTAACCCGAAACAGATTATCTCTTGAAAAAAGACTGTATTATTTTTGCCTTGTCTGCATTTCTGCCATAAGCATAAGCTCCTAGCATCTTTAGTCAGATCTAAAGATAGATAAGATTATATTGAATTATAAAATTATAGCCGTAATAGTGTAAAATAAAACTTTTAATCTAGTAAAAACCGTAGCCTCAACTAGAAATTGAGTTGTAATAGGCTGCTATGCAATAAAAATTGTCAAGACGTGAATAACCTCGTAAGGCCCGACCTTGAAAACGACAATTGTTTTTGTGATCACTTGAGGACGTTGGGCCTTAGAAACAATAATTGGGGAAAATCCCTTTCACTATCTTTTTTCAGAATCATCAATATTTGAGATCACTATTTGTTATTCTTAATTTAATCTTAATATTTCAGCCACCTCAGCCAGTGAAACCGTGGGATGGCTCTCTTGACACTACCTTAGAAAAACCGGCCTGTATACAGTTCAATAACAATATCAAGAAAGGCCAACCTTTAGGACAATATGGTCGGGAAGACTGCCTCTATCTCGATGTATATACTCCAGATACTGAAGGAAAGAAATACCCAGTTCTAGTATTCCTTCACCATGAGCACTTCCTAAATTCCTACAATAAGACTAGAGACTACGGACCAGACTTTTTTATAGAAGAGAAATTAATTGTTGTTACTATAGCACATAGGCTATCTATATTTGGTTTCTTGACCTTGGAAGATGACATGTTGCCAAGCAATGCAGGTTTAAAAGACGTCGTAAAGGGATTGGAGTGGTTACAAGACAATATTGAGTATTTTGGTGGAGATCCTTCTAAAGTTACATTATTAGGATCACAAGGAGGTGCAGCAGCAGTCGATATTCTTCTCAATTCTGAGGCAAAACGTCTCTTTCACTCCGTAATACTGCAAAGTGGAACTTCGTGGACTGCCAGATATCTGCAAGAGAATGCTAGAGAACGCGCTTTAAAACTTGCTGAAGTGTTGGAAACACCTTTTAGTAACAGCCAACAATTTCTTGAAGAAGTACAAGGCGTTTCTCCTGAAAAACTACTTAAGAGACAATATGACGCAATACCGGCAGACTATTTCAAAGAAGAACAAAAACCTATACTACCGTTTGGACCTATTGTGGAAAAAAAAGGTGGACTTATAACAGCATACCAAGATGACTTGAAGAAAATAGATGTGCCCATAATGATAGGACTAAACACCCTGGAGGGTTTAGAAGCCGGTTTGCAATACTTGATTGAGCCGCGATTTTTCAGTTTTGTGGAAAAAGATTTCCCCTTTCAATTGCCAAGGCGGGTGAGGTTTCGGTTCAATCCACTCCATAGCGAATTTTACGAAGCAGTGGAAGAAATCAAAGCATTTTACTTTTCGAAAGGCAAAATCCGGAGGCTTGACGAATTTGTCACTTACCTGGGAGATGTACTGACAACTTACGCTGTAGACTATACTGCGAGTTTCTATGCTAATATTTCAACAAAAAGCGTATTCTATTACAATTTTGATTACTCCGGTAAATTTAATGAGAACAAGAGAAATCTGTTAAAGTTATCTAGTCTTAATACAGAGTTTATAGGAGCAGCAGGAGGAGATGAACTGTGTTATCTATTCCAATGCCCAGATTTGTTTTCGGAATATGTTAAAAGCAATCGTAGTGGTTCAGCGGATGTTGCTATGCAGAGAAGAATGGTACGGATGTGGGCAAACTTTGTCAGGTTTAGGTGAGTTCAAGAAGATGAAACTGTTAGGAAACGTCCATTAACCGACACCCAGGTTTCTTCGAAGAAAGTGGTTTAAATTTGACGTGTAAGATTTAAACTAAACACAAAAAGCAGAAAAAAAAATCCTCCTAGCGCAGTATATGATATTCTCGGTACATCATAATAGCAAGATATTATATTCTCATAGTAGCACATACACGAAATAATACATTCGCAAAACCTGATAAACACCAGACATCATTATTATCATAGGTACTTTATTGCACATGAACCATTTGACTGAATATTACTTAGTAAATAAGATGTGCAAAGGCGAGCTCATCTCTGAAAAAGATTTCTTCCAGCAAACCTTAGAGAGTCAGAGAGGCAGTACAAAATGTGTACAAAATAAACTAAAAATATTCGAAATAACCTACTTACTTATAGGAAAAATAACTATTATTATATTACACCATGTGAAGAACGTCATGGATTACGTGCTTACATAACTTAGTTAAGATAATTATTATTTAATTTACAACATAACTCATGTATTTTACATCTTCTAATTCCAGGCATCATTGTCATCTACATAATCCTTAATATTATAGTAGCCCTTTTGGCACAAAGTGTACTTTACACATTTTTTGAACCGCGTTTCAGTCAAACTTAATATATTATCTTCTTAAATTATATGCCATATTCTAAGTATAATCAGGGTTAGAATTTAATTTCCGGGGGTTCCGTCATTTTTGAGAAAGAAATTAGTATTCATTTTGTAACCCAATATTTATTTTTAACCACATATATATATATATATTTATTATTGTGAACTAAGGGAAGGCCAATGAGACGAGATAAAGAATGTAAACAAAGTTTGAAGGGTTCAAAACATTTTTATTTGAATAAATTATAGTTATACAAATTTCGGATTTCCTATTCTAATCGCTGTCGTCTGTATTAGTCAAAGTAATTATTTTAAAACTATCCATAGTATTATCAATCATGTTGTCAATATGGCTATAAAAATAATTGTCCTCGACAATTATGACGTGATCCACACAATTTCGCCATTTATCAGCAGATACACGCTGGATTAGTATTATTGCGAGCTACATGTCCCTTTACGTCAGCCGTACGAGTTCAATAGGATAATAATAGCTTAATACTATAATATAGTTATTAAAATAGCGGATGACACCAAATGTTGACAACTGCCGTACTGAAAGTTTTCCTGTACCACGAAATACGCAACGACAGCTGTCGTCGATCAAATGACGCATTACCGCATACGTGTGACAAGGACAGAGATAATAATCGCTCACTATCGCAATGTAACTCAGTAACGGTCCGATTGTTTACATTCTTTATCTCGTCTCATTGGCCTTCCTTTAGCTGACCCAGCGAACTTCGTACCGCCTAACAGTGGAATCTTTAATTTTTCTTTTATTTTCTCTCCGTAAGAACCATCCTCGTTCTTCAAGGAATATTCTAAAAAAGAATAAGCGAAATCGGTTCACCTGCTCTCGAGATTTGCGCTTACCAACACATTCAGCGATTCATTTTTATATTATAGACAATATAACAAAATAAAATCCAAGTATTTGTTTATTTCAGTAATCCAACACCAGATGGCGATAGCGTCTTAGATGGCATCACGTGGAATCCCTACGACCTCGAGGCCAAACAATACCTTCATATTGGCAAATATGTAGAGATGAGACGGGATTTACATAAAGACAGATTTGACTTCTGGAATCGTTTTATCGAGAAATGGAGTAGAGAATCGGAAAACGGAGTTGTCTCCGAACGAACTTCGAGATCACGTGATGAGCTATAAATAAGTAAATAATTAGAAAGTTGGTTTAATTTCGAATGTCTATGTTAGTACCGATCTAGCGCTCGTAGTGGAACCTAGTGGAACCGAGTGATTGGAATGAATCACTGAGTTAAACAATAGGCGCGATCAGGTGCAGGATGCAGCGGCATTTTTCTGAGCACTTCCGTAGTTCGCAAGGCACATGAAGCCGTTGGTGCCGTCTGTCACGTAATGGTAGTCACTAAGTTATGTCAGAGGTGTTATGGGTGGCTTGAAAACTTCTGACAGTAAGGCCCGCCACTGTTTAACAATCCTCCACCAACCCGGACTTGCCCTCCGTGGTGGAGTATGGCCTGACCTTCCTGCGTTGCAGGAAGAGACTCGTGCCCCAGCAGTGGGGACATACAAGGGTTGATATCGATCGATCTATACCTGACCCACTGCAGGGCACAGGCTTTCTCTCAGAAAGAGATTGACTTGATCACCACTCGTGTCCAAGGCAGACTAGCAATTCCCAGCGCTGAGGTATGTGAACACGTCAAAAACTCAAGTTTCCTCACGATGTTTCCCTTCACTATTACGAGTGGTATTGTTACTATAACTTCACAAAAATACAAAACTTATAAAACAAAGAACGGACTCACTCTCAAATTTTTAACACTCGAAAAGTTTTAGGCAGAGTGCTTAGTGCGAGTTTGACAGATCCAATCGAATAACTTTACTACCGCGTTAATCGAGCATTGAGTAGTGAGTATGAGTAAGTTAACCGTTCGAACTGGCAAAACGCTGTCACAGTACAACTCGCACTCGCGTTTATTCGTGTTTTGGCTCGTAAACGTGTTCACTTCTCAACGTAAACCATTACAACTCGCACTTAGCAATTTTAATTTCCATACTTGTCGCTAGGTGACGCTTCCTCGATGCCATAGAAATATGAGTTTACGTTAGCGCGATCGAATAGTTAAAAACTCGCACTAAGCACTCTGACTGGAAGAAAATTCCTCATACATGCATTTAAGTATTTCGGTACCTATTGGCGAAGGAGACCGATGCGACTTAAAATTCTTCGGACTTTAGTTTCGTACATACATGCATAATCTCACGCCTATATCCCAGAGGGGTAGGCAGAGACCAGGGACCGCCACTTGCCACGATCCTGACAGATCACCTTCGCCTCATCAACGTTCATAAGTCGTTGCATGCACGCACGCCGGTTCCGGGTACTTGTTATCTTCCCCTTTGCTAATACATAACCTTAATAACCTTTTTGGTCAATGTATGTCCGCATGGGACGTCCCTTACCAGCCCTTACACTCACATTCGTAATATATATTTGTTTCGGCAATCTTTCTTCCTTCATCCTCTCCACATATCCAAACCAACGCAACATTCCTTTCTCAATGCTAGTCACTATATCCTCTTTCAGTCCACAACGTTCTCTAATCAGACTATTGCGTATCCTATCGTTCAAAGTAACACTACACATACTTTTCAATGACCTCATTTCTACTGCGTTAATTCTACTGAAGAAAATTCTGTTCTTAAAAATTCTGAAAAGAGTCCGCCTTGAGAGTATGGCCCGCAAGAGAGTATGGCCCGCAAGAGAGTATGGCCTTCAGACCAGGCCCACAGCGAATCGACAATTTCAAGCGCTTAAGTATGAGATACTCAGATTATTTTCTTTCACAGATTACTAACTGTAATAAATAAATCTATCGCTTAGAAAAAGCGAGAGAGATGACTATGGAGGTTGTAACTGCATAATATGATACAAGTATTACGTATGATAGATAGATAAATAAATGATTTATTTCCATAAGACACACACGTATACAAAGCATTACATATACTTATAAAGGCATAGAATAATAGCAGTAGAGAATTAGACAAAACAGAAGCTTACAGTGATTTTACAAATTTAGCTCATTATTTTATTCGGTACCTACAAGAAATGAACAGCTACGTGGGTGTGGCAAATGCAAATGGGTTCCGACTCAGCATGTGCTGAGAGTTTAAAAAGAGAACATATACTATTATATCCCCAAGATTATGAATTCTTAAATAAATTAGATAGACATTTTAATCAGGTTACTCTGGCAATAAAATAAAGTTACAGTAGTTATTTCCTTCCTACTATATCACTCGGTAATTCCTAACAGATAACGCTAAGTATACAGAGATTACACCGATTATCAAATGGACACGTAAGGTGCTAACGTGAATTTAATATGTGGCGGTGAAATTATCAATTAGTAAACAGACATGGAGTGGGTTGAGCAATATTTTCAGTTTGTAGCCCTGCTTTTGTGTTTTGGCCACCTAACCTCTGGTGCAGATGTCGTCGTTACGACTGACTCAGGCCGTGTCATTGGCAAAACAGTGACCTCAATACTGCCAAACGAGAAATACTACTCTTTCCTAGGCATCCCTTATGCCAAACCACCTGTCGGAGACTTGCGCTTTATGGTAAGTAACTACGAGAGAGTCTAGGGGCTAGTTTCTGAATTGAGAATTTTGCTCAGTAAATACTTAAGTAAATTCGGAGAGACAGAATTACGTTTAACCTGTATATTACTTAGATTGCAATTAGCACACGCACAAATATGTGGGAAAGTCGCGGAAAAACGGCGGCGTTTCCTGTGATTCACTAAAACTATGATAACTTTTCTAATATACGTCCGTTTTCAGTTTCGTAAAGAGTTTTGTAATCGTGGTGAAATTTCACTTCTCATAAGCATAGTATTTACTTAGCGAAATTGTCAATTCTTAACTGTAGTGCTGTCTCTTTGAATTTCTCAGCAAAGAGCGTGACAGAATGTTACTTAAGTATTTGCTCAGTGAAATTTTGAATTCAGAAACCGACCATTAGAATTTCATTAAGTAAATACTTGAGTAACGTTCTGTCTCGCTGTTTGCTGAGACATTCGAAGAGAAAGCGCTACAGTTAAGTATTTACTTAGCGATCTCAGAAACTGGCCCAAAGTGTCTGAGAATTTCACTAAGTAAATACTTAAGTAACGTTCTGTCACGCTCTTTGCTGAGAAAATCGGATAGACAGAATTACGGTCAAGTATTTACTTAGCGAAATTGTCAATTCAGAAACTGGCCCTTATTATACGATTATTTCTTAGTCACTGTCAGAAAATAAATAAGAGTTAGTTTTTAGATGACTACGGCGAAGCCCAAAAGAGCCCTCTTGCTTAGTAGGTAGGTAGGTTGCTCAACAACTTGTTCGTTATTTCTTATTCAAGTTTTTTTTTATTTTTGTCCTTTTTTTACGAGTATAAACATAACATAACACAAACTCACGCCTGTATCCCAGAGGGGTAGGCAGAGACCAGGGACTGCCACATGCCACGATCCTGACAGATCACTGGCCCTTCATCAACGTTCATTAATCGTTGCATGCACGCGCCGGTTCCGGGTACTTTTTATCTTCCCCTTTTTTTGCCTAAAAACTTTTTTTCTTATTTTTACGTACCTAGCTTATATACTTCCCACTGCAGGGCAGAGGCGTTCTCCCGGAAACAGAGAGTATGGGCTTAATTACCACGCGTGCCCACCGCGGATTGGCTATTTCAAGCGCTGTGGTTTTCGAACGCCTCAGACACTCAGGTTTCCTCACGATGTTTTTCCTTCACCGTTAGTGAGTGGTATTGATACTATAACTTTATAAAATAAAGTCATTAGAGATTCGAACCCACTACCTTCGGATTCGAGCCCGAGCCATTACTTTAGGTGACTTAAAATAGTTTAGTTAAATGTATGCGGATTTCTTGTAAACTGTTACACTGTCTTGTGCAATCACGACGAATCGATTGATATCTTATGTGTCAAAATACCATCGCTGAAAGAGTTATGAGGGAACGTAGAATCGGGTATACATAGGTCATATATACATACAAACTAACACATTACCTTAATTTAGTCTTTGCCGCAGTCGGGTAATAAAAAATTATCAACAATCCGACTGTGAGTAATAACTGCTCGTGAATGGAGCTCATAGGAAGAGTTGGTAAAGCCTGCTTAGTAGTTAAATAAAAATAGTATATTATTTCATCCATATTGTTTTTTTTAAATTACTCATGGTTATGGGCTTTTATATATTTCGTTTCATTCAGTTTTGGTCTATGGTTAAACTTTTTTCACTTGTAATTAAGCAAATTGGATCAAAGACAGGTATCATTCGTTCTCCTTTAGTAACACGGGATGTGTGTAGTAAGGGGAACTGTGTTCTGTGTGGCCGCCAGCCTAGGAAATTCCTTCACCAGATTCATTTTAATAAGGATTTAAAGTCGCTCAGAACTTTGATTTTGTTTAGAACAATGTTCCCTTTTCAAATTTCAGGCACCACAGCCGCACCCAGGGTGGGAAGATGAGTTGAACTGTAAGAAGGAACGCAAGGCTTGCGCCCAGTATTATCTGCCCGTCTTGTTCACTGGAGATTACGGTTTCTATGGTGACGAAGACTGCCTGACTCTAAGCATTCACACACCTCACTTACCTTCCGGAGACACCAAACTACCTGTTATAGTATTTCTAATGAATGAACAATTTCGAATTTCTTACAACCTCACTAAGGACTATGGCTCAGACTTTTTCATGAAAGAAGATGTCATAGTAGTTACTATAAAGCACCGACTTGGCTCTTTAGGCTTCCTTTCTTTCGGGGACGATCTGTTGCCAGGCAACAATGGCCTTAGAGACATAATTTTAGGACTACAGTGGTTGAAACAAAACATACATCACTTTGCTGGTGACCCTGATAGAATAACCCTCATGGGTAACCAAGGCGGCGCGGTACTAGCAGATATATTACTATTATCACCAAAAGCCAAGGGGCTCTTCCACAGAGCTATCTTACAAAGTGGTACGTCTTGGAACGCAGTGTACTTGGGCAACAAACACCGCTTAAGAGCACAAAACCTAGCTGAAGAAATGGAGTTTCCATCGTCATCCAGTTCTTCTTTAATAAAAAACCTGGCACATGTTGACGCTTTAACCTTGACTGGGGTAGAGATCAGAACGGTCCACGCTGATGAAGCCAGAGAAATCCAAAAGGGGATAACACCATTCGGTCCTGTAGTAGAACATGACCACCCGGACGCCATATTAAGTAAGCTACCTGACGAATCGCCTATTGACATCGACATTCCAGTTATGATCGGATATAACTCTAGAGAATCTCTAGAACTCTGTGAGAGGTTCATAGAAAAACCTCAATATTTGACGTTTGCCGATCGCGATTTCCTATTGCTCTTTCCTGTGAGATGCGGCTTCCATTTCAAGTTGAACGATAGAATCTACTACGATGCCGTAAAAGAAATAAAAGACTACTACTTCGATGAAGGCTATGTAAAAGTTGGAAAACTCGGCGAATACTTAACTTATATTAATGACATACTACAGTTTTACCCTGTAGACTATACGGTAAGGAAATATGTAAATGAATCTAGAAGTGATGTGTACTATTACACGTTTGACTATAGTGGAGAATTTAACATGAGGAAGAATCATATCCTAGAGTACGCCGTATCTCTAGACGGAACTTGGGGGGCAAGTTTAACAGATGAACTCTGCTATCTTTTCGTCTGCAGACCCATTAAAGATGCGTATCTCAAGGCAATGAAAGACAGCGACTCTGAGGAGATGAAAGTTTTAAGAAACCTGGTTAAACTGTGGACCAACTTCGCTAAATTCGGGTAAGAAAATTTCCGAGGGAAATTAAATAATTTAAATTTAAAATTAAGTTGGTGTTGGTATCTTTTCATATGGTTCGTTATCTAATGCATATTTCAATATTTTCTTGACACCCCCTAGAGATACTACATCACCGTATACAGATGACATTAATTAGTTTCCTCGAATATGCATATAGACGTACTTGATGTTTATCGAGTTGGTGCGTTTTCAAGGTATTTTCTACCATATTCTTTAAGTTGATACTGTATCACTCGTTGTTTGTCTGGCCCACACTTTATACACTACATATTGCACGTAAATTATGATATCATTCTATTCGATGGGTTTTGGAAAATGTCATACAATATAGCAACGGTGTAGTATGGTTATGGTATCTATGTTTTAAGTTGCAAAATAAATTGACAGAGAATTTCACAAAAATGGAAGCAATCTACTGCAGAAATGATATACCTTTATTTTTTTTTTCAAATTTCTAAGTTAAATCCAAGCGAATTTTCACTAAAGCCATAAAGTACATAAATTACTCTCTCTCTATAAAACAATAAATAAGTTTTGACTAAAACGGTCTCGTAGTTTTTAGATTTAGATTTTATTTAGTCCTTGAAATAAATAATAGTAATATATAAAAAAAAATATTCAAGGACATATTACACAGATCTCGTCAGCCACATACTAAGTGCAATCAAATGATAAAATCAATAAAAAATAATAGAATAACAGCCTTCAAAATAATACTAGGATTGCATGTTAATCTTTAGTTAGCCCAAAGTCATCAATAAGTTGCTCTAGACAATTTAAAAATTTATAATTTTCAACAAATTATGGATTACTGGCTTATCTTGTTCTAATCTACTTGAGATTCAGAATATGTAACAAAAACTACAGGTTTTTGGCATTTTCTTATGTCCCTTTGTCTTCTTTTCAGCAACCCGACCCCGCCAGGTGAGGAGTTTACCTGGACTCCAGCCACCAAGGACAGTAAGGACTGTCTCCTCATCAACGAGGAGTTGGAGATGAAGACTGACCTCTACGGTGACAAGATCCAGTTCTGGGACGATTTCCTGGCAAAATATAGGGCAAAGGCTATCGATGGAGTTGTGAAGGATTTGAGGGATGAGCTATAGAATATAATTAAATGGATCGATTTTGATGACTCTACATTTATTGATTACTTTTTTAAGCAGAATGAGGCGCGAAAGTGAATTTACACATTTTTTGAACAGCCTTTTTTAGGCGAGCTTAATATAACATCTCCGTATGCAATCCCCCTTAAAGGATGTTGCCTTTGCCGGTCTAAATGTTGGAAACGAAAGTTTATGTTAATTTCTAGTATCAACTTTGGCCACCGACAGTTTTAAAGTTATTGATATTTTTCCTGACGTATAAAATACTAGTACTGATTCTATGAATTTTTGGAACTCGCCGCCTAGGAATCACTACCTATATGAACGAATGATTTATAGCCACAAACAAATATGCTTACATTACAATAAATGTAATATAACCATATATTATATACCTATAGGAGTTCACCTGGACTCCAGCCACCAAGGACAGTAAGGACTATCTCCTCATCAACGAGGAGTTGGAGATGAAGACTGACCTCTACGGTGACAAGATCCAGTTATGGGACGACTTCCTGGCAAAATAAAAAATACTTAAAACATAGATACCAGAACCATACTACACCATTGCCATATTGTATTACATTTGTACATAAACCACATAGTAACTACAAACATTAAATTCAATAGTCGCGTATGTCCTTTTGTCACGTCAAGGCTCTTATTTCTTTGATGTGATTGCTTCCATTTGAGTAAAAGCTTAGATAGGCGTCCACCGAAGATTAATATTTTATGTTGGCTAGGAAATCGGTCAGTAGAAACATGTTACGTACGTACATAGGCTGCTACTTATGTATGCGGAATCTGGGATTCCAATAATTTTAAACGCAATGTCTGACCTCCATGGTCAAATTCGTTCTTTTTTTAAATACTGGCCGCTAATATTTTTCTCTTATATACGTTAGTGTTTTGTTTTTGTTGGGTTTAAAATGTCATATCGCTGAAAAAATGGAACTCACTCGTGAAAATATTCGTGCTATGATTTATTACGATTTTCGACGTGGTTCAACGCAACAACAGTGCGTAGATCAATTAACTTCGACTTTTGGTGGTGAAGCGCCATCAAAAACAACTGTGTATCACTGGTTTAGTGAGTTTAATCGCGGGCGCAGTAAGCTCACGGACGAAGTTAAAGAAGGTCGCCCGAAATCGGTGGTTGTGCCACAAAATATTGAAGCTGTGCGAAAACTAATAATGCAAGACCGCCATGTTACGTATCGCGAGATAGAGGCTATTCTGGGCATATGTATGACGAGCATTCATAGGATATTACATGAACATTTGTCTGTAAAAAAAATTTGTTCGCGTTGGATCCCGCACAACTTAACTCAGGATCAAAAAGATGCTCGCGTCGAATGGTGCAAGAAAACCTTAAAAAAATTTAACGGAGGCGACTCAAAATTTGTTTATAATATCTACACAGGTGACGAATCCTGGATCTACGCGTACGATCCCGAAACTAAACAACAATCAACAGTTTGGGTGTTTCAAAATGAGCCGAACCCTACGAAAGTGGCTCGTGCAAAAAGCACTGTTAAGCAAATGGTGGCCTGCTTTTTTGGTATTAATTGCCATGTGGCTACAATACCTCTGGAGAATCGCAGAACGGTTAATTCAGAGTGGTACACGACCATTTGTTTGCCGGAAGTATTTGAAGAAATACGCCAAAACAACCAGCGACGCAGAATCATACTTCACCATGACAATGCCAGCTGTCATACATCTCAGGAAACAACTACATTTTTGGATGGTCAAAAAATAGAATTGATGGGTCATCCACCGTACAGCCCTGATTTGGCTCCCAATGATTTCTATTTATCCCCAAATGTAAAGAATAAATTACGTGGTCAACAATTTTCGACCCGTGAAGATGCCGTAGATGCGTTCAAACAGCACGTTTTGCAGATACCTCAATCAGAGTGGAAAAAGTGTTTTACACATTGGTTTCATCAAATGCAAAAGTGCATCGATCATAGTGGAGAATACTTTGAAAAACAATAAAAGCTGATTTAACCATATACATTTGTTTATTTTTTCTATTCCGCATACATAAGTAGCAGCCCTCGTACGACATACAAATCTAATAACTCGATGTTTACATGTTTGTCATGTCGCTGTTTCTGGTTCCCACGACACAGGGTATCATAGTGTGGCGCCAGAAGCAATTTTTGTGCCTGTATATGTTATGCTACGTTACGTTACGTTAAGTTACGTTACGTTACGTTACGTTACATTACGTTACGTTACGTTATGTTATGTTAACTAGCCGAAGATCGGGCTTAGTGGCGTGTCTTGGAATAGGCGATAGTTATTGTATTTGCACATGAATGAAAGTGATCATATAATCACAAGGAAAATCTAAATCGCTGTGAAATACCTTTTTGATGAATTTGATTTTAGATTTTGCAGTGAAAGCGATGGAAGAGTAAGTCTACCTGCTTACTTAACCTGCGAAAGGTTATGGGTTCGAATCTCGAATACCTATACCGACAACATTCCGTGTAACTTAGGTTAATTCAAATTTGCAGTTACAATACCACTCGCCGAGGAAAACATAATATTGAGTTTCCTCTCGGCCTCATTGGCAAATCTCTTATTGACATAATCGATATCCACCCTTGTATGTCCCTACTGCTGGGGCAGAGGTCTCTTCCTGCATCGCAGGGAGGTTAGGCCATGTTCCACCACGGAGACCGAGTCCGGGTTGGTAGAGGATTGTAGCGCGCCTTACTGTCAGAAGTTATCAAGCCGACCATAAGGCCTCTGACATGGCTTAACGAATACCATTACATGACAGCGGGCACCAACAGCTTAAGGTTCCTGGCACGGAAGCTGAGGAGTTGGAAAAATGCTACTAGTAGTAGTCACGGGACGGTCACCCATCCTTCACCTGACCGCGCCTTAACTCAAGTGATTGATTCTAATCACTCGGTTTGACTAGGCCATGAGCACTTCAGGGCGAGCAATAATAATCATGTCTATGAAATGCTCTTAAAAAGTTCGTTAAAAGTACCGTGCATCATTGTTTTCTTTAAAGTTTAGAACTAATACAAGGAACAAAAGAGAAATACGATCTTTTTTATAAAAACAGTTTCATGACAACGCCCATCAGCAACAGTTTAAATAGTCTGTGGTAAAGGGAAACACGGATTGTTTAAACAGCCTGTAGGTGAGGAGTATTTTAGAGGAATCGTATTTTGAGGAATAAGACCGATAGTCTTAAAATACCGCGCTGCAGATAATCATTAATCTGAACGGGGATTATGTAGATAATCTAGGTTTCAAAAACAGAGAGCGTTTTAAAACAGTCCACGAATTTATCTCAATAATTTATAATACTTACTTACACCAATTGATACCTACGGAGTTGTTGTAGATAACAAAAGTACACGTATGTGTCGATAATCGGTCAACCAATCGCTTCATAATGTTAGTCTTCATTTAACAATGTCAAGTTAGTGGTTACTATAGTGAAAATGTATGCCCGAAAAAGGTACGCTGTGCTCTCCCTAATTCTAATCTTAGTTGTTAAAGTAAATTCAAGTGAGAGTGAAAATAATCCAATATTATCTCTCGAACAAGGCGTGGTGTCAGGTACGGTGAAACAAACGTTTGATAAGAAGCAAAATTACTACAGTTTTCAAGGTATTCCTTACGCAGTACCACCGCTCGGGGAGCTGAGATTTCAGGTAAGACATTTTAATGCCTAATTCAGAATACCCAGGCACACTTTAACACAAGAACAAACTTCACTGTTATTTTGTGTTACGTTTAGCTGCAATATTCCGAAATACATATAAACACAACAAACGTTTCTGGTTACCACAAACAATGTATGTGCCTGTATATGTTATGTTACGTTACGTTATGTTACGTTACGTCATGTTATGTTATGTATGTTACATCCATAAAATCAATGACCTTATTTATAATAACATGATCCACTAACGAACTCCAAGAGGCGTTTTATGTAATTTGTGGTTTCTTCTCTTTTTGTAAAATTTCCACCATAGACTACTTTAATGAGCGTTTTTGGGATTGTAAGGTATTGTCTTTTATAAATAAAGCCTTTACAGACTACCTTAACCACATACAATTTTAAACTGCCTGTGAGGATAATTACTGAAATAACTTAGACAACTGAAATAGATTCATTAGTAGCAATAAATTAAAACTAATGGACTAAACTAACTTAAACTAACTGGTAAGGGACGTCCCAGACGGACTTACATCGACCAAATAGGGGATGTATTAGCAAAGGGAAAGATAAAAAGCGCTCGGAACCGGCGTGCGTGCATGCAACGACTTATGAACGTTGATGAAGCTAAGGTGACCTGTCAGGATCGTTGCAAGTGGCAGTCCCTGGTCTCTGCCTACCCCTCTGGGATACAGGCGTGAGGTTATGTATGTATGTAAATTAAAACAATTTTTTGTAGCATATTAGTGATGGATTGTAATATCCTTTATATGTGTAATAACGAAAACTATCACTTCGTGTCGATATTGAGGCCACTTACATACCCTTCCACTTCTAGCAAAGTTTTAAATAATTATTTAAATATTTCATGTAAGAACCAGTGCCGTTTTTTCTCAAATCTACAATTTATAGTTTACTAGCTGACCCAGAGAACTTCGTACCGCCTAACAGTCGATTGTTTATTTTTTTTTACTTTTCTCCCCGTAAGAACCATCCTTGTACTTCAAGCAATATTCTAAAAACAGAATTGACGAAATCGGTTCAGCTGCTCGCGAGATTTGCGCTTACCAACACATTCAGCGATTCATTTTTATATAATAGATTACACTAGTGTACCTCCTTGTTCATCTGTGGGTTAATCGACTTTGCATGTTACATCGTATTGTAGTAGTAAACCATGAATTGTAGTTCTGTTTAACAGGCCCCTGCCCGCTGCACCGGCATGGATTGTTTCTTGATTGAATGTTTCTATATTGTATGAAAAATATAAATAAAGCAGGTAGCAGTTTCATTTGTAGATACTAAGAAAACACTTTTCAGGTCTTGTGTTATTTTAATAACACGTTGTAAAAGTTTCAAAACATTGTTTCACTTACTTGAGAGCTTTATTGTTGATTTTTCGTGAAATTTAACTAATGAATGTTTTTCACATTTCCAGCCTCCAAGACCCTTGGAAAGTTGGGATGGGACGTACGAAGCTCACTCGAACAAACCCACTTGCATGCAGGGCAACGCCCGGATGAGAAACAACGAAAAGAATGGAGTATCGGGCTCGGAAGACTGCCTCTATCTAAACGTCCACACTCCATCATTCGACGGGTCTTTACCAATCATAGTCTTCGACTACAATGATAACTTCAGAACGGGTTTCAACGGATCCGATACATACTCACCAGATTTTTTTATGGAAGAAGATGTGATTATCGTCACCATCAACCATCGGCTAGGATTGTTTGGTTACTTAACGACGGAAGACGAAGTGATTCCAAGCAATTCTGGCCTAAAAGACTTCATTCTAGGCTTACAATGGGTACAAACAAATATCGAAAAATATGGTGGTGATCCTAAAAGAGTGACGCTAGTTGGTAACAGAGGAGGAGCAGTGCTTATTGACATGCTGCTTTATTCTGAAAAGGCAAAGGGTCTTTTCAGTGCGGTAGCTTTACAAAGCGGAACGTCTTTTGAAGCTATATTCTTCCCAGACAATCCAAGAAGAAGCGCTTTTACTCTTGGTAAATCATTAAACATAACAGACACAGATGATAGTAAAGTGCTACTTGAAGAGTTACAAAAAAAAGAAGCTTTCGACTTACTCGTTAATGAATACCATGCTTTTGATAAAGATCTGGCTGTGAACAAACATATGGATGTTTATCCGTTTTCTCCTGTCATAGAACCAAAAGGACAAAATGCTATTGTGACAGTGAAACCTGAGGATTCGAAGGTGGTTAATGACGTACCAATTATTATAGGATTAAATTCCAGAGAAGGCATTGATTTAATTTACCACTTGTTATTCGAGCCAAGGCTCATAACAGAAATCCAACAGTTCTTATTTCATGTCCCCATTAGAACAAACTTTAGATTTGACACGAATAGTACAATTTATGAGAAAGCCATTGAGGAAATAAGAACCTTTTATCTTAAAGATGGATATTTGCACGTGAGAAACATACTGGAATACGCTTTCTATATCGGAGACTTGTTACAAATGTATGCTCTAGACTATTCCGTAGAGAAACTGAGCAAAGAAATACAATCTCCAGTATTCTATTACATGTTTGACTTTAGAGGTTCTCTAAATGAGAACTCAATATATTTGGCGAGAAATTGCTTCAAGACCTTACAGAACTGGGGGGCGACTATAACAGATGAGTTGTGTTACCAGTACCTTTGTTCCCGCATACAGAAGAACTATAAGGAGTTATACAAGCTGGCCAGTGAACAGACGGAACAGAAGTTGCTGAAGAAGATGGTACGAATGTGGGCTAATTTTGCTAAAACTAGGTAAGGATTATCTTGTATTCTTGATACAGCCAACAAATATACCTACAAGCGAATGAAGACATTGAGAGCTTTAAATAAAATTTGAGCTAATTAGGTAGTGGTATTGTTATAAAAGAGAACCTCATCAGGGTTATTAAGATAGTATGCTATTGATTACCATACAATAAAAACAGCCTATTATGTAGTAAAAGATCGTCAGGAAATATTAGTGTTTGAGTTGTTAAAACGCCTCAGCGCTTAAAATTGCCAATCCGCGGCGAACACGCGTGGTAATTAAACCCATAGTCTCTCTCTGAGAGAAAACCTGTGCCCTGCAATGGAATGATTATACACTATATAAAAAAGTATGTCTTCAAGTTAGAGTTTTTCTTCTTCTTCAGGCGATATGTTAGTCCACTGCCGGACATAGCCCTCTAATGAGCGCCATAGCGTCCTGTCTTCAGCTTGCCGCATCCAGCATCTGCCGGCAGTTTTTCGCAGATCGTCATCCCACCTAGTCGGAGGGCGACCTACACTAGGTTTGCCGAGTCGCGGTTTCCACTCAAGGACACGTTTACTCCAACGGTCGTCGGTTCTTCGCGAGATATGGCCCGCCCACTGCCACTTCAGCTCGCTAATTCTCTGAGCTGTGTCGATAACTTTGGTTCTCTGTCGGATGCATTCGCTGCGAATCCTATCCTTCAGAGAAAATCCGAGCATAGGTCTCTCTATAGCTGAGCTACTTTGAACTGGTGGACCAGCCCTTTCGTGAGTGTCCATGTCTCGGCTCCGTAGGTCATCACAGGTTAGAGTTGCGTAGTTAATATTAAAGTCAGTTAATCCACGAACAAAGAAAATCGACATTAAATAAAATATATGAAACGTACGAAATCTCAAATTTATGAATCATTGTGTTTTAACTTGCGATGCCTTTATGTAAATACATTAAAACTAGATGTGCTTTTAATGTATTTACCGTATTTTACTTTTCAAACTTCATATTGGTCTTATTGCTATGATATATCTGCACAGAGTTACTCTCAGGCTATTTGATACCCGTGAGTTAGTTCGCGTAGAAATTCTGATGTGGTTTGATCCAAAACTATGTGCTATTCCAGACTATAACCTATCTCTTTGCCTGATCCCTTCATCCGTTTCTGCGAGATTGAGTAACCAACATCCATTATCCAAACTTTCACAAATATAATAGTAGTAAAGATTTAACAATCTTTACATATAAATATAAATATTAAGATGTATGAAATTGTTGATGAAGAAAAAGTCAATGAGGATCGTACCAAGTGGCACACCTTGGTCTCTGCGTACACCTCCTGGAAACAGGCGTGAGTTTATGTATGTATGTAAATATCAATAATGTTAGAGTGTTGCGAAAGCTGGCTAAGCTAAATGTGTCAGAGACGCTAAGAGAGAATAAGTTCAGAAAGTCTTGCAACCTGTGACGAAGTATGGTGCTCGCCTCTGGCGGACAAAAGAGTCATGAGCCACCAAATCCCATTCCGGATAATTTATTTTTATATCCTACATACAGTAGGGCGAAGCACTTATAGCCTAGTCGAACCAAGTGATTGAAATCACTCACTTGTGTTAAGCAACAAAATGCGCGGTCGGGCGCAGGATGGGTGACCGTCCTGTGCCCGACCGCTAGTGGTATTTTTTTGGGCGCTTCCGTGCTTAGCAAGGCACGCTAAGCCGTTGGTGCCGGCTGTCATGTAATGGCAGTCGTTAAGCCATGTCAGAGGCCTTATGGGCGCCTTGATAACTTCTGACAGTAAGACCCGCCACTGTCTTACGATCCTCCATCAACCCGGACTTGGCCCCCGTGGTGGAGTAGGTATGGCTTAAACTTCCTGTGATGCAGGATGAGACCCATGCCCCAGCAGTGGGGACATAAAAGGGTTGATATCGACAGCCTGCCGCTCTCGAATTTGACTTTTTAGTCATCTTTTTAAATCGGCCGTAAGGCTGGGCGCATGCTGAGACGAAGGCGACGCAGCACAGTGCAGCGCAGGGCAGCGCAGATTTTGTAAAGCATGAAACTTCATTGAGCTACGTAAGCTGCGGCGCAAGCACGTGCGATGCAGACATGAGTCTGCCCTGCTCTGCGTCTCGTTGTAGTGCCGGTGCAGATTTCTGCGCGACGCGTGCACGTCAAGGCGTATTTACTAACAATTTTGCTGAAATAACAGAACATTTAATTGAATTAGTTCGCTGTGAACCTTGTTTGTATGATAAAATCATCCAGACTATTCAAAAAGACATTGAAAGTTATTATGGGTAAGAATTGCCAAGGAATGGAGCAAATAGTTGCGTCGTAGCATGCGGCGGGGGCCTATGTCTCCCTCAACTGTCCTTCCCTGTACTAAACTGTGCTGCGCTGTGCTGCGTCGCCTGCGTCTGATCATGCGCCTTGTGCATTCGTTAGGTTGGGCATTATCAAAGGATAATGAGAGTGTTTAATTGTGTGTTGTTTTATAATAATAAATACAGTGTTTTGGGAGTCGTTTTATTGTGTTATCGGAAGAACCCTAGAAGTGTTACATTCATACATTAGCACAATCAATGATCGCTACGCAATGTTTTAAATTTCAGAAACCCGACACCAGAGGGCGACAGCGTCCTAAAAGGCACCATCTGGAAGCCAGTGGACAAAGCTAGTGAAGACAAACAGTACTTGCACATCAGTAAGAAGACTCAGATGAAAGTCAACCCGCTGGGGGAACGCGAGAAATTCTGGGACCAGTTCTTGGCCAAGTATGCTGAGATAGCCGTTGGTGGTGTGGTGCGAGATGCTGAAAAGCGAGAGGAATTGTAGAGAAATTCGTGTCGAATAAAATTGTGGCATTAAAACAATGTGTTCTGTTCTCTCGCAAAGTCACTATAATAATAACAATAATAATTTACACACAAGAAAATCAGTTGACCTGGCCCCAAACTAGGATACCTTGTACTACGCAGGCTGCTTGTACAAATGTACAGAATCTATACAAATCTTTATTTCTCCATCCTCAAATTAGTTGGAAAATAGCAGTAGTACAATAAGGTGCAATACTCGTAGAAGCGATTTGTGGACAGATTGGGTCCCAAACTAGTTAAGATCTTTTAAAAACCGATTTAGAGGCTAAAAATTCCACCCATGCCGGGATTCGAACCCGCGACCTCTGGCTATCCGTGCCAGAAAACCAGATCAGATCTGTATCTTAGGATGCCAGGCCACCCAAAAAACTAGTACAACAAAGTATGAAACATACTGAAGACACTAAGTCAGCTCAAATTACGACCGACAGAGAAATTACAGAAAAAATAAGGAAAATGTAAAAAAATTATAGAATACAAAAAAGCAATAATAATAATAATAAACGTTCATGGACATATTACACAGATCTCGTTAGCCCTATACTAAGTACAATCTTAATGACTTGTGCTACAGGTGCTAACTCGACGATACATTTAATACAATAAATACATAGAACATCCAACACCCGAGACAAACTAGAAAAGTTCATTTCCTAGTTTGACCCGGCCGGGGATTGAACCCGAGGCCTTCGGTTTTACAGTCAGCGTGCCAAACCGCTGCGCCACCGAGGCCGTCCTCGGTGGCGCAGCGATAGTGAGATAGATAGATAGGGGTACTCATAGTTTACTCAGCCCTACGCCTAGGTCTTGGGATCGGGTTTAGCCACTGAGTGAAGGAGTCTGTGTGTGTGTACGGCAGCCCCCAGTGGGAATCAAACCCGAGCCCTCTGTCTTGACCAACGTCGGTCTATTAAACTGGTGGGTTATAAAAGATTGTACAATCAAGAACACATCGTCTTTCGTTATCGACTACGCAATACAATACAATTTTTATAAAAAGCTAAAAGCAGAGAAATAATTTCAACTAACATGACCTTAATTCCATGTAGGTATCGATTGTACTGACACTTCTTGCTATAAAGATGTGTAAAAAATGAAGACCATAAAGCTACAGCACTAGAACAGAAAAATAATATTCCAAAATAAATTTCCTATTTTGAAGTATTATTTCTGCAAGTGACAGTGCATGCGGTGGTAGCCTAATGGGTAGAACAATAGACTCGCCAACGAGAGACCCACAGGTTCGATTCCCGTACGTTTCATACATTTGCGAACGTGTAGTAGCAATACCACACGCTAACCGTGAAGGAAAACATCGTGAGGAAACCCGTGGCTTGCTTGGCTCTGCACGTATTGACTTGACTTTCTATGTCTATGACTTTCTAGGTGCTAGGCAAGCATACACCATCTAAAAAACAATGTCCCAGGCACTGCAGCGTCCGAGTGGATCCTTCATACATATCTAGTAAAGGTGCCACTGGACGCTGCATAAATCATCTCATTACGTAGATGCAAAGGCCAATATGTCAGAAGTTATCAAGCCGGGAAGTCAGGGTGCTATGGCGCTCATGAGGGGAGGGCTATGTCCAGCAGTGGACTACATAAGATTATTATAGCCTGAAGAAGAAGAAGGTTACCAAACTAAAATGAAGTTATTATCTCACTATACTTTATTGCAGACGAAACATTAAATAGGACATTATATAAGAAATAACATGTAAAAAAGCGAATTTATCTCTGTAAGAGATTTCTAATTAAGTAAGATTTGAGTTAAGAATAGTTAAGTCGCAAAATGCTAATTCGTATATTAAACATTATAAGTATCTTAAACAAGAGATTATTTACACCACGTGTAATGTAAACGAATGATAATGCGGTACTTATTTTTAACAGGCAGACGGCGATGACTGATTTATTAAGCAAGTAACAAACAAAATTTTAAGTTAAAACATACTTGTAAACAGTTACTGAAGAGCTCATTAATAGCAAGTTGCAAGTAAACAAACCGAGACAGTTTTTAACCGATTTCTAAAGAGAAGGAACCCCATCTATTTAGAAGTCGGTTAAAACTGTAATAATATTATTTGGAACATTTTATCTATGTATCTACTGGCAGCAATAAATAAAGTTTCTATATTTCACACGAAGCTAAATAAATGTGAAAGATAATTTGTTACAAAAAAAATATTTAAAAAAATAAAAGAACCCGACTGCAGTGATAGATCCGCTGAAAGGAAAAAAACAAGATAATTTTATTTTAAAATGCGTACCTCGATTCAGAAGAGATCATGCTGCTTTACTTGAAGGAAAAAATGATGTAACTTTCAAGCATTATTTGCTCAAACTATTGCAGTTATAACTTTATATAAAATGATGCAGTCGGGACCCATTAGAGGACTTTAAACAAACAGTAATCTGTTTGTTTAAACACTGGCCTCGCCGTGCCAGTGGTCCCTGTGTCTGCTTCGCGAGTTATACCTCTCGGCCTTGTCTGCGCGGCCTGTACGGAGCTCGGCTTTCAACCTCGTCACAGCAACTTTAAGTAACTGCTAGTTACTTAAAGGTTGGGTATTTTGCGTGGGAAATGAATAGTCTTGGTCTTCGGAACCAATTTGAACGGAGCTCGGCCTTCGGCCTCGCTGTGGTAGTGTTCCACGCACCCGCATCATGACTTGAGGCTCGGCCTTTGGCCTCGCGTAGTTACATAGAGGCTTAAGGCTATAAGGCTTGGGCGTAGGAATAAAGATAATCACGGCCTTCGTCCGCGGCCTCTTTGGAACTCGGCCTTCAGCCTCACCACGACACGGTTCCTCGTGCCTGCGTCGTGCAGCTTGCTACGCTAGGTACTGGGTCTTTTACATGGGAACATGAATAGTCTCTACCTCAACCAAACTCGCGCTGGCAGTGTTTCATTTGCTCGCTTACCGGGGATCAGCTTTCGGTCTCGGAAATCACTTAAAGTTGGGTGTTGTGATACGGTGTCACGGAGGATCCGTCTTCGGTTACCACTGAGAGCGTTAAAATTTTTTTTTATCATATTTTGTTTCAGCTTTGAACCTAGCTTGTCGCTTACTATGATCACACAGGGAAAAAGGAGTTACACGCTACACTTTATATATTTTGTTTAGCTAGTTTTGTTCTTAGTATCAGTAAGAAATTAATATCAAAGCTAAGAAATTAATTATTAAAACCCCCTATGAGGTTGATATTTCCTAAATTTATGAGATAAACGAATGGCCTAGAAGGAACTAAACACTTTATAGGCATTATTTCTATTATTTCTTTCAGCACTTATATCGTTTCTATAAACTGTTTATTTACATGTAGAACAAAGCTGAAATTATGTAAATACATGTACCAGAATAAATATATGGCAGCGCCATCTAGTGGCTAAAGGTGGTACTTTAATTACTTAGAATTTAATATTATTTTTTGTTCCGTTTGTTCTCCATTAATGCTGATTTTATGAAACCAACGGCATCCGCAAAATTCTGTTTTAAATACTTCGCACATGTTAGGCGTAGTTCAACAAAAGTATAATTTTTAAATATCAATGAATGATCCAGAAGGAACAAACCACTTTATAGGCATTATTTCTATTATTTCTTTCAGCACTTATGCCGGTTCTATAAACGGTTTGTTTACATGTAGAACAAAGCTGAAAATATGTAAATACATGTACCAGAATAAATATATGGCAGCGCCATCTAGTGGCTAAAGGTGGTACTTTAATTATTTAGAAGTGAATATATTTTTTTGTTCCGTTTGTTCTCTATTAATGCTGATTTTATGTAACCTACGACATCCGCAAAATTCTGTTTTAAATACTTCGCACGTGTTAGGCGTAGTTCAACAAAAGTATATTCTTTAAATATAAATGAATGATCTAGAAGGAACAAACCACATTATAGGCATTACTTCTTTCTGTATTTGTACCGATTCTATTAACGGTTTGTTTACATGTAGACCAAAGCCGAAATTATGTATACACATGTATTAGAATAAATCAAATATAGGATTCGAATTCAATGAACTAAATATAACAGCGTCATCTAGTGGCGCCTAGCTGTACTTTAACGAAGCTTATTAACGTTTGTAATTTTTCGTCACGGTTCTGATCGCATAATTCTGATTTTATATAGCGTATGACACCCGCGCAAGGATGCCGAATCGAATGACACCTTATTTAACGATGGTTAAGGAGTTATGAGGAAACATAGAATCGGACATAGTTACATACATACATACATACATACATACATACATACATACATACATACATACATACATACATACATACATACATACATACATACATACATACATACATACATACATACATACATACATACATACATACATACATACATACATACATACATACATACATACATACATACATACATACATACATACATACATACATACATACATACATACATACATACATACGAACTAAAAACACATTACCCTCCTTTTGGGCTTCGCCGCAGTCGTGTAAAAAGCAGGTTCGTGACAAAAAAAAAATTTAAAGTCTACCTATATATTTTTTCAAAAAAAGTTTACAAAGCTGTCAATCCCCAACACATATGTTTACTGAAAGACAATACGATCCGTTTATGCTAAATTATCGTATACGATAATGATCACGTTTGTTATAATAATAATAGCGCACAGACATCATTGGCTAAGTATGATGCCCGACAGAAAACTTGAACACAAAGGAATCCTTAGCTTCCTTTGTGTTTAACTTAGTTTAACTTTGGGTTTAACTTAGCGGTGGTCTCCAAGCAATCTAGCCTCGAAAATGTAGCTTTAAAATAAATTGCCTCGATCATGTGCCTGTGCTGCGGAAAGGCTTCCTCTTACGCTTTCCAGTCCTCCCTGTTCTTGGCTAGCTCCTGCCAACCTGATAAAAAGGTTGCGAGGTCGTCCCGCCGTCTCCGCTTGGGTCAGCCACGTTGGTTAGACTTGAGATACCCTGTGCCGTGGGAGCCAGAAACAACGACATCACAAACATGTAAACATCCAAGATCTGGGCTTTTTTTTGTCCCCAGCCGGGATTCGAACCCGGGACCTCTTAACACATTGGGAACATTAATGTGAGTAAGAATGACTGAGTGCAAGATAACGGTTAGAGGCGAAAGAGTGGAACAAGTAAAATAATAATAATAAAAATAATAATTTGTCTATTTGGGATGTGGAAACGAGGGATGGAAAGTGTGAAGGTGACATATAAAGAAGAGTAAAAGCGGGAAATTGTGTAAACGGTGCCTTGCACTCCGTTGTGTGCAGCCGAAACATCTCCAAAAGAGAGCTTGGCTATTTATAATGGTGTGCTGGTCCCAACACTTATGTATGGTAGCGAGACTTGGGTGTGGCAAAAAAAACAAGAAAGTAAAATTAATGCTGTAGAAATGAGGTCCTTGAGAAGCATGTGTAGTGTTACTCTGAATGACAGGATACGCAATAGTCTGATTAGAGAACGTTGTGGACTGAACGAGGATGTAGTGACTACAATTTATTGAGAAAGGAATGTTGCGTTGGTTTGGACATGTGGAGAGGATGAAGGAAGAAAGATTGACAAAACAAATATATATTGTGAATGTGAGTGAATGGGCTGGTAAGGGACGTCCCAGGCGGACATACATCGACCAAATAGAAGATGTATTAGCAAAGGGGAAGATAAAAAGTACCCGGAGCCGGCGTCCGTGCATGCAACGACTTATGAACGTTAATGAAGCAAAGGTGATCTGTCAGGATCAAGGCAAGTGGCAGTCCCTGGTCTCTGCTTACCCCTTTGGGATACAGGCGTGAGGTTATGTATGTATGTACTAAACTAAAGTCCGAAGAATTTTAAGTCGCATCGGTCTCCCTCGCCAATTAGGTACCGAAATACTTCCATGCAAAATCAAAATCATTAGTTAGTCAGTTAGTTATTTGTCGGTCATTATATTATGCATTTGGGTACGGAACCCTAAAAATCCACGGGAATTTAACACATGTCAAATAACATGTGTTTGATTCCCACATCAGCTGCATTTTGCTACATAGCTAGAACAGTTCTTGGAATAGGCCAGGTGGAAATTTAGTCTAGGTATGACCTCTATATTTGTTTTTGTAGGTATGCTTGGAACCTGAGTCTTACCAAAACCAATACAAGAACTAAAAGACTTGCTAACCACTTATTTGTTTGGATTTATTCAATGTTAACACGAGTACTAGACATAATTAAAACTGTTTTTATACGGATTTCACTGGTTCATTATATTTTTAAAATTTTCCAACGTTTTGGCACTTTTACAGCTACCTTGGTCTCGGATGACTGAGAACTAAAAAAAAACTAAACTAAAGAAAAATATTATAAACGAGTGAAATCCGTATAAAAACAGTTTTAATTATGGAGTTATTCAAGTAAATTGTCTGCAGATATATAGGTACAGAAACCAATCTATGCATTCGTCAAATTGGCGAAAACTTTGAGCACCTAATGTCGTAGTGCAAGAAATAGAAACATTTTACATAAGAACGTTTGGTATCGATAATAAAAAATTATTCCTTGGTATTTTGATATTTGTATAATCACATACCGTTGCTGTGTGGTGTCGGCCTAGAGAACAGCACCAACCCAAATTCTACCCGTGGGTGTAAAAGGCGACTAAGGGGACACAAACCGGGGGGTGCGCAGCAGCGCCCCCAGCAGTACAATGCGTGGGGATTATGGGCCCCCCAATGATGGCACAATCTTGCACTATAGCGCTCATTAGGGGAGGGCTATGTCCAGCAGTGGACTAATATAGCCTGAAGAAGAAGAAGACGTGATCATTTGTCTTTTTTTTTTGGTATTTTAGATAATAAAAAAATCTTAAATCTAGTTTTCGTAGGATCATTGCTGGTCGGAGCGGAGTGCTACGTGTTCCTAGCATTCCACTCATAACTGGAGGACAATGGGCGATGGAGGGTTCCACCAGGACTGACGCGAGTTGCGGAAGATTGCGAGGGCGTTCCCGCGATTCCGTCGTACGGCGTGAGAAGGAACACCATGGGGTTTTAGCAGATAAGAGTCCAGCATAACCCTGTCGCCATTCCCTTCGGCAAGCGACAAAAAATAAAAAAGGATCATTGATGGTCTTTGCAGATTTCTGACTCTTTTAGTGCTCCAGAAATGGTTTGTCCATCAGCAGTATTAGAAACACGATTGATTGGCATTAAAAACTTTTTTGTGTAATATTTCGCCATTTTCTTGCTTACTGTATTTTTTTATCATGCGAACGCGCATCAAAATATCATGGAAACTTATGGATAGCCCCCTACGACCATTTTCGTGTACTTGCAGCGGATAAGGTATTTTCCCTTACTGCCCGCTGAAAGTTTACACCTTGTATAGGTTGCTTACGAATTATTGTATTTCTCTTTTAGGCTATCCTCAAGAAGCTATTATCTGCTTGAGGTCGCTTGAGCAAGCATCCTTTCTAATGATCTATTACCACATAGGTACTCGTATAATCTAGCTGATGATCTATTAGGCCATGTTTAATATCAAACCTAAGCAGTCCTTTTTTTAATAGCTATTTGATTTGATTTGGAAATTCATTATTGCTCAAGAAATATATCTGAACAAAACGAGTTTAATACTAAAAAGTAGTTTATCCTTTCTAACCTTGTATGATCTGAACGAAGGAAGATAAGTTAAGAATATTCTTTATTGTACACCAGGAAAAAAAGCAAACATAAAATAATTATAAACACACAGTACAATTGGCGGCCTTATTGCTTAGAGCAATTTCTTCCAGACAACCTACTTACGTAAACCATTGCGTATAATACATATAGGAATGGGAGGGGAAGGGGAGTGCTACTAAAGTTTTTTGTAGGTCTGTAAGCATCAGACGTTTTTTTTATTTATTAAAAAAGGGCTATGATTTAATTATTGTATGTTTTAAGTGAAAGTGATCTGGCTCGTGGCAGGATCGTGGCAAGTGGCAGTCCCTGGTCTTTCCCTAACCCTCTGGTTTACGGGGTTTACGCGCGTGAATGTATGTATTTTTCTTTCTTCTATCTAGTGGTATACTTCATGTTTTAATTTACTTTATATTTGTAACATGCTGTGCCTGTGACTTCGTTCACGTGATAGGGTTCATAGTATAACTATGAACCCTATGAACCCGTTAATCAAGGCCATGGTCTATCTTCGCAATAAACTTTGAACGACATCATTTGTACGTGTTGGGTAAAGGACCCAATTAAATACTCATACTTAAAACTAATAAGATAAACAACTCACTCTGTCCGCGTCGACGCCTGTCGAAACGGCAGCCGGCGCCGCCCGGGGTGGGTGCACTGAGGTTTGGGGATCCCTAGACTTCCCCGTCTACCCCCAAGAGCTCTTTCCCCAGAAAGCTACGTACCTGCAGTGCACTTTCACGACGTCGCGTTTCACCACAATTGTATGTCCACTATTTTTGGGCGATCCGTCGCGCAACAACAAAAGTATTAACACGGGATCTGTCCCTGGACTGATTTCGCACTCCACACGAAGATACAAGCCCGGCAATCTAAAATTTGCCACACCAATTTGGGTCAACAAAACGCTCCACACGTTTTATAATCAAAAAAACAAGGGGGCAAAGTCTGCACAGACTCATCTGACAACTGTCAAGAACAGTGTTGCCAAAATCACACTTCTATTCTAAACAGTACGCACAATCATACTTAGTTTTAGCATTTCTTAATGACCCGCGAAGCTCATATACTAAACAGGTCTAATCACGATTCTTTATTACTACCTCGTTGGACTAGCCCTTAAGGCACTTAGCTACCAAGACAGAAATCGTGGGTTTGATTCCCACTGGGGTCCGCTGTACATTTGTACAAGTGAACTCATTCTGGGTATATTTTCACGTCCTTGCCTGGGTACCATAGTAGAGGGAATCCTAGTTTGGGGCCAGGTCTGTAATTGTGTTGCGTGGAACTTTTTTATTATTCATTAAAAAAACCCGTAACACAATTTTGAGGTGACATCCGATGCAACAACATCCCAAGATCTTCTATTCTCTAACAATCAAAAGTCAGGAATTTAACTGGATTTGGTAAGCATTCTAAAGAGGGTTTTGTGATTATTATGACAAAGAGGATGATTTAATGAATTTTTTTGTGATCGCTCGCCTTTCCCGTAAAGGGACGTTTCAAAGTTCTTGAAACGTTTGAAGTAAACTTTTTTTAAGATTTAGAAATAAAAAGTTAACATAGCAAGCATAACAATAGTAATAAAAAAAATACCGGTCACTACGTTCAGAAACATAATGATTGACCCTTTTCTTCTATTATCAATTTCAAATATATCTGCTATACCAATTTTACTTATTAAACATTAACATTTTATTTTCTTAATAACTTGTTGGTACGTACCTAAGTAAAAAAATTAACAGACTTACAAAAAAATTGAAAACATTTCTTCTTCAATCTATATTACGAGTATGTAGTCCACTGCTGGACATAGCCCTCCCCTAATGAGCGCCATAGCGCCCTGTCTTCAGCTTGCCGCATCCAGCATCTGCCGGCAGTTTTTCGCAGATCCATTTCGCAGATACAAGAAACCATTTCGGTGAACCATTATTGTCATTGTAGTAAAACCTCTGTTCAATGACCATAGCCTATGGTGATTGTTTATGTAGCCTTAATATTACAAGAGAATTTCAGCTATAATCATGGTAAGTATGATATTATTCAATTCCGTTCAGTGGCATAGGCGTTAAGCACGCATAAAGAAATAAAGTGAGACAGATGTATAAAACAGACTGAGACAAAGTTACGGATTTATTATTATGTATAATTATAGATATAGATGATTAAAATCGTTGCGGTGTGCCTTAGCCAATTAGGTGCATGCAGCACAAAACTTTCGCTGGTCACCTGAAGCTAGCATTTTTCTGAGCTGCAACCTATTTATTCACTTATGTTTCCACGATTGTAATATTATTACCTTTATTTTCCTTCATAATTTCTTTATTTAGTTTCATGTAATTTTCGTTTGTGTAACAAATGACACGTAACATAACTTAACCTCCCTCCTGTATCCCTTTATTTACATCACTTTCTATTTATGTATATTTTTTGTATGTATCTATTTACAGTTACTAACATAATTGTCTTAAGTGAGCATTTTAATGTAAATGTAATCAATGTTTGAAAAGTGTTCTATTTATCCTTTTTATTTTCTTGTATGCATGTAATATTTTTTCCTTTATGTTATATTTGATGTTCATGTATGCCTATGTTATGTTTTAAAGTATTGTGCCGTTAAATAAATGTTTTATCTATCTATCATTTTTATTCAAATGTATCTGAAATATTAAGATTTGTTTGTACATCTACTTCCTTCTCCAATATATTGCTCCAGTCCATCCAAAGGTTGTCGGGAAGAGATCACTTTTAGTGATAAGGCCGCCGTCTGTACTCTTAGAATAAGAATTATCTGCGTTATTTCCTTTTTTATGTACAATAAAGTGTTCTCTATCTATCTATCCCAGAGGGGTCGGTAACCGCACCAAGCACTGCCACTAGCCACGATCCTGACAGATCACCTTCGCTTCATCAACGTTTATAAGTCGTTGCATGCACGCACGCCGGTTCCGGGTACTTTTTATGTTCCCTTTTGCTGATATATCCTCTACTTGGTCGACGTGTCTGTCTGGGACGTCCCTTATAGGCCCTTCCACTCACATTCGCATATATTTGTTTCGTCAATCTTTCTTCCTTCATCCTCTCCACATGTCCATACAAACGCAACATTCCTTACTCAATTCTAGTCACATATGCTCTTTCTCTTTCTAACAAATGAATACCTTTCCTAATCCTAGTCACTGCAACCTATTGCTCTTTCGAACAAATGAATAAATATTATTCACTTACACTAATTTCAGTGCTTCAAATCATCACTACTAGCGGTAGTCACGGAACGGTCACCCATCCCGCACCTGACACCTGTTGTTGTTTTTAACTCAAGCAATTGATTCTAATCACTCGGTTTGAGTAGGTCACGAGCGCTTCTAATATATTTATGAAATACTTAAACCTATAAACCCCACAGGTGTTGTATTAGCTATTCTAGGCTTAGAACGGGTTATGCAATGGCATAGATTTCTACTATTTATGGTGCACAGTACGCTTCTATGCCTGGTAGGTCAAGATCTCAAGACCACGGGCAGTTATCTAGTCCTCAGCTATTTAGTTAGGTAGTTAATTGCGAGACTCAGTACTATGGATAATTGAAACAACTTTCAACGCAGCTTTAAATGAAAAAGTATTAAAATATGGCGATGTTCAAGTTGTTTTCGCCACTAAATTAATTAATGGGCAGTTACTTCTAGTCCTTTTTTTCTAGCAACGGGTCTTATTCTGCATCGCAGGAAGGTAAGGCTATACTCCACCACGGAGGCCAAGTCCGGGTTGGTGGAGGATTGTAAGACAGTGGCGAGCCACTGTCAGAAGTTATCAAACCGCCCATGAGGCTTCTGACATGGCTAAACGACTGCTATTTCATGACAACCGGCATCAACGGCTTAGCGTGCCTTGCGAAGTACGGAAGCGCTCGGAAAAATGCCACTAGCGATAGTCACAGGACGGTCTCCCATCCAGCACCTAACCGCGCCTATAGTTGCTTAACTCAAGTGATTGATTCCAATCACTCGGTTCGACTAGGCCACTAGCGTTTCTTACTACGATGGGTAGAATTTGTAAACGAATTGCCAGTACTGCTAAAATAACCACCAAGCATCAAAGTTGTGCTTAATAAAGCTTGATGTTAACTGATAACTGTTCTGTTTGACTTAGCACAACCTCAATGGCGCACCGGAACTAATTGCGTTGTAGTTTTATGTATACATAGTATAAGTACATAGTCGTCACGCACCATTTTACTGCCTGACGATCAATAATTAAGAATGATTGGTTCGTATAATAACCGACATGCAACATACGTAGTTTTCACTACACAGTGCTGTTAATGCTGTCTTTTCAGCATTCAAAGCCAGAGGCAAAGGCTAAAGAGAGTTGCAAAACACTGAGACACTTTAAATTCATAGCGGTGATACAATCAAAACTTACGTGTGTATAATTAGAAAGTTCTAAAGCGGCTAGACGGGTGAAAACTATATCAAACTCGTAGGAAATAATAGTCGCCCTATTATAGGTGGTTACATTTTTAACTCACATTATACAGCAGTTTGTACGGTTGGTCCGCTGTTACGGACGCGTCATAGGCTGTTTCAAAAAATTCAGATTATTATATTCTTCTTGTTGCACTAACCCGTGCTGAGGACAATTTTAAAAACCTATTTAGAGGTTAAAATTCAGATTACTTTGCACATTTCTAGCCACGCCAATGTAAAATCGAGCCTCAATATGTACTGAATGCCCCTTAAACGCGAAATTGGTGACGAAAACAAAAAAAAACTTGATACCCGCCAAAGCAATGAGCCCACTTGCATCTTAGCTCATTTATCTCAGCCGTTACCTGTTCCGCAACGTTTCCATTCGGATAACGCCAAAACAAGTTTCTTGATTCTTGACAAAACACTTTTATTTAGCGGTGATGAGTATCGCGCCCGAGGATCGCGGATCTCTGGAGAGCGCCCGTGATATGCATGTCGTGGACATCGACTTTGAGTCAGATAGGGCTGTAGAAGTGGACGCAGATAAAGTAGAGGAGGCGCTGGACCGAAAGACGTGTTTGCAGGAAGTCATCGATATGAACGGAAACGGTAAGTACATCCATCTCCTACTATTTAGTATTAAGCTCGTCGGCGTCGTCGTCAGGCTGTACTAGTCCACTGCTGGACATAGCTATCATAGATATCATTAAGCTTAAAGATGGGCGATTGTGAATGACATCTCTTTTCGAATCATTTGAAATTACTTATGTTTATTTTCGAAAACAAGATTAGTAAATTACTAATATTCATTTTCGAATAAGTTTTACTAATGTTACTAACTTACTAATCCGCGATTGCGACTGTCGAGGATCGAGAAAACTGTGACAGTTTCGGAAATAAGTGCTCATTTCGCTTGCTTTAGTGATAATATTCGAAAACACTACTACTGACGAAAAGACGGCCCAATTTTCAAAAACGCTTTAGCCTCGCGATCACGATTCGTGGCGGAATGACACGACTTTACACGAGTCGCACGCGTTTTGTTCGCTCAATGCTGTCTTCACAATATTGTTTTCATGCAAATGAAAGAGCACTAAATTAGTAACTTTTTTTCGAATAACAAAGAATATTTTCGAAACATTTGAATAACTACCATTTTCGAAAATTTCGAAAACGCCCATCTTTAATTAAGCTCAAATTATTTTTTAAAGTGCAATAAATAATTTTTATTCATTCATTCATCTCCATTTAGTTTAGTTTAATTTAATATTATTATTAAATACTTTTAAATGGACTCCAAAGAGTACCTATATAAGCAATGGACCCCATTTTTCTTCCTTTTTTGTGGGGAACCACTACTGGATGTTGGCCGTCAGCTCTGCATATTTTTCTCTTCTCTTTGCCAAGCGAAATAGATCTTCGACGCAGGCAACTACAGACCATTTTCTGATATTACAGAGTCAATATTTTGTTTTTCTACCAGCAGTACGCCTCTCCCATCAATTTAGGGGACTCGTTCGTTATCAACCCTTGTATGTCCCCACTGCTGGGGCACGGGTCTCTTCCTGCATCGCAGGAAGGTTAGGCCATACTCCACCACGGGGGCCAAGTCCGGGTTGGTGGAGGATTGTAAGACAGTAGCGGGCCTTACTGTCAGAAGTTATCAAGCCGCCTTTAAGGCCTCTGACAAGGCTTAACGACTGCCACTATATGACAGCTGGCACCAACGGCTTAACGTGCCTTGCGAAGCACGGAAGCGCTCGGAATAATGCCACTAGCGGTAGTCACGGGAGGCTCACCCATCCTGCACCTGGCCGCGCCTGTTGTTGCTTAACCAAGTGATTGATTCCAAGGGTACTCCTTTAAGAATAATAGTACATTACACAACTAGGGTAATACAAAGAAAGGCCGAGATCGCAGAAGTTTGCGGCCCGAACCCGAGGACGTAAATATGCGATCGAGAGCTTTCTTTATTACCTCCCGTGTTGTGTACATGTTTTTATGTCAACACTTGGCCAGAAAGCGGCTTTTTCCGTACGCGCAGCGTGGGGAAAAAGCCACTATTGCCAGGTGTGGCATAAAGATATTTATTACATATTATACAAACTCCTTACATTCTTTACAAAAGTAGTATTACAAGTAAGTAATCTGTGACAAATTGTATGTTTGTTACTATGACAGGTCGAAAATTTATGATTCTCAACGTCACTAGTGGGTAAATACTCTTTGAACGTCACCTTTAAGATTAGTCTGGCACATATAAATATTATTGGCTAAATAATAAATCATGTGGGTACAGCGGTATCATTCCGATGTAAAACCTAACTGCAAAGTAAGGTACTCGGAGCTGCAAGTGATGCACATTACTTCAGCCAGATGTTACTTCCAGTAACGTAATACAGAGAGTATTGTAAAGAGGTTCTAAACACTGATGCCGGTACGTCGCCCATTGGCTCAGTTGGGAGGGCGCTGGCACGGTTAGCCAGAGGTCGCGGGTTCGAGTCCCGGCATGGGTGGAATTTTTAGCGTCTAAATAGGTTTTCAAATATAAATATCATGCAAATATAGTTATTTTAAAAGTTAACAGACTGTTAAGGTGCCACTGTGCGCTATATAAAATCATCCCATTACGTAGATGGTAAAGTCAATATATTGTATATTTAGCTTAAGAACTACCCAGCGCATCTTACTTTATAATGTATCTTAATATCACTGACCTCGATCATTAGCTACCCATGGTTGCTTATATAATGTGCTTAATATCCATAATATCCGAGTTACTTTCAAGAAGCTGAACAATAACGTCGCCTTGCCTCAAACAAGTTTGATTTAAGGAAGTGACCAAGACTTCTTATTGCATGTATTGTCTAGTTATGTCAGCAACGTCCAGCACAACTCAGCACTGCGTATTGTCTGTTTCAATGCGGTAGTTAGATATGGAAAACAAAGAAAAATGCTAAGACATGAGTTGTTTTATCTCATATCTTTGCTCACCGAGACACACTATATCTCTATCATATCTCGCTCACCACTTGTGTCCTAGCTCATACGACTTCCAATCAACTAAGTGCGTGTGGAAACAATAGACACAACTGTTGAATCAGTCTAGTCTATCTATTCCCTACTTTATCCAGATCACACGTTTTTTTTGACTAACTTTCTCTCATCGCTCGATGGTTACGACGAGAAATGCGGCCAAATGTAACCGATGTCAGACGATGTTGAACTCGCTCTCGCGCATTGTGTGTGAGCTGGATAAAGTAGCAAGAGACGACTACCGTACTGAGTATGACATCTCTGGGAATGAATGGGACACACTTGACGGCGAGGGAGTTGTGTGTCCACTCATATCTGGGTCTTGAGTTACCCAAGGCTAGCTCCAACGCGGTGGCGCTGGCGGTGCATACATTTTTTTATATAGTCTATAAAAAAAATGACTCACTACAGGGCACAGGCCTTCTCTCTCAGAGAGAGAGAACGTTCTTAATTATCACGCGTGCCCACCGCGGATTGGCAATTTCAAGGGTCGAGGTTTTTGAACGTTCGGATTTTCTCATGATGTTTCCCTTCACTTTAGCGAGTGGTATTGCTACTATAACTTCACAAAAATGTACATAACTTAGAAAATAAAGTAATTGGTACAAGCCCGCACGGGGAATCGAACCTGGGTCCCTCACTTCCCAGTCCGTAGCTCTACCTACTGGGCTACCGCCTACATACATAGGTACGTCGATATATAAAAAAAAACATGGACATATTACACAGATCTCGTTAGCACCATACTAAGTACAACTTAATGACTTGTGCTGCAGGTGCTAATTCGACGATACATGTAATACAATAAATGCATAGATAACATCCAAGACCCGAGACAAAATAGAAAAGTTCGCTTCCTAGTTTGACCCGGCTGGGGATCGAACCCGAGACCTTCGGTTTTACCGTCAGCGTGCCAAACCGCTGCGCCACCGAGGCCGTCATACTGCTAAATACTAATAAATACTGCTACAGCTGATAAATAAAAAGTCAAGATAAAAGTTTCATCCCGCTATAAGATAGCGGCATCTCGCTTTACGCGGTGAAATGAAGCAAGATGGGATAAAAATTTTATCGTGACGTTGTTGCTTTCCTAGCAGAAAATGGCGTATGTATGGATCGCCACCGCGTTGGTGTGTTTTAACCTTGACCGTGGTTTGTTTACAGGCTGCTAACCATAGCCTGGGATAAGCTTTAGCTGTTCTATGGTCATTACTAAGGAAGGACTCTCAAATTCAAGGTTACAACAGAGATTTTATTTATCTAAGCACTTAGCATATGCAGGTCAGCGATGTGTTTGAGGAAAATTATGACTGAAGTACAACATAATCTTATTTGTCTCCTTCTTAGCTTGTCAATGTGCATTATGTCCCACATTATGTATATTGCATTACAAGCTGTTTGTCCCCAAACAAATGAGTCACGTTCTTTTTTATGTCCAATAAAAGTCGCAGAGCAGGGCACAGGCCTTTTCTCAGAGAGAGAGTCTGGGCTTAAGTACCACGCGTGTCCAACGTGGAAAGTCAGTTTCAAGCGCTGAGGTATTTAAACACCTCAGACACTCAGTCACTTAGAATAACTTTCTTATTTATAAAAAAAAATATATTCCTTCTAGAACACTCCTCAAAGGCAATTTATTTGATGGCATGCATTTTGTCCCGGTAATAGTAGTTTCCTGCTGAACTGAGTACTCAGGGCCGTATTTCATAAAACTACAATTCTTAGTTTACTACGCCCGCGTTTCATAAATCTACAATTCGTAGTTTATTACGGCCGCGTTTTATACAACAAGAATTCTTAGTTTATTACGGCCGCGTTTCATAAAACTAAAATTCGTAGTTTATTGCTGCCGCGTTTCATAAAACTACAATCCGTAATTGCTTACCGCCGCGTTTCACAAAACTACAATTCGAAGTTCATTATGGCCGCGTTTCATAAAATTACATTGAGTAGTGTGTTACTGCCGGGTTTCATGAAACTAAAATACGTGTTTATTTCGACAATTGTACTGTGACAATGCGATGTGTTATTATTGGTATTATTATTATTAAAAATCTTTATTCAACTATTAAACAATAAAAAAGTAGAAAGGCGAACTTAATGCTAACAGTATTATCTTCCAGTTAACCTCGGTGTAGCTGAACTAGAAATATAGGATAGTGCGTTGTACGTTGCGTAGCAGAGTCAAGTTAGTCGTCAGTCGAATTTGCCTTGTACATCTAACTTTCATAGTAAACTATGAATTCTAAGTTTATGAAACACGACCCTCCCTGGTGCTTACGCAACACTTCAAATAAATGTTGGTACGTATCATAGGACCACTTAGATAATTAAAAAACTCAAATAAAAATACAATTACCCGACTGCTGAGTATTAACTAAGCAGGCGGGATCAACCTAAATACTTCGCAAGAAGTTGCATTGTTGAATTGAATTTGTGTCCCGCCTGCTTAGTCGTTAATGCACATCATTTAATCTCTTGCACCATCTGTGGTTGACTGGTAGAAAATGCTTATAGCATTAAGTCCGCCACATTGCCATTGTATTTTTTTTTATTTATGTGCAATAAACGTAGTAATAATAATCATCACAATCAGCTAATATACAGCAGTGACATGGGTTGGTATAATATTTGATATTTCAGATATTTTATGGAATATGGAAGATAAAAAGTACCCGGAACCGGCGGGCGTGCATGCATGACTTATGAACGTTAATGAAGCGATGGTGATCTGTCAGGATCGTGGCAAGTGGCAGTCCCTGGTCTCCTCCTACCCCTCTGAGATACAGGCGTAAGGTTATGTATGTATGTATGGAATATACTATAAATGCGGAGTGTTTTTGCGGTGACGGTCACTTGTGAGCCCGAGGATGCGTCGTGTTAGAGGCGAAACCGAGTCTCCTCGCCATCCATACCGCAATGTTTGAAAACGAAAGTTTTTGATCATTGCGTCCTACCTGTGATGACCTACGGAGCCGAGACATGGACACTCATGACAAGGTTGGTCCACCAGTTCAAAGTCGCTCCGCTAGCTATGGAGAGAGCTATTCTCGGAGTTTCTCTAAAGGATAGGATTCGCAACGAATGCATCCAACAGAGAACCAAATTTATCGACATAGCTCAGAGGATTTGCGAGCTGAAGTGGCAGTGGGCTGGCTATATCTCGCGAAGAACCGACAACCGTTGGAGTAAACGTGAGTGAGTGGAGACCGCGACGTGTAGGACGCCCTCCGACTAGGTGGGATGACGTTCTGTGAAAAACTGCCGGCAGATGCTGAATGCGGCAAGCTGAAGTCAGGGCGCTATGGCGCTCATTAGGAGAGTGCTATGTCCAGCAGTGGACTAACATTATAGCCTAAAGAAGAAGAAGAGGCGAAACGCGTGGCGCATTTCTTCACATAAGTATTCGTATCGGTGGTGGGGTGATCGTGTCTTGTTTTTGCTTGAAAAGTGGGAGGGGGGGCGGTGCATAAACTAACTGCATGGCGCTTGTGGGATTTTTGGCGGAATTTAGCAAAGTAATTTTGTCATTTTAATGCTTTTTTAGTGAATTCGAATTCTGTGGTGGACTTATACTATCAATAGTGTTAACAAAAATTAGATATCCTATGTAATGTTATGCTCATCAAACATACTAGAATAGATCTTAATCTTAACTTTTAATACTTGTTAGTCACCTATTGGTGTGCCTTAAATAAATAAATATACTGATTTCCGATATGCCATTTGTGCAAACACGACGTATCGATGGAGATTTATTATTGGTTAAAATCTGACTATTGGCAATTGGTTAAGGAGTTATGAGGGAACATAGAATCGAAGATACTTCCATACATATACACATATAAGCCAAACATATTACCCTCCTTTTGGGATCCGTCGCAGTTGGTAATTAGACAAAAACTAAAATTACACAGTACCTTGCCACCAATTTGAAATACGCGAGTCAACAATGAGTCGACATTGACAATAATTAGTGAAGTAAAGGTCAAATCAGAGTGCAACGCAGATTATTTCTTATCTCAGTTGCTATAAGGTTGGTTTTCTGTTATAACTTTTAATGATAATAGATAAGTATACCTATCATCTAGGGTGAGTGGACTAAAGCACATCAAAAGTCAAATTCTCACTATATTTTTATTCTCAGCGGACATAAGCACGTTTGCACATAAGTCTAGAACGTTTTCTTTATCTTCATCATATTAACAAAGTGCTGTCATGAAAAATTAGCTTATCATACATGATTTCTCACAAAAAATAAGCAAATTGCTATTTTATTTATTGTTATTTAATTATGTTGCATAGAACAATAACTTACTGGCAATTTGCCTTATTTGCTTCAGTCCACCGACCTTAGATTAAATGTTCTTTAATACTGATTCCACAAAAAAAAATTAAGTCGCAGTTTTTCTATTTTGTGTAAGAAATCATGCATGTTCAATTCATTGTTTGATGACAGATCTGCGTTAATGTAATAAAGATAAAAAAAATTATAAAGTAAGTACTTGAAATCAACCCTTCCCTACTGAATAAGAATAAAAATAATTTACCAAAACACAAAATAATCAGAAATAGTAGTAGTAGGGAAAAAATTTTTTTTAGACTGCGTCGAACCATTTTGGTAACAGAAGAGAGTTCAGCTAACATGTATTTACTAACGCTGGTTTTCAGCACTCTTCAGCTCCATGAATATAATTTAGAACATTCATGAACACAGAGTCAATCTCATTCACTGGATAAGTACATTCTGTTCATCACTGATCTATAATTAGACGTTTGAACCTGTCGGTAGTTCGCCTTGAACTCTATCTAGGCCTCAACAAAATGCCTGACGGCCAAATCGTTACATCAGTTGCAAAAATAAAACTGGTTCCGCAAAATTATTGAGCTTCAAGTCTGACTTAGAATTTGATAATAATAATCACACTAGGAATTTCAATATGTTTAGCAATCAACTACATTATATTGTTAACAACATAAATTTCAAGTAATATCCGGATTAATTTAAGTACCTGCGTATCGAAATATCTAATATAGGGATATATAATACTGTAGTGTGAGGCGATGAATGAAAGAAGTGTTTACTCCATGAGCGAGCTTTTATTACTGCCTTATTACAAATGTGTCTTACTCTATGCATCTATACCTAGATGCGCACTACACTACACCTCGGGGGGTGAAAAGAAAAAAAAAAGAAAAAACATGTCCTTTTTTTTTTTAGAAAAATATATTTTTACATTTACTTGCTTATTTTAATTGAAATTCTTACATAATATTATTCATAATAAGGTTTTGTTCTATTCTTATGAACTATTTTTATTTTATTATCTTTAACAATTTTAACATTAGGATCCAAATCTTCGATTACAGTGTATGGACCATTATACAGTTTATCCATTTTATTTACCGTTGCATTTTTAATTAATATTAAGTCATTCTTAGTATAAACCATTGTTTTACAGTTTCGATCATAATTAATTTTTCTTAAGGTTTTACTCTTAATTAAATTTTTTCGGGCATCATCATTTGCTTTTTGTATTTTATATCTTAATTCTAATACATAATCATCTGGATTATATATAGGTTCTACCTTATCAACTAAATTATTGGGTAAGTTACATGTTTTACCAAAAACAAGTTCGAATGGTTGATAGCTAGTTTCCGTATGGACTGTTGTGTTGAAAGCAAAGCACCAAAATGGTAACCAATGACTCCAAGTATCTGGATGTTCATCGCATTGAATGCGCAAAAAATTTCGCAAATTTTTATGTGTATTTTCTAATGCTCCTATTGACTGATGGTGGTACGCTGTTGAGTTGATTTTTTCAATGTTCAGAAGTTTACATACCTGTGTCATGATGTCTGACATAAATTCAGTTCCACGATAGGTTGCTATCGCCTTCGGTAAACCATATCTTAAAATAAAATTACTCACTAGTGCTTTCGCCACAGTCACCGTTTCCTTATTGGGTAAGGGGTATGCTTCCACATACTTACTTAGTTCGCATTGTAAGGTCAATACATATGTATTTCCTCCCTCATCTCTACATAGTGGACCTACAAGATCTAAATAAATTTTGTCGAAAGCTGATTCAGCTGTTGTAGTTATAACCATTGGCATTTTATTTTCTGGTGAATGTTTCATCACTTGACACTTCCTACATTTTTTCACATAGTTTCTTATATCATTCTCTAGACCTGGCCAGTAGTATCTAGATTTGATATTATTTGACATTCTGCGCACACCTGCATGTCCAGCAGTTGGCAGTAAATGGTAATCATTTAGTATCATAGTCTTTTCATCCTTATTAGTTACTCTTCTTACATTTTTCAATATATGTATACGCGGACCGGTCCATGTTTTCCTATCTTTTATTTCCTTACAAATATCTTCGATAAATTTAGCGCTTTCATTATTTTTCATAATACATATCTCCTCTATTCTTATTTCTTTACAAAACTCCCTTAACATATTCGCAAATACGACTCGCGTGAAATGCGACATATAGTTTAGGTTTATATAAATTGTCAGCTGACTTTGTATAAATGCAAAACATTCTTTTTCTTTTGTTATTTTATTTGTTTTTCTTAATTTATTTAATACTTTTCCTTCGATAAATTTCAATTCAACCGAATCACTTGGTTTTCTTAATATTTCCACGATCTTTGGTTGATCAGGCCTCAGATCTGTGGCTCTATTAGTAAACTTCGTGATTTGGTTACTAGATAGGCTTAAGTTGTCTTGTTGTTTCGTTTGAGCTCTTGTCATGACCATAATTTTTTTGTTTATATTTTTTAGTTCATCAGAAGTGATTGTCACCCTACTCAAAGCATCTGCTACTACATTTTCTCTACCTGGAATATAAACTATTTTGTAATCGTATTCTTCCAAATGTAATCTAAATTTGAGTAATCTGCTTGAAGGATCTTTCATTCCAAATAAGTACAATAAGGGTTTATGATCTGTCATAATAGTGAATGTCCTACCATATAAATATGGTCGGAAGTATTTTACGCTCCACACAATTGCCAGTAATTCTTTTTGTATTGTGGGGTAATTTAATTCAGCTTCATTTAGTGGTCTACTTGTGTATGCAATAGGTCGCATGTCCTTATTACATAAAACTGCGCCTATGGCCAGTCCCGATGCGTCAGTTTGAAGTACAAATTCATTTTCGCTCGAAAAATCAGGATATTGCAAAATTGGTGGTGTCATCAATGCTTTCTGTAATATTTCGAATGCAAGGTCACACTCGTTTCCCCAATTAAAAGTGGCATTTTTCCTGCAAAGTTTGTTAAGTGGTATTGTAATTTCCGCAAATGATGGGATAAATTTCCTGTAATAATTACAAAACGCAACAAAACGTCGTACTTCATCAGAATTTGTTGGCTTTGGGTAATTTTGTAAAGTTTTAGTCTTTTCTGGGTCGGGTAGTACTCCTTCTGACGTAACTAAATGTCCTAAATATAGAAGCTCTTTCCTTAAAAATTCACATTTGTTGGGATTAATTTTTAAATTTACTTTCCGTAATCTTTCAAAAACATCTATTAAATTTTTATTATGAATTTCTAAATTTCTGCCAAAAATTATAATATCATCCATGTAAACAAAGCATTTCTCGTATGTCAAACCAGACATTGCCACTGACATAATTCTTGAAAATGCACTTGGACTAATCTTAAGTCCCATAGGCAAACGCTTCATCTGATACTGTCCTGAACTAGTTGTAAAAGCTGTTACTTTCCTACTTTCGGGATCTAAATTTGCTTGGTAGTAAGATTGTTGTAAATCTAAATGCGTGAAATAAGTAGCTCCTGAAAGTGAATCTAGAATTTCCGCAATATTTGGTAGTGGGAATTTATCGTTTTCAATAACCTTGTTAATTTTTCTGTAATCTATGACTAATCGCCATTTTTTCTCATTCTTTTCACTAGACTTTTTCGGTACCAAAAGCAATGGACTGTTCCAATCGCTATTTGTGTTTTCTATGATGTCATCTCTTATCATTTGCTCGATTTGTTTTTGTATCTCAGGCTTCTGGGACTCAGGCAGCCTGTACGGTTTTACATATACAGGGGGAACATTTTGTTGAACTTGAATTTTTTGACTTAAAATGTTGGTCGTTGTTAATTTATCTCCCTCGCAGTAAAATATATCGGAATATTTCGCACATATTTGTTCAATTATTTTTTGTTCTTCCAAATTGAGATAATTCAAATTCAAAATATTTAACACTTTCTTTACTCTATCTACGTCTGTGTTTGCTGTAGCAAAACTGCATATTTCGTAATCTTGTAATAATTCAAGATCGAGTTTAAACATTGGTAACTTGACAGCGCTATCTCCACTATTTAATATCCGTATGGGAATTCTACCATACTCAGGTTTTACTATAGCTCCGGCTAAAAATAAATTTTCCCCTAACTCCTTAGCACACAAAACATATTCCTTCATTGGGTCATAAGGACAATTTAACTGTATTATATGAACTGACTCACTCCTAGAAGGTAAATTTAAATTATACCCGTTGTTATTTCTATGAATTTTTAAAGCACACCTTGTGTCACCACTGTATAAAGCGAGCTGGTTCGCATTAAGATCTATGTTTGCGTTATAAGTTCTCAGGAAATCCAGACCGATAAGCCCATCAGCTTCACACGGCATGTTATCTATTAAATAGAATTTATGTTGGACTGTAATTTTATCCGTCAAAGTCAGCAAAATGTAAGCGAAGCTGTTCGTGTGAATTTTACCACCTATGCCTTGTATCTCTGTGTTATCTCTGTGTACTGTAATGTTACTGGGTAGTGAGCGTGTGTTTAAAACAGATAACGTTGCTCCCGTGTCTACTAAAAAAGAAAAGTCCTTGCTACCTATGCTGAATTTTACAAAATCAAGACCTTGGCACGTTAAGATTTTATGTACGAAAAAACTGAGTATTGTCGTTTTCGATCTGCGTCGGTGTTGACTCTCTCTCTATAGGTTCCTCCTGTCTACTTTCTGCAGAGTACATTGCGTGTCCTCTTCCACGCCAGCTGCGAAAACCCTGACGACCCCTAAAGTTACCTTGATAACGTCCACGGTTGTTGTGGTAGGCGGGACGAGATTCTCCAAATCCACGATTACCGTTGAACGTTCTATAGTCGTTACCTTGATATGTATTTATTCCTCTGTGGTAGAATTGGGCACCTCTCGCGCTATTTGATACCACGCGGGGGCTCCATTGCCCGCGCATATGCTGTTGATTTCCCCTTCTATGAGTATACTTACCTCGAATATTCATCACATAGCCAGAGTTGGTCGGCAAGGACAACTCCTCGTCCTCAGCCGCCCTTATAGCATCCTTCAGCTCGGAGTAATCACGGGCTGCGATGATCGTGCTTAGCCGTCTGTTTCGTAACCCATCTGCAAACTTTTTAATTGCGAGTTTTTCATTTATTGGCCTTAGAATTTCATAAGCTTTTTCGTTGGAATCCGCTTGTGAAATTGTAAGGTTTACAAATAGCTCCTCAATTTGTTTTCCAAAGTCTGAAACCGATTGTTCTTTTTGGGTTATATTTTCTAACTGCGTTAATAGTGAACTTGCTGATTTTTTTGTAAGAAGGTATTTTTTCATGTCAAATACTAATTCATTTATGTTGCTGTAGTCCGACTTGACTTTCAGTTTCCCAAATTTACTTAATCGCGTTTTTAAAATAAAAGAAATCAGCAATTTCTTACTATTTTCATCTTCCAGACAACTTGAGTACATTTCAATACCGTCGAGAATTTTTTCTGTAGTCTCTTCTTTATCGTCCATAACAGGAATCAAGGCCGTAGCCGCTTTTATGTCGAACTTTCCATTTGAACCCATTTTTTGTGATTGAAATGAATTTACACTATCGCAACTATTAAGACTTTCCGAATTGTCGCTATTTTCAGAGGCCTCTAAGTCATAACTAAGGATTTTCTCATAACACTTTCTTATGTTTTCTAGGATGCTTTCTACTATCACAGAAGCTGTTGAATCAGAGGGATTCTCACAGATTTCATTTAATAGTATTTTATATTTTTTGTATACAGTTTTTGCCTCTTCTACTTTTCTTTTTACGAGTTCATAATATTTTAATCTCCTCTCTGGCCCTAGTTTTCTTATACTTTCTGCAATACCTTGTAACTGCAGCAAAATTTGTTCAATTTCATTTTCCATTAATAATCTTATTCTACGAGTAAATACTTATGTTACACACTTTTTTTTTTTTTATACGTAAATATAGTTGAATTTTACCTTATATAAACACTGAAGCTAAACTGTAAGTTAGTTATCAATGGATAGATAAATTTCCGCGCGCACTATTTCCACCGCACTTACACCACAATTACAGTTTTCCACACTTACACCAAGTCCTCCGCATCCATGTTCACACCCGCTGACGTATTCGCACCACTCCTTTTGAACCTCGATGATATTCTCTCGTTTAAACGCCGCAAGAATTCTCCTCGTATTTCTTTGCGAATGGTCTTTTGTTGACCTTCCTTAAATTTTCGATACAGGAAGTACATATTGCTATTTCGGATACCGCCGATGCTGCAGCGGAATTTCCCGCCCCATTCTGGGCAATAATAATTTCTTCTTTTGGCTGTTCTACTCTACTCTGAGGTGTCCCCATACTGATTGCAACCACACGTCTTAGCCGCTCGACACTGCGCGCACATTGCTATCCTGGCAGGATCGCCATGTAGTGTGAGGCGATGAATGAAAGAAGTGTTTACTCCATGAGCGAGCTTTTATTACTGCCTTATTACAAATGTGTCTTACTCTATGCATCTATACCTAGATGCGCACTACACTACAATAAAATAATTATAATATTGTGTGTATGTATAGGCTCAATTAACTAATAGGCTTAATTAACCCCGGATTTCAGGGCACTTTCATTGGTGATTTCAGGGGCTGTGGTATTTGAATACCTCAGATACTCAGGTTTCCGCACGATATTTTCCTTTACAGTACTCCCATACTCTCTCTGAGAGAAGGCATATGCCGTGCAATAGGACGTGCAATAGGCTAAAAAAAATCGTGTGTTACTAATCTTAGATCTAGACTGAATATTTTTTATTATACGTACACCCATCAGGAATGTATGCTACTCGTAAATACTTCTTCTTTGGTCCTTTAACTCCTAGCGGAGCATAGGGCCTCAACCACAGATTTCCACTTCTGACGGTGGTCCGCGGCAGCCTCCAATTCAGGCCAACTAGTGCCGATCGATTTGGCCTCTTGGTCTATTGATCTTTTCCAGGTGGTCCTTGGCCACCTGGAAATGAAATTTTTCCACTCTGATTTAGGTATCTCCAAAACGTGCTGTTTGAACGCATCTACGGCATCTTCACGGGTCGAAAATCGTTGACCACGTAATTTATTCTTTACATTTGGGAATAAATAGAAATCATTGGGAGCCAAATCAGGGCTGTACGGTAGATGACCCATCAATTCTATTTTTTGACCATCCAAAAATTTAGTTGTTTCCTGAGATGTATGACAGCTGGAATTGTCATGGTGAACTATGATTCTGCGTCGCTGGTTGTTTTGGCGTATTTGTTCAAACACTTCCGGCAAACAAATGGTCGTGTACCACTCCGAATTAACCGTACTGCGATTCTCCAGTGTTATTGTAGCCACATGGCCATCACCATGCCAGACGGCCTCGGTGGCGCAGCGGTTTGGCACGCTGACTGTAAAACCAAAGGTCTCGGGTTCGATCCCCGGTCGGGTCAAACTATGAAACGAACTTTTCTAGTTTGTCTCGGGTCCTGGATGTTATCTATGTATTTATTGTATTAAATTTATCGTCGAATTAGCACCTATAACACAAGTCATTTAGTTGTACTTAGTATAGGGCTAACGAGATTTGTGTAATATGTCTTTGAATATTTATTTATTATTTATTTATTAATACCAAAAAAGCAGGCCACCATTTGCTTTACAGTGCTTTTTGCACGAGCCACTTTCGTAGGGTTCGGCTCATTTTGAAACACCCAAACTGTTGATTGTTGTTTAGTTTCGGGATCGTACGCGTAGATCCAGGATTCGTCACCTGTGTAGATATTATAAACAGGTTTTGAGTCGCCTCCGTTGATTTTTTTTAAGGTTTTCTTGCACCATTCGACGCGAGCATCTTTTTGATCCTGAGTTAAGTTGTGCGGGATCCAACGCGAACAATTTTTTTTTCATGTAATATCCTATGAATGCTCGTCACACATATGCCCAGAATAGCCTCTATCTCGCGATACGTAACATGGCGGTCTTGCATTATTAGTTTTCGCACAGCTTCAATATTTTGTGGCACAACCACCGATTTCGGGCGACCTTCTTTAATTTCATCCATGAGCTTACTGCGCCCGCGATTAAACTCACTACACCAGTGATACACAGTCGTTTTTGATGGAGTTTCAACACCAAAAGTCGAAGTTAATTGATCTACGCACTGTTGTTGCGTTAAACCACGTCGAAAATCGTAATAAATCATAGCACGAATATTTTCACTAGTGAGTTCCATTTTTTCAGCGAAATGACATTTTAAACCCAACAAAAACAAAACACTAACGTATATAAGAAAAAAATATTAGCGGCCAGTATTTAAAAAAAGAACGAATTTGACCATGGAATTCGACATTGCGTTTAAAATTATTGGAATCCCAGATTCCGCATACATAAGTAGCAGCCTATGTATGATATTTAAGGTACTTTACTTTCATGGTCCATAACTTTGGGACGCCCTGTATACCAGGAAATCATCCCTAATTTAATTGTAAGGGGGGTTTTTTTGATTTCATTTTATTCCGCCGTTTAGTACCATCAATTGTTTTAGTATACGTTTGGCGGTTTTATCAGTTAGAGCGATCTCTTCCAGACAAGTTTAGATTAAGCGTATCACCGAGATTACCAATTAGCTGAAAATGAAACAAAATCACTAAAAGGCTAATGGTACATTCATTAAAACTATACCACTAGCCTTTAATCGAACTTTATTTATCACTTAAGTTCAAAATACATAAGTTTCTATATTAAAGCCTTATTGTTTTTTATTTGCTAAGAATAAGTGTGGGAATTCCCGGCGGAGACTGAAAAACAGCATCATAGCATTAATGCTGAGGCTCCGACCATTTCTAAAGTGTGAACTAAATATGTATTCGTATCTTAAGCACATTTTTACTTTTGAGTAAAGTTCTTTTTATTTATTTATTTATCTATTTATTTATTTATTTATTTATTTATTTATTTATTTATTTATTTATTTATTTATTTATTTATTTATTTATTTATTTATTTATTTATTTATTTATTTATTTATTTATTTATTTATTTATTTATTTATTTATTTATTTATTTATTTATTTATTTATTTATTTATTTATTTATTTATTTATTTATTTATTTATTTATTTATTTATTTATTTATTTATTTATTTATTTATTTATTTATTTATTTATTTATTTATTTATTTATTTATTTATTTATTTATTTATTTATTTATTTATTTATTTATTTATTTATTTATTTATTTATTTATTTATTTATTTATTTATTTATTTATTTATTTATTTATTTATTTATTTATTTATTTATTTATTTATTTATTTATTTATTTATTTATTTATTTATTTATTTATTTATTTATTTATTTATTTAAATAGCTACTCAAATACCCTTAAAAAGGTGCGTGACGAAAAGGACAGAGGCTCAGCATGTTGTTGACAAACTCTGCCTGTGTATGATAGCAGACCACATAATGCACTCACAAACCGAGAAATATAAGTATAGTTTGTAAGTAGAAATATAAGGTAGTCATAATTAAAACTGTTTTTAAACGGATTTATGCTCGTTTATTACATTTTTACAATTTTCCAACGTTTCGGCACTTTTTCAGGTGCCGTGGTCCCGGATGACTGACAATCATCCGTCATCCGGGACCACGGCACCTGAAAAAGTGCCGAAACGTTGGAAAATTGTAAAAATGTAATAAACGAGCATAAATCCGTTTAAAAACAGTTTTAATTATGTCTACTGCTCGTGTTAACCTTAGAAAATACTATAAGGTAGTCAATTTGGCGTTACTGGTAAGTAATAATTTCTAGGTATGTGAGCACCATGATTTTGTAAGTGTATTTGAGTGATTTTGTAAAGCCCTCGAGACTTGTAATACACGACCTGTCTTTATAGTGTTTTTATGGTGAAAAATAAAGTTTTCATACTTTATACTATATTGCACACGAAACATTAAATAGGACATTACATAAGAAACAACATGTACAAAGGCGAGCTTACCTCTGTAAGAGATTTCTTCCAGCAAACCTTGGAGAGCCGGAGCAGCAGTAAAAAATGGGTCTATATACGTGTACAAAATAAACTACAGACTGCAAAAACCCTTAACAATAACCTAAGCAGAAATAATACACTACATAAACATATATATACTTATTGTTAGAAGAATACAGGCGCGAGACAGACGTGAATCAATAGAAAAAGAAAGTAATTTAGTATGCTAGAAAAAGTTCGTAGAGATACACAAAGAGTTTACTCAAAATTTTTATACATATAAATTCAAAGAAGGACAGAGCTAAACCTGGGCATATCTACATAAACTGCGTTACCAGTCCCAAATATCTGAAACAGGTTGTACAGTTAACAGCTGGTCAAACTTGAGCTTGTATATAAAGTTCCCGCGCGGAATACTGACCAGCGACCACTGGAAATGTTGCCACAACTGGAAAGCTCCCAATATGGGAGTTTTCTGTGCCATTGACAATATTGCCAGAAATTCTCGGTAAATCTTTGATAAGCCTAAAATGACTACTTAGAACATTGTTAGTTAATGTGTGTTTGTGGCCTAGTCGGACCGAAGGATTGGAATCAATCACTTGAGTTAAGCAACAACAGGCGCGGTCAGGTGCTGGATAGATGACCGTCCCATGACTACCGCTAGTGGCATTTTTCCGAGCGCTTCCATGTTTCGCAAGGCACGTTAAGCCGTTGGTACCGGCTATCATGTACCTAATGGCAGTCGTTAAGCCATGTCAGAGGCCTTATAGGCGGCTTTATAACTTCTGACGATAAGGCTCGCCACTGTTTTACAATCCTCCACCAGCCCGGACTTGGCCCCCGTGGTGGAGTATAGCCTAACCTTCCTGCGATGCAGTAAATTCCCAGTTTTTTAACATTGCCGGCCTTTCCAGCATTCCGCAATATTCCCGGGCACGCTACATCAATAAACCTCACTCCAAGTTCAGTCAAAGCAATCTGATCTGGAGAATAAGGAGTAACATTTACCACATAATATTATTCTCTTTATTCCCCTGGGAGTAAGTCTCTCAAATGCATAGTTGTTCAATATAGCCATATTAGTCCGGTAATGGTCGATTCATTCACACCATTGAATTTCTATGATTCACACTATCGGTAGTCTAGTCACCAATCGCATTGGAACCTAACCTAACTGACAAAAACTTAACTCCAAGTTAACTGACAAAAACTTAACTGCAAGTTTGCTAAAGGTCATTCGAATGGTAGCATGGTGTTCGGGTCATCTATCTCCCTCCAAAATGGTTGAGACTGGTGATGGCTGAGCACTGCGTTATGCTCGTGAACGAGTGCTGTTCGTGTGTCTGGCCGCAGCAATTATGTTTTCCCCTATTATTGTGAGACATTTGACTAATGCTTTGGCATTTAGGGTTGTTAATGGCAATCATGAAATCTTATTAGGTTTACATAATGGCAACTGATGTATTTGGTTTTAAGAAGATTTGAGAAAAGATGGTCAGAGTGGAGTTTTTTTTTCCGCTGCCTTTTTCTCCACTACAATACGGCCCGAAGGCGGCGGCTTACATTTTACACTGTAACACGGCTTACATTTTACATTGACATTCAGCAAACAGAATGTAAATTCTTTACGTTGAAATAAAATTATTTGAATTTGAATTTGAATAAAAAAATGGTACAACCCGTCCTACTTAACTCAGTACCTCGCCCGATTCTATGGGTATCTTGTTCGCGAGAGATGCCTATTTAATTTGCGCGTGTTACATCGCTAGAATGACATTGTACTGTTGTTTGCTTGTAGACTACTTTTCTTTCTTGTAGACTTTTTTTTTTCAATAGAATAATATAAGCACGACAATAGTTAGTATTGTCTGCTTATTCTATAAAAAAAAAGTAAAAATCATTTATTTTTAGTTAAAGTGTAGTACTGTTGTGATTAGGAAGGTTGCTTATTTTACAACTTAAAATGTACATGTATTGGCGATTCACATTGGCTCCCACACTAGGTACGAGGGCTGCTACTTATGTATGCGGAATAGAAAAAATAAACAAATGTATATGGCTAAATATGCTTTTATTGTTTTTCAAAGTATTCTCCACTATGATCGATGCACTTTTGCATTCGATGAAACCAATTTGTAAAACACTTTTTCCACTCTGATTGAGGTATCTCCAAAACGTGCTGTTTGAACGCATCTACGGCATCTTCACGGTTCGAAAATCGTTGACCACGTAATTTATTTTTTACATTTGGGAATAAATAGAAATCATTGGGAGCCAAATCAGGGCTGTACGGTGGATGACCCATCAATTCTATTTTTTGACCATCCAAAAATGTAGTTGTTTCCTAAGATGTATGACAGTTGGCATTGTCATGGTGAAGTATGATTCTGCGTCGCTGGTTGTTTTGGCGTATTTCTTCAAATACTTCCGGCAAACAAATGGTCGTGTACCACTCCGAATTAACCGTTCTGCAATTCTCCAGTGGTATTGTAGCCACATGGCCATTAATACCAAAAAAGCAGGCCACCATTTGCTTTACAGTGCTTTTTGCACGAGCCACTTTCGTAGGGTTCGGCTCATTTTGAAACACCCAAACTGTTGATTGTTGTTTAGTTTCGGGATCGTACGCGTAGATCCAGGATTCGTCACATGTGTAGATATTATAAACAGATTTTGAGTCGCCTCCGTTGAATTTTTTAAGGTTTTCTTGCACCATTCGACGCGAACATCTTTTTGATCCTGATGCGGGATCCAACGCGAACAAATTTTTTTACAGACAAATGTTCATGTATTATCCTATGAATGCTCGTCATACATATGCCCAGAATAGCCTCTATCTCGCGATACGTAACATGGCGGTCTTGCATTATTATTAGTTTTCGCACAGCTTCAATATTTTATGGCACAACCACCGATTTCGAGCGACCTTCTTTAACTTCGTCCGTGAGCTTACTGCGCCCGCGATTAAACTCACTAAACCAGTGATACACAGTCGTTTTTGATGGAGCTTCACCACCAAAAGTCGAAGTTAATTGATCTACGCACTGTTGTTGCGTTAAACCACGTCGAAAATCGTAATAAATCATAGCACGAATATTTTCACGAGTGAGTTCCATTTTTTCAGCGAACGACATTTTAAACCCAACAAAAACAAAACACTAACGTATATAAGAGAAAAATATTAGCGGCCAGTATTTAAAAAAAGAACGAATTTGACCATGGAGGTCAGACAACATTGCGTTTAAAATTATTGGAATCCCAGATTCCGCATACATAAGTAGCAGCCTATGTACAACCTGTCTTGCGGGGACCTGATTAGACCTAAAATCTTAAAATAGCACATTTGCTCTGTTCTGTTATTTTCTTGGTGTAGATAAAAACTATGTAAGTATTAGACTCTAAGGCCAGATCGTTACCGCGCGCGATATAAATACGTATAAGCAGCAAAACATTTTATGTATATTCAGTTATCGCACTGTACCAAGCTGGAAAGACACAGTTGCCTAACTTGTTTATGCGTTTAAAAATAAAATATACTACGTATAACCAACAAAGAATTTTATGTACGAGTATATTCAGTTATCGCACTGTACCAAGCTGGAAAGAAACAAGTTGCCTGACTTGTTTATGCGTTTAAAAATAACAAAAAAGGCACAGATTCTCGAACCTAATGCATAACCTAACATAAATCGTTACATCGTCGGACGGTCGATCGATCATCAAGATCATCGTATCAGTTAATATGAGTCCGCCGGCGCTACACGACGCGAACCAAAACAGTTGCGACACAAATCAGAAGACGAGTGACGCGATAATTGACATCGAACCAAAAGATATTCCGGAAAATACAGTTCGGTCCACGGTTTTGACTTTGAGTGCGCAGGATTCGCCCGCCATTTTGGAAATAAGCACGCAGGAGACCGAAATGAATGACAAGGAGGGAATTGGTAAAGTAATTTGTGTTTTTTTTACTGTATCTTATCGTTTTATCGTATTACTATAGTTTAATCTGCGCTAATGCGCGAGATAACATCTAATTAATTAATTTTCATTTGAAGTGTTTTCGTAATTTTCTCTTTGAACATAAGATAATCTTACTCCTGTATCCCAGAAGGGTAGGCAGAGACCAGGGACTGACACTGACGCATTCATTAGTCGTTGCATGCAAGGCCGGAATTGGGTACTTTTTTTATATTTTACATTTACATATATAAATCAAATATATAAGACAAATCACTTATCAACTTATTTGGAAAATATACGTACCTACTTAGCAAAATATGCTGCTTCTTATTTTCTTAAAATATAATAAAAATTATACTTACATACTTTTGTATAGTTTTGGCTCTTGCATCTACGTAATGTGATGATTTATGTAGCGTCCAGTAGCACCTTTACTCACACTAGATGGGTGAAAGGACTACTCGAACGCTACAGTGCCTGGGGCATTGTTTTACATAGGAGTAGGCTTGCCTAGCACCTATACTATCCTGACAGCTCAGTCGGCCTAGCCCACAGGAAAGACTAGTCAATACGTGCGGAGCCAACCAAGCCCGGGTTTCCTCACCTATATACTTGTATACCGGGTGTAAAAGAACTCAAAAATGCTTGCACATTGGCTCAGTTGGGAGAGCGCTGGTACGGTTAGCCAGAGGTAGCGGGTTCAGTCCCGGCATTTTTAAAAAATTGTCCTCACCACGGGTTAGTGCAACAAAAAGAAAATTTGCTTAAGTCAGATGTCGCTGCCTGTACGTAATACAGAGAATAGTGTAAAGAGGTTCGAAATTTCACTGATGCCGTGAGTCGCCCATTGGCTCAATTGGTAGAGCGCTGGCACGGATAGCCAGAGGTTGCGGGTTCGAATCCCGGCATGGGTGAAATTTTTAGCCTCTAAATAGGTTTTTAAAAAAGAAAATAATCTCAAGATTGATTTCTGGGCCTCACACAAAATACATAAAAAGATAGGTAGAGAATACTATATCGCAGATAAAAAAGGAAATAATTAGCATTCAATAGCCTATAAGGCAACGATCCAGAATAGCAATTGGTTTATGATTCATGAAATATTGACACTACAACGTCTGAATATAGGTACGTGGAATCGTATTGGACTAAATATTATATTATGTTGGCAACTTTACAAGAACACAAAACAGTACTTAAGGAAAACCCAATTTATTCTGGGCCGTGGCCCTTACTTAAATATGTATTGGCAACTTTATAAAAATAAAAAGTATTGCTCCCTTTCACTTTTATTTTGGGCCACAAAGATGTTTATAATTAGTTGCACCGAGTCAATCTTGAGCTACCAGAGAGCGACCATCACATACATGTAAATATCCAAGACCTGGGTTTTTTTATGTCCCCAGCCGGGGTTCGAACCCAGGACCTCTCGCATGGTAGGCGGGTGCGCTACCGCTGCGCCGTAGAGAGGTCGTCGGTATATCTATGATATGATAACATTATGTACGTCGGGAAAAATATCAGTAGCTTTAAAACTGTAGGTGGCTAACACAATGTCTTCTTCTTCTTCTTCAGGCTATATTAGTCCACTGCTGGACATAGCCCTCTCCTAATGATCGCCATAGCGCAAGGTTGTGCCATAATTGGGGGGTAATTCCCATAATCCCCACGCAGGGTTGGGGATCGCAGTTTGTTGGAATTGTACTGCAGGGGGCGCTGCAGCCCACCCCCCGGGTTTGTGTCCCTTAGTCGCCTTTTACGACACCCGCGGGAAGAATTTGGGTAAATACACAATGTAATTACTCGAAATATACTAAGCTTTCGTTTCCAAGATTTAGGCTGGCAAAGGTTAATAGGTACATCCTTCCAATTTTTTAGCCTTAAAGGTTTGATCTCTGTGTTGATACATCATAAGTCAATCAGTTTGCCTTTTATATATACATATTTAAACGACTAAAATATTTATTAGACGGCATTTTTGGCTAATGTAAAACGAAGTTGACCTAGTTTTCATTCTAAAACGGGACAACTTTGTTTATTTGTAAAAAAGTCGGTAACGTTGTAAAAATACCGCTAAGTTATAAAATATTTCCTTTATTTAAATATTTCCTAATTTCCTTCAGCAACTTTCCATCGTAAGGTTGTCTGGAAGAAATTGCTTTTAGCAATAAGGCCGCCAATTGTACTATGTATATTTGCAATTGTTTTGTATTTGTTGTTTTTCCAGTGTACAATAAAGAATATTCTTATCTTATCTTATTTCGGTGTGTTAGCCATTTCGGCTAAGTAATAATCGAAATGCTGACGACAACGAATTGTTTGCATTTAAATTATTTAGTTGCTTCTAGAAATGATACGAAGACAGGGCGCTATGGCGCTCATTAGGGGAGGGCTATGTCCAGCAGTGGACTACTTAATATAGCCTGAAGAAGAAGAAGAAGAAATGATACGGCTTAGTTCGATTCCCAGTGGGAGCCTTAGAGTGCTTGACATCGCCGCTAAACTTCAAGAGAGTAAGCTGAGATGGTTTGGGCATGTCAAACGAAAGTCTCCTGACTACATAGGATACGAAGTGTTAAGTGAGATCCAGAGGAAGACCGAAAAGCAGGTGAATGGATGTAGTGACGAAAGATCTCACAGAATGCGCCGCCTCGCTAAACGAGGTCGTGAATAGGGCGAAGTGGGGAGAGAAAATAAGGAAAGCTGACCCCACCACCAGTGGGACTAAAGCTGGGAAGAGAGAGAAAGAGAGTTTGATTCCCAGTGCTCTCTTCTTCAGGCTATATTAATCCACTGCTGGACATAGCCCTCCCCAAATGAGCGCCATAGCGCAAGGTTGTGCCATAATTGGGGGGTAATGCCCACAATCCCCACGCTGGGCGTGCGGGTTGGGGATCGCAGTTCGGTGGAATTGTACTGCAGGGGGCGCTGCTGCCCACCCCCCGGTTTGTGTCCCTTAGTCGCATTTTACAACAACCGCGGGAAGAATTTGGGTTGGTGCTATTCTCTAGGCCGACACCAAACAGTAATCTAGGCCGAAACCACACAGCAATTATTTACCTATCTATATTCATCATATCTATCGACGGCAGCCGACACCAACTCCTTTAGTGCCTTGCGAAGCACGGAATCGCTCGGAAAAATGTCACTAGCTTTAGTCATAGACGGTCACCTATTTATGCACTGAACGCGCCCTATGTTGCTTAACCTTTGTTATCGTTTAAGATCACTGAGGCAGCCGGGGCTACGAGCGATTCTGCTACTTATATATTTGGGGACAAAACACTTCACAATCCATTAATATAAGATTAAAGTAGAGCTTCGTTAAACATTTTGGTCTAAAACCTTTTAAGCCATTGCATGGAATCAGGCGTTACTTTGCGGAAATCCATAATTGAATTAAAATGTGAAAATCCGCCAACACGAGGCATCCCAGCTTGAGGATGCCTCGTGTTAGAGGCGACGCGTCGCGCATTTTGTCACACAGGTGTGTCGGTGGTGTTGTGTTCGTGTCTCGCTTCTGCTTGAAAAAGTGGGAGGGAGGGCGGAGTATTAACTAACCGCATGGTGTTTGTGGGATTTTTGGCAGAATTTAGCTAAGTAATTTTCACATTTTGATTCATTTTAAGCCGTCAAGTCAGCTGTATACCGGCTGCCTTACTGGCATTCAACTTGACGGGATGTTATAAATACGTAACGCAAACACGACCGTGGACCGAACGGTGTCGCATAACGTCCGACATTCAATATCATGCGTCGAATATGCGTCCAACACGTCATCATTACTCAAACTATTTATATAATTAAAAAAAATATATAAGGGTCAAACTAGGAAACGAACTTTTCTAGTTTGTCTCGGGTCTTGGATGTTATCTATGTATTTATTGTATTAAATCTATCGTCGAGTTAGCACCTATAACACAAGTCATTTAGTTGTACTTAGTATAGGGCTAACGAGATCTGTGTAATTTATGTCCATGAATATTTATTATTATTATTATTGTTATTTTATTATTATTATTATTATTATTATTGATACTTTGTCTCTTTTTATTTTCACAAAAAGGTATTTAATAAAGAGCACGGACCTAAGCCAAGTGCTGTTTATGTTTTAATTTCAATCAGTAGAAAGAAATTTTCTTACAATGCGGCAGGTGTTGAGGATTACCGCTTTTTGTAGATATGTAACTGTGGTGCTAGGAATATTTAGTGTACTGAGACTATTTTGTAGTGTTTTTGGGATTATTCCTGTAGTTGAAAGGACTATTGGCACAATTTTTACTTCATTGACACGCCATTGCGTTTTCAGTTCTATTGCCAAATCTGTGTATTTGCTAAGTTTGTCAGTGATTGTGGACTGAATGTTGTGAGTATTTGGTATGGCAATATCTATTAAGTACGCGATTTTGTTGGTTTTGTCGTGAATTGTGATATCTGGCCTATTGTAGTGAATTGTCTTGTCCGTTATTATTGTTCTATCCCAATATATTTTTATGTGGTCATTATCTAATATGGTATCCGGCTTGTACTTATAGTATGGCACTTTATCAGGTATGAATTTGTACTTATGTGCAAGGTGCTGGTGAATTATAGACGCTATTTGGTCATGTCTGTGTTTGTAGTCTGTTTGGACTATAGACTTACAAGCACCTGTTATGTGTTGTATTGTCTCGGCATTGCTGTGGCATTTTCTGCAGATGTCCGTGGTATTTGGCAGTCGCATTATGTGCTTCTGATAATTTCTAGTGTTAATCACCTGATCTTGAATTGCAGTCATGAAAGCCTCAGTCTCCGGAAACAGTTCGCCTCTCTTCAGCCATGCGTTCGATGCAATTATGTCGACATGTGGCTGAGTAAGATCGGACCGGTGCCTGCCGTGTAATGACTTTTGTTGCCAAGAAGAGATTTTTTGTTTCAAGTCAGTCATAGTTTCATTTGGTTGTATTTCTGAGGAGTTTAAGTTAAGTGGAGTGTAACGTGTATCAGCTTTAGCAATGACTTTGTGAAGTGTTGACTCCTGAGCTCGTTGGTGGAAAAAATTTCGTAGTGTTATTATCTGCTTATTGTGCAGATTTTGAATATCAATAAGACCCCTTCCTCCTTCTTCGCGTGGTAGGGTGAGTCGTTGTACACATGATTTGGGATGGTGTTTGCGGTGTTTGGTTAAAGTGGTGTTCATTTTGGTTTGTAGTCTTTTGAGGTCTGTTTGTGACCAAGTAATAATCCCAAACGAGTAAGTGAGTATGGGTATGGCGTATGTATTTATTGCTTTAATAGTATTACGCGAGTTCAACTGCGTTCTTAGAATTTGATTTAGTCTTATTTGAAATTGTTTAGTCAGGTTGGATTTTGTTTGTTTCTGGTGAATTTGTTGTGACTGATGGAATCCAAGATACTTATATGAGTCTCCTTGGTTCATGTGGTCGATATTTTCTCCAGTTTGGAGTGTATAACTATTCGGTTCTATGTTGCCGAGTTTTACCGATAATATTTTACATTTGTCTATTCCGAACTCCATACTGATATCTTTAGAAAATGTTTCCGTGATTCCCGCAAGCATGTTGAGTCCGTCTTTGTTCTCACTATACAATTTGATGTCATCCATATAAAGAAGATGGGAAAGGTTAGCCGCATATTTTTGGAATTTCAAAAGGAATCCGTTGTTTGATTTGTTAAGTTGGTGGGACAGAGGGTTCAGAGCAAGACAAAACCACAATGGGCTAAGAGCGTCACCCTGAAAAATACCTCGTCGGATCTGTATAAAAGGTGTCAGTATGGTTGAAGATGTGGTTCTTAGTTTAAGCTGGGTTTTCCAGTTATGCATGGTGTTCTCTAAAAATGACACTATGGTTGGATCAATTTTGTAGTGGCGCAAGATGTAAATGAGCCAATCGTGTGGGACTGAGTCGAATGCTTTTCGATAATCGATGTACATGACAGTAATATCTCTTTTTTGTTTGAGGGCTTGTCTTAGTGCTACTGCGTCGATTATAAGTTGCTCTTTGCAGCCTTGGCTATGTTTGCGAGCACCTTTTTGTTCTTCAGCTAGGATACTGTGTTGTTCTAGATGTTGGTTTATCAATTCACTGACACAGGATGTCATAATTTTGTAAATGGTTTGTAGGCAAGTGATTGGTCTGTATTTTGCAGGGTTTTCCGTATCGCTGGCGTCTTTGGGTAACATATAAGTAATACCTTGTGTTATATAGGTCGGCATCGTTTCTGGTGTCTGAATGAATTTATGAATGTGATTGTGTAAAATGGGGTATGCTGTTGTGAACTTTTTATACCAATAATTGTGTATGTTATCTGTTCCAGGAGCTTTCCAGTTGTGGGTTTTTTTAATGACTGCTACAAAAGTTTCTACTGGTATTGTCTCAAACGTCATTTCACTAACCCTGTCTAATCGTTCAGCGTCCTCCTTGATCCATTCAGCATTGCTGTTAAACTCTTTTGGGTTTTCCCAGATGTTGGACCAAAATTGATGTAGGTGATCAGCTGACGGTGGTGTATAGTTTGAGTCATTTGAGGTTTCGTGGTTGGTCTTAAGTGTCCTATAAAATTGTTTCTCAGTATTATCGAATTGTGCGTTCTGTCTCTTCCTATCTGTACATGCCTGATAGCGCTTTAGTCTACTGCTGGCCGTATTTAGCTTTTGCTTTAGTGTGTCAAGAAAGTGTACATCTTCTGTGTTGAGCTGTTCATGTTGTGAATGTAGTTTGTAGTTCTCTTTGATCTTTTTTACCTCTAAATCTAGTCTTCTTCCTCTATTTCCCTTTATGTATTGTGTCAGTCTTCCTATATTTCGACGCAGTGAGTCAATTTTTCCCTTCAGCCTTTTTTGCCACGCTGGTATTCGGACATTCTTAGGGCGTTGTTCCTGATCTGGTCTTATACGTGTGCCATTACTTATAGCCGCAGTATAAGCTGCGCAATAGATGACGGTTTGCGTCGTTGTAAAGTCGTGGTCGTCTGAGAGAAAACTAGGCAATATTTCTCTGTTTATGTATTCCACTATCAAGGCTAACTTTTTAGACGTTTTTTGTTTCGGAATGTATGGCCGTTTCGTGGGATCAGTATCCTTAAAACAATCGAGCGCACTTATAAACGTTTCGTGGATTGCATTGGTTGTGTCTATATTTAGGTTGTTAGTAAAGTTTGTACTGTGTTCTACTTCTGCTGCATTAGGTTGTTTAGTTTGGTTATCGTCTATACGTTTGGTTAGGTCGTGATCTGAAATTTTTGAGGTATCTACATCTTCTTCAATCAACTGTTGATTGCCAATTACGCATGTTTTTTCTGTAGTTTCGACTGTCCCCACATTATTAGCAGTGTGCCTATCATTTTCTACTTCTACTTCATGTTGCAATTCCTGGATCCTGTCTTCTGTAATATATTTATTATTTATAATTGCTCGTCTTTGGTCTGATACTCTTTGCTCTGACATGTGCGAAAATTCAGGGAATCGTTCTACAAAAGCAGCGTGTAGTTGTTGCCTGTATGCTGTTCTATCTGTATTAAGCAATGTGATTCTATGATACATCTTTATGATTGCTTCGTTCATGTCCTTAGACCACCTCTTTCGCTCTAAGCGGTTAGTTGAGAGAGTAGAACTTGCACTCCACTGTGAATGGCTGTCACAGGATTGACTAACGGGTTCTATGGTTAAAAGTTCCTCTTCTTTAATCTCATCCAATACTTGTTGAGAGAGGAGCTTATTTCGGATAATAGCTCGCCTCTGATCACCTAATCTTTGTCTTGTGACATCAAATTCTGGGTACTTTAGTTTAAATAAGCGATGTAGCTCCTGCAAGTATGATGTGGTGTTTGTTTCAAATGATGAAGCTTTTAAGTATGCACGCCAGATAAATCGATTCATGTCATCAGACCATCTTCGACGCGTGCTTTTCCGGCCAATGGTGGGTGCAGGGTGATCGGCGATTGCCTCCTGCACAACATCCAATGACGGATCGGTTATTATGGGTGATGAAGGGAATGAGACAGGTGAAGTCTGTCTCGAAAAACTATGATGAGATGATACGCTTTCATAGGAGAACAGACTTCGCGGTGATGATGAAGGTGAGCGATGATTGCCAGGTGAAGTCCGTCTACTGGGCTCCTCGTTGATGTCGCAGCTCTGTACCTCAATATTTGCACTTAGTGCGCCCCGGCGACGCCCAGAGAGCGGCCGTAGTGAATATTTTGTATGGCCAGTGGTGGTCAATACGGTGTTTTTCGAGTGAAGTGGCGGTTCTTTGCCTTCCCCAGAATACGTAAGGCTGCCTGATCTAGGATCAGGGAGGGATTCTCCAGCTCGGCCGGTACCCTCCTGGGGTATTTTCTGTTTAAGTTCCGCGTTCATAACTTATATTTTGACTCCTCAAGAGTGGAGGAGAGGATTGGATGGGGACCTTAGTTTGGGAAGGGTAGCTTTAGATGTTATATGATTAAATTATTGCGTTTCTCCGTTAACAGGGTATATGTCTAGCTGTTCAGACAATATTGGTTTCTTCCTTCCCGTAAGCCCCCCCACCACGGCAAGGTGGTCCCCTGGGGGGGTTATTATTATTATTATTATTATTATTATTATTATTATTATTATTATTATTATTATTATTATTATTATTATTATTATTATTATTATTATTATTATTATTATTATTATTATTATTATTATTATTATTATTATTATTATTATTATTATTATTATTATTATTATTATTATTATTATTATTATTATTATTATTATTATTATTATTATTATTATTATTATTATTATTATTATTATTATTATTATTATTATTACTATTATTATTATTATTATTATTATTATTATTATTATTATTATTATTATTATTATTATAACAAATAATTGATAAAAAGTACCCGGAACCGGCGTGCGTGCATGCAACGACTTATGAACGTTGATGAAGCGAAGATGATCTGTCAGGATCGTGGCAAGTGGCAGTCCCTGGTCTCTGCCTACCCCTCTGGGATACAGGCGTGAGGTTATGTATGTATGTATTATAACAAACACAAAGGGCCTTTCATAAATAAGGCCACGCAACTAAAAAAAAAAGATCGGATTGCCTTCGCCGGTTTTTTTTCTGTGGCCGGCCAGCTATTTTCTAGTCATTATATTTACATACATTTTTAACCTCACCCCTGTATCCCAGAGGGGTAGGCAGAGACCAGGGACTGCCACTTGCCACGATCCTGACAGATCACCTTCGCTTCATCAACATTCATAATTCGTTGCATGCACGCACGCCGGTTCCGGGTATTTTTTATCTTCCCCTTTGCGTCCTTTACCAGCCCTTCCACTCACATTCGCAACATATATTTGTTTCGTCAACCTTTCTTCCGTCATCCTCTCGACATGTCCAGACTAACGCAACTTTTCTTTCTCAATTCTAGTCACTACATCCTCTTTTAGTCCACAACGTTCTCTAATCAGACTATTGGGTACCCTGTCATTCAAAGTAACGCTGCAAATACTTCTCAAGAACCTCATTTCATTATATTTCATTTACATAATTGAAAAAAAAATGGTAAATGTAATGCTTTGTGGATAACTCTTTATTGTACCCAAGTAATGTTGGGATAAGGTACTTAATGTATAACTATATAGTTCATAATAATAGAATACAGTAATAGTGATTTTTGTTTCCACGACGTTTTGAGTCAAATCAGATTTTAAACCGGGACAAATTTCGTCTGAAGAGTGGTTTAATTGAATCAAAGATTCTGTAATAAATAAAAAAAATATAGAGTTTTTTTGCCTATTGGAGCAATAATACAAAAATATTACAAAAATCTTCATTGCACTTTTAACACAATTTTTGTATTTCGTAAGACAGAGTTAATACGTTCAGTCTGGCGTCAGTCAATTTTATCAGTCTGGTTAGACTGACGGCAGACTGATTGTCCTTACAGTGGACTGATGGACCAGACTGACGGATATTCGAATATTCTGATGCTTCATCAGTTTGGCATCAATCCGAGCTTGATCAAGGTCACGTACTGAACTGACGCCAGACTGAACGTGTAAACTCCGTCTTAGAAAGTTGGTGATCTCCACACTAGGCATAGCCTCTATCGTGAAGGTGAGTGGACGAATTGCTAAACGAAATTATGCGGATTATAGGTACATTATCCAATTAGTCAATTGCCCAAATACAAAAAAAAATTGCGACTTTCGTTAACAATTTTGCATCTTCAATCACCTTGCGCTAAAATAAAAGCTGAGGAAATCGCACGCAATAACTTTTATTGCAAAGGCAAACCGGCTGCATTATTGGCATTCAACTTGTTTTTGATATATATAAAATATGTTTATTAGCAAAGGAGAAGATAAAACATACCCGGAACCGGCGTGCGTACATGCAACGACTTATGAACGTTGATGAAGCGAAGGTGATCTGTCAGGATCGTGGCAAGTGGCAGTCCCTGGTCTCAGCCTACCCCTTTGGGATACAGGCGTGAGGATATGTATGTATGTATGTATGTATGTATGTATGTATGTTTATTACCAACATAAATTAAGTAAGTTTACTTAATAATATTACAAAACTGGGTTTTCTTTAAAAGCTAGGCATTGAGGCTCACAATAAGCAGTCGTTAAGCCATGTCCGAGACCTTATGGGCGGCTTGATAACGGCCCGCCACTGACATACAATCCTCCACCAACCCGGACTTGGCCCCCGTGGTGGGGTATGGTGTAATCTTCCTACAATGGAAGAAGAGACCCGTGCCCCAGTAGGGGACATACACCTGTGTCGTGCTTATATCATTGTACCGAATAAACTATCCTAAGTATTAGAATCTATGGCCCGGTTAGTTACGATTTTTGCCCACATGTCTGGGCCCATGAGGTTTACGTGGCCCGCCTAATTCCTTGATAATTTTGGTTTTGGTGCAAAGTACCTATTGTGTTATGGATTTAGTCAATCTTTTTTTACACCCAGTAAGTCAATTGCCCGCTGGCAAATCTTGAGTATTCACTTCTGATATCTGGTCAAAGACCAGGGCGTTGATTCTGTTAGTGTATTGTAGTACAGTTAAAGATACACGGTGGAGTCTTGTTTTTTTTTTTTGAAAGATACACGTGACTTGTTTTTTTCATACCGTTGGCGCCTAGGTTTGATAAGTGTATGCGCGTAGACTTGAAGCGGCCATGAAATGAAATCAGCGCGTTCATGCAATTGTCATTGTACTACAGTACATTAGCAGAATCTAGCCCCTGGTCTAAGCAACGTAAAAATAGACTAGCAGGATGCACGTGGTAACGAGTTTTTGCTTCAAATCAAGTGGGTTCACGTCAAAAACTTCCTATTTATTAGTTCTTTAAAAGTCGAAGTCATGAAATTTTATTTTCTATAAAAACTAAATGTTTACTTAATGAACGTCAAAGCAATTAGTTTCTCAATTAAGTAGTTGATGTGGAGAAGAAGCCAACAAAGAAACTCCTCACTGAATCTTACGAAAACCGGTTTTAACTTAATTAACGGAGTTTTCAGCTTAAAGTTACACTACGCTACACAATATAATGGAAGACAAGGTTCCAAATAGTCCGTAATATTATAATAGAAGCGCTCATGGCCTAGGCGAACCGAGTGATTGGAATCAATTACTTGAGTTAAGCAAAAACAGGTGAGGTCAGGCGCAGGATGGGTGACCGTCCCCTGACTACCGCTAGTGGCAATTTTCCGAGCGCTTCCGTGCTTTGCAAGGCACGCTAAGCCGTTGGTGCCGGCTGTCATGTAATGGCAGTCGCTAAGTTATGTCAGAGGCCTTATGGGTAGCATGATAACTTCTGACAGTAGGACCCGCCACTGTCTTACAATCCTCCACCAACCCGGACTTGGCCCCCGTGGTGGAGTATGGCCTAACCTTCCTGTGATGCAGGAAGAGACCCGTGCCCCAGCAGTGGGGACATGCAAAGTGTTAATACCAGATACTGTGTGTTTGTACCAGTTAGAAGCATGTTATTGAATGTTATATATTATGCTATCGACATTACTTGGTCTACGTGTTTGCGTTGCATATTTAATTCCCGTCAAGTTGAATGCCTATAACGCAGCCAGTTCACCTTTGCCATAAAATTCATTACAATCATAAATGCAATATCCTCAGTACCTATTTTAGCTAACAAATGCCTGCGTGGACAAGGTGAATGAAGGTGCACCATTGTAAACGAACGTCGGTAAATTTTTATTTAGGAATTTACTGACTTGCACCTTCTTAAATGTATTGTAATGTAAAAGCAATGTATAGTCTGTTAGTTTTTAGAATACACCCATGCAGCACCTGCCCGCGCCTTTTGTTGCTTATCCTTAGTGATTGATTCCAATCACTCGATTCCACTAGGCCACGAGTGCTTCACACACAGTATCTACTTCTCCTATTGTTACTCATACCAATTCCAGCCTGGGTAGTACAATTGCACGAGTCTTTTTATTTTGGTTTAGTTTCAGGTCAGAGAGAGATAGTTGTGGAGAGGATGAAGGAAAAAAAATTGACGAAACAAATATATATTGCGAATGTGAGTGGAAGGGCTGGTAAGGGACGTCCCAGACGGACATACATCGACCAAATAGGGGATGTATTAGCAAAGGAAAAGATAAAAAGTACCCGGAACCGGCGTGCGCGCATGCAACATGCATGTTGTGGGTGCAAACCCTCAGCTTATACTGAGAATGAGGCCTTTTTTCCGCTGCATCGACATACTGTGTATCGTTGGAATTTATATTCATTTCATCCATCTGTAGTTAGTCTTTTCTTATGCTTTCGTTTTACGCCTGCTTTCTTTTCTGTATTTTCCTTTTTTGACAAATTTTGTATGTCTATGTGGCGTGTATATATCTATTCATTTAATTATTTACGTATGCATGTTTTAAGTAAGTTGGAACTAAACCTAAAACATTCTAATTTAAATAAAATATTTGAGCCAGATCGCTGTCGGGCGGCAGAGTACCAAGAAGGCTGGCGGCATTGCCTCGCTGTATGGCTAGGCTTATTCTTTGGCCAAAGTAAGCACCAGCCCTCGGGTCTCCTGAAGCGTCGACTAGGCGCGACGAGATCTCCTTAAAGAGGAGTCTCGCCTCCGGACCCCATGACCTCATGTGGCGTTAAATAAATGTTTTTCTTCTTCTTCAACGACTTATGAACGTTGATGAAGCGAAAGTGATCGGTCAGGATCGTGGCAAGTGGCAATCCCTGGTCTCTGCCTACCCCTCTGGAATGCAGGCGTGAGGTTATGTATGTTTTTTTCAGGTCAGAAAATTCTTATGTGCATATTATGTATGTAATTGTAGAATCAGTGGCGTTTTATGTAGATTTATACAATGACAATAACATAAAAATAAAATCTGTTTTTACTAGTAGTAAACTAACAGTTATTGCTTTCAAAAAGTCGCCTGTCCACGACCACGGCACTTGAAAAGGTGCCGAAACGCAGGAAAATTGTAAAAAATGTAAAATAAACGAGTAAAATCCGTGTAAAAACAGTTTTATTATGTCTAGTGCTCGTGTTAACCTTAGAAAATACTATTAAAATAAAAACTTACTATCTTATTCTGCTAACACCAATCAAGGATGAGATTAGTAGAGAACATCCAACAGCACATTAACCCCTGTGCCCCAACACATGCAGTCTGTTTTGTTACGTTACCAGTCACTTTGCAGCAGAAATGTAAGGGTCGATGAAGTGTTCTTGCACTCTTCCAATAGCTACCAAGTATATCAAGGTTACAAACTTTTTCTTATCTATTATGTTTATACAAACATTAAATATTGTTATATTCTTTTTGTTGCGCTAACCCGTGCTAAGGACAATTTTAAAAACTACTAGGGGCTGCTAGTGACGCAAATTACTTCAGCCAGATGTCGCTGCCTGTAAATAATACAGAGAATATTGTAAAGAGGTTCCAAATTTCGCTGATTCCGCTACTTGCCCATTAGCTCAGTTGGGAGAGCGCTGGCACGGTTAGCCAGAGGTCGCAAGTTCGAGTCCTGGCATGGGTAGGATTTTAGCCTCTAAATAGGTTATTAAATATTGTTTCACTCTGATTAAATCTTTAAAGATTAAATAATAAAAAAAAAGGAAAAAAATAAGTATGGATTGGAGACGTGATTTGAACCAGCGGCGCTTAGAGGCAGTCGTCAGCATAGACCATTGGTCTATGTCGTCAGCAGACAACGATTTATGCGGCCTGTATCAGGACGCTTTGGTCATTCAAAATCGATGGCGCAGTCACATTTTGACAGTTCATTTTACACAATCCTCAATGGTCACAAGTCTCAATTATCAGTCGCATCTCAGTGTAGATACGAATGAAAGACACAGAAATTTAATTTTCGACTTAATGAGTATCTTAATCAATGCGACGTTAGCACACACGATACTTTGTGCCAGGCACGTTTGTTCCTAGCTGTAAACTGGATATACCTAAATATTTTTTAGAGATCCTACCTAATACGTACTCCTGCAGGACTGTGAAAACATTTATCTATGTTCTAAGTAGAACTTTGGTAAATTGCAGAAAGTTAATAAGTAATAATAATTTAAAAAATCTTTACACAACGACGGGCTCCGTACTAAGTCGAAACCTGTTTTACAGATACCTTGTTACATTGCTAAGCTTAACGAGTAAAAGTACAGCTTACATTTTGAATAGGCTATGTAACTCAATTAAGTTATACAACATTTCATTGAAACGTTTCTGAAAGAGGTTTTATATAGTTTTTTTTGCAAATAAGCCTATTACCGTGTTATGAAAGAACACGATTTGTTTTAAGACAATTCTCTAATGCTCTTTAATAGTCTGTGGTGAAAGCTGACGATATATAATGCACTTTAAGGGGTGTTTTAAGAAATTGTGTAAGTATAATAAAAGTGAGAGAATTTACTCGAAGCTGTATTGTATATGGAATCAGGCGTTACTTTGCAGAAATCCATAATAGCAATTACTTTGCTAATTTCCGCCAAATTTAGCAAAGTAATTTTCACATTTTAACGCTGAAGCTTTAGCAACACAGGGCGCATTCAGTGCATGGATGGGTGACCGTCTGTGACTAACGCTAGTGGCATTTTTCCGACCGTTTCCGTGCTTCCAAGGCACGTTAAGCAGTTGGTGCAGACTGCCATCGAAAGATGGCAGTGGTTAAGCCGAGTCAGAGGCCTTAGGGCAGCTCGAAAACTTCTGACAGTAATACCTTACTTTAAATTCAATGGTAATACCAGCTACGAGTCTGGCAAGCGTCCAGCAATCCAAACTTGGCCCCCGTGGTGGAGTATGGCCTATACCTTCCTCAGGGAAGAGACCCGTGCCCCTCGGTGGAGACGTAATGGGTTGATGATGATGACCTGAACTGTAAACATGTGTGTATTAAAAACCTCTCTATATTGTTTGATTTGGTAGTAGAACGATGTCACGATGTTATCTAGGCTTCCGAGATTCATTTTCTGGTACCCGACGTATTCAGACGCGGTTTAAAATTAAAATGTGTTAAGCACAATATTTGATGACCTCTGTGGCGTAGCGGTAGCGCATCTGCCTACCATGCGAGAGGGCCCGGATTCGAACCCTGGCTGATGACAAAAAAACAAAAACCCCAGGTCTTGGATGTTTATATTGTTAGTGATTTCGTTGTTTCTGGTTCCCAAGACATAGGGTATCCTAGTGTGGTGCCAGAAGCAATGTATGTGCCTCTATATAAATGTTAATGTTATCTATAAGATAAGATAAGAATATTCTTTATTGTACACCAGAGCACATATTATGAAACATGTAAAGATACAAAGTACAATTGGCGGCCTTATTGCTAAAAGCAATTTCTTCCATCATTCTATACTTAATGCTTTTACTATAAAAATAACTACGTCAAAGTTGTTCGTTTCACAATTAACTGATTATGAGGAGAAGCTAATTAAGAGACTCTGCGTTTATTCAAAATAAGTTTATCTTAATTAACTTTTCAACTTAAAAAATATGAAATATTACTCGTGAATGTGTTGAACACTAGACACAATCGTTCTCTAAATACCTTTTAATTTTAATCTGTCATAGCAGATATTTTTATATTTTACATCAAGGATTATTTGGAAGACAAATATTTTTATATTTTAGCAGATATTTTTATCTACTGCTGTGACAGATTAATATTAAAAGGTATTTAGGGAACGATAGTATTTAGTGTTCAACACATTTACGAGTAATTTTTCATATTTTTTAAGTTGAAAAGTGAATTAATCAAACTTCTTTTGAAAAGAATAAATGTGAAGTCTCTCCATTAGCTTCTCTTCATAATCAATGAATCGTGAAACGAACAACTTCGACGTAGTTGTTTTTATGTAGCCTATAGGTAAACGACCCACTGGCGGGCACAGGCCTTGTCTCAGAGAGTGAGTTCGGGCTAAATTAAGACGAGTGCCCACCGCGGATTGACAATTTCAAGCGCTGAGGTATCTGAAGACCTCAGACACTAGGTTTTCCTCACAATATTGCTAGCTAGTGGTATTGCTACTATAACTTCACTAATGTTCAAAGTCCTCAAATGTTACATGCCTGTACTGGGAATCGAACCCGGGTCTCGCTTCCGAGTCCTTGGTTCTATCAACTACTGCCGTCCCCCGCCTTTTATTTTTATAATTAATAAATAGATTTGTTTTGAGTGCCAGCCTTAGAGCAATGATATCAACCCTTTGTTTGATCCCACTGCTGGGGCGCGGGTCTCTTACTGCATCGCTGGAAGGATAGCCCATACAGGGACAAGTCTGGGTTGATGGAGGATTGTTAAACCGTGGAGGGCCTTACTGTCAGAAGTTATGACCCCGCCCGTAAGGCCTCTGACATGGCTTCACGACTGTCATTACATGACAGCCGGCACCAACGGTTTAACGTGCCCTGCGAAGCACGGAAGCAGTAGTCACGGGATAATCTCCCATCCAGCACCTGATCGCTCCTGTTATTGCTTAACTCTAGTGATGTTGATTCCAATCAGTCTGTTCCACTAGTTCACGAGCGCTTTCTTGGAGTGACAATAGATAAAAAAATTCTCTTTGTGACAATGGAAGGAAACCAAACATTATATTCAATCAATAGACTACATTATGTCGTAAGTGATAAGAGCCACGATGGTTGTCCACACTGATGCTCACTCTGCATTTACGGCTACCACACTTAAACCAATTGGAAACTCATTAATATATTATTAACCTCGTTTTACGTTATTAGTATTGTGTTACCTCAGCGCTTGAAATGGCCAATCCACGGTGGGCATGCGTGGAAATTAAGCCCATACTCCGTATATGAGAGAAGGCCTGTGATGTATATAGACTACATCTAGGATATAACTAATATGCATGACGATAGATTTTTAAATCTTCTTCCATAATGTCGGGACACATTTATTATTTACAAAAAACCTATATTTCAGTAATAAACTAAAGTTTAACGTATTTTAAAGCCATTTTTCTAAAATTATTTTAAATCTGTGCTAAAACAGCTCGCAGTGTCATGGCGTCGAATCTGACGTCACTCCTAGGTAAACAAATGTCGCTATCACTAGTAGTCACAACAAAGCACGGGTGAAGTTTACCATTGTCAACCTAGGCGTGACGTCACGCGGTGTGATCGGTGTTTCAGTCAAAATGGCTGAAAGCAGTATTATAATCTTTTATTTTATTGCTTATAAAAACAGCAAAGATAAAAAGTGTTTTATAATAAGAACAGCAAAGTTGTGGAACACGCTGCCATTGTCTGTCTTTACGGAGACTGGGTGTCTATAAAAGTAGAATCAATCGGCATTTAACAGGTAAGCACGTAACATCGTAGACCCCGTCTTCGCTTACCATCAAGCATGGCTGGGGTCAAGTGTAACCTGTCCTACTTAAAATAAAACATCTATTTTATAGGACTAAATCTGTGTTTTAAATTCTTTTAATATGTACCTGCCCCTAATATTGTAAAATCTTTGATTATTTGCCTATTCACGCCTATTAGTATAGATATTTTATGTGCAATGTGATGTATTTTGTGTATTTTATTTATTAAAATATATTGATTACCTAATAATAAAAAATAATAATATTTTATATAAATAAATCAAAATCCATATTAAAAATAACACATTATAAAAGATGATAATAAAACAATACAATAAATTAAACAATGAAATGATACACATACAACTAATTTTTTTTTTTATGGTTTGAGCCGAATGGGAAAAATCTAATCAAAAATGTAGTCCATTCGGATCACATGAACCGAGTGGAATATTATGCTTGGTTTGATGTGATCATTTGCGACTGTGATCCGAGTGGACGTAGCCCATAATCAAAGCGCATGTTTTGCACTCTACTGAGCTCTGCTAAAATCGCTGGTCGGACCAGTCCAACTTGCACATGGCCGTTTTTAAGGCGTTGGTTTACCGATGTGTTGGATTAGCATTATATGGCAAATACCCACAATCTTATTGTTCTAGTAGAATCGTATATATTTATCTCAGGTGTGAAAAATATTTGCTTAGTCACATACCTACCTGCAGACCATAAGCGTAGGTCTTTTCATTGGAACAAAACTCGATTTCATGGAATGTAGAGACGCAAATAAGACAATGGGTCGTACAAGCAAGTTGCACATATAATATTATGATTGGTTCCACTGCTGTTTTCTAAGAAGGTGAATTGTTTACAGGGTGTTATAACTGACGCCCGACGTGAAAACTCTACGATAGAGTCCAAAACTAACTACAGGGTGACTTTAAATTCGTTCGTTACTGTTTTTAAGGGAACCATAGGGCGTGAGAACCCCAATAATTTTCTTAGGCACTTTGGGGCGCTAACCAATGCAATAAAAATCATAACTTGTTTTACAATAGGTACGCTTCTTTTTTCAAGAAGTAAACTTTAAATATTTTAATATTCTGTGACAACTATTTTTTAAACCTACAGTCAAGAACGTAGTAAAAATAGTTATCACAGATATTAAGATTATTGATGTTAACTTTTTGAAAAAAGTATTTATTTTAACGTATTACCGTGCCGGTGATGCGTGGGTGCGATTCTCCAATTTAAATGCCATACAAGTATAACTGTGATATATCTGTCTGGACTGTAATAACTATTTTTACCACTTCCAGTCTAGATCCTAGGATCAAAATTTTGGGGCTTTAATAGTTTCTCGCTATACACGGCCGATTTGGCCAATAATAATTCTTCGACCTGGGTGCTTGTCAGTAGGTTCTAAAGACAGCTAGGTACTATTGAGATTTAACATGTTCACTTATTCCAAAGACACGTTATAATATAAAAGAAGATATTATGATGTTTTTCCACGGGTGGCGCTACTTAGTACCGGGCCTTAGAGTCTAATAACAATGGTTTAAAAACCTATTTAGAGGCTAAAAATTTCAACCATGCCGGGATTCGAACCCGCAACCTCTGGCTATCCGTGCCAGCGCTCTACCAATTGAGCCAATGGGCGACTCACCGGCATCAGTGAAATTTCGAATGGCAAAGAGATACTTGTGATACTGAAAAAGAAAAGCTACCTTCTGTCTCAGTAAAAAAATGAAGGGGTTCAAATTGGGGATGCCATTTCTATATCTAGAAATTAAAATTTTAGTTTGTTTTATCAAGGACAAAGTGGTTGCTTATCTAAAATTAATTCTTTAATAAATGAACGTAATTATTTCCATTGCTGGAAATAAAATAGTTGTAAATAGTGACATCTATGAGCAAACAATGGAACTTTTCCGTTAGATAGAACTGATGTCTGATTATAAAAATATTGCTATTCGACAATAGATGGCGCTGCGTAATAAAATATTGACCGTGTGGTCTATGCTAAAATTGAAAGTCATTCGGTCAATTTTGACGTTTGACAACAATCATTCGTTAAATTCATTAATTTTCCAAGCAGCTGTTGGTCGGTTGCGCTGTGCAATGTGTTTACATTTTTTTATATAGTCATTTTCAAGAACAAAAAATTAAAGTTTTAAAGACGTTAATATAGGTGAACTTCTTTAGATTCTATTTGGTGCAAAAGTTCTCCGACTTTCACAATGACTGCAGGTACGTCTTGATACAAAACATTTGTGAAATACTGACATCAAACAATTCGTACGTAATTAGGCAAACATTTTCTGAGATTATGAATAATTAATAAGTATAGCCCTCACCTCATCTCACTAACCGTACATAGGTATCTAAATAACAACTTCGGTTGCAACAATGGTCATAATGTATATCTGTATGTTTCATGTAAGTATGTACTTCTAGAATTTAAGTGCCTACTTATAATATCATTAATTTATATATTTACTAAAACCCCAGTAGCTTACACCATAATTGTGTTTTTTGATGTTAAAGTTGTTGCAAAAAAGTAAGTAATGATGCACACAACCAATGTCTATCACTAAAACATGTTTGTTTTAATTTAAACTCTAATTGCAGCTTGATAAGATCTCAAAATACAGCTTTACGCTTTACCATACCAGTTTATACAAAGAAGTTTGTCAAGTTTTTATATGAAATTAGAAACATTACATCCTGTTGCTGTATGTGACCTTTACAGTAAACAAAAAACAATGATACATAACTTGGTATGAAGTGTACTATGTTAGAAGGGTAAATTTAACACATGGTATGTTATATTCTCCCACTGTCAGAGGGGTAGGCAATGACCAGGATTTGCCCTGTAAAATAAAAGTAAATGAATATTTAAATGCCCCCACCAATCCGGACTTGGCCCCCGTGATGGAGGATGGGCTACACCTTCCTCAGGGAAGACCAACCAGACCACCCTTATGTTAGAAGGGTAAATTTAACACGTGGTATGTTATATTCTCCCACTGTCAGAGGGGTAGGCAATGACCAGGGTTTGCCCTGTAAAATAAAAGTAAATGAATATTTAAATGCCCCCACCAATCCGGACTTGGCCCCCGTGATGGAGGATGGGCTACACCTTCCTCAGGGAAGACCAACCAGACCACCCTCGATGAGGACATAACGGGTTGATGATGACCATGAACTTAAATGTTCTTTAAAATAGTTTCAACTATAACATAATATTATCTTTAAAGTAAATGGTTTACACTATAATTTAAGGACTGATTTCGGTCTAACCCAGTAGGTAGTGGAGAAAAAATCCAGAAAGAGACTGAGTGCATTTCAAAATTAACTATGCTGTGTGTTCCAAAATTTACTAATTCCGTGTATTTTTGTTCTGTTGTCAATGCTTGTAACATTCCTGCTACATATGTTTTACTTCCTGGCTGATACGTACAATGCAATGGCCCAAATGTGCTACGTGCGAAGATCACAGGACAGGGCAATAAATCATATATACTTAAATGTTATCTATATCAGGTTGTTATGCACTATGACCAGTGTTATAAATAACAGCCAGTTATTTTCAAAGCCATAAAGAATGATAATATTCTGATACTAAGGAGAGAACCCACCTCTAATTTTACTTATGTTAAAATAAGTAGCTTATGACCAAACCCAGATCCTACATCTCAGAATCTTAACATAGTATCATTGCGCTGTCGTGACATGTTAGACTTTGCAAAATAATTTTTCTCTACTTTGATAAAGTGCTTTACATTCAAGGGTTCTTTTAGAGTGGAAACTGTCTATTTTAAAGCTGTTATGAATACTTTTTAAGTTTGATTTATTATTTTATCGATCGATATCAACTCTTGTATGTCTCCACTGCTGGGGCATGGGTCAGTTAGGGCCTAAGGTTAGGCCATATACTCCACGGTTAGCCTGGTGGATCCTGGGTTGACCCCCATTATCAATTTATTATTTTGTTGATGGATGTACTTGCCATTAATAAAACCCCCTATAATTAGGGGGTTTTATTGAATGTTTTTAAAGTGCCTTCACGTAATTTAATTTCTAAAAGGCATCATTTAAATGTTTTGCTTAATTGAATCCAAGTATAAAGTGTCTTCATGGATCAGTATTAGTTAGTTTAACCTGAAATTTCCGCACTTAGCCTCATAGTTGGGCCATGGTCTATAGCAAGCACTGAGGTATGTTAGCACTTCAGACACTGGGGTTTCCTCGCTGTGTTAGCAATTAGTATTGCTACTTTAACTTCTTCACAAATGTAATAGCTTTAAAAACAAAGTCATGGGTACTTGCTGGGAAGCTCAGTAAAGAGTCTTATAAAGAGTGTGCGGGTTTTTTTCCCCTATTGTGAATTTTTTATTTTTGAGAAGAACATTTTGAATTAAAAGTTGTTATGGTAGCCCAGTGCAAGGTTTTTTTTTCTTATTGCCATCATCTGCTATCAATCTCCAGACTTTAATCAGATTGTTTTAAAGATTGAATAGCCCAGTGCAAGGTGAATACGACTATTCATTCACATTTTCTAAGGTTAACACGAGTACTCGACATAATTAAAACTGTTTTAGTACGGATTTCACTCGTTTATTATATTTTTTACAATTTTCCGACGTTTCGGCACATTTACAGGTGCCAAAACAGGTGCAGAGTGCTTAGTGCGAGTTTTTTAACTACTCGATCGCGTTAACGTAAACTCATATTTCTATGGCATCGAGGAAGCGCCACCTAGCGACAAGTATGGAAATTAAAATTGCTGAGTGCGAGTTGTAATGGTTTACGTTAAAAAGTGAACATGTTTACCAGCCAAAACATGAATAAACGCGAGAGCGAGTTATACTGTGACAGCGTTTTGCCAGTTCGAACGGTTAACTTACTCATACTCACTACTCAATGCTCGATTAACGCGGTAGTAAAGTTATTCGATTGGATCTGTCAAACTCGCACTAAGCACTCTGGTCATCCAAAACCACGGCACCTGTAAATGTGCCGAAAAATTGAAAAAAATATAATAAACGAGTGAAATCCGTACTAAAACAGTTTTAATTATTAATTCACAATCAATTTCCTACAATGCGGTTTTTTCGTTTACTAGCAATTTAATAGATAATGTTACTTGCTTATTACATTTGACCTTTCATTGTTATGCTACTGTAGGAATGAGCTGTATCATAAATGTATTGTGTGAGTGATTTAATTTATGTGAGTACCTAGTTGACACAAGATTATGATAATTTATTCGGTCAAAGTACAAACGGTTCATTTAACTTTACAGTATGTTTTGTTCCACAGGAACTCTCTGATGGTTTTATTTTAAAAATTCGATTTAACCAAAACACTCTTAGGACGGAGTTAAAACCGGTTTGTAATAGTGCTGCCCAGGAAAGGCTTGAAATCCGTCTTAAGAATGTTTTAGTGGTATCTACTTTTTATATGTAAAACCGCATTGTATTTCACTATATTATGTTGAACAGTTTATTTATAACAACACGATTCCTCTAAAGCAGTCGTTAGTCAGTTTATTTATTCTTTGGTTATATTTAATCCTTGTAAAATGTTCACCATTGACTTAATCAGCGTTTTTCTAGTGTTATAAGGAATCTTGATTTCATAAATAAGAGCGTTAGACTTTTGTTTACACTTTCCTTATAAATTAGATCCTATTTTACCACAATTTATTTTTAACTCCTTAGTAATTTTATTTAATCTGTGGTTACGTGTTTTCCTTGAAAAATCTCTACATACCACAGGCTATTTTAATCAGCGTTTTTTCTAGTGTGTCGTGAGGAATCATGTTTTTTATAAATAAATTCTTAGAGATTTTGTGGAATAGGGTTTTAGTGGAATCAACTTTTTATAAAAAGTTGGTTCGGTCTTATTTATAAAATTCGATCTCACGAAACACTTTTAGGACCAAATTAAATCCAGTTTTGTATCTGAAAGGTGCCAACAGTATCCTATTAATGTACCTACGGCATATTTCTTTGTATGTCTGACCCCACAAAGGTTATCTCACGAACTGCAGTAGGCAGCGAGGCGATTTTTCCTCAGAACATGTCTTATTCCTCCTGGGACACTGGAAGTACGTGGGATAAGGGCGCGGAAAAGACGTGACGCGTCCTCGCTCCGTTTTATCTGTATGGGCTGTGTCCCATCCTTCAGGCGTGGGCCACACAGAAAGGACTTGAAGCAAAGGCACGGAAAAGACGCCACGCTTTGTATGACCAAGGTCGTCTGTGACTCTATACGAGGCGTGGCGTCTTTTCCGCATCATTTCCGAGTTCTCGTCTCACTTCCTTTGTGCCCAACACCTTACTTCCTTCGCTGTTGGCTAGTAGTATTGCTGCTAGATCTATATCAAGGCTAGCCAATAAATTTTCCAGGTGGGCAAAATTTCATAGGCTGCGGCGCCGCCGGGCCAAATATCATAAAAATATTCATAAGCTATAGTTTACAAATATCATATTATACACAAAAAGACAAAATATGCTTTATTTATCTTTATTTGTAAATTACATTAAGTAACATAACAACATTTTATTTCTATTGAATGTGAGCTGTGAAGAGGTTTTTTATTTTAAGCCAGATGTTGATAAGTACAATCAAATCCGAAATGTGTTTTGCAGTGAGAGACGTGCGATATTTATTTTTGATGAATGAAAGAGTTGAAAATGTTTTTTCACACAGATAGGTGATACCAAACCTGCTTAAAATTTGAATAGCAAGATCGCGCAATGTCGGGAAATTGCTTCACTAGGAACGTTTTTCCAAAAACTTGCAAAAATTTCTGTTAGCTGCTCTGAAGATACATTTTCGTGGGAAAAAAATCCGGTCGCTATAAGTAAAGGCATTTCTCAAAAGCCCGGAAGGAAATATTTGCGTTTCCATTAACCAATCAAGTGGATGAAGTGCCATCGCGCGCCAGCTAGCTAGCCGGCCGAAGTGCTGGCGAGCAAATTCAAATACCTTGGCCCGCGTAACACCAAGTTACGAGCAAACGCTTATTTGCAGTATAGCAGCTACAGATATAGATCCTATATCTGTAGCTGCTATACTGCAAATAAGCGTTTGCACGTAACTTGGTGTTATGGCATGGCACTCGTTGATGCAACAATGTGGCGTGACCTAAGTGGTCCAAACACACGTCGCGCCTTTCATCTATCGATTCTAGATGGTGTGGTAATTTTTGCCGAGGGTAGTAAACTAACCGTTAATGCTTTCTAAAAGGCGCCTGTCACCTCAGTCATCCGATACCACGGCACCTCAAAAAGCCGAAACGTCGGAAAATTGTAAAAATTTAATAAACGAGCATACATCCGTATAAAAACAATTTTAATTAAATAAAACATATTATTTACTAAGGCCAAGACGGAGTTGGTGGAGGATTGTAAGACAGCGGCGGGCCTTACTGACTTGCTATGCCGCTACTGAATTACAATCCTATCGTCAAACATAGAGAGATAGTATGGACTTAATTACTACGCGCCCACCGCCGATTGGCAATTTCAAGCGCTGAGGTATGTGAACACCTCAGAAACTAAGTTTCCAAGATATTTTCCTTCACGGTTAGCGAGTGGAATCGCTAGTATAACTTCACGAATATACTTACCATATACATGACGGGATTCGAACCCATGACCTATCGAATGAGAGGTCGACGGCCGTAAGACGTCCAAATAACTCAAGGCAGTCATCAATCGTGAGACGTCCAAATGACTGCCTTGCCATGGACGTATTTTGGGGGGTGCGGGATGTGACCTTAGAATTTTTCAGGCTTTCGTTTAGTCTTACTAAGAATAATGTTTATTTTCATTTTCTAGTCAAATTAACGTCACGTATGTACGTCATAGGCTACTAGGCCATAAAAGAGGCAGCAGGGGGATCAATTCAGCACGCATCCAATTGTACATATGACCAGGAAGGCGGGAGTTCTAAAATGCATAGTTGTTCAATAGAGTCATATACGTCATATCTACCAGTAATGGTAGTTTCATCCACACTATCGGTAGTCTAGTAACCAATCGGATTGCAATGATACGAGTATAACCCCGCGCGATTCGATCTTCTCGAGAGATACCTATTTAATTTGCACGGGTTGTACCTCTTGGAATGACACTGTACGCTATGCTTTAGACTACCAAATTGAGGCAAATAAAACCATTTTTGTGCTTATATAATTCTATTGAAAAACTATGTAAGTATTAGACTCTATAGAGCCAGGACGAGTGCAAAACTGTAAGGGTCACGATTCTCAGAATTGAGAGACCGATTTAATATAACAGAAGAGAGGCTACCAAAAAAGTTACAACGTGGAAGCTTCGTACAAAATCCATTGAATATTAGTTTGATGAAGTTGTTAGTTCTGTAAGCAGGTAAAAACCCTCCTTCGACGGAACCCTACACTGCACATGCCCAACGCGCGCTTGGCCGGTTTTTCTATCGTCATTCTTCCTTCATCCTCTCCATATTATTAGTTATTAAGTAAGTCTTAAAGCTGTTGGTTTCAAAGTGTTGGTAAATAAATATTCCTAAACCAACGCCTCATACCTTTCCTAATTCTTTAACCATAATTATCCTTAATCCGATAACTTTTTTGTTCGCAGGAACAATATCAAATGGAAAACCAAAACAATTGGGCGTTGTGGAGGTGAGTTTGACTATTATTTAATTTTGTCATTATCTGTTACGTCAATATCATCAGAAGATTAAGATATTGCAAAACTGTAGGCATTTAGCTGCCAGCTCGTTGTTTAAGCGCTAACAATAGCAGAAATATTTTTCACAATGGCTTTTGTTATCGTACAAATATATTTTTTGTACCTACCTTCTTAAGCACTACCCGCAGCACATTACGAGCCACCTATGCGCTGGCGCAACAATACAAACTAAATTTATCCTTTTATTATGCAAAATACTTTCAAGGCCATGTACGGTCGACGACGGCCATGTCACGGGAACGGATCTTTTTATCCAACTGTGGCGAAGCCCAAAAGGGGGTAGGTAATGTGTTTGGCTCGTATGTATGTATGTAATTATGTTCCATTCTATGTTTCCCCATAACTCCTTTACCAATCGTCAGATTTTGACAGTTAAGATCTCAATCGATTCGCGGTTTTTTCGCAGAAATTGAAATTGTGCTGACACTTTTTTGCAAAAACGTCATGTAACTAATGATACGCCCATACTTTCTCTCTGATTCTTCATTGGTTCGTACGAAATTCATTTTAAATGGCAATTAACATAAATAAAGTGACATCTAGGAAGCGGTGCAAGTTGCCCTCTATATAACAATCTAAGCTATACCTTATCATACCACTTTGTTGTAACTACAATACTTCATAGAGAACAAGTTATATACCTTATCTGTTCTATAAGCACGACGGATAACTTAAACAAACGATTTTATCCTTTCTTCACACTCGCTAAATGTGAAGAAAGGATAACATCGTGAGGAAACCTGAGTCATGGACTTGTCCAAGCCTTAACGCTTGTAATTGCAAATCCGCGGTGGGCGCGCGCGGTGATTAAGCCCTATTCTCCCTCTCTTTATATCTCTCTCTCTCTCTCTTTCTATCTCTCTCTTTATCTGCAGCATGTGCCCTACAGTAGGGGGTATTTTTGCTTCTTAAAAAATACCTTATCACTTCTGTTGTATAAGCCCTTTCTGCCCTAATCTGTTGTGTAAGCCCGACGGATAACTGGAACAAAAATCCACGCAGTTTTGCCATGAATAGAATGAGTCGATCGACACAGATATTAAGATTTTTTATGTTTACTTTTTAAAAAAAAACGTATTATAAAACAAGTTATTATTCCATTGGTGGCGCCCCTAAGCGCCTTAAGACGGCCCCTCAAGGAGCAATTCCCATACAAACCTAGTTTGCTTTTCAACCGACTTCAAAAAAAGGAGAAGGTTCTCAATTCGACCCGTATGTTTTTCTATGTTTGTTACGCGATAACTCCGCCAATTATGAACCGATTTGAACAAATCTTTTTTCGGCGTATAGGTAATACTTCAAGGGTGGTCCCATTTAAGTTTAATAATAAAATAATTAACTTTAAAAAAAAAAAAAACCGACTTCAAATGCGTGAACACAAAAAAAACTAAAAAATAATTAACTTTTAAAAAAAAATAAAACCGACTTCAAATGCGTGAACACAAAAAAAAACTAAAAATTAAAAAATAATTCCTAATATCTATTACCTAATACGCGCGGCTCTTGCTCGCGGCTAAACTTAATACGACTGGCACCGACTCCAAAAAGCAATAGGTATATAAGTATACCTATTGTAAGATATTTAGCTGGTTTAACTTTAATTACTTTGACATAGTTTAGGAAAATTATAGTATTAGGTAATAGATATTAGGAATGATTTTTTTAATTTTTAGTTTTTTTTGTGTTCACGCATTTGAAGTCGGTTTTATTATTTACAAGCGACATGCTGCATCGCAATGAAACTCTGCCAATGCGTTTAGAGGATACAAATCGAGGTTGGATCGTGCTTCAGAATTAGAAATAATGTTCACTAGGAAATTATAGCCTTAACTAATTTTTTTATGGAAAGTCTTGAGGCTAAAATAAATTTCTTTTGGATAATATTTTCTAAGGTTAACACGAGCACTAGACATTTAATTAAAACTGTTTTTATACGGATTTCTCTCGTTTATTATATTTTTACAATTTTCCGACGTTTCGGCACTTTTTCAGGTACCGTGGTCTCGGATGACTGAGGTGACAGGCGTCTTTTTGAAAGCATTAACTGTTAGTTTACTACTCTCGGCAAAAATTACAAAAGTTAATTAAGAAGTTACGTTCCAAAATAGATAAAATCAATTATTTTATATAAAGTCAACAATATTGTAAAAATATAATAAACGAGTGAAATCCGTATAAAAACAGTTATAATTCTTTTGGATAATTTTCTAAGCACTATAGTTTATGTAAAAAGATATAACATTTACATACTGGCACGTACATTGCTTTTGGGCCCACACTAGGATACCCTGTATCGTGGGTACCAGCAACTACGACATCACAAACATGTAAACATCCAAGAACTGGGTTTTTTATGAGGGTATACTTTATTTTTGATAAGTTTATTTTCAATTCTAGCTACGATTTGTATCGTCTAAACAGACGTCAGTTTATTCCTCCAGTCTATAAGTCAACCTCTGTTTTGTCATAGTCGCCCTACTACGAGTATAGTAATCAATCACTAAGGCAATTTACAATTTGCCTTCGGCATATATTTCAAAACAAGAAGTTTTTAAGGCACTTTGAGGTGCTAACTAGCGCTACCAATGGATCCTATTTTTAGATTAAAGTCCTAGGTGGTTGATCCCAGTTTCTAGGCTGTTTAACAATAGTAGGATTTTTGATGTTTAAACGTATTATAAAGCAAGGGAGCAGTTTTTTGTATTTCTTTCCTCAAAATGACCTAGATTTTAAAATTGATACCTAGTTTGAATTTGAAAACGAAATTCACGAAAAACTGCAAAGTAGGTAGTCGGAGCTGTAAGTGATGCAATTTACTTAAGCCAGATGTCGCTGCCTGTACGTAATACAGATAATAGTGTAAAGAGGTACGAAATTTCACTGATGCCGGTGAGTCGCCCATTAGCTCAATTGGAAGACGCGCTGGCACGGATAGACAGAGGTCGCGGGTTCGAATCCCGGCATGGGTGGAATTTTTAGCCTCTAAATAGGTTTTTAAAATTGTCCTTAGCACGGGTTAGTGCATTAAAAATAAAAAGAGTATAATTCCATTGGTGTCAAAGCGCCTCAAACGGATGACGCCGTTTGCAAAACCCGGAATCATATAAACTGCCTAAACAGTCGTATACATAAACTCACACCTGTATCCCAGAGGGGCCGAATCCAGGCATTGCCACTTGCCACGATCCTGTCTAACCTTCACGCCATCAAAATAATAGGCGCGAAGACTCTATCAAATAATCAAGAATTTAACGATATTATGGGAAAGTACACATTAAAAGGATTTAAAACACTGATTTAATTTTATAAAAAAAAGAGATTTGCAACATTTTCAATGAAATAAAAGATTATAATACTGCTTTCAGCTAGTCTGTCCGAAACGTGACGTCATATTAAGGTAAACATTACTTTACTTTCTTTGGCTGCGCGTAGACACAATATTTGATGTTTGTTCACCTAGGTGTGACATCAGATTCGACGCCATGACACTGCGAGCTGTTTAACCACACATTTTAAAATAAATATTTTAAAAAAATGGCTTTAGCCTTCGTTAAGCTTTAGTTTATTTTTTTTGTAAATAATAAATGTGTCTCCACATTATGGAAGAGGATTTAAAAATCTTTTTCATGCCAATTAGTCGCATGCACGCACGCCTCTTTTTCCTCAATCAGTACCAAGATACCACGTCTAATTAAACCAGTGGCTCTTAAACTCTTAGTCATAAAGGATTTTTACCAATTTTCTGTCGTGCCAGGGACCACGTAGTTTACGCTTTTTATTGGTAATATACCGGACCTAAATGTTAATAAATTAAGGATTGTTTGTGAAGAATAGATACCCGGGTTAGATACTGTCTATCTTGCTTACAGATTCTTTATTACTTATTCTTTATTGCTCTGGTGTACAGTAAAGAATATTCTTATCTTATTCTTACAGGAAAGTAACACAGAAACACGTCCATTCGATACAACGTTTACGTTGCCATGCGATGTCACATCGCATAGCAACGCATTCGATATTACGTTCAGCGTTTCAAAGAGGGCGCGATTAATCTATCGCACAATAATTCTTATTTTGTATATCACAGTTTGATCTATCTATAAATAAAACACGCATTATTTCGCCGTAATGGCTTCGCGGACCACTCAGAATGCATATCTCCAGGGACCAAAAGCGGTCCGCGGACCACGGGTTAAGAACCACAGTTTTAAACCAACAACAGTTACATCATATAGAATCCAACATCCATATAATTATACGCAATGGGTATTGCCCTTGGAATCGTATATTGCAGCCTATATACGACCTACAGTAGGGAAAAGGCCTTCTCTCAGAGAGTGTGAGTTTCACGACCTCGCGTACCCACCGCGGTTTGGCAAATCTTCTTCTTCTTCTTCAGGCTATATAAGTCCACTACTGGACATAGCCCTCCCCTAATGAGCGCCATAGCGCAAGGTTGTGCCATCATTGGGGGGTAATGCCCATAATCCCCACGCTGGGCATGTGGGTTGGGGATCGCAGTTTGGTGGAATTGTACTGCAGAGGGCGCTGCTGCCCACCCCCCGGTTTGTGTCCCTTAGTCGCCTTTTACGACACCCGCGGGAAGAATTTGGGTTGGTGCTATTCTCTAGGCCTACACCACACAGCATGTTTGGCAATTGAATTGGTTTAATTTTAAAAGATAATTACATTAAAATATCACCTTACTGTTTAACACTCCACCTCATCTGTTGATTGGCTAGAATAAAATACTATTACTAATTATTAATAAAATATCTTTACGGGTACAATAAAGAATTTAATAAATAAAGAAATAAATTGACCACGAAGAGGTGTGTGCACATCTCAGAGACTCAAGTTTCCTCACGATGTTTTCCTTCACATTTAGCGGGTGGTATTAGCGGGCCTGTATAACCATAGACCCTGCCGGGCAACCGGTAGGAAGGGGTTTCAACAGCCCTAGGGTCCAAATCACCCTTAAACGGCTTGGTGCAGCAGGCAAGGGGAAACCACTGCATCTACTTTCCCAAGAAAGACCTCATGAAAGTACAACAGAAGATATCGCGATTGCCATGCGACCCGCTTAGCAACCGGCGCCGCGCTGCGTCCGGGGCAGACGGTGAGAAATGGGCTACCGGCCACAGAGATGTGGGAGACCAGGCTCTCTGCGGAAACTTGGCTACTGGAACCGGTGTCAAGCTGCGACAAATCCAGAAGATAGGCACTTGGAATGTGCGTGGCTTACTACACCCAGGAAAACTTACCATCTTAGAAAGGGAGATTACCAGATGCGAACTCGACATCTGTGGATTGAGCGAGACCCATTGGAAGAATAACGGACATTTTCTCACCGATACTCACGCCATCTATTTTTCGGGCAACGACACCAACAGCCAAAATGGAGTAGCCTTCATGATTCCCCTACTGCAAAGAAACTGCGTGATGGGCTATGAACCAGTCAGCGATAGAATACTGAGTATTAAACTCAAGGCTTCGCCGGTAAACCTGAACCTCATACAGGTATACGCCCCCACCAGCACTGCCAGAGATGAGGTTATAGAAGCTTTCTACACTGAACTAGAAGCGACAATGGCCAAGATCCCTAACCGTGAAATCCTTGTGATCTTAGGAGACCTGAACTCGAAGATAGGAGCTAACTCTCACCATCTTAGCAACAGTGTAGGGAAGTTTGGACTTGGCAATAGAAACGAAAGAGGTGAGCGCTTAATCCAATTTGCCACTGAAAACAACCTTATGATAGCAAACACTCATTTTCAACATCATCCGCGAAGACTTTACACATGGACATCACCAGATGGAAACTATCGCAACCAGATTGACTACATATTGATAGGATCACGCTGGAGAACATCCATCAGAAACGTACACACGTTACCTGGCGCCGATTGCGGATCAGATCATCAATTACTGGTAGCGAAGCTCAAATTGAAACTGCGAGCAGCCAGGAAACTCGACAAACACAGACGGATCGAAGTGAAGGATAGCTCAAAGTTCCTATTAGCTCTAGAACAGAACTGGTCCGAATGGTCAGGTGTGGATCATAAAAATGAGTCAGCTGATGGATTATGGGGTCGAGCCAAAACTATTATTGTTGCTGCAGCCGCGGAGTCCAACTCACAAATAAGCTCGCGAAAAAAGCAACACTGGATGACCGACGAAACCCTCAACTTAGTTGAAGAGAGACGACAAATGAAGGCACAAGGAGTCCAAGTCAAAGATCTAAACCGCAAGTCTGCTGAGATACAAGCTGGCTGCAGAAGAGATCAGAATGCATACCTTCGCAAGATGTGCGAAGAGGTCGAATTACATGCAGATAAGCACCAGACCAAAGACTTGTACCACAAGATCCGTGTCCTCACAAAGTCACTGTGCTCCAAAACATGGGCAATTGAAAACAGTCGTGGAGAAGTAGTTACCGAGCTGGATCAAATCTCAGAATCCTGGAGAAGCTACTGTCAATCGTTGTTTGATGACCCGCGGTCACGAGACTTTGACTCTACAGAGCCCATAATTGGAGAACAAGAGCCTGACATTTTGCGATCAGAGATAAAGGCCGCCATAAAACATCTCAAAAATGGAAAAGCTACTGGAAGAGATGACCTCCCTATAGAAACCATAAAAGCCTCAGGAGAACATGGCATCCATATATTTCATACCATCTGCAACAAAATATGGCAAACAGGGACATGGCCATCAGAATGGGCTCATACAGTCTTTATACCTCTACATAAAAAAGGGTCGACAAAAAAGTGCAACAACTATCGCCTTATTGCATTAATATCTCATGCAAGTAAAATTCTATTGCACATCCTAAACGAACGACTGAAAGCCTTCTTGTCAAAAGAAATCGCGCCAGAACAAGCCGGTTTTGTAAAAGGAAGAGGTACCAGAGAGCAGATCCTAACAGTGCGCCAGATTATAGAGAAGGCTAGAGAATTCAACAAGCCTACTTACATATGCTTCGTTGACTTCTCAAAGGCGTTTGACTCTGTCAAGTGGCCAGTTCTTTGGGACACTTTGCTGCGAATGGGAACACCAAAACATCTAGTGCACCTGCTCAGAAAGCTGTACGAAGAGGGTACTGCATCAGTCCGGACAGACGAAGTGATGTCCAGCAACTTCCATCCTAGTGCAGGTGTACGCCAGGGGTGCATTATCTCGCCGCTACTTTTCAATACTTATACCGAGCTAATAATGCGGATTACTCTCGACGAATGGACTGATGGCGTTTCGGTTGGTGGCCAAACGATCGCAAACTTGCGCTACGCAGACGACACCACACTGTTTGCAACTAGTGCAATCCGTATGGAAGAACTCCTTCTCAAAATGGAACACGTTAGCCTGAATTTCGGGCTGAAGATCAACCGCAGCAAAACCAAGATGATGATTGTAGACCGAGCTAACGATAACTCACCCGAACATCCTGAAATCGCGAATTGCGAAGTGATCCAATCATATATCTATCTGGGTGCACTGATCTCAAACAACGGTGGATGCATAGAGGAGATAAAGCGTCGCATGGCTATCACTAGATCGGCAATGGACAAGCTCAAAAAAATATGGAAGAACCGCAACATCACAAAAGCCACTAAGACCCGGCTTGTTCGTGCGCTTGTGTTCCCCATATTTCTGTACGCTGCGGAAACGTGGACGTTGCGGGAAGTTGAGAAAAGGAAGATAGATGCTCTGGAAATGTGGTGCTGGAGGAAAATGCTGGGAATATCGTGGACTGAATTTCGTACCAACGCCTCCATTCTTCAAGAGCTCGGCATCAAACAGCGTCTATCGACTTTGGTCCAAAGTCGAATCCTGCGTTTCTTCGGCCATGTATCTCGGCGAGATGGTAGCTCCATTGAACGAAATGTGATGCAGGGAAGGGTAGAAGGCACTAGAGCTCGGGGAAGAGCACCAATGCGATGGACCGACCAAATAAAATCTGCGGTTGGGAAACCGTTGCACGAATGCACTAAAGCAACATGGAGCCGAAAGGGATGGCAAGGCATCGTGAGGCGAGCAACATCCGCCACAGATAAAGATACTTCGTGAGGGCCACGACCGCTCTGTCAGGAGCGTATCGACGAAGAAGAAGAATTAGCGGGCCACTATAACTTCACAAATGTACGTAACTTAACAAAGTCATTGCGGTATAAAATAACCTAACTTAGAAAACAGTTGCTTACATTGTACATTGACGTTTAGCAAATAGAATGTAAATTATTTACGTTAAAATTAAAAAAATACTTGATCGGTACATGCCGAATACATGCCGGGTTCGAACCCACGACCTCCCGAATAGGAAGCCGAAGTTAAACCGCTCTACTACCACCTCTCTTGGATATTCAAAATTATTGATTCTAAATCCTTAAATATCTCTCTGTAACGGCGGTATTAAATATTTCGTTATCTGTATCCAAGGGAGTATCTAAAGACGATGAATAACTTTGGACTTTGCCACTGACTAATCACTTCAACCGCATCCGGTCACTCTAACACACGCGATGCCACGCACTTTAAGGCGCTTTGCGGTGCTAACTAGCGCCACCAATGGACAAAAAATCATAACTTCTTGTATAATACGATTTTGTCTATTTATTTTTATGACATCACATCATCACTCTAATATTATAAAGGCGAAAGTTTGTGAGTGTGTATGTTCGTTACTTCTTCACGTCTAAACGGTTGGAGCGATTTTTATAACATTTGCTATGGAGTTAGCTGACACCCTGGATTAACACATACGAGTACCTATGCTACGTTTTACTGCGGGAAAATATCTTATTCCCATGGGAAAATCGATAAACCGCGGATAATACCGCGGGGCACAGCTAGTATTAACTGTGTCTTTTTTTTTTGTTTTTTGCTTTCTGTGTATTTTTTTTTTGTAATGGGATTTCTTTCTTTCATTCTTTCTATTATCTAAACTATTTTGAACCTACTCGTACAGTCTAGAACCTAGGATAAACAGACTAGAACTTTAATCGATTTCCGCTTCAGACTGCTGTTTTTGGAAGTAACTAAAGTCCTTGGTTGTCGATTGTAGGTTCCAAAAATAGTTGTCACAGTTGTTAAGATTCCTCATGTAATTTTTTGTCTGTGTGCAAAAGCGAAGTGTTTACGTAGCTTTGCCGCATAGATATAAGGTGTAATATGTATCACACGTAGTGTATGCTGCATTTCAGTGGATATTTGATTCGCGACAGTGATATTGACCCGCGACAAAGTCCAGAAGATATTTCGATTTCCCACACAGATGTATACGGTATATGTAACAGTACCCAGTATACGTGAAAAGTTACATAATCAAGGCCAAGGACAAGTGATTGCATTGTGTAGGAGTTATTATTATTAAATCTCTATCATCGTCATCATCATCAACCCATTATGTCCCCACCGTAGGGCACGGGTCTCTTCCCTAAAGGTGTAGGCCATACTCCACCACGGGGGCCAAGTCCGAATTGGTTAAACCTCTATATTAATTTAGCTATGTATACTCATACATAGCAAAATTAATATAGAGTTCGCGAATCATTAAGAAATGATATATTAACTTCTAACACAACATAACATCCAAGCCTTACAACCACTCAGTCTCGCCCCAAAAGTTTGTGATGTCCGGACTAGGACAACTCAAGACTGGAAAAAACTGACTGCGGTCATTCGGAACCCATTGGTAGCAGTCAAACACTTGATATCTGACAAGATACCTAGTCAAACGTGTTACGACATAATGACGTCCTAAGCCAGCAGCCACACAAAATGGACGATTCATTTGTCAGCTATAATATAACCATACCAAATTTTATTAAAATCGCTCCAGCCGCTTAGGTGTGAAAAAGTAAGAAATACACACTCACAAATTTGGCTTTATAATATTAGTGTCATATCAACCCTTGTTCCCCCCCCCCCCCAACTGGGGCACGGGTCTCTTCCTGCTTCTTCCTTGCAGGTAGGTTCATATCAATACAGAGAGATGCAATTTCTGTTTGTAATCACCACATATATTTATTTGCGACAACAAAATCGTAGGACCGGACGTGGAAAAGATGAGACGTGTGATACAGAAATGACGCCTTCGCCATGTCTCTTCTGTATGGGCTTCGTTCCGTCCCTACAGTGTATTTTGTATGACGTCTTTGCGCGTCTTTTCCGCGTCTCTTCTGTGTGGCCGCCTGGCCAAGAAGTCGTTACCTAATTGTTAGAGATAAAAAAACATAGCTTACGACATCCACGGCTGTTCGTTGCTGTCGTGAGCTATGATTTTTTGTGCCGATTGTTTTGATTGGCGCTACACTTGGTCATTCGTATTGCGTATTTGGCAAACATTAACCGTCAATTGCCGGGTTTCTGACGAATCTTTAGCACTCTTTGTGAAATCTGCAACGTGTAAAAAATCTAAGGCAAATACGCACATACTAGTGAAGCGCCCGCACGACTTACGCAATTCACTTGCCACCGAAGTGTGTCAATGAACTGATAGGGACGTCCACAGAACATAAAGAACATAAACATAACTCTTTTTTTATGTTCTGTGGGGACGTCATTCATAAAATAAAAAATAAAAACCGACTTCAGTACTTGGTGCCTCTCTGGCTAGCGAAGGTTGGCAGTTCTCTCTCTCTCTCTGTCTCTCGTAAGAGAGACACAGAGAGAGAACTGCCGACAGAGAGAGCAGAGATAGCATTTGTCTCTGTCTCTCGCAAGGCGGAAGAGCTCGGCAGCCGGCAGCACTTGCGATTCCGGTCCACTCCCGTAAGTTTTTCAACCAGGATTTCTTTCTCCGGCCTACGCGTCTCGTTTCTTTCTCTCGTCGCGCGTCGTCTGTCTCGTCGCATCTTCAGTAAAATGAGGCACAAAAAACGCTGAAATAATTTGAACGAATATGACCTCTGAATTCAAAATACGCATACATACATTTAGATATTGTACACGCATATCTTGGAGTCGGTGCCTAAAATGTATGTGCTGGTCTGGAACTTGGCACCGACTGCAAGGTATAGGTACGTCTACAATACGTACATGTATATGGTACGGAATATTGGGACGTTATAAATATTTGAACAAAATAAGAATGACATCCCGGATGACATCCGGGACCACGGCACCTGAAAAAGTGCCGAAACGTTGGAAAATTGTAAAAATGTAATAAACGAGCATAAATCCGTATAAAAACAGTTTTAATTATGTCTACTGCTCGTGTTAACCTTAGAAAATACTAAAATAAGAATTATTTAAATTGGTTTAGATTTGACGTTATGAAGAAGTTAAGAAGTTATGAGTGAAAAATGGTGCGTGCCCTACAGGGTCAAAAAAAACATATCAAATAACTGTAGAGTTAAAATGCAACAACCCTAAAACTTGTGGAATGCAATAAAGTATTGAGTATTGAGAACATAGTCGAAAAAAAGTTATGGGTATACGCGTCGGTGGGCACGCGTGGTGATTAAGCCCACACTCTCTCTCTGTCTGAGAGAAGACCTGTGCCCTGCAGTGGGGCGTTTATAGGCAAAATAGAAAAGCACACGTCGAATTGAGAACGTCCTCCTTTTTGGAAGCCGTTTAAAAAAATATGCAGATTATTCCGGAAACTACCGACTGTCTCGAATGCGTTAATATTATAAATGATTCGTGCTAAATATTATAAAACGCAAACGTGTTTGTCTTCATTTAAAAGTTTGCGTAATCGTACAAACGTTTGCTTGTTACCAAAAATAGAAACTGATTCTGAGCGCTCAATCTTGAACGACCAACTTGAGGTAAACATGTAAACATTGTACGATTGTATGATCATTGATCACATCACACTTGACACGAATATTATAAAGGCGAAAGTTGTTTGTTACTTCTTGACGTCTAAACGATTTTAATAAAATTTGGTATGGAGTTAGTCGACAACCTGGAGTAAACATACGCCACGTTTTACTGCGGGAAAATATCTTATTCCCATGAGAAAATCGATAAACCACGGGTAACACTGCGGGGCATAGCAAGTACTAAAGATGATACTTACTTTATCGGTAAGCAGCGTTAAACATCGTCTCCCTATAAATACATTAGCAGTCATCGACCTTACATCAATTAGATCAATTTATTGTTATTATTGGACATGTAAATAACATGTGTCGCGAGGAAACCTCAAATTGAACTAATTTTTTAGGGTTCTGTGACCGCTAGGTGTCATACGCCTAGGGCTATCAAGGGATTTTAATGATGGTGTGTTTCGGAGGCAAGGACGTTTTCAGATATATTCTCAAGATAAACTTTTTCAAAAGTCATTGTGAATGACCATCTTTAATCTGCTTGTTTCAGGCATTTTAAGGTGATACTAATTAGAATATGTCACAATAAAAAAATACTAAAATACATACATACACATACATAACTTCACGCCTGTATCCCACACGGGTAGGCAGAGACCAGGGACTGCCACTTGCCACGATCCGGACAGATCACCTTCGCTTCATCAACGTTCATAAGTCGTTGCATGCACGCACGCCGGTTCCGGGTACTTTTTATCTTTCCCTTTGCTAATACATCCCCTATTTGGTCGATGTATGTCCGCCTGGGACGTCCCGTACCTGCCCTTCCACTCTCATTCGCAATATATATTTGTTTCGTCAATCTTTCTTCCTTCATCCTCTCCACATGTCCAAACCAATGCAACATTCCTTTCTCAATTCTAGTCACTACATCCTCTTTCAGTCCACAACGTTCTCTAATCAGACTATTGCGTATCATGTCATTCAAAGTAACGCTACACATGCTTCTCAAGGACCGGACCTCATTACTAAAATAAAAACATAGAATAGGTAAATGTTTAAAAACCTATTTAGAGGCTAAAAATTTCACCCATGCCGGGATTCGAACCCGCAACCTCTGGCTATCCGTACCAGCGCTCTACCAATTGAGCCAATGGGCGACTCACGGCATCACGGCATAGGTAAATGTTGGCGACAGACCTCTTTATTTTTTAGTTTTTCTTTTTATAGATCGTTTTTACACACACTATCAGTTTTCTAGTTCTTATTATATAATTATATAATGTCAGTATCTAATATAAATAAAGAGTGACAGTAGGTACATATATTGCAGATCCAAAGTTTTATTCATTTTTTTAGATAAGTAAACTAACGGCACCTATACGGTGCTCAACAGTAAATAAATAAAAGAATGGATGAATGAATGAGTGAGTGAGGAGTGAGTGAGTCAGTGAGTGAGTGAGTGCGTGAGTTAATTAATGAATACTTAACTAACAAATTAACCTTTACAAACCCACAGGCGGTGCAGAAAGCCCGCGACACGTTCAACCGCGGCGTCACCAGGCCCGTCGAATGGCGCCGGCAGCAGCTGAAGAGTCTCCTGCGTATGTACGAGGAGAACCGCAACGCGATGATCGACGCGCTGCACAAGGACCTGCGCAGGAGCAAAATGGAGGCGATTCTGTTGGAGGTCGATTACTTGATCAACGATCTCAAAAACACTCTGCACTGTTTGGACGAGTGGTGCAAGCCTACTAGGGTGAGTGATCATCAGATATTGTGTGGAATCAGGCGTTACTCTGCGGAAATCCATGATAGCATTAGAAAGCGGAAATTACTTTGCTAAATTCCGCCAAAAATCCCACAAGCACCATTCGGTTGTTAATGTTAATGCGGGCGGTGCATTTACTAACCGCATGGTGCTTGTGGGATTTTTGGCGGAATTTAGCAAAGTAATTTTCACTTTTTAATGAGTGATCATCGTCAGCGCTCCTCTGCCTACTCTTGGGTGTGGCACACACTTGTAGTTGAGTGAAGTGTATTTTGTACGAGTTCTTCTTAAAGTGCCTCTCCATTACTGGAGGTTGGCAGTCAGCTCTTTACAGCGGTCTCTGTTCAGTGCATAATTCTGAACAGCTCCTCTGCGATTTTGACACCAGTCCACTTTTTGATGTTGCACAACCATGACATCTTTCTCCTGCCCGACCTTCTCTTTCCTTCCACCTTGCCCATCAAAATAGTCTGCAGTAATTGGTGTTTACTGCATCGCAGCACATGGCCGTAGTAAGGCTGCGTTTCCATTGACGCGGAGCTGGGCGGAGCGGTGCTTAGCGGTGCATGAATTGTCCAATCACTATGCTCGAAATCTCCGCTCTGCTTCAATGGAAACAGCACGAGCGGAGCGGGGCAGAGCTGAACGGATATTCATATAAAATAAGCGAGGTGATGCGGAGCGGAGGACAGCGGGGCGGTGTGGAGCGGAGGACAGGGCGGTGCGTTGCGGAGGGTAGCTAGGTATATTTATATTAGAAATAAGTTGAAAATTCTCCATGCAAGGAACGATAATTTATATGTTGTCGAATCCAGAATCTATGTTTTCTCTTCATATCCAAAAAAGTCGCAACAGTCAATGCTACTTCATCTGATTCGTTATCTTCGCCTTCAAGTAAGGAAAGATATAAAAGGATTGCTTTTTTCTTTTTAAGCGACAACATGACGTATGCTCTTTCTGAAAGATGGAGACAAACTGAGCGCAAAATTGCGCAACTCCAAAGTTTGCTCTGCTCCGCTCCGCACCGCACCGCCCCGCTCCGCTCCTCTCCGCTCTGCTTCAGTGGAAACACTCACCACTTTTCACCGCTATTCTCCGCTCATCTCCGCACAGCTCCGCGTCAATGGAAACGCAGCCTAAGCTACGAGTAGTTTCCGCTGCTTGATGGTCGAACAAGATCCACCCTCGTGTCCGAGTAGGCTAGTGATTAATTAAAACTGACATTTACAATTTTGAGGGCTATATAATAAAATCAGACAAACCGCGTGCGGGAGCACTAACACAGTTTACAATATAACAATATAAATCAGTGTTGCCACAATAAAATAGGTATGTCGCGAACATTGGGTGTAGGCTTTTCTCGATCACGCCATTCTTATCCTATTTTATCTTCACATCTCGCAGCCACCAAAGGGCCTCGTGAATATCCTAGACGACGTGATCATCTACAATGACCCGTATGGCGTGGCGCTCGTCATCGGCGCGTGGAACTACCCGCTGCAGCTGCTCTTGCTCCCAATGGCCGGCGCCATTGCCGCCGGGAACGCCGTCATTGTCAAGCCCAGCGAGCTGTCCGTCGCCTGCGCGCAGTTCGTGGCCGAAATGCTGCCCAAGTACTTGGACAATGTGAGTGTTTTTTTGTCCCTTTCAATTGGACCGTGTTACGCAGATACGTTCCAGCCAACAATACGTAGCTTAAGAGGAAATAATTGTTTTGTGAATAGGATATTCTGTGTGAGGTTAACTAAGCAAGGACATGACAATGACAAACTGAGGCCAATTGCACAAATCAACTGTAGCGGCCTTCAATGGAAATCGAACCCACCATCCATATTTTGGTAGTATTTCTTAATGATTGGCGATACTCACACATAGTAATATATTAAACGGTCGCAATTAGATTAGACCCGTTTACGAGTCTAGCGAGACCACAGCAACTGTAACACTGCCGAAACTTTGGGAAATAAATTACGTTTTGCCTAATAAATAATCGTGATTAGACCCGTTTACTATATAACTACATTTTTTGTTAGTGAAGCATACAACAAGGAAGTCGTTGCCCAATAAATAAACGTAGCATAACAGGTTATGCCACGTTTATTGATAGTAAAAACATCGGTGGTAAGAACTAGGATAATAAAAAAACTATCGATGTCCAACTAGCATCAAAACATGATGCGAATTATGCCAGAGGCCACAGCCAGTGCTAGTCGATAAAACAATTCCAGTACAACACCGCGCACGCTTGCAGTGAATTGTAATCTGCTTTTATTTGTCAAGACATGCAAAACTTATTAGCACAACTTCCACCAGCCTTTCGACCCAACCTAGCGAGCACCATATTCACTATAAACCCGAAACGACTAGCCTGAAAACCAGAAGTTTCGGGTTTATAACCCGTGACAATCGCTGAGACAGCGGCCTTTCTATGACCTTAATGCTTAACTGAGCACAGTGGCGTAATAGATCCGACCATAAATTGAACCTTAACACTCCGAAATAAAGTCCAAAACCAATGGAAAATTTATACTAGCTCTGCCGGTTCAACGGTTAAAACACATTACCCCGAACCATAATTTATTATTATAATCTTGTATGTTTGCATGTTAGTTCGTGGGTCAACGTTACTGTTAAATGTGTATTTTAATGTGCCCCAGCAGTGGGGACATACAAAGGTTGATATCGTGTATTTTAATGTTAGGTTAGCATGTTGCCATCCTCTTTGGGTTCCGTCTCCTATTGGAGGTCGACTATCATTATAGCTATTTTGTCCCGTGATGTGGAAGCTCGGAAGAGTTCTATGTTTCTCGGGTTGAACCACCCTGCAAGATTTTGAAGCCACGTTGTTTTTTTGCGGTCGGCGCCTTGGTTATGTCACTTTTAACTTACAGATATGTGTGCAAAAACGAAATGTCTACTGGATTGTCGTACAATTATGTGTCTCAATATGAAACAAACACAAAACAAAGTATTTTATTCAAAATTGCACAGAAACTGTGACTTAATTAACATTAAAAAATAAACAAGATGTCCATTTCTAAATCTAGATAATATTGGAGAAAAATGGACAATAAACTCCAAACATAGTCATTTAAAAGTCCTTAATTAACAGACCTTAAACGATTATTATAAAAATTATAGAACTCATGCATTTTACTGGCCTTAATTCCAGACATCATTGTCATTTAAATAATCCTTAATATTGTAGTAGCCCTTTTGGCACAAAGTGTACTTAAAACTTTTTTTGAACCGCGTTTCATTGAAACTTAATACGTTTTCAGGGATTTTTACAATGCCCCATGAAGGATGTAATAATCTTCCTAAATCTTGGGAACAAAAGTCTATGTTTATTTCTACCATGCAAAAGGTTCCGGGTTCGACACCCGGCTGGGGACAAAAAAAGAACATGTTTGTGATGTCGTTGTTTCTGGTTTCCACGACACAGGGTATCCTAGTGTGGGGCCAGAAGCAATGTATGTGCCTGTATGTAAATGTTATGTTATGTTTAGTATTTACATTGTGTAGCTATTTACAAGCGGTGGTAGCTCAGTGGGTAGAACCATAGACTGGCAAGCGAGAGCCCCAGGTTCGATCCCGAGTGCGTGCATGTACCAATGACTTTGTTTAATTTCAAAGTTACGTATATTTGCGAATTTGTAGTCGCAATACCACACGCTAACGGTGAAGAATACATCGTGAGGAAACCCGCGGCTTGGTTGGCTCCGCACGTATTGACTAGTCTTTCCTGTGGGCTAGGCCGACTAAGCTGTCAGGGTGGTATAGGTGCTGGGCAAGCCTACACCATCTATAAAACCACGTCCCAGGCACTACAGCGTCGGAGTGGTCCCTTCACCCATCTAGTGTGAGTGAAGATACCACTGGACGCTGTATAAATCATCTCATTAAGTAGATGCAAAAAGGCCAATATCATTATTATTATTACATTGTGTTGGCTACCTGCAGTTTTAAAGTTACTGATATTTTCCCTGACTTTCACCACTGTCTCTGATATATACTTAAATGCGATTTCCACTATATGTGATACATATTAAGCCTCATATCTATTTGGCAGAACTAAGTAAACATTCCGCTTTCGCACACAGATGTACGTTAAAAGTTCGATGGTAATTCATGGCGCTGGTCTCCTTCGTCCCTGAATTATACCATGTATTTACCCCCATTGTACAGTCTGTTAGCATTATTTTAGAATATACCTCGGGCTCTAGAGTAGGCTTCGGTTTTTGCCGAAAGCACACGAGTGTAATATTACTTCCGGCTCTGTATAAAACTTTTCTTATTAAGTGTATTTAATTAAGCGTCATTTTAGTTCCGATATTTCTGTTACACGAATATATCCGATTCTATCCGATAGTAGCCGAGGTATATTAACGGACTCTATTTGATGTAAATTAAGCATTTCTCAACCCGGACCAACCCGGACTTGGCCCCCGTGGTGGAGTATGGCCTACCCTTCCTGCGATGCAGGAAGAGACCCGTGCCCCAGCAGTGGGGACATACAAGGGTTGATAACGAAGCATTTCTCACTCTTACTCTTACACTCCAACCTTCTTCCTCAGGACGCGATAGTGGTAGTCGAGGGCGGTCCAGAGGAGACCACTGAGCTTCTGAAGCAGAAGTTCGACTACATCTTCTACACCGGAGGCACCAACGTCGGCAAGATCGTCTACCAGGCGGCTACGAAGCACCTGACACCCGTCACTCTGGAACTTGGCGGGAAAAGGTGAAATTAAAATAGAAACCGCATGTTTGACAAAGAATAAGGTGTGCCAGTATCATGGCAATTGGCGACGCCTGCTCTCTGTCTTCACCTTCGGAATATATTAGTGAGTGTATGTATGTATGTATGTGCGTACTTCCGTGCGTGCGTGCGTGCGTGTGTGAGGGTGTGTGTGTGTGTGTGTGTGTGTGTGTGAGGGTGTGTGTGTGTGTGTATGTATGTATGCATGTGTGTGTGTGTCGCAAAACACATACATACATACATACATACATACATACATACATACATACATACATACATACATACATACATACATACATACATACATACATACATACATACATACATACATACATACATACATACATACATACATACATACATACATACATACATACATACATACATACATACATACATACATACATACATACATACATACATACATACATAATATTAACATATTATGTCAGTGTATGTTTGTATTATTATTTATTAGCTACTCCAGTATTTTCATATTTCATTTGAAAACTACATGTTCTAATGTATAATTCAGTGAGGAACACCTTTACAGTAGTTTATGTAATGAAATTCCCGAAAAAGGCGTGCATGATTGCTACCACTAATGAACGTCGACGAAGCGAAAGAGGTCTGTAGGAATTGTGGCAACTGCAAAACCCTGCTATCGCCTAACCCTAAAGATAAAGGTGTCAATTTATGTAATGTATATATTCAACAAAAGACAGTTACAGAAGTGTGTACAATAACACCAACATTTGGCTGGCATACGTGTAGTTAGTAATAATAATAATAATATTGATCGGTTTATTTCAAATTTTAAGCACGATCGAACCTCAATTTGTGTCCTCTAAACGTTTCCTCAAAGTTTTCTTGCGATCCGGATGTAATTTATGAAATGGAAACCCTATAGGACTTGCTCCTTCAGGAGCCGCCACGCTATCTTTATAATTTTTCATACAAATTTGATAGAAAAACGAAACCCACTTTTTTGACATGACAATATCAACGACGATTATTTAGAAATGTGAAGTTATTCAATTTCCCTTAAACGAACGGGTCAATCTTATAACAATGGATGTTTGTACTTTTTTCTGATCGGCGCCTGTTGTATCCACTTAATTTTTTGTTTGATTGAATCTATCTTCATCCCCCAGCCCAGTTTACGTTGACAACACGGTGGACATTCACGTGGCAGCGAAACGCATCCTGTGGGGCAAATTCATCAACGCCGGGCAGACCTGCATCGCGCCCGACTACATCCTCTGTACCAAGGAGGTACAGGACCGATTCGTTGCCGAGGCCAAGAAGATTCTGACCAAGTGGTACGGGGACGACCCTCAGAAGTCCCCCGACCTTTGCCGCATAGTCAACAACAGGCATTTCAGGTGAGTGCTTGGGTTGTTTGGGATTTCGTGGATGCAGTAAGGGACTCTGACTGTGCCTATGATGTCTGTTTATCTCTCGGATGTATTCCCTGGCCCTATATACAGTTAATGCATTGTAGTACAACGGCAATTGCACGAACGTGGCGATTTCATTTCATTGCTGTTATAAGGCTTAAGCCCGCATAGTGTCATACCTTTTAGGCGCCAATGGTATAAAAAATGTAGTGCAGTAACAGAATTAAGGCCCTGCATACATAGTACGATGGCGCGAGTCACTCGTTTTGTGGCGCTAAAACGTCGAAATTTCACAGTAAGTATAATATACGGTAAATATACACAAAGATAAATACTACATCAATATCAACCCTTGTATGCCCCCACTGCTGGGGCACGGGTCTCTTCCTGCATTGCAGGAAAGTTAGGCCATACTCCATCACGACTACACCAACTACATACATATCTACATATAAAAAAATAGACTTAATTGTACATATTTGCATATTTTAAAAACCTATTTAGAAGCTAAAAATTCCACCCATGCCGGGACTCGATCCCGCGACCTCTGGCTAACCGTGCCCGCTCTCTCCCAACTGAGCTTATGGGCAAGTACCGGCATCAGCGAAATTTCCAACCTCTTTACAATATTCTCTGTATTATTTACATCTTTTTACTTCACCGCGGCCGGGTGAAGTTAAAAGAATATATAATTATTATAATCACCGATGCCGGGTGGAATGTTTAGCCTCTAAATAGGTTTTTAAAATTATCCTTAGCACGGGTTAGTACAACAAAAACAATTTACTTACTTACGAATAGAATTACACATTATTGTGCTGTAGATGAAGATAGTGTTCCTGAACTTCTTAAAAACGCCGCGCTAGCAATAACTTTATATATTTTCGTTTCTCTTCCAGCCGCCTCCAGGCCATTGTCGACGCTGACAAGGACAGGATAGTCGTCGGTGGCAAATACGACCCTAAAGATAAGTTCATAGAGCCCACAATCATGGCCAACGTAAAGCCCACCGACAAGGTTATGGAGGACGAGATCTTCGGGCCCATTCTTCCGATTGTACCCATCGAAAACGCGTACGAGGCGATCAAATTCATCAACGAAAGGTACGTGACTGTGGAGCTTATTCTTACTGCGTTAGAGTCAAATATTGATTGGATTTGAAGCGGTCTAGGTGCCATACTTTTGAAGTTTTATAATTTCTCTAATAACGTATTACTTTGCTGGTGTCAGCCCCGACCTTGAAAATGATAATAGATTTCTATTATTTTCAAGGTCTTGAGGTAAAATTTTATTAGCATAGCGATCGAGCTTGACAAGACAAAAGTACGTTTTCTAGACAGCTCAAATATATAAAAATTTACTCGTCTCACCGTCTATTCTAAGGCGCAATATGCCTACCAAATTCTGTCGAAAACCTGACGTTTGCGATAGCAATTAGTGTGGAATTTGACAGTGAGACTGACTTCTGAGTTCTGGCAGTTAAAATGACATTAGAATCATTCAGGATGTGGTACGCGAGATGTAGGAGCAGAATTGAGAATTTGTCTGGGTAAATACCCACTTAACCGTCTCAGTACTGACCTTGAAAATAACAATAATGTCTATTGTAACTTTCAAGGTCAGTCTTCTTCATTCTAAGGGTTTCCGTCAGACTTTTTAAATTTTTCAAGAAAGAACGATACTGAACGAAATTCTCAATTCAAATACGGGTGGTTAGAAAGTGAATGGAAGTTTAATTTTCCATGAACACAAGAAGGCGAGAGTAGAGAATGTAATCTATGTTTGTCGTTCCGCTGGTTTTACTGTTACAATGCGCTTGATGTGGTTTGAAATATCTTCATTGTGAAGTATCTACTACCCCAGTCTCTCTCCAGTATGGTTTTTTATTTATAAACGACATACGGGATCGCAATGGGCTTTTCCAATATGACACAAATCGAGGTTTAATCGTGATTAAGATTGAAAATAAACTTAACAAGTCTTTTCATAGAAACTATCTTGGGTTCAGCGATATCATTCCGATGTAAAAATCTAACTGCAAAGTAGGTACTCGGGGCTGCAAGTGATGCAAATTACTTCAGCCAGATGCCGCTGCCTATACGTAATACAGAGGCTATTGTATAGAGGTTCGAAATTTCACCGATGCCGGTTAGTCGCCCATTAGCTCAGTTGGAAGAGCGCTGGCACGGTTAGCCAGAGGTCGCGGGTTCGAGTCCCGGCATGGGTGGAATTTTTAGCCTCTAAATAGGTTTTTAGAAAGTATCGTATTTAAAATTTTGAACTACCTACCTACTTTTTGTGGTGCCATCTCCTATCAAAGGACGGCTAATATTGTGGCCAATGTAACCCTTGATGCGGCGGCTAGGAGCAAATTGATGGTGACTGTCTGAAACCATTCAGCCAAGTTTTGCAGGCAGTAAGTTCTTCTACGGCCTAGTCTTCTGCGGCCCTGTAATTTTGAACAAACTATTAAAAAAGAAATTACAGCCACTCAAGTCTTTACCTAGAAAGTATATTCAACGCTACCGCTAGCGACAACCGCTAGTGGCATTTTTCCGAGCGCTTTCGTGCTTCGCAAGGCACGGTAAGCCCTTGGTGCCGGCTGTCATGTAATGGTAGTCGTGACGCCATGGCGGAGGCCTTGTGGGCGGCTTGACAACTTCTGACAGTAAGGCCCGCCACTGTCTTACAATCCTCCACCAACCCGGACTTGGCCCCCGTGATGGAGTATGGCCTAACCTTCCTGCGATGCAGAAAGATGTCCTTGCCCCAGCAGTGGAGACATATAAAGGTTGGATATCGGAGTCTTTTTTTAGAAAGTACTCAACGCTATAATTTATTTAGGATAAGTTTATTTCCAATTCTTAGCACGATCAAGCCTCGATTTGTGTCCTCTAAACGTATTGACAAAGTTTCACTGCGATCTGGCATGGTCGTTTGTAAATAAAAACTAAACTACATTTAGCTCAGTTGGGAGAGCGCTGGCACGGTAAGCCAGAGGTCGCGGGTTCGAGTCCCGGCATGAGTAGAATTTTTAGCCGCTAAATAGGTTTCATAAATAAACTACCTTTGTGTCGCTATTTCTTCTTGAGGGAGACTCCTAAGAGTGTGTATAAACTTGTCATTGCCGCTCGCTCGCATTTTCTATGATGTTTAATGATTTGAAAAGTATATGTATACATTTGAAACATGTTGGACTCGTAAATATATAGACATTTAAGGCATACCTATTACATTTTTCATACATTTAGTTTTGTACAATGGTTTATGACGGTCGGAACTGTTAACACCATTTTTGTAACAGTCTTATTTGTAAAAAGTTCATTGCTTTAAAACACACTTGAGACGGAGATTAAATCCGGTTTAGTACAGAAAGAACTGTCAACTGGCATTAGCTCCATCTTTGGTTTGTTTTAGTGGAATTAACTTATACTGTAAGTATATATAAAATTGAGTATGTACAATATGTCTGTAATTTTACTTTCTACGGCTATATCATTATTCGCTACATTTGTTTGTATAACGTTTTTAATCATTAAAAATAATAAAATATACGAGCGAGAGGAATTGCCGAGGTATTATAAGCCCGTAGTAAACACTTCAAAAGCGTGTTTTTGTGTGTGTGTGTTATGTTACGTTTTTCATTACTATTTTGGGAACCATAGACGGTCTCATGGAAAACCATATTTTACTACATTTAGTGAGCTACCAACCTCAACCATTCAAACGTAGATATTCAAGTCTAGCACCAAATTAACTACAGTCTATTTATCCTTACTTGTCCATTTTAGTAAACAACATTCTACCCGTAAATAATGTTTTTTTTTGTCGAAAACTGTAATATTTCCATAAATGAAATAATCTAGTTATGTCGACAAATAAAATTTTTGAGGTTAGAATCTTGTTTACTAAATTGGTCAAGTAAGGATAAATAGACTGTAGAGTTGATTGAGGCGGATTAACCTTTAGATTCTACTGTAACAGACAATCCAAACGTAATTGCGTAAATAATTACGCGGGGAACTCGTTGGAATACGTGATTGCACCTAATCACGCCAACGTTGTTTTCCTGCTTGCAAATCACTTTGATTTATTGTCACTTTGTTTGGTAAGCTTGGTGTTATGACTTCATTCATAAAGAAAAAAACAAAATATCGATTCCATCAATAAAAAAAATACATACCAAATAATACCGGCACACAATGAAACGAAACATTTGCACATCCCTTAACAAAACAAACTATATTTGAAATTGGAACTCGTTCGGTGCGCTCGAAAAACATACTCCAAGCAGGTAAAACCATTATTGGGAACATTTTCAGGGAGCATCCATTAGTTCTATACGTCTTCAGCCGACAAAAGAACATGCAAAGTTTGTTTAACGAACAGACCCGATCCGGCAGTATCTGCTATAACGACACGATCATGTTCTATGGCGGTAAGATCATTTCGCTGCAAAGGAATCCCGCCTTCTTTGACAATAACACTGGCCATTAAAAATATTTAAAAAATACAATAAAAATGTCGAGCCAAATGGAGTCGCGGTCATTTGTTTTAATCAAAGAAGGCGCCTAGGATCCAAAATTCGGTGACGGTCTATCGGTTTTGGTTGAACTGAAAACTATAATTATTCCATTTACTACCGTAGTATCAAGTCATTGTCAACGGTGATAGGTGGTTAAGGTGCGAACGGTAATGCCTAGTTGATGGTACTAATGCAACGGTGCTGGTGACATAATTTCATAGTCGTGTAAATTGCATGATGAATGAATGTCTGTATCCTCGTTCTAAGTGGTTAGCGTTAGAACTAAGGTACCTGTGCTAATTATGATCGCAAATTTATTAACTGCGTATTAATTTTCTGTACACAATCTAGTCTTAAGGCTGCTGTTACGTCTGTACACTTTAGATAAATTATCAAAGAGAAGATAACTCCTAGTCTGTCGCGTTGATTGATAATAAATTACTACAATCAAGACTGCGGTTACGCCATACGTAACCGCAGTCTTGATAACCTATTGATTTAAAAAAGATTTCATCAAGAGACCTGCAGGTACCCTTTTCGGATCCATCCATAATATTTTCGTTGCACTCACACGTTCCCGGCCAAAACGTGTATTATGCATTTGAGCTTAATGTCGATTCTTAAGACACGTTTATTTGATGAAATATAGGCCAAATTGTAATATCTGAATCTAAATCGCCTATTTAGGTTTCTATCAAATTTTAGAGTTCTTTTGTCCATTTTTTCTCCAAAATAATCTAGATTTTGAAATGGACACCTAGTTTGATTTGTAGCGTTCATTAAGCCGCAGTTTCTGTGCTACATTGAATAAAAGTTTTTCATTTCGTTTCATTTAAAATTATATAGTTACTGTTTCATTTTAGTGTACAATAAAGTGTTTTCTATTTATCTAGAGTTCGCAAATTCTACTATTAATTTCAGCATACGAACTATAACTAAAATTAAATCACGCAAAGAGCGGTATTTACCGGCAGCTGTATGAGTGATTGACGTTATTTACAAAGATTCACTCGAATACGGATTTAAGACCAATCGTTGGCATAGAATTTAGAGTCTTCTTCAGCGCGCTCTTAGTTCGATTTCATTTTTATAGCCTTAAGTCTTAAGAGAACGTCTCTAGAAAAATCCAGGCCCTTTGAATAATAAACATAATGTTAAGGTGAAGGCTGTTGTCACTGACCTCACTTAGGGGGCATCCATAAATTGCATCACACGTCATATTACAAGAAAGTGTGACGACGTGTGAACAGTAGGGACGAGACACAGGCTTCTTGGCGTCACATGGCTGGTGCTAAAGTTTATTTTACAACAGTTTACTTGAATTGAAAAAAAAAGTTTGAACTTAATTTTTCGTAACTTTTTTGAACTAAAACTTTCGTAAGCACAACACTTGTAGGCTTTTAGTCCGGATCTACTTACGGATGTTTTCATATCGGAAGAGTCTGGTTAGCAGAGACGGAGGTCGTGGTCGGACTCTTCCGATATAGGCAACACCCGTAAGTAGATCCGGACTAAAAGTCTACAATTTTGGAACTGCTGTTTTAATTTATCATTCCATAATTTTACATAGCAAAATTATTGTGACATCACGCCATCTCCTACTTCGTGACAGCATTTTCAAACTAGATGTTCTTAAATTAGGGTTAAATTAAATGTGTCCTGCTGTGGGCGTCAAATGACTGATGATTAAGTTTTTAAGACCGACCAAGACGGAGATGGCGGGACGACCTCACGAAGTTTCTGCGAGGTTGGCAAGGAATGGCCGAGGCAGAGGGGAGTCAAAGGGAGGCCTTTGCCCAGCAGTGGAACACTAATCGGCTACTTAAAAAAGAAGTCTGTGGTTTCCCACTGGTTTTGTAAACTTTCGTCCTAAAGGGCAACATGCAGTGACATGCAGCGCCAATAGAAAAAGTCGTATCTTTTTTTTACAGATCGTTTTTGCAAAGAGTGTCAGTTTAATCTCTCAATTATGCTTATAGTGATATTTAGGACCCACAACTGAGAATCTACGATCACCTTTTTGTCTCAGGTTCATTGTGAAGAGACCTGGAAATCACAAAATTCATTTGGTCTGAACCTTTTTGCATAAAAGATCTACAACAAAACTGGCGCTAGTGTCACTGAATGGTGCCCCTTGACGGAATAAGCCCATAGGGCTAAGGAAGTCAATAAAAGTCGGGTTAGGCGGGCACCAAAAATCATGAGACTCATTGGACTAATTTATGGATGGACTCTAATATCACTCCCTCTTGTGCTGCGGTACAGAGAGAAGCCCCTAACGATGTACGTGTTCACACGCAACAAGGCGACGCGAGACAACTTCGTCGCTAACACCAGCAGCGGCGGCATGTGCTTTAACGACACCATGATGCAGATGGGAGGTTTGGACGAGCCCCCCCTTAACACAAAAGATACGAAGGGAACTTTTAGCCAGCGGCCACAGGAGCGCGGAATAGTCGTGGAAAAGACACGCAAAAGTTTTTCTATACAAAATGTACCGAACGGACGGGAAAAGTCCGTAGAGAAAAGAAGGGGCGAGGGCGTTCTATACAACGCCTCACATCTTTTCCGCGCGCCCCACGTCCCTTCTGATTGGCCGCTGGCTAATAACAATGTGTTTATTTTCAGTTATTTTTTACATTTCTAAAACAAAAAAAAACTACCAACTGTTAGGTTGTCGTAAGGATTCTAACAATACTTAACACTTCTAAATTGGTACTTGTACCATAACCATAACTTCTAAACGCTTGTAAGCGTTTAGAAGTTTTGGTGGGATATAGAAACGGTTAATCAAGGAGACATACACAATTACAGTAGGTACTACCACTTTATAAGTCGCCTCGTTTGACCGTTGACGCAGAATAGCCAACCAACCGCCCACTCCAACCGAATGATAACACCAGTGAAATAACGAACTTATTACAACTGTATAACATTTCAAAAGCAAAACCAACTGAACTTGTGCTGACTCGCTCAGACGAGTACCGATGCACAAGCGCTGCAGCGAACGCCAGACATGACGCGAACGCTCAATCAATAGCGGACGGGATCGTTCGCTGGGTCACATGATCGTTACCTATTATTGTATTGGCAGAGAAATAAAATTTTCGCGCCATGCAAAAAAAATTGATCCGCGCAGGTATATCGGTGTATCTTATAAAAGTGGTAGTAGGTAGAGTACTGTACATACAGTAACGCAAAAAAATTGTTTTAGTTCCTTGTATTTGCAGGGGGCTTCAAGAGGAAAGCCCCCGTCGTAAAAAATATACGTAGCGCGTGCTTTATTCAGTGAAAAGAAGCGGTGTGACGCGAGTCGATAAACAGATAAAACGTTCATCGCGGTGACGTAAAGCGGGATTATACCCGAAACGGGAAACTAATTAATGTTAAAAATAACACAGCAACTTACTTTCCTGTCTATAAATGCATTAATTTGTGTTACATAGTGCACTAATTATAAGGACCCATAAATATTCTATGCATGTACCTTCCTTCTTGGACATAGTGTGGTTCTTCTATAAAAATATCCTGTATGAATAATATTGAAATTATATCTAAATAGATGAGGGCCATAATATATTATCTCTTTGAGGGAAGCCCTGTGCTAGCAAGCCCTATGTATCACAGTAAGGTCTAAATAAGTCAAAAATGATATCAGTGCCAATATCTCGAAATCATGTTATTTACTAACCTTTAGTAGGGCAGTTGGTGGCTGCATTCAATAAATAAAAAAAAAATATTTCAACGTCAAGAATTTATATATTGTTTGCTGCATTTCAATGTAAAATCCTTTCGGGTTGAGGTTTTAGCGAACACAAGGCAGCGAAATATTGTGAACTCAAATAAATAACCTAATAATTGCGATAATACTCAGTAATATCGATGTACAGTCACAGACCTTTAAAAAAATTGGTATTTAACGAAGTGAAGTTTATGTATCATTCGATTCAGTTCACTCTTGTTAATAACGTTACTCTTGAAAAACCACAGGAAATTAACTACCTTCAATCTCTTGTGGTAAGGGGGGCTCTACTTTATGCTTTTAGATTTAACAGATTAAACTGACACTTGCATGATTGGCATGAGCTCGATACGTATTGGTTTCATTAGGAGATAATACGCAATTAGTAGAATTTAAATAGAGCGCCATAAGGCTATATCACACGGTTCAATATTGCTTCAATCGCATTGAGAATTCAACCGATATTACACACTAGCTTTTGCCCGCGACTCCGTCCGCGTGGACTTTAGTTTTTGCAACCCCGTTCACTCCTTTAAGGGTTAAGTTTAAAAAAACGGCGAAACACGTGTTCAATCAATTGTATTAAAGAGTATTTATTTTAAGTTTCAAGAAAATTAGACAACATTCTATATACCTCCCATACAAATTTTGGCAACACTTTTCGCCCCTTAGGGGTTGAATTTCTAAAAATCCGGTCTTATTCCTTGCCTGCATAATATATATACCCTCTGTGCAAAATTTCAGCTTCCTAGGTCCAACGGCTTGGGCTCGGCGTTGGGCGCGTTTGGAAGCATTTTCATTCGTCGAACGTGTTTAATGCGATTAACGCACAAATGATTACTATGAATGTTCAATGTTTTTCGCTGAACCGTGTAAACAGGTAAAGTCGTTCAATGATCAATCTCCAGTGCTTTTCAATGGCATTGCTTCAAAGTAATTGAACTGTGTAGTATCGCCCTTATTGGTGTATCTAACCATTCTAACCTGCGTATCCAGTTCACGGTATGAAGGTTTTTCCGATAGATATATTGGTCCAACAAAAGTAGGTATCGATGTTTTACGTAGCATTTGTAAATGAGATCCTTAGCACATAATATTTTAGCTCCGAAAATATGGTTACCTATTTTGTGTGATCCTATAAGTATTATCGAAGGCATGAAAACAATACCTAAAATGCTTACGTCGATGTAATTTATAAATACACGATTCCTCTTAAGCACTCCTTAGAGGCAATTTATTTAATCTGTAGTTTAGGCTTTCTCCTTGTAAAATCTCCACCACAGACAATTTTGGATAACTTTTTAGAATGTTGTAAGGGATTGTGTTTTTTTATAAATAAAACAGTATCTTTTCCTAAGATTGCATGAATAGTCCCGCATTGTAAATATCAATATAAAATGTATTATTTTGATTTTATTTTCTGACTTTCAAGCGAACAGAGTTTTTAATTTATTATCATAGTGTTAGGCCTGATCAACAAACATTATTATATTCTATGTCTAAGGCGCTTTGGGTGTCATATTTGTTAAGATTTATGATTTATGAAAAAAAAAACAATACCAAAAACAAGTTATGATTTTTAATCCATTGATGGCGCCCGTTAGCACCCCAACGCACGCCTTATTATGCTTACATAGAATATATAAATAGATGATGCAAAAGCAGCCTTTAGCCTCCTTCCAACCCCGCAGTGGACACGCTACCGTTTGGCGGCGTCGGGAACAGCGGCGTCGGCGCCTACCACGGCAAGGCGTCCTTCGATACGTTCGTACACAAGAAGAGCTGCCTGGTTAAGGACTTCGCCGCCCTCGGGGAGAAGCTGGCCTCGTGAGTGACACGCTATTTTAATCTCTAACGTCTAAAACCTAAAACATAATTGAACACCACAGACTGTTTTTAGTCGGCGTTTCTGGCTTGTTTTAAGGATTTGTGTTTTTATGAATAAGATATATCTTATCGGACTTATTTATAATTAGAAAAACACACGATTTCACTAAAACACTCCTAAGGACGTTTTACTTTATCTGTGGTTACGTCTTTTCCTCGTAAAATCGTCAACACAGACTATTTTAGTCGTCGTTTCTGGCGTGTTTTAAGGATTTGATTTTTTATGAGTAAGGTATATCTTATCGGACTTATTTATAATTAGAAAAACACACGATTTCACTAAAACACTCCTAGTGACGTTTTACTTGATCTGTGGTTACGTCTTTTCCTCGTAAAATCGTCACCACAGTTTATTTTGGTCAGCGTTTCAGGCGTATTTTAAGTAAATGTGTTTTTATGAATGAGACCTTTTATCTTTCCTCTCTGGGATGTCCAAGAGAGAAAAGAAATAGGCGAGAACGCGATGTGGAATCGCGGAAGTGGTACAACCACTATTGTTATTTTCAAGCTCAGTGAGGTTTAAATTTTCCCCCTCTTTTTTGCACGCTTACCAATAATTTTTCCACCAACTACGATTGAGTGCTAAAAAACGCTCATGACATTAAAGCCGTATTATACTCCTAGTTTAAGTGCCATAAAATATTTATTTGTTAAAAGCATTAATAAAATTTGCAACTGGAGGAAACTGCGCAGCGGCCTAGTTATGCGCAGCAAATCCTGAGCGATCCCAATGGTCTAACAGTTAGACGATTAGAATCGTTCAGGATTTGGTGTGCGTATTAAAGGAGCAGCGCCTTGATTATGATTACTTTTTACGTATACATCTGTGTGCAAAAGCGTAATACAGAGAATATTGTAAAGAGGTTCGAAATTTCACTGATGCCGTGAGTCGCCCATTGGCTCAATTGGTAGAGCGCTGGTACGGATAGCCAGAGGTTGCGGGTTCGAATCCCGGCATGGGTGAAATTTTTAGCCTCTAAATAGGTTTTTAAAAGCGGAATGTTTACATAGCTCCGCCGCATATATGTGACGCGTACTATGTATCACACATAGTGGATATCGCGTTTCAATAGGTACGTGACAGTGATATTAAGCCCCATATTTGTACAATAAAGTCTAGTAGATATTTCGTTTGTGCACACAGATGTACCTATACGTAAAAGGTTACATAATTTAGGCTCGGGACAGAGACAATGTTTCTTATTCTCATTCATTGCATTTGTCGTCTACAGCGGCCGCTACCCTCCTTACACGGACGGCAACTTGTCAATGATCTCTATGCTGATGCGCAAACGGCACGGACCCTCGCTGCGTTTCCTGCCGCACCTGCTTGCCTTCGCACTCGGCGCCGGCCTTTCCTACGGGATCTTCGCCTGGAACAAGGTACAGAAGTGACGCTCTTTTCTCTTGTACGCTTACATTTGATAAGTAGTTATATATTAAACGGCTCTCCGATATCAACCCTTGAATGTCCCCACTGCTGGGTCACGGGTCTCTTCGTGCATCGCAGGAAGGTTAGGCCATACACCACCACGGGGGCCAAGTCCGGGTTGGTGGAGGATTGTAAGACAGTGGCGGGCCTTACTATCAGAAGTTATCAAGCCGCCCATAAGGCCTCTGGCATGGCTTAACGACTGCCATCACATGACGGCTTAACGTGCCTTGCGAAGCACGTCGGGAATTAAAGTAATTCCGTTTTACCTAATAAATTATCGCGATTAGACCCGTTTAACATTCAACTATGTATGAGTATCGCGAATCATTAAGAAATACTATTTGATAAGTACTCAACGCATCGAATGTTAGTGACGAACAGAATATGTTTTTTCGCGATTTCAGGGTTAATTTCGTAATAAAAGTTGTTTGTGTTGATGCATAGAATAACCCCCCTATGTTCTACTACATACGTAGTAGTAGTAACTTCTCAGTGTACGTTTCCATTTATCAATTGATATATTGGCCGTTATTGTTCGACTCGGTTCAATCAAAACATATCGGAACTCCGAATTGTTGCTTTATTCAATCTTCAATTATCATAAACACATTGATATTTTGTGATGTGACGTAACTACGAACGTTGAACGAACGCCATAATTAGCAATCGAAACATTATTTTTCAGCCAAAAAGCAAGCTATAACCATCAAACAGGCCAACAAGATTCAGCGAAACGAAAATATTCACCTCATTTTCTAGTTTATTTTATATGTTCACTCTTAAAAAACTTGCCGCAGTAATTGCCATAGATTATTTCGCAACTCTAAGACCTCCATAGTAAGTTTCGTCAGATTAAGACGTCACAACTAAATTTAATCAGTGTGATAGATTAAATTTCTCTAATAAATCTATTTGAGATTATAAAAATACTGTGGGGGTACCACTGACTCGCCTATTTAATTTTGGATCCACTCAAATCCACCCGAATTTCATATCTACATAATCCACAGCCAATAAAAACGTTTACATTATTCTCAACTATCCAAATCAAGAGATACAAAAGGCACTTTTCAAGCAAATTATTACTAGTCTTATTTTAGTGTTGTTATAAAAAGTTAACATCAAACACACCGTAGTTCAGGAGGGTCCTGAAGAACTGTCCCCTGATTTTAGTAAAATAATCGAATCAAACAACTTCTATTAAACGACCAGCTCAGAAATCACGAATCAGTAATATCAACTATTTCATATATAGGAGTTTTCGCGAAAAGTGATTCGTTCAAAATTATAACAAGCACTTTAAGTTCTTCGGGAAGTTTCTGAACCACGTTGTATAAATTCATGTAAGAAAACGGAAATGTATGACATTCGTTAAGTCTTAAGCGATGCTTAAAGCAAATTTATTGTATGTTAAGTAAGTAGGTAAGATACAGTCATAATAATCCGGCCATGTAAACTAGCGCGATGAAATATCAATTAAACAGTACTAATCAGAGACTTGTTTCATTTCACTAGTGGTACATTCGACACCAGATCAACCTTTACGTGTCTGCATAGCGAGATTACACTACTTAGTAAGACTTACAACTTTACTATAAGGTAGAGTTTAATCAGCTGTCGATTGTACCATACCTACCAAATTCGTTTTTACTTTATCACAAATCAAATAGAACATCAAATCACAAGCATCACAAGTGTTTGCTCAACTTTGCGCTGGAGCAGGTTAAAACCAGCTATGTGCATGGGTGCAGCTTAAGTACACTGAGTTTTGTCACCCATTGCTCTTTTGCCGCCTTTACCTACGTCTACTTTTAGACCGCATTTCAATACTAATATTTTAAGTTAAAATTATTGAATAGCTGAATAATGCTACTAAACGTATCAATTTCAAATACAGTGTGACAAAAATCCTTATAGGTAGTCCTAAATGTGGGGGTTATCTACTCGTCAATACGAACAACTTTTATTGTGGGAAAACTTCGAAATCGCGAAAAAATAACAGCTATTCCATTCATTCTAATTCCGCTGGTAGTAACGTTAGTATGAAACAGTCTGTATTTTTTGTGCGAGTTCGAAGTTTTTAATCGATTTTTCGATGACCGTTGGATTTTATTTCTAAGTAAAAAGGTGCTGAACGCCGACGCGGCTTAAGGCGTTTCGGGGCGCTTACTAGCGTCGTCGTCCATGGAAAGAGGATTTGTGATTTAAAAGATTTAGATTAATCTAAAAGTGAACATGAGAAATCTTCTTTATAAACTTGACGTCATGAAAAGTGTGAGTCGTAAAGAAGAAAATAACTGAGTTTTTCGTAAGCACAACACATTGTAGACTTTGAGTCCGGATCTACCTACGGGTGTTGTTATATAGGAAGAGTCCGACCAAGTTTCGCTCCGATTAGCTTAATCATGGTGTGAGACGAGCAACCGCGAGCAGATCCGGACTAAAAGTCTAGAATAACTGAGTTAACTTAGGTATACTTTAACATCACCTCTCTGATTGTATTAAAACTTTTTAGTGCAAGTTTTCCATTGAATTGAAAAGTAAAAGATGTTCGTAGACTAGTAGAACCCCGGCTATAGTAGGTTATTAAGGTGCTTCGGGGTGTTAACTAGCGCCACCAATGGAAAACAAATCATAACTTGTGTTATATTATAACACGGTTTTATTTTAAAGTGAACATGAGAAATCTTAACAACTGTGACAACTATTTTTAGAACCTACAGTCTATAACCTAGAATGCACTGTCCGTCAAAAACGGCTGTTCTAATCTATTGATCATAGGTTCAATGTAAGTTCTTAAAATAGTTGTCACAGCTGTTAAGATTTCTCATGTTCACTTTTAGATAAAAACGTTGGTACCTATTATAAAACAACTCATGATTTTTTTCCATTCGTGGCGCCCCGAAACGCCTTTTAACCTCTTCCTACCCGATCCCCTACGAGTAGAATCTTTCACTACGGCAACAACAAAGTTAGACACCAGGGCTACCAGGGCAAAGCTAAACTTAGAGTTACACTGGTGATTTTTGGTCCCGCATGCTCAGTAGTTAATGGTTAGCGATCGGGTGATTTTATATATGTCTTTTTAGTGGTTTTTTTTTGTTGGTTTCCTTGTGGCTTAGTGACACTCGCGCAAGGCGAATTTATTGAGATTTTATTTGTCGAAATCATACCTACCATTGGTTAAAGAGTTAGTTATGCGGGAATATAGAATCGGACATACCTACATACATAAGACCCCTTTTAGGCTCCGCCGCTGAAAAACAGTAATTGGTTTGGCCACCGACACCCGAAAGGGGAGATTTAGTTATGTTATTGATACATAATTCCCAGAGAAAAAAACATGATTGAGTCAGTCTTTGTCGCACTACTCCGTGAAGCAAATGTAACAATTTTAATAATTGTAAGTCCAACGAAATTCATTTACATAATAAATACATACATTCATAACCTTACGCCTATATCCCAGAGGGGTAGGCAGAGGCCAGGGACTGCCACTTGCCACGATCCTGACAGATCAACTTCGCTTCATCGACGTTTATAAGTCGTTGTATGCGGCACGCCGGTTCCGGGTACTAATTAATTTAATAATGTAATAAATAAAAATCTCGTGTCAGTATTTGTTATCGAACTCCCCCGAAACGATTTCACCGATTTTTATGAAATCTTTTGAGTATATTTGGTAAGTCTTAAGAATAGGTCGGAGGCTAATTAATGGAAAAAAACAACGTTTACAGGACCAGCTAGTATAATCGGCGCTTATATAATAGCCGCAGCGGCTTGGCACGCTGACTGTAAACCCGAAGGTCTCGGGTTCGATCCCCGGCCGAGTCAAACTAGGAAACGAACTTTTCTAGTTTGTCTCGGGTCTTGGATGTTATTTATTGTATTAAATCTATGGTCAAGTTAGCACCTATAACACAAGTCATTTAGTTGTACTTAGTATAGGGCTAACGAGATCTGTGTCATATGTCCATGAATATTTATTTATTACTATAATAACTTCCACACGACACCCTCACTTGTCGTAGTCCCAAACTAGGACACCCTGTGTCACCTGTGTCATGTTAACCAAGCAAGGACATCACAAGCATGGAATTTAACCCAGACTACATATTTACAAAAATTAAACGTACCATTCTCCACCAACCCGGACCTGGCCCCCGCGGTGGAGTATGGCCGAACCTTCCTGCGATGCAGGAAGAGACTCGTGCCCCAGCAGTGGGGACATATCAAGGATTGATATCACCATATCAAACATTTGGTAGTAGAATAGAATAATTTATTTGCTAAAGCATGGTAATTAGGTACATATAATGTAGGTGGTAACATAATATTATGGTACAAGCATGCTCTACCCGTCAGGATGCACAAATATTACTTTCCTTGTGAAAACAAACAGCCTACCTACCTATTTATTAAAGTATTTATTTAGTAGTGTACGCTTATGGCATTAGGTAAATATTTTACTAGTAGTGTGAGTGCAATAAAAGTGTCAGTGAAGAAATAAATGAAACTTGTCTTTAAAGGTCAACTACAAACCTCCTAGAACAACTAAAATAGCAACAAGTAACAAGCAGTCAACATTTATATTATTTTGTTCGCCTCTTTATATTAAGGCGCTACGCGATGCCAACTAGGGCCACCAATTGAAAGAAAATCATAACTTGTTTTATTGTACGTTTATTTTTTCAAAAAGTAACCGTTATAAATCTTTACAACTGTTACAACTATTTTTAAAACTTACAGTCTAATACCTAGGATCGACAACCTACTCGGACTTTAATAGATTTCCCACTACGGCTTTTTTATATTGTAACCAAAATGTACATGTCGAACAGAGTGCTTAGTGCGAGTTTGACAGATCCAATCGAATAACTTTACTTCCGCGTTAATCGAGCATTGAGTAGTGAGTATGAGTAAGTTAACCGTTCGAACTGGCAAAACGCTGTCACAGTACAACTCGCACTAGCTTTTATTCGTGTTTTGGCTGGTAAACGTGTTCACTTCTCAACGTAAACCATTACAACTCGCACTCAGCAATTTTAATTTCCATACTTGTCGCTAGGTGGCGCTTCCTCGATGCCATAGAAATATGAGTTTAAGTTAACGCGATCGAGTAGTTAAAAAACTCGCACTAAGCACTCAGAGTGCTTAGTGCGAGTTTTTTTTACGATGAGAAGTGAACACGTTTACCAGCCAAAACACGAATAAACGCGAGTGCGAGTTGTACTGTGATAGCGTTTTGCCAGTTCGAACGGTTAACTTACTCATACTCACTACTCAATGCTCGATTAACGCGGTAGTAAAGTTATTCGATTGGATCTGTCAAACTCGCACTAAGCACTCTGTATGCTTAGTATGAGTTTTGATAGTTTATCGTCTCGATGAAACTGGCAGTTTACTTCCATACATTTACCATCAGCGCCTCTAGCGGTAACTATAATGAACTAAAATTGGTAGTATGAGTTTTTTCGTCTTAAACTGTTCGAGGTTGAACGGAACTTTTCGAGTGTCAGCTCGATGATCCATACAATTCGGCAGTATGAGTTACGAGTTTGACAGTTTACGCATAGAAAAACTTAACGAAGTGTCAAACTAATAGTTTCTTTTCTCACCAATTTTTTTGTTGTGAATTGAAAAGTTGATCTTCGTTTTTGGCATCAAAATGATGTCTTAGCGTGTATTTTTTGCTCGTCGCATGGCACCAGAGGCTGCTGAAGTCGCCCGCCGTCGAGACAGACGTCGGCAGCTAGTTTTGAGGAGAAATATGTTGTCGCTTTTGGATATTACGGACACACATTTCATCCAAAGATATCGTCTAACCAAACCAGCTTATTATCATTTATGCAACACTTTAAGTGAGTTAACAGATCTATGAATCTCCCAAAGGGTATCATTGGAAACAAAGGTTACTTTAAAAGTGACCATATAGACTTTAATCCACCAAAACAAGGAATTGGCCCCCGCTGGTCTTCATTAAAGTTTCTCTAAAATTTGCAGTTTGCACTTAAAACCACTTGAAAATAAACAAGCAATTCAAAAAGTGGCGCCACGCACGACCAAGGATCACAATATCGAAGTTGCCACTTTCTTGAATAAGTTTACTAAAAACAACTTCATTATTCCCCAATCAGTATTTTTGGTTGGCACAAAATCAGTATTTTTTGGGTTGGTTGACGCCTGGCAACTCTACACACACACACACAACACACACAAGAAAGAGACAAACGTTTTGACGTCTCGCAGCTCGTTTTGGGTTGAAACTTGAAATTTCAACCCAAAACGAGCTGCGAGACGTCAAAACGTTTGTCTCTTTCTATCTCACCATGTTCGAGTAGTAAGGAAAATATTTCGTAACTATTTCGTTGGATCAAACTATTGGATCCATAGTTTAAACGATACGTTGAAATTAAAACTCATACTGCCGAGTGCGACGGAAACTGCCAGTATGGAAGTATCAACTGCGATAGTTTATCGAGCTTACGATACGAATTTTCGTTTTGTTTTCTTGTATCTCATACTAAGCATACTGATGTCGACAGTAACTAACAGCGCTCGCTTGCCCGTATCGCATGTTAGATACGTGCACAAGATTACCGAAGAGGTCAATTTTTATCACTTGCACTGCAACTCTTACAATCGCGCGTGACGTAACAACGCTTAGGGCCGGTTTCTGAATTGAGAATTTCACTAAGTAAATACTTAAGTGACGTTCTGTCTCGCTCTTTGCTGAGAAATTCGAAGAGACAGCGCTACAATTACCTAAGTATTTACTTAACGAGATTCTCGTTATAAAAACTGTTTTTATACGGATTTTACTCGTTTATTACATTTTTACAATTTTCCGACGTTTCGGCCGGCACTTTTTCAGGTGGCGTGGTCTCGGATGACTGAGGTGACAGGCGTCCTTTTGAAAGCATTAACTGTTAGTTTACTACCGTCGGCAAAAATTACAAAAGTTATCGTTTCTCGGTCCTCAGTTCAGAAACTTGCTCTTAATGACTCGATTTTTATGCCACTGATGGGGAACTGGTGTCAAACTTAACGTCCTCCTGCTAAAGGAGCATAACGTCTTGATAAAAGTTCTATCCCATAATCGGCCAGCGCACAGTGGTTCGACCTCATACAAGAGGGACATAGGATCCTTAAAAAACATAATGTGTTTTTTCGGAAAAAGGAAAACTACCAATACATACATACAATACCTTTAATCAAAGAGAAGTAACGAATGTAAATTGAGTTTTTTTGATATGACCCGTAATTTATGAGTAAATAATTAAAAACTTTTTCTTTAGTATGGAGAAGCTTAAAATATGAAATCTCATGATTCCCTGCTGTATTTTGATTACGGTTTTTCACAATAGGGTCGGACCACAGTGCAGCGCCATCTTGCTTTACTTCACCACGTAATGCAAGACTGCTACCCGATACTGGGATAATCCTGGCCGGCATCCTATAACACTTTTAACACATACATACTGATTGTACTATTTTTATTTTTAATGCACTAACCCGTGCTAAGGACAATTTTAAAAACCTATTTATAGGGCTAAAAATTCTACCCATGCCGGGATTCGAACCCGCAACCTCTGGCTATCCGTGCCAGCGCTCTTCCAATTGAGCTAATGGGCGACTCACCATACTTACATACATACTGACACATACATTGCTTCTCAAACTAGAATACCCTGTGTCGTGGGAACCAGAAACAGCGACATCACAAACATGGTCGCGGATTCGAGTCCCGGCATGGGTGGAATTTTTAGCCTCTAAATAGGTTTTTTAAAATATTAATACCTCACTACATATATAGAATATAATTTAATATAATCACTTGTATGTATAATGTTCCTTGGCATTTTCAGCACTTTTACTTTATTTTGCTTTGTAAAATTTATTTTCTAATATAGAGCAACCTCTGGAAGCATTATTATCTTATATGAAAGATTTTTAGCCTCCAGAACAATTTTGTGTACTTTTTTACTATGAAATAAACAGTTAAAATATTTTTTTTTGTAAACTACAAGATCTGGGTTTTTTTCCCCAAGCCGGGGTTCTATACATAGGACATCATATTAACTTAACTTTCTTAATTCAAATCCAATCAACTTTCAGTCGGAGATTAGGAGATCCAATATTTTATAATTTTGTTGGACAAATCTTTTTTTTTTTCACAATCTACGTAGTTTTAGCAGGATAGGTTCCTTGCCCATCCTGTTATGACGCAGTGGATAACTTCCCCACTCCCAGATCTCGTATTGAAATTGTGATTAATTAAAATTAAACAATTGCTTCACTTTCCTTGTATTTATCTTGTTTGTTTCTTTTTCAGGCGAATTCGGACCAAATGTAAACACAGCTTGACGGAAAACACGCCTGCAACAGAACACAAAATAACAGGAAATATGTGATACGCTTTTGTACCTATAAAAATAGTGTTGTTTATATCAAGTGCCTGATATAGAAGGTCGAATGTGGTCGGAATCGATACCTGGCTAAACTGCAGTAGCCGATCCTTGTTAAAATAAAACACGTTGATGACGAACCTACTCTGCCGCAATACAGTTTCTAACTAGTGCGGAGGGTAGTGGTAATCTTCGACTGTTACCAAGTTACCGTTGCAAATATTTATAAATCTTAAAGTACCCCATGACAAAAGATATGTATAATAAGTCATTTGACAACAAGAAATACCAGAACTAAATAGGTCATGTGATTCAGAAGTTTTATTACTTAGTAAAAAATTTAATTTATTTATAGGTACACTCTGTAACAGTATGTCATGTTAGTTTTTGTCAAAATAAACGATTTGATTTGATTTGAAAATAGTAAAAGATGCTAAGTTTCTAGAGTGAAGGGAAATATGCGCAAGCTGCAGGTAGTCTGAATAGAATGTGGTAGGTCAGAGTCTCTATTACAGTCGGTTAGCTTTTAGAATATACCTCGAGATCTAGAGTAGGCTTCGGTTTACGCCGAAAGTAGGTACACGATTATAATACTACTTCCTGCTCTCTAAAAAACTTTTCTTCACTATTTTGAAAAGTTATGTAAATTAAGTGTCATATTAGTTCCGATATTTCTATTACACGAATATATCCGATTCTATCCGATGGCAGCCGAGGTATATTCTAAAAGCTAACAGACTGTATTAATATTGCCACAGAGTTAGATGACGCAATTTTTTATGTCCCACTCCAGCTGTTATTTTGTTTTAATATTTTTAACATAAGCTACATTACAAAAAAAATGCGTACCTAATAGATTGGTCAAACCCGCAACTTTTTTGGGGAGCATTTATGTTATAATTAAAATAAAATTGAATTTGTGTTAGAGTCCACCTTGTCCACCTAGTTTTTTTGGTGCAATAAAAAAATATAATATTTGTCTAAGCAGTAGCATCCAAAAGTTAATTTTAAAACATACTTACTTTTTACTGGATGGTTATAAATATAGCACATTCAATGTCTTTTTATTACTTCAGAAACTCACACTTATATCTGGAGGAGTAGGCAGAGATCAGGGTTTGCCACTTGCCACTTACCACTTGCTTAGTTAATAAAATCCTAAAGCAGACTAGAATTTACTTTGCCTATTTCTGCAGCGGAAATCTTATTCCACTTGCTTCACAGAACTATTAATTAAATCTTTAGTTTTAAAACGAAAAGTTTAGTTATCTCCGCTATCGATACTACTCTGCACAACCTGCCGTTTCATGTAAGGACGACAGATATTCTATTTACGCATTTAAGTGTCATATTGTATAACCTGTGTCATTAAAGGATCTTTTCAAAACAACCCGCTGTACGAGTACAACTCGTGGTCTTACTCGTCGCAGTATGGTCCTATTACGCGCACTATATCCTGAACGATCCCAATCTTGTCATATTAGTATGAAATTTGACAGTCAGACGAATGGAATAGCTCAGGATTTTGTGTGCATAATTAGGCCCCAGTTTCTATATTACTCGCACTAATTCCTGAACGATTCCAAACGTCAACCTGTCAAATTCCGTACTTTTTGATCTCGATATTGAAACGTCAGGACGCCAACAGGATTTGTTCCATTATGGAGGCAGAACGAGACCGAACGATGTTTAGCGGTTTGTTTCAGATCGTTCCTTTAATGGCATAGGTTAATTAAGTATTTTATATGGGTATCATGACAGACAATGAGTCCGCATGATCTTAGTTACAGGTATTTTATGTGTCATTTATTAAGTACATGTTACCAAACTATATTATTGTTTATAAAATTTATTACTTATTGACTATTGGTTATACCTAAGTCGTAAGATGGGAAGATTTTTTTAATAAAAGTTATGTCTAAGAATACACTTGTTATCTTATTCCATTTAAAACGTATAGTTAGACACCACAAACGGATAGGCAAATCGGATTTTGTACTATCTGAAACCAACCTAATGCTTTGTTAAAATCGATGGACCAAAGTTTGGAAAGTTATATTTGTTGCTATGACCAGTAGAGTGATTTACATGCCTATTGAAACTGGATCAAAAAACAGTAGAAATCGGATCCTATATTACTCGCACCGAATCCTGAGTTATTCCAAATTGGACAGACGATAGAAATCGCTTAGGAATTGGTGCGCATAATTTAACAGGTCTTTGATGTGTAACCTTTTTTTTAGTTAGCCACGACTGTGTCCTACTACTGGGCAAAGGCCCTCCTTTATATTTCCACACCTCCTTGTGTCTGCCCAATTCTTCCCACCCAGGAAAATATTTGCTCAGGTCTTCACACCATCTCCGCCTTGGTGTGCCACGTCGCCAGTAGCCATCGCACGGGACACAATCAGTGCCGATTTTTGCCCACCTTTCTGGGTCCATACGTCTGATATGGCCAGCTCAGGTCCGCTCAAGCTGAGCGGTCGCAACTCCAACGTCAGTGATCTTAGTTTTGATCCGCAGTTGTTGTTCCAGATATTATCAATCAAACGCCTATAGGCGTAAAAAGGATTGATCAATGGAGCTCAGCAGGAGCCTGTTGAGCTCCATTGCCCTTTGGCAAACATTGAGTTCGGACTTCTGATATTCAGTCAAAGACCATGTCTGAGCACCGTAGGTGAGCATGGGCAGGATGCACATGTCATTTTCATTTCATTTATTTATTGCAAAACCATGAACAGTTCATACTTAACTAATACCATGGACCCTGTAAGGGTGTAGCAAATTTATAGTACATAAAGGCATTCATGCAATATATACAAAGCTTAGATTAGGACAAATACAGCTAAAGTTTTATGGTCTATTATTTATAAATTCACAATATTGGCATACTTAGTTGGAATTTAATATTTTCAGTGAAGAATATAAGTTTTAGTTTCATTTTGTGCATTATTTTATTACATGTCACTTAGTATTTATGTCTTAACTATATTTAGAGAATATTTTTTATGTCCAATACAAGTTTAATACATTTCGTCAATAAATTTTTATATGTCAATTAATTGCATTTGAATTTCAATTTAGATGTATGTCATGCCTTAGTCTATGAAACTTGATCATTCAACATATTGTACAATATTATATAAGCATGTCAATCACATTTCAATAGCGTAATCCTTCCTACGTAATCTCACAGGTTTTTGTCATTCATATATTCATCTATAGTATAGTAGGCTTTTTTTAACAGGAGATTCTTAATATTTTTATTGAAAAATCTATTATTTTCTTCATTTTTAAGGTAGTCGGGTAGCTTATTATATATAGTAATACATCTATATTGTGGACTATTTTTGTACATTTCCAATTTGGGTGCAGGAAGAACTAGGTTGTTTAAGCGTTTGTTTTTGTTTTTCTCGAAAAGGTTGATATTATTTCGGATGAACAAAACTGCCTCCAAGATATATATGGATGGTAATGTGAGAAACTTTTCTGATATAAAATATGGCTTACAACTTTCCCGTTTCCTGATGTTTACGATAATTCTTACACAGTTTTTTTGAGCAATAAGTCTTGGGTATCTGTAGTATGGCTCCACATTATCACTCCGTATCTCAGCCAAGCATAGGCGTAGGCAGAGTATGCTGATAGAGCACACTCCCTCCTAGTATTTGATTTGAGTACTCTCAGTGCATAGATGAATTGTGATAGTTTTGACTTTGTTTTCTCTACATGCTCTTTCAATAAGGCCGCCAATTGTACTGTATCTTTGTAATTATGTTTTGTTTGTTTTTTCCTGGTGTAAAATAAAGAATATTCTTATCTTATCTCTTTCCAGTTCATATGAGTGTCTAGTGTTACTCCTAGTAGAGTAAATTTAGTAACTTCTTCAATATTTAAGGTACTTGTGATTTCTTTTAAATTTATTTCCTGCTTCTGGTATGGTTCAAATTTGGATGATTTTAGTTTTTCTGTTGTTTATTTCTAAATTATGTTGGTGTATATATTAAATGATTCTGTAATTTAGTTATATGTTTCAACATCATCGTTTTTAGGACATTTGAATAAAAGAGACACATCATCAGCAAATAGGACAGATGCTGTATTGCATATTTTTGGCAAATCGTTAATGTAAGTCAAGAAAAGGATGCATCCTATTACACTTCCTTGTGGTATTGACCAGTTTGTCGTTAGATAAGATGAGTTCTCTTTTTTGTATTCATTTGTGACCGTATCTAAGTACTCTATCTCTATGTATTGTTTCCTATTCGGGAGGTAGGACTTTATCCAGTTAAATACTTTACCTCGTAGGCCAACCCCTTGTAGTTTGGAGAGTAATACTGTATGTGAGACCTTGTCATATGCTTTTGTCATATCTAGTAGAAGCCCTACAGCATATTTTTTATCTCTAATGCAGTTTAAAATTTGTTGTGTATAATTATCAACCAGCTTACGCTTCAAGGTGTGCGGAAGCTCGCCTTTCATAAACCAGTAGCTCTTCCTGGCGTTGTTGATACGCCGATCGATCTTCTTGCCTTGCTCTAGGGCCTGGTCCCAAACTGGGAAAGATGTACCGTGGTAACCAGGCAAGCACGTCACAAACATTAAAATACACCCATTCTAAGACCACTTGTAACAATGTACGGCGACCCCTAGTAGGAATCGAACCCACGACGTGTGTCCTAGTAGCTAAGCGCCTTAACGCGGCTAGACAGTAGTTTAATCGACGGTTTAACAGAAAATTAAGTCAACTTATTACCTTTAATAGAGCACAGTGGACTCAACAGCACTAATCAGTTACGGTGACTAATATGAAAGAATAATCTGATCGACGATACTAAATTCAATAATATTATTTCGGTCCATAATGTAATTAATTATACATTATTTCGTAGGTAATTATAAGTCATTATACTCTCGCACTCTTTTGCTGTTTGTTTTCAATATATTTTCGATTTAATTATTTATGTAGGTACATGTACCACGTGCCGTCTATATTCTTCATGCAATCCACTCCATCCAAAGGTTGTCTGGATAGATAGATAGATGCCTGCCTGCCTGCCTGCCTGCCGGCCTGCCTGCCTGTACCCGGCCGAGCCCGCCCGACCCGAAGTCCGAAGCCCGCCCGCCTGTCTATCTATCCTTAAAAATCTAAATGAAATTATAAGTTAAATTTTTGAACTAAAACTTTCGTAAGCACAACACATTGTAGACTTTTAGTCCGGATTTACTTACGGGTGTTGTTATATCGGAAAAGTCCGACCAGGTTTCGCTCCGATTCGCAGAGCTTAATCATGGTGAGCAGAGACGGAGCTCGCGTCGTCGGTGTGAGACAAGCAACCGACGACGCGAGCTCCGTCTCTGCTCACCATGATTAAGCTCTGCGAATCGGAGCGAAACCTGGTCGGACTTTTCCGATATAACAACACCCGTAAGTAAATCCGGACTAAAAGTCTACAATAAGTTAAATTTACTAGAGCATAATTTATAAGTGAACTAACCAATCAATCGATTGATTAATTAACAAATTTAAATGCATCTTTTCAAAATGATAAGCCAATACCTGTTGTATACTAAGGATGCTACCCGTTGGCGCATTATAGCATGAACCTCTTTAAACCTCTTTACTACCTCTCCTCTAAGGTTTGCTAGAAAAAATCCTTTTTAGAAATTAAGGTCGCCTTTGTAGGTATAATATTTATGTTATTTCTTATGTAATGTCCTGTTAAATGTTTCGTGTGCAGTAAAATTAAGTATTAAACTACCTAATAACACTAGGTGTTAGTTAAGTTACGAATAATTGCAACAAAAATGTGCAGTCGACAACAGGTCATATCGACTGTAAGTACGCTCTCTTTATTTACGTAACACGTAGCCGCTGTCTGTACACGTGGTGTTTCCGACTGATATTTATTATAATAGATACCTACCTACTAATCTAAGACAAAAGACATTTTTTTACAGTGAAACAATTTTCCACGCGTTTCATGGGTATCCGAGAGATAATTTTGATGTCAGCTACGTCTAACAAGATAACAAGACTCCGTCACGCAATAAAAAATTTACATAGCTAATTAGAAAACGTTTTCAGTTTTATTCATAAAAAATGAAGCAAAACCTGTTTTTGAAGCTCTTCAAGGCTATTGTTACGTCCGTCTCGTTCGCTTATTAATAATTGTAAAAAATAATTTAGTAGATGTAGATACATATGCTTACATTAATTAGTGTCCTAATTAGGCGCACCAAAATCCTGAGCAATTCCCATCATCTACTTAACTGTCAAAAACCATATTTTGACAGCAGCTATACGATTGGAATCGCTCAGGATGTGGTGCGCGTAGGTAAGTGATATAGGAACGCTAAAGGGCTGCGCAGACGAGGAACTATCCCTCGAGTACTTTTTTGTCCGTCGATATAGATTTCTTCTAAATTTTATCGAATAACACACACGGGGGACAAAAAGTTACCCGTACAAAAAGTCCCTCAAGTTACCGAGGACATAAGGAGACCGGACTGGACAAAAGTTCTGTGTTTTCTTTTAAAACGCCTTTACTTTTTCAACTTCATATAAATTGCAACACAATGTAATCTCAGAATATTTGCTTTCATAGCGTACGCTTCACTCAATTTCCGGGGAACAAAATTAAATGACCTCACACCGTAGGCGTTGAGTCCGCGACAAGTACTTGGAGGACATTTTTTACGATTCAGGGATTTTTGTCCCTTAGGGACAAAAGTATAAATGATCCCAAGTTACCGTTGTTTAAAAGAAAAACCATACTTAGTCTATCAACAAACTTTATGCTGTATAATGGGTTAGGGGCACAAACCTCTGCAGTGGCGCATTATGATATCCCTTATAAAATTTATTGCCACGATCCTGATAGATTAGGTACCTTCGCTTCATCAACTTTCATTCGACCTTTGCTAGTTCATACCCTATTTGGTCGAAATATGTCCACCTGGGACGTCCGTTACTGGTACCTTCACCTATATTCGCGCGATATATTTGTTTTTTCATTCTTTCTTTCGTGCTGTGTGGTGTAGGCCTAGAGAATAGCATCAACCCAATTCTTCCCGCGGGTGTCGTAAAAGGGGACTAAGGGACACAAGCCGGGGGGTGGGCAGCAGCGCCCCCTGCAGTACTATTCCACCGAACTGCGATCCCCAACCCGCATGCCCAGCGTGGGCATTATGGGCATTACCCCCTTTAATAGCACAACGTGGCGCTCTTTAGGGGAGGGCTATGTCCAGCAGTGGACTAAATATCCCGTTGACGACGAATCTTTCTTCCCCTCTCGACATTTTCAAAACAATGCAACGAAATATATAGGTACCTAGGTATGTACCTACCTAATTTTAAAAAATAAAATACAATTACTTATTACATTAAATACAATTACAATTAAAATACAGTTGCCCTCCTGCGAAGGGAGGTCAGTGAGCTTAAAGCTCAGCTCGCCTCATTTCATGCTGACATTCCAAAACCAACAGAACCTGAGAACACCTCAAGAGCTTGCGATGTTGAGATAGTGGAACTAAAGGCTACAATATCACAACTGCGACAAGATAACCTTAAAAACGAGATTGAGATTGTAGGTGTTCCTGAACGTGAGGGTGAAAGTCTCTACCACTTAACCTTGCTAGCAAAGCAAAGCAGAAGATTGGCATTGAGCCAACTGAGCACGACATCGATGGTATTTACAGAGCTGGACAGCGTCGTTCAGCATTGTCAAAATTCGGGCCAGAGATCATACAGTCTCGATCTTTGGTAGTGAGACTGGTGCGTCAGGCTAAACGAGACCAACTCCTTAAGGCTGCAAAAGTAAGGTCCGATCTAACAACCGAGGGCGTTGTTGCTGGAACTTCACAAAGAATGTTCGTTAACGAACGACTAACCAAAGAAAACCGAAACCTTTTTCGAGAAGCCAGACTCCGCTCCAGGCAACACAATTTTCGATTCTGTTGGACTCGCCAGGGCTGCGTGTTTGTTCGTAAAGCAGAGAAGAGACCAGCCATCCCAATCAGATCAGAAGAAGAATTGGAGTTACGTGTGGGCTCATCTTGTATTGCGAACGTTCTATAAATGTAATCTGAGTTTAGAAGCAATAAGCAACCGCGTGATGTATGTATTTGTAAACTTCATTATATACATATATTGCTATCATATATTATAAACGATTTCCTAAAATAATATCACAAATTACTAAAAACAGAAGACAGTACCTCACTCCAAACAAGAGTTGTTGCGTCTTCATATCTAGACGAAGTGCAGTTGAGCTGCAATATATCTCCCTAGATACCGCCGCTGAAATTGACCAATCTTTTGCCACCAAATGCTACGCAACTAACTCTGCGAAAGAATGTAAACCATTTACAAAAAACATTCACGACTTCAAGCTTTTCATGTATAATATACGAAGCTATAACCACAATTATTATAGTTTCCTAACTCTATTAAAACGCCTTGATATAGTCTATGACATTATTATTTTAACAGAGTGTTGGCTGGGCCAAGATCCACATATCAAGGTAATGGAAGGCTATAAAGCCTATCACACTACCAAATACATAAACAAAGCTGGCGGCGTCATAGTATATATAAAAAATTACCTAGAGCCTGAGGTAGTAGAGCCATATTTCAGGGAAGCGGATTGTCTAAGTATTTGTTTGTCAAATAACTATACCATACTAGCTATTTATCGATCTCCCTCTTTTCTGCAAACCGACAGTTTTATTAACTCACTAGACAACCATATAGACATAATAAAAAACAAGCAAAATTTAATCGTAGCGGGTGACATAAACATAGACATCCTCCCAGACTCCAAGGATAATAGAAGCACGGACTACCTATGTCTTATGGCTGAGCATGGACTTGTTTCTGCAATTACTATTCCAACGAGAAAAAAATCATGTCTCGACCACATATTTATTAAAACTAAATTCGCGTCAAAATCCCTCGTATGCAATACCTCTGTAAGTGACCACGACCTTCCAATGATCTTCGTAGAAACTCACAAGCACTCGCGATGTTTAAGCCGTCAAACATTCAAAACTGATTATGCTGCCGTAGCGGCTGAACTTGAAACCTCAGACTGTTCAGCTATTCTTGGTTCTAGTGATGCTACGGAAGCAACGGTTGCATTCTCCGATATAATAAATACTGTTATTAATAAACATAGTGTAATTTCAAGAACAAGTCGTACAACGTTTAACTATAAACCATGGATCACTCCCGGTTTAATGAGGTGTATGACACATAGAAATAGACTAAGTACACCTGAAATGGCGAAAATACCCAAAAGATCAAACTGCTAAACTAATCTATAACAGATATAAAAATTTCTGCAATAACCTCCTACACAGGATCAAATTCGAGTATGAAAATAAACTGCTTGCCTCTAGTAAAGACAATCCTAAACAACTATGGAATGCCATCAAGCAGATAGGTATGTGAAATTTCTCCAACTCTCAACTCTGCGACAGACCTGCTTAATTGTAAAACAACTTCAAAAGACTCTCTTGATTTCTGTAATACCTACTTTACAAGCGTAGGTGCTACATTAGTCAATTCTATCCTGAACAGAACTGGGAAATCCGAAACAGAACTAGCATCCCTTGCCAAAAGTACCACTGCTCCAAACTCATCTTTTTTCCTCCAACCGACTGATCAATATGAAATAACAAAATACATAATGAATCTCAGAAATCAAAGCGCACCGGGTCTTGATAGAATACGAAGCACTTTACTCAAAAGTGCATCGAAGCAATTAGTAACCCCTCTGACCCACATCTTTAACCTAAGTCTCTCAACTGGCGTCTTTCCAGAAACATGGAAAACGGCAGCGGTCACGCCGGTACACAAAGCTGGTGACAGAAAAATACCTTCCAATTATAGGCCAATCTCATTATTATCTTTCGTATCCAAAATTCTAGAGAAAGTAGTAAATAAACGGCTCGTCAAATACCTAGAGGATAATAACCTGCTTTCATCCTCCCAGTTCGGTTTTCGTCAAGGCCGTTCAACTGAGCATGCGGTCTCACTTTTATTAGACACTGTAACGATCGAGCTGGATCAAGGAAATTGCTGCTTGGGTGTTCCTGGACTTGGCTAAGGCCTTTGTTTCCGTCTCACTACCACTACTTCTGCAAAAACTGGAGAACATGGGTATCAGAGGCCATGCGCTCCAATGGTTTCAGAGCTACCTCTCGAACAGGAAACAGCAGGTAAAGATTGCGGAATCTCTAAGCAAACCAATGCCGATAGATTTCGGAGTTCCACAGTTAACCCTACCTCAAAAGGGAACTACCTCAGAAGAATAAAGTAGTTATTAGATTATTAGAATAAAATTTATAGAAATTTCTTTGTTAGATTTAACTTAGTTAAATCTAATAAAAGTTACTGGTGAAAAATCAAACAAATACAAATTATTGTACTGAAAAATTACAACGGGCGGCCGAACTGTCAAACGGTTCAAATTGCAACGACTTATCCGGGGAAGTATTGTTTTAATCCTGTAATTTTCGCTTCATCCTACAGTTTTCCTACATAAACAAACTGTACATAATCTCATGTACATGAGACACGTCCCATACAAACATTCCGGCTCAGTTCTGGCTCTCTTTACTTGACGCGTAGTGGAAGCAAAGTTGAGACAAAACAACTAGCCTCAGTCAACATAACACGCTCACTCAACATCTATAACGTACCACCAACTCTTTATCAGCCAATAACATCCTAAGTGGTCACACACTGACACCGATTCCCGGTTATTTTCCAGGTGACACCAGTATGTTCACCCGAAGCAAGGTGACTGTGCGAGACATGGAGCTGAAACTGAAAGCCACGCTGCTTGAGCTCAAAAAGACCAAAGAGTTGTGCGACACACTTCTACAAGAACGAGAGGAAAGTGAAGAGGAGATTCATAAACAGAATAAAACCAACTCAGCGCTTAAAGCAGAGCTCAGTGAATTGGACATACAATGCCAAGATCTAAGTGCCCAACGGGATGAGCTGCAACAGCAAGTCAACTCGTTCAACCAGTGCCATGATGTCCATGGTGTAGCACTGCAACGAATACGCTCGCTTGAACACCAGCTTGCTGAGGCGCACCAGGAGCTTCAGCAAATCAGTGAACAAGAACAACAAAAAGATAGCGCTAGAACCATGGATTTGTATAGTGAAGTGATGAGTGAAGCCGGAATACTAACAGTCGACCTAACCACAGCCAGCGATAAGTCCTGCGCTATGGGGAATACCAGTAGTATCAAAATGAACAGCGTGAAAACCATAAAGAAGTATATTAAAACAAATAAATACATTCAGAAGGTACAGAAATTGATAAAACGAAACAGAAAAAGTATAGAAAGTGTACCAATTCTTCGTCAAAAACTACAGTTAGAAACGGAAATGGCCGAATGCCAGAAAGAATTATTTGCTAGTAATGTGGACCATGAGCTAGCGATGGCTGAACTGCAATTACAAGTGGAAGATTTGCAGTTTCAATTACTAGACATCACCTGCAAGTACTCGGCTATGCAAACTCAGTACAATGACTGCATTTCAACTGTGAATGGGTTGATTTCTCTTGGCAAAAGCAACCTGGAACGTGTTGAGTCCACCTTCATCCATGAATCAGAAGACTCAGAAGACAAACCAAGCTGGTTACCCCTGCAGCCACCGAATAATGTGCTTGAAGACCCAGCCCTTCCACAGCTGAACTCAACAGGCAGTCAGAAGCCATGCTTGTCACCGCCGTGCAGCTTGCCCAACACACCAGCCCCTTTACCGCTGGATCGGGCACAACAGCATGAAGGCGAGCCAAACAGACAGCCTGCACCATCAAATGCGATAGCGGAGACCAGTGCGCCATCGACCCGGAATGCAGTACTGGACAGACAACCGACAACCAGGCCAACGAGCAGTTCAGTTCCAGTCAATGGTGCCCCTTACAAGACAATAATTTTCTCAGACAAATTAGGTGTAGGTCTAGGAACCAGGCTGCAGATCCATTTAAAACAGCATGTAGAAAACATATGTATGCCAAATGCCTCTTACATGCAATTAATCAACGCTCTGCTCAGCAAACAGTATGATAGAAATACTACTATTGTATTATTAATGGGGAACAGCACAGGGATTCAAGAAAGTGAATTGATAAATTACTATGAGTCCATAATAGCTTTAAATGTAAGGAAAATCATTATCTGTGCTTTTCCCTATTCAAAAACATTGTCAGAGACACAGAATGCACGGATAGGTAAACTTAACCGTCTGTTATATAACATGACATTTGGTCATAGAGATCAAGTTTTTTATTTTGATACGAATAACTTTATTCGAAATTTTATATTGACTAGGGACACAATGTATGTGCCCCTTCGTTCAAAACGACAGATTGCCAAATTGTTGGCATTCAATATTTATGACCCTATTATTGTTACGACAATAAAACAGGTACCATTAGTAAATAAAAACCGTAGAAAAAGTTCTACTAGTAAACCTCTGTACTCAGAGGCTTTAAAAAAACCTAACATAAATAAGTTATGCTTGACTGCTGATTTAAACTGTCAGCGCAGACCACAGAAAAGCCCCTCTTAAAAAATATCACTTTAGCTAATCAGAACATACAGGGTGGTTTTTCTGGAAAGCTACTAGAGTTAGAATTGTTCTTAGAGCAACATGAGATTGACATACTTTGTGTTACGGAGCACTGGCTATTAGAATCTCATATGAATTTTTCTGTACATAATTATCAGTTAGCCAGTTGCTACAATAGAAAGTTAGCATTGCATGGGGGATCTTTAATACTAGTAAAGGATGGTTTAAAATTTAAAGAAAGGAAAGATATTTGCAGGCTTTCTGTTGAAAAAATAATTGAACTATCTTGTGTTGAATTATCGTCACACATTGTAGTAAGCGTATACAGGCCCCCCACCAGCGATTACAGTGTATTCGAATCTGTATTAGAGGATGTATTAAAAGTAGCCTGCAGTAATAATAAGAAGGTTATAGTCTGTGGTGATTTTAATGTAAACCTGCTTGTAGATTCCCCTTCGAGTGCTAAATTAAAACTTATTTTTAAGTCTTTTAATTTGATGAATATTTTCTTAGAGCCCACCAGGATTACCGAAACCACCGCCACCTGCCTTGACAACGTATACTGTGACTGTGAATTTTCCCATTATTCTACAGTGAATTGTCTTAAATCAGACCACAGTGGTCAAATTGTACATTTTAAAGCAGATTTAAAAAAAATAGAGCAAGATGTACTCTGCAGGGTGATAACAAATAAAAAACTAGAATTGTTTAAACTTGACTTAAAAAAAAGATTACCTATTCAAAAAAATAAAACTCAAGATGCTAATGTTCTCTATCGAGATTTCTTCAAGGCTGTTTCAGATAGTTTTGAAAAAGTTTTTAAATTAAAACAGATATCCTGCAAACAAAATAAATTACAATTTAGTGAATGGGCCACTGCCGGCATCCGAAAAAGTAGGGACACACTTTATTCACTGTATGAGAAAAAAACATATACATACAACCCCAGTTTTATACAGTATGTAAAACTATATTCAAAATTATTTAAGGCCGTCTGCCACAAAGCAAAATGCGAGTATATAAAATCAAAAATCCTTCAATCTTCTAATAAATCTAAAACAATTTGGGCTATTATAAATAAGGAAACTGGTAAATCCAAATTGGGAGATCGCGAATTTGCACTTAAAATAAATAATAAATTAATAACCTCAAATGAAGACATTGCTGCGGCTTTTGAACAGTTCTTTACAAATGTTCCAATTATAACGACAGCTCCTTTAGACTCTTCTCCAGCTCTTGCAGAAACTATTTTGAAAGACAATGTCCCCCCATGCGATCACGATTTTTCGTTTGATTATATTGAAGCTCATACCGTGATTAAATCGTTTAAAAAGCTAAAGCTTAAAAAAACTGAAGATTTGTGGGGTATGTCAGTAACAGTAGTTAGCTCAGTAATCGACACCCTAGCACCCTATTTAGCCAGAATCTTTAACAAATGTCTAGATGAGGGTATATTCCCAGATCTAATGAAATATAGTAGGCTCGTTCCTTTATTTAAAAGTGGTGATAAGCAAGATCCTTCAAATTTCAGACCAGTCTCGGTTCTACCCGTTTTGAGTAAAATATTCGAGAAGATAGTTCTAGGTCAACTGCTTACACACTTCAATGACTATCAACTTCTCCATGGTCAGCAATTCGGCTTTACGCAAGGGCGCTCTACAACGGACGCCGGCGTCATGTTAGTTAAACATATATTTAGTGCATGGGAAGATCGCAAGGATGCTATAGGCGTATTCTGTGACTTGTCAAAAGCATTTGATTGCGTTGACCATAAAACACTTCTTTTAAAATTAAAGCACTATGGTATAAACGGGAATAGCCTAAAACTTATGACATCATATTTAGAAGGAAGAATTCAAAGAGCTGATATAAATAGAACTAAATCTTCAGGGTCAGAGGTCAGGATAGGAGTACCACAGGGATCGATTTTGGGGCCGTTCCTCTTCCTCGTATATGTAAATGATTTGCCGTTCATGGTTCAAAATATGTCAGAGATAGTACTATTTGCAGATGACACGTCACTTATTTTCAAAATTAAGAGACAAGAAGATGACCTTGACAATACTAATGCTGCTCTTTCTCAGGTACTAAACTGGTTTACTTCTAATAACTTATTGTTAAATTCAAAAAAGACAAAATGTATAAAGTTCACTCTACCAAATGTCAAAGTAGTTGACAGCAAAGTTATATTGGGAAGGGACAAACTAGACCTTGTCGAAGATACTGTATTTTTAGGTATCACAATTGATGCAAAGCTTCAATGGGGTCCTCATATAGAAAAATTGGCAAATAGGCTTAGCTCTGCAGCATATGCTGTTAAAAGAATTAGGGAACTAACTGACGTCGCAACTGCCAGGCTCGTTTATTTTAGTTACTTCCATAGTATCATGTCCTACGGCATACTACTGTGGGGACGGGCAGCGGACATTGAGACCATCTTCGTCTTGCAGAAAAGAGCGA